>CM062819.1:1777385213-1778078713 GCA_031772625.1 Pinus tabuliformis | reverse complement strand
TTAGGGTAGTTCACATTATTAGAGCATCAATAGTTTTTTAGTGTTTGTGAGTGTGAAGTCTGTTGCAAGAAAAGAAAAAATTTATTGCTTTAATAGAAGTTTCTTAGAACCCAAGTAGAAGTTGCTTTTCATCAAAGAACAAACAAGTGCATTGCATATAAGTTAGTTTTTCATTAATTTCTTTTGCATCGAAGAACACCATCAGTTTCACTTCCGTATTGTCCCTTTGACTTAAAAAGAACAGCCACTTAAAATCAAGCGCTAATAAAATAAACTAGAACTTTTTATATTGTCAATAAGTACACCAACAAGTTTTAGGTTATTTAGGGCCTTGGATTAGGTGAGAGGAAAGTAAACTCTCCAAGGTCACTCTAAATTGTCAAACGTAGAAGTTTGAATAGAGAGTGAAAATCCAATAGAGTTAGGGATACTGGGAAAGCTCTGTGACTGGGAGTTAAGAACGAAGGCTTTTGAAGATAAGGACAAGAGATACCCCCTCTCTTACTTGTCGGATCTAACCTCACGACTGTTCCGCCCGACTTCTGATATGAGCTGGTATCTTTAGTTGCCTATCCTAGGGATCTACATAGGTGGCTGCGGAGGGGAATCCCATGGCACCTGAGGTCGATGTTGCATCACTTTTAGCGGTACTTCTGGAGGGCACCCTTGCAAAGATTGGGGGCTTGCATCAGCAAAGGCTGTTGTTTGGAGGTCAGCGTAACTTCCTCTGATACCTTTGCTAGTAGACCTGGGGCGTAATTACCCCAGTCTATTTTCGAAAGGTCTTTATTTTTCACTTTCTTGTATTTTGGCGTCCGGTCCTAATCACCCGGAGTGGAAATACTTGGAAGTTGTTTGACTGCTGAATTCTTTTAGGGACATTTTTAGTGTGTGTTTTGTGCTCCTAGTCGGCCTAGCTTTCAATTTCTTGAGTCTTTAAGTAGATCTTATTAAATAATTCAAAGTGGCTGACCGATTGCTTAGACGGTCCCAAAGACTTCGTGGGCTTTCACCTGCAAGTCCAGAGCCTTCTTCTAGAAGGCGTAGGAGCGATACTGCCAGTGGGTTTCACCCAGTGGCAGCCGATGCATCGGGGATTGATCCTCCGCTTGGGGGCAGTAGTGTACAAGATAGGCCTGGTACTACCACAGAGCCAGAGAGGAACACCCCAATTCTTTCTCGAGTTCTCTTCCAGTTGGAAGATAATATTGAGGTAGAAGAACTCTCAGAGCCGTTAGCAGCTCTGAATTCTCCTCTGCCTTCAGATCATTTGGACGTAGTGTTATACGTTGGGACTCCGACACATAGACCTTCAAGTCCAGGTCCACACACACACATCCCTTTGATGACCACTGCTGGAAGCATGGCATCCACCACAAGTGCTACAAGTATGCGGACACCTATATCAGTACAAGGGGGAGGAACCATTTCCATCCCTTCTACATCTTTATTTATGTCTACTACTAGCACATTCTTGTTTGGGTCTACTTCCATTCCGTCTACGAGTGGAAGTTCCCAAGCGAAGCATCCAGTTTTGGATTCTTCCCTTTTGGCATCCCTTCTCTAGGTATTCCTTCAGTTCCATTAAGTGTACCATTAACTTCCTCCACATCCATGATAAGTGGATCGGCATCTTTTCAGGGTTTTCCTTTTGGAAGTAGTCATATACCACATTCCAATCTCACAGTAGGATCTATGCCTTTTTCTTTCACGAGTCAGGGTAGCAATCCCTTTCAGGGTTGGAATAATCCTGCAGTTAGTGGCATAAGAACTGGGAATCCATTTTTTGGACAACAAGGGAATATGCCGTACTCCTTGGTCAGTTCATTTTGAAGTTTTCCACCCTTAGCTAATGCATGGAACCCTTACCAAGGGTTGTCCACTCCTTATAATAATTCGTTAGGGGGAAAATTTTCCGGTTACGGAGGTGTTTCAGCTAGAGTTGGTCAAACTCCAAGTTTTTTTGGACCACAAGGGTCACCCTTTGGTTCAGCATGTTCTACCAGTTACTTCAGGCAACTTGGTGCCTTTCAAAATGCAGGTCATTCTTTTCAAACTTTCGGGAACCCCGCCCAATCTGGGTGGAATCCCCAAGGTCCTCTGAGACTTCAGTTTTGGCCACACTCAATCTACCAGACTTGACTAAGTTAATGAACAATCTAGTTAGGTATAATCCAGCTTGGCCTTCGATCCCAACCAAGCTTCCATCGAATATCCCAAAATTCGAAGGGAAGAGTGGGGTAGACCCGGCCGACCATGTAACCACGTTCCATTTATGGTGCTCATCGAACTCCCTCATTGATGACTCGATTAGGTTGCGACTAGTCAACGCACCTTAACTGGCAATGCGGCTAAGTGGTATATAGATTTTCCAGGGGACACTTTTACATCTTTTGCCGATTTGGCTAACATTTTCTTAAACCATTTTCAGTTGCCTGTCCGTTATGAAGCCAGAACTGAACTTCTGGCCAATTTTCATCAGGACATAACCACTCACATTTCTAATCATATTCAGGAATGGAGACAGAAAAAGAGGCTCATCAAATCTGAAATTCCACCTAAATTCTGTCTCGAATGGTTTTTAAAATCATTACAACCCGAGATCTCCAAGGATGTTTCTATGTTCGGAGTATATTTTGAAGAGCAGGCTATCTTTCACGCCCAGCAGTTAGAACTGATATATTCTCAGTCTGGGACCCTTAGGAAGATCTTACCTGATGCTCCTAGATCCATGGTTGATATAGGCAAACCAAAGCCAGGCCTGCATGCTAACAGTGTTATTGGATCGATTGATGCGAATGTGATGAACCTTCTGAGCCAATTGCATCAGTTCTCTATACAAACTAATTCTTCCAATTAGGCTGCACCGTCTACTACTCCACCTTCTTCCATAGCCACCGTTCAAACTTCTAACCCCAAAGGAAATCAAAATTCCGATGGGAAGAAGAAGGGACGAGGTAAAAAGAAGAATCAAGATGGGAAGGGTAATGCAAATAAGCCCAGCAATAATGCTCGTGAGGGTGGAAAAGAGTCTAAGAAGAAAGTTAAGTTTCCATGCAAGCTATGCAGTGGGGACCATTTGACTCATCTCTGCCCAAAAATTCAAGATGCTCAGCGCTTGTTAGTGCAGCAAGGGTCTTCTAGCTCCTAGACTATCTTAACTAACCCTTTCCCCCAATGGCAGTAGTTGCTTGTTGGCACGAATTCAAACCCTGGTACCTCTGCACGGGGAAACCACGAGGGGGACCATTCCTCAAATGTTTTCATGATGGGTTCTCATGTCAATGTGGCCACACAGTCACGTGATTATGGTGAAGCTGAAACATCCAAGGATAAAACTGTTCCCGGAACTATGGATCCTCTTCATATTGAGCGACCCTCTATCTAGTCTATACCTCGGATACCGAAAGGTTCCGCCAAATGTGAAACTATCAACCCTAATGCTAGGACAGCCCAGAATTACTCCATTGTCAAGGATCTGGCTCAAAGTCCATGTGCTATGTCTGCTTTAGAGGTACTCCAGTCGTGTTCGGCTCAATGAAGTGCTTTGCTTTCCGTGATAGGGGAGATTGATCCAAACAATTCCTTAGTGCTCACTTTCGACATGCTCAATGTCAAAAAGAGACTCCCTCATCATATGGCTCTTCAAATAAAGTCTACTTATCAGAAAACTAACATTTTTCGAACCGTTATTGATGAACGAGCTTCCACATGCGTCATGTCGATGTCATGTTGGAAGGCAATTGGATCGCCTTCGGCTGTTCCTTCACCTACACTCTTGACAACATTTGACGGTCATTCGCATAGGCCACATGGGATTATCCCAACCTTTCCTATATGTGTTGGAGGGAAGGTCGTTAACATCAAAGTAGAAATTGTTGATGCCAACCTAGATTACAATCTCCTCTTAGGACGAAATTGGATTTATGAAATGGATGTCATCGTTTCGACTCTATTTCGAGTCCTTTTTTTTCCTCATGAGGGAAAAATCGTTAAGGTTGATCAATTGGATTATTCTCCAGTTGATCCTCGAGCAAATTCAGATTCTACTATTTCATTGGTGGATAACCCTCGTCAACCTATCGAGAATCTAGGAGTTGGGATGTATTCTTCATTGATGGGTACATTTGATTTTCCCACTCCTATAGCTAGAATCAATGTCATTTCATCCTCCAAAGAGTCTTCATGAGAAGAGTTCTTGTGGACTTGTTATTTTTCAAACCCTTGGACCTTGCCTTTTCCTGTTACCACATTATATGAAGGACAAGTGGGTGGAATGGCATTCCCCATGTCTGTGCCAGAGCTTAGATATCAGTCTATCATTAACTCTGTAGATCACCATCCTACTCCTTTTTCAGAGGAAAAGTTAGATGGTGATGTGGCCCCAGCTTGGACCCTTGACTCTACTTCTACTATGGACTTCTTAGATACGGTTTTACAATCTGAGGAAGCAATCTTAGAAGCAATGATGGGTGTAGATCGACCTTGGGAAGACTTACACCATCATTCATATTTTCTTCCCCCATTGTGAGAAGTCGAGTCCAGATTTTCCAATCTGCTTACTAGCGATGTTTGTACGGTTTCAAGCCCTTTGGCTCCAGCACACATTCGTGTCGAAGGTAACATATCGATCATTTCAAAAACCATACCGATAAACATCTCTGGGAACCCTAGCATGATAGAAAATGTCTTCATTGGAGCCAAGTGTTCCTCTGAAGAGATTCAAATTTACATCGACCTCTTTAAAGAGTTTTGGGATGTATTTGCTTAGTCTTATGAAGAAATTTCTGGTATTGATCCATCCATCACTTAGCATTAGATTAAGACGTATGAAAACGCTAAGCCGATTCGTCAAAAGCTTCAGCTGGTTAATCCTAGGAAAGCAGCAACTATTAAAGCTGAAGTAGAAAAGCTGCTCAAGGCAGGTTTCATATACCTCGTTTCCCTAATGGATTGGGTTTCTAATCTAGTCCTAATTGATAAAAAATAAGGAACGATTCGTGTATGCATTGACTTTAGGGATTTGAAAAAATCTTGTCCGAAAGATAATTACCCCACAACGTTTATTGATCAGATAGTTGATGAATGTGCGGGTAATGAGATTTTTTCCTTCATGGATTTGAAAAAATCTTGTCCGAAAGATAATTACCCCACAACGTTTATTGATCAGATAGTTGATGAATGTGCGGGTAATGAGATTTTTTCCTTCATGGATGGATTCTCTGGTTATAATCAAATATCTATCTGTCTAGAAGACCAGCATAAGACAACTTTCATATGTCCCTGGGGTACCTTTGCGTACAAAAAGATGCCTTTTGGTCTTAAAAATGCTAGAGCGACGTTTCAGCGGGCCATGTCATACGCTTTCCACGACATCAAGCATGTCATCGAAGCATACTTATATGATTTAGTTGCTTGTTCTCGGAAGAGAATTGATCATCCTCGTCACCTTCGGTTAGTTTTCGAACGATGTCATTTTTACAAGATCCGGTTGAATCCTAATAAATGCATTTCGTGGTTACATCAGGTCGGTTGTTAGGGTTCATTGTGTCAACTGAAGGGATTCGAGTTGATCCCTTCAAGGTGGAGGCAATAGTTCAGTTGCCTCCCCTGTCCTCCATCCGACAACTTCAAAGTCTTTAGGGGAAGGCAAATTTCTTGAGACGGTTTATAGCGAACTATGCTGAGATAACTAAAGGGTTTATGCGTTTGCTCAGGAAAGGAGTTCCATTTCTATGGGATGACTTTCATCAACGATCTTTTGATGCCTTGAAGCAGGCGTTGATCTCTGCCCGGATTTTGAGTCCACCGGATTATGGTAGAGATTTCCTTTTATATCTTGTAGCTGTAGAATCAACCATAGGTATGGTTCTGGTTCAGGAAGATGATGCCCTCACGGAGCATGTCATTTACTACTTGAGTCGAGGCTTGGTAGGCCCTGAACTATGCTATTCTCCGGTTGAGAAATTGGCCTTGGCAGCTGTCCATGTTGTCCAGCGGCTTCGCCATTACATTCTGCTATGCAAAACATTTGTCTTAGCGGTGGTCAATCCTTTCCAATTTTTCCTCAGTAGGCGAGTGATTGGGGGCAAATACAACGATGGATTGTTATTTTACAAGAATTTGATCTCGATTTCTTGTTGGCCAAGTCTAAGAAATCATTGGTTTTTGTGGAATTAATTTCTGAGCTGCCTTGTGGAGAGGATACTATTTATGAGGAAAGCTTTCTCGATGAACATCTGTTCCTCATCTCTTCACAAGATCCCTAGTATGGAGATATCATTGTCTATCTCCAGACTTCGAAGTTTCCTCCAAGCATGAACATCAAAAATTACGTCACTTGGCTAAGAACTATGTGATCATTGGTGATACATTATATCGCCGAGGGGCTGATTCAATCCTTAGGCATTGTTTAACCTTAGAGGAAGTAGAGTCTGTGCTTAATGATTGCCACAGTGGAGCTTGTGGCAGTCATCTTTCAGGGCTTGCTACAGCCCAAAAAATCTTGCGTGCCGACTACTTTTGGCCTTCGCTTTTCAAAGATTGTATTGAAGCGGTCAAACGTTCCCACCCTTGTCAAGTCTATACTCGGAAGATGCATGCGCATCTAGCTCCTCTCTTCCCTGTTGTCACTGTCGGTCCTTTTACAAAGTGGGGTATTGATTTTACTACTTGTAATCTGCCTTCAGCAGCGAATCACAAGTACATTATTGTGGCCGTAGACTACTTTACGAAGTGGGCTGAGGCCATGCCCACTTATAAAAATGATAGTGAAACAACGGCATTGTTCCTCTTCAATCAGATTATTTCACAGTTCGGTATCCTGAGAGAGATTGTCACTGATCATGGCAGTCATTTCCAGAACCAATTGATGTCTGAATTGGCTCTTAAATTGGGCTTCCAGTAGGAGCATTCATCTCCATATTATCCTCAAGCCAATGGCCAAGTAGAAGCCATGAATAAGTCCCTCAAGACGATCCTGCAAAGGACAATTGACAAAAATCGCTCCAATTGGCATCTCATGTTGTCTCTGGCTCTCTAGGCGTACCGAAATTTGGTAAAGACTACTACTGGTTTTACACCTTTTTAGTTAGTTTACGAGCTGGAATATATCTTTCCTATTAAATGCAAAATTCCATCTCTTAAGCTAGCTATTGAGCTCCTTCTAGAGACCTCTAGTCTCGAAGAGCGCCTCCTTCATTTGGAACATCTTGATGAGCAACGTCGCGATGCCACCACAATCAATGAGGCTCATAAGAAAAGGGTTAAAACTTAGTACGATAGAGCTGTCTGTCCTTGAGTCTTTTTTGAAGGCGACCTTGTCTTGGTCTACAACCAAGATAAAGATGCCTTGGGGGCAGGAAAATTCAAGTCTATGTGGTATGGTCCCTTTATAGTGAAATGAGTTTTAGAAAAAGGGGCTTATGAATTAGTCGATTTTGAAGGGAACAAGTTGGCGGAGCCCCGAAATGGGCTCTACCTCAAGAAGTACTTTGCCTAGGTTACGACCGAGCAATGGCTTCTTTGTATATTTTGTATTTTTGTACATATCTTATCGGGAGTTTTCATGATATCGACACTTTTTGATCTACTTTGGCAGGTGTTGATGGATGACTTGGTCTATTTCGGATTCACCGATGGTGCTAGTTGGCACACTCAGAACCTCGCTTCCGCAGCTTGGGTGATTTATTATCCAACTGGTCAGTTGATGGTATCAAGGGGAGTATGTATTGGTCTAGCGTCAAATAATATGGCTGAGTATACTGCCGTCATTAATTTACTATCCGAAGCTATTTCTTATGGAATCGATTCGTTGGTAGTCTATCTTGATTCACAACTAGTAGTGTCACAATTGAATAACATCTATCGGGTTCGGGATCCTTGTTTATATCGCCAATATTTGAGAGTGAGGGTGTTGCAAAGATCATTTGTTTATATTACTTATTTGCACATTCCACGATCTAATAATTCATTAGCAGATTCTATCGCTAATCAAGCTTTAGATTGGCACATCATTCATTCATCAAGATAAAATCAAACATCAAAAAGTCAGAACTATATATATATATATATATATATATATATATATATATCTATATATATATATATATATATATATATATATATATATATATATATATGTATGTATGTATCATAAAATCGTCCATGTGTACATAAAGTGTCTCAAAAATAATATACAAAATTGGGACTAAAATGCCCATAATCATGTCCAGTACATCTAATGGCTTGGCTCAGGATGAGCGGCTAAGTAAGTGACCACTACTTTGGCCACACGGCGAAAGACGCGAACCCAGTCACGTGGCACTCCTACCATGTGGTGCTGCATATCCTCTGGTAGATCTTCTACAGCCTCCATCAATACCCGATGGGTCAACCTCACCAAGTTTTGCTAGACTGCGTATAAGACTCTCTCAGTCTCCATAGTTGCCTCTTCGGCACCTCTGCTACAATTCCTGTGCCATGGAAATCTGTCTGGTCATACTGGACCCACATCTGGAACATGATCATTATATCACTAATTTAATCCCATAAAAAACATCTTTAAGTTCATATTTGAAAAACACATAAAAATCATAAAAATTGACAAAACTTTAAAAATGGTTACCTATCTCTCCCCATCCTGCATCTGGTGGCAATGTCAGATCCAAATCTCCCCTAAAATCCATGCCAGCATAGGGATAGTCATCTACAACGATGATCTGCTGCTCCCACCAGGAGAAGAAATCATCGTTAAAAGCAATCCTCCGTATGTCTCCACCTCCTAGGCGTTTCATCAGGTCAGCCCACCTGCCCATCCGTGGATCTCACGGGCTACTTATAGGCATTGATACTCTCAGACGTAACCCTGGAACCTTCTCGAAGAAGAAGGAGCACAAAATGGTCCCATATCCAAAGTTCTTGGTCTGTCCTTTCTGAATGGAGGATAGCTGACTCTTCATATTGGTCAGAAGAGGTGTGCACCAGTCAAACACAGTAGCGAGACAATCTACAACCAAGCTCATGGATAGTCGTGATGCTTGGTGCAATGAGGCTGATCTATTCACCCTGGCTATGGTGAAGAGTATGATCCTTAAGGAAAAACTCTCTACATGTTTGATTGGAATTTGGCTTCCAATCTTATCCGGATGCCCTGGATAATATATATGCATGTAGTCTTCCATTGAAATACTACCTCGTGATCGTCTTGTCGAATGCACCACCTCTCCCGTCTCGGAGAGTCCAGTAATAAAGTAAATTGCTTCTATCTCTATCCTTAAAGGCATTTGATCAATAATGAACGCATCGTCTTCGATACTCCAGTAATGGTTCAACATTTCAAGCAAGCGGGTGTTTGCCTTCATATTTGGCATTTTGAAAGATTTTACTAAACCACATCCTCTCAAGGCATCCAAGGCTTGTTGATCATTCATAACCTCATCATCAACAATAGCATGCTCCCTTTCCCTCCAGGTGATTGTCATCCTGAAAGAAAATAAAGTTTAACCATTAGATTTTTATGTTTTAAATTCAAATCGCGTATACGCGGGTCCATTTCATACACAGTTGCATGTAGGGCCTGCGTATATGTGGGTTTCTCATAACCAACTCACGTATACACTATGTTGGAATTTTTGACATAATTTCCAATGGTAAAACCTCAATTTAAATTTCTAAAAACAATCACAAATTGATGCAAGCTAGATTTGGGGGTTACCTGGTGATTTTGAGTCAATTTGAATGGTCGAATTCTTTGAGGGGCAAGATTGCTTCTTTTTCTCCACAGCTTTTTCTCTCAGCACAAATGGTAACAATGGTGAGTCAAAAAACTATTTTATAAGCTTTGAAAATGTCAAATTTTTTCAAAACTTGATTTTGTTTTGTCTCATGTATCTTTTAACTTGGGAGCTTGGAGTGTCGAGAATGGATTGTTTTTCAGGACATTTTGGACGTTTTTTCGAAAATTTCAAGTCAGTTCCATGACTACTGACCCATCATGGTAGGTATCATTTTCTCACTGGCATATAGGTTAGGAAAGCCATTTTTCCGTTGCATTTTGCATACTAGCCTCCATTTTTCTATACACTTGCCATAGGGTCGATCTCATCGTGTTATGGTTCTGTTATCACAAAAATACAACCCTGATAGGCTGCTGATCAGGAATACTTTGAGTAACTATTTCAAACCTACTTTTGGCTGAGGCTTAGCCTCCTCAACCTGAGAGGGCTCTCTCAAATGATTAATGATATTGATAATGGATTAGATGGCTAACTCTATTGAACAAATGAAGAAATGTAAGTGGTTGAAACACAATCAACAAACATCCATTGGGCTTATGGAGTTAGAAAATCTTACTATGATAGCAGTATCAGCTAAACATGGAAGTCAGGGCATCAAAGTTCAATATATCAGTTAACACATGGAGACATATAGGAAAACACAGTCCATGAATGTATGAAGGAAGTTAGAGCATGTCAATGAGTTCTAAGTATCATACATTCATACTACTGCACATAAGGAAATAAGGACAAACATAAACAAGCCACCATTGAACTCCTTCTGAATCTTGAGAAGTAAAGCCAAAGCCTACATTCATAAAGACATAATCTTCTACAATGGAACAATATGAGTCTTTCTCTGAAAATTTCCAACCATTTGTACATTAGATCTTCTCCTATATATAGAGTTCATGTAGATTCCTTCCTCTAGCATGAGGGGAATTCGAATTCCTCCTAATTTGACACCTATTGACACTTAAAATCAACTATTTAATACAAAAGACAACTAACTAGCAGTCCTAGAGACCTAATACAACTAGGAGTGTAACTATTTATTATGATTACAACAACCTTATTAGTGGGCTCCAGTATTGTAGCAATAATGCTACAACTCCTGGGGCTTCCTATCTCTAATTTTATCAACTCGGTAGTTCGTACAAACTTGGAAGCGACGGTGCTGTATGCACAAGTACTAGCTCTTGTCGTAGCTGTCACTTGGTCAACTGGCACAAGTCCGCTAGGGCTCAAGCCAACTTCTATATGCTCTCAGAAGAAGCTTTCTAAATGATGGACGAAGGCTATCTCAAGGAAATTAATCTATTTTGTGAAAATGAACTGAAAGCACACCAAAGCATGGGAACCCTAGTAAACCCTAATCTGACTAGTTTAACCTCTATGATGCAATAGTGAGAGTGAAAATGTCTACAAATGATGCCATTACTTCTAATGATGTGAAATGCATGAACTCAAACCACTTCTATGAAAAAGAAAATTGTTTTTGTGTTTTTGCTTAAGTGGATGGAGTGATTGTGGTGTTGTTTCTTATTAGGGTTTGGCTGTGCAGAGGTGGTGCGAAGGGAAGAAAGCTTGGTGTTATAGCTCCAAATCTCACTCTTATGGTTTGTGATGCTGCACTTATGGCCTAGGGCAACCCCTCCTTCCAGACCTGGTCCAAAAATTTAAAAAACAGTGTTTTATTCCCTGTACGCGACTTTGCCCTGTGTTAAACGCGTGTACACGCGGGTCTGTCATACCCAACCCGCGTGTATCTATTAAAACACTTAAAAAAATATAATTTCCTCTTTTTCGGGCGGTGATCGCGGGTTTACCTGCTGGATCACCTGTTAGTGCCCGTGGCCCAACTGTTCCCAACCAACTCCTAACTAAAAAACTACTTTGGAGAGGGTATAAAAAGACATCAAAGGGAAGGCCATGGGGAGAGAGAAAGGAGAGCAAGATTATTATGCTGAGATTTTTCCCTTAGACCAGGTCTGAAGTCCTTGGTGCATCCTGCACTTCCCCCATTTTGCATAGGAAACCCTTGTTTCCATGTGTATTGGTGATCATTCATCCTTGACATCATCATTGAGTAGGACTTGGAAGGAGCTCTTGCTGGAGGCTGGAGGCTGGAACGAATCCGGGAGGAAGCTTGCTTGGAGCCTGCTGAAGGTGTTCAGGTGATATCTTTCCGATATATGTACTTTATTTGCCTTTATATATAAAGAAACACGTCTTTGTTCCCGAATAATCTTTCTTTATGCTTATGAGATTCTTGTGTTGCATTCTTATGAAAGTAGTTACTTAAAGATTATTTATAACTAACTTTATAGCATAAAGATGATTTATACATAAACTTCTATACATGTACTGTTGAGTTCTTTGATTTGTTTGTCTTGCAGGTCAGAGAAAGAAGAAGGGAACTCCAAGAAGGGTTTGCACCCTAACGGTCTTCTCGGACGTAGGACCTTAGGTATGTACCCTAAACATTAGAATTTGCTTAAAAGTAAAAAAGATGGCTGTGTGTGTGTGTTTCTTTGTATAAGCAATTTTCAGTCTTAGGGTCGACCCCATCATGTTATGGTTCGCAAGCCATTTTCACTCGCCGATTCTTTAAATCATGACATGATGGTAGAGCCATCCTTTTACATGGGCATCCTAGTTAGCACCTCACTGACATTTGTTGCCCATGCTGCTTCGTTTTGAGTAGGCTCGGGAGTCCTCTGTAGTCCCGCCATGACTTATGCGTTGAAGACTCATTCTTCTTTGCTTCTTCGCTTTGTTCTGGCCTTATACCCTAGAGGCTCCTATGTGTGTTGAGTTGTACTTCTGCATTGCATGTTGACCATTTGCACCTTTTGGCCTATAGCCGGCTTCACTTGGACTCGTGTTTAAGCCCACTTTTGACCATGACGTCTGCAAAAAATCAACCTTGCATACCCTTGACCTCTGCAGCTTGACATACCCAGATCCGTGGAAGGGACATACCTCTGAGTGTCACTGACCAGTTTTTCACCTCCCTGCATTGAGCATAGGAACGTTCCTTTCCCAGGAACTAGAGCATCTGTTTCACCGACACTCGTTCTTTCCACTGTACCATAGCATTCTTTTATTCTTTTTCCGGCTTATTAGAAAAAGACAAAAAAATTAAATATTCCAAAAAGAGCGGGAACAGGGACATTATTTCCATTTATTGTTGGCAGCTAGAGTCAGTCGTGTCGCCCGTGAACAAAGCACTCAAAACAAAGTCTCCTCCGCATGGGTGGGATTTAGTTTGACTTAGGTAAGCCATAACCTTGTTATCGAGTCAGTTCTCCCCCGATTGGTTATCTCTTCCAATCATATGGAGGGTTCGTTCGTGCCTCCTGCATGACGAACTTATACAGATTCATTATATGCTGCCACATAGTCACATTGAGTCGTGCTTTTGTTCAAGGGAAGTTAGCCTGAGTCGGCCTTTCTGCGGTGTCTCTTGACTCATTTTTCAGTCGGCCATCCCTGGTTGTCAGTGTCATGTCTATCATCACATCAGTTATATTGGTCCTTCACTCGTGCCGGTTTGAGAAGGTCCTCATTGACTTCTTGCTGGCGGGTCTTGTCCTTATCGACGACGACACATTGCTCTGAGGGCAGACCTAGAGACCGCACCCTGGCCCTATTTTCATTATTGATAGGTCACCTTGTGCTCAGCATCGATCAGTATCATGGGTCTTTGACTGAGTGGTTTCCCTTGTGTTCGACATCAGCATACATTATCACACATTGGGATTCGTGCAGTACCTTGGTTTCCATTTGACCCTATTGGTGGATACCTCGCCTCTGTGTCAGCTTTCATTATTGGTTGGTTCAGAGGGTTTCTGCCGTGCGCTAGCCACATCTTGTGTACGCCGGAAACGTACTTTCGGTTGGGTTACTACATCTTTTTCGTCCGATTCCTTCCACATTATTGGCCTACGGGTTACACTCGCGCTAGATTGATGGAGGATGCCTTAATGCCTTCCTTCTAGCGGATCTTTCCCTATCGACTCCGACTCATTGCTCTGGGGCAAAGATCTAGAGTCCATTTGGCAGTACCTTGGGGTTTGCAGTCATTAGTAGCAGATTCCTCGCTATCGACAGTGGGAAACCATCATTGTCTCCTGATTGATAGATTCTTACAGGTGTTCGACTTCAGCTCATCTATTCACACTTGTTAGATTGTACTGGGTACCTTGACGCTCATTATCATTATCGGTGAGTAGTCTCGCGTTTGTTAACGGTATACATCAATGACCGGTAATCAAACGATTTCTCACATGGTCGACTTCAGATCATTTATTCCCATGGTGTAGAAATGTACCACGGCGGTCGGTGAAGACCTCAGGTTGTATCAGCATTCATTGGTTCACTTGACAGTTGCTCCTGTTGCTGCTAGTTGATACCATTCCACCTTATATGTTGCAGTCAGTCATGGCGACATTCTATATGCTGGCACCTGAGTTTGCAGTGTAGTACCATCCTATTCCATCATGTTCAGTTGGTACCTTATGGGATCAGTCTTTGATTTCAGTGATCCGTTGCATCTTTCAGCATCATTGACAGTTTTATATGTGATATTCAGACATGTACTTACTCATTATGATCAGATGATCCATTATGTATTTTTACAGTCATTTATACTTGTATACTTAGTGGATCCGCTTGTACTTGATATGCGGACATGCTTTACTTTTCCTGAGCATGGGTATGCCCGCCTCAGACAGTGTTTCTTTCTGATCTCCTTTCGGTGGCTTGGCAGGCTGAATTCCGGTGAAGTCCTCCTCGGTTTTTCGGCAGAGTTCCTTTCCTTGTACTTACTTAATGTATTTCGGCCATCATGTTCCCCTTCTGACCTCATACATTAGGGGGCATCTGTTATAGCTCCAAATCTCACTCTTATGGTTTGTGATGCTGCACTTATGGCCTAGGGCAACCCCTCCTTCCAGACCTGGTCCAAAAATTTAAAAAACAGTGTTTTATTCCCTGTACGCGACTTTGCCCTGTGTTAAACGCGTGTACACGCGGGTCTGTCATACCCAACCCGCGTGTATCTATTAAAACACTTAAAAAAATATAATTTCCTCTTTTTCGGGCGGTGATCGCGGGTTTACCTGCTGGATCACCTGTTAGTGCCCGTGGCCCAACTGTTCCCAACCAACTCCTAACTAAAAAACTACTTTGGAGAGGGTATAAAAAGACATCAAAGGGAAGGCCATGGGGAGAGAGAAAGGAGAGCAAGATTATTATGCTGAGATTTTTCCCTTAGACCAGGTCTGAAGTCCTTGGTGCATCCTGCACTTCCCCCATTTTGCATAGGAAACCCTTGTTTCCATGTGTATTGGTGATCATTCATCCTTGACATCATCATTGAGTAGGACTTGGAAGGAGCTCTTGCTGGAGGCTGGAGGCTGGAACGAATCCGGGAGGAAGCTTGCTTGGAGCCTGCTGAAGGTGTTCAGGTGATATCTTTCCGATATATGTACTTTATTTGCCTTTATATATAAAGAAACACGTCTTTGTTCCCGAATAATCTTTCTTTATGCTTATGAGATTCTTGTGTTGCATTCTTATGAAAGTAGTTACTTAAAGATTATTTATAACTAACTTTATAGCATAAAGATGATTTATACATAAACTTCTATACATGTACTGTTGAGTTCTTTGATTTGTTTGTCTTGCAGGTCAGAGAAAGAAGAAGGGAACTCCAAGAAGGGTTTGCACCCTAACGGTCTTCTCAGACGTAGGACCTTAGGTATGTACCCTAAAACATTAGAATTTGCTTAAAAGTAAAAAAGATGGCTGTGTGTGTGTGTTTCTTTGTATAAGCAATTTTCAGTCTGGTAGAGTCTCAGCCCAAAGGACTCTAGGGGTACTTTCCCTTCAACCACTTGGGAAAGGTCAGGAGGGTTAGGAGAGGTCCCAGAGGGTCCCTAGCATTAGTCCAAAGAGGTCTACAACGTTCGGATGCTCGGCAACCAAGTTTGCAGGCTCCTACAGGATGTCTGCAGGGGATCCTACAGGAAACTAAGGAATTTCTACAGGAAGTCTGCTACCTTCTACAGGATGTGCTGTAAGTGGAAGTTTTGTGTGTTGGTGAAGTGATGGAGTGGTATGGGTGGTTAGGTGAGATGGAGATGGGGCTGGTGATGGCTTAGGGGCAGAGAAATAAGGTAGGGAAAGAATGCATGAAGTCGGTTGGTGGATGGGAGAATGGGATCAACGAAAGGTCAAGAAAATGGAGCTGCGTGAATAATGGAAGAGCTGGGAGGTAAACGAGCTGAACAGAGGTCGATTAGGTGGCTTTAGGCGTGGTTGATAAGAAGAGGAAGGGAATGGAATGATGTGGAGCAGTGTAAATAAAACAAATTGCTGATGACTGTCACCAAAAACGAGAACTCATTAACCTGTGCTACCTGTGATATTAAACCAATGAACAGCAATGTAAATTGTGAAGGAAACTCGTGCATGGAAGTGGAATGAAGGAGTAATGCTCGGAATCAGAGTGCATGGATGGATCTACGATTAAGGTAACTATGTTGCAGCTTGCATGAACGTGAAAAGACTGCGTTTTTTGGTGGTTGGTTCAGATTGCACCCCAATCCCTAACAGAGATGGCAGTGAGGTCCTTTCAACCTTTTCTGGAGCTCCAATGAATTACAACTCTCCTAAGCAACTGAAAGCAAAATTAACCATAAGCTAATCCTACTTAATCACAACAAAAAAAATCACATCAGCAAACTGGAAATTCTAAATACATGTCAAAACAAAGGAAATAAAGTGCTGCAAGGAAACAAGTAACGATACAAGGAAGAGGAGGTCTATTGCTCTCAGGTTGGGCCCTAACCTGAGAGCTATAGCTCCCTTAAAAACTCCGAATTGAATCCAAAGCTGCCTGCCTTTATTGAATAATCATGAGTCTAACATCATGCCAAAACTGGCTTACAAAAAGACTAATTGGCTAACCAAATTGACTAACTAGCTAATCCCAAAAATGACTAACCACTAGCTACGAAAATGACTACCAACTAGCTCCCCAAAATGACTAACTGAAATGAGGTCTTAAGCCCTCTTATTTATACAATTTGGGGACCCAACAGTCCTCCTAAAATTTAGGGACTTGGCTGCCCAAGACTTGTAGTTAACAGCAGTCCAACTTGACTTGCTTGGCTGCCCTTGTGCTCATTGATTTGGTGGCCTTTGAACTCCGAGCTGATGGTGGAGAATTCGAGGTAAGGGCCCATAAATGAGGGGGACACCTTCCTACAAATCCTCTAGCTTGTTCTCCCACGAATTTGGCTGCCAAGTGCTCATTAAGACCTTCAATTTTGTCTCCAAGTTGACCAAAAAGGCTACACAAAGCACCCATTAGACTTGTTGGCATAATGACTAACCAAATTCACTCTATTAACATAAAAATAATCAAAAACATGCAATAAACCAATGAGAATGGTGGATTAAGTCGACTTAGGAGGTTGGATGAGCCCAAATAATTGTCCATTTTTGGGGCTCATCATCACCCCCCTACTGAAAGTGTTGCTCATCCTCTGAGCAACCAATCTCTCTCCTTATCTTTGATGGCCCTAGTGGCTTCTTTGGCTAACATCTCGGCTGTTTTCTCCCTTGGCTTCCCTCTTTTCAAACTTCCTGTAGAAACAGTTCTCTGGCTTCCTGTAGAAACAGTCCTCTGTCTTCCTGCAGAACTGTTTTTAAGTCCATTGTCTGAATTCTCTCTCTTCCAGTGAAGGTTTTTTGCTTTCTCATTCGTAGGTGATGGACATCCTTGAAGGAGACTCCTCCTTTTGTTTAGCTTTTGTGTCCTCAATGACAGTTTGATTCTTTGACTGTGGTTTGGGGTCTACCAGTTCTTATCTGCATGCCTTTTCTCGCCTTAAAATGTAGTGGAAGCTCCCTCTTTTACTTCTCCCTCGGCTTGGGAGAGGTACTTAGGGCGGCCAGCACAGCTACTGCCTCCCTAGCTAGGATGTCCGCCTTCTTCTCCTTGGGTTTCGCCTTTTTAAGGCTTCCTGTAGAAGACCCTGTTTTAGCCAATTTCGGGCTTCCTGTAGAAGACCCTTTTACTGTTTTCGAGCTTCCTGTAGAAGCCTGTTTCTGCTTTCCTGTAGACACGGGTGTCACCACCTTTGCTTGCTTTGCTACATGGGTTTTGCTTTTTGGTTTGGTTGCAGGTGCTGATGAGGTACTTGGGCTGATGTGGACCACCTCGGCTTTGTCCGTTCTGCTCTTCAACCTCTTTTCTTTTGCTAACAAGATGGGTGTGTCACCTTCTTCTTTGTCATCCTTTTCTCATGCTTCCTCTTTTGTTCTTTCTTCTGCACTGTGGTCGGGGTCTTCTAGCCTGTTTCTTTCTTTCCCTCGGCCACTGCTTCTTTTTCCTCACTGCTGGAGGAAGTGTAAGTTCACATGACAACCATGGATAATGCAGAATCATGAATCCCCCTGGCATGGTAAGAGTGCTCCCTTTTTCTTATTCTTTTTTCAGAAACAGAAGTGTTGTTTATAGTTTCCCCCTGGACTTAAGGAAGAATTCCTCAGCTGTTTGATATCAATGAACAACAATTCCCTCGTTTCAAGACTTTTGCTGCCCAAATACTCGACTGTCAGAAGGGAATTAGGCTCCCACAGACAAAGTGTAGAGCTTAAGTTTCATCCCCAGCACGCATACAACCACATAAATTTCACATCCTTCATGCACATGTTAGTCCTCACAGTGCTTTAACTTTTGTACAGGAGAAATTTGTTAATAGGACCTGTGGAGGGGAATGTGATGCATAACCAACTGAAAAATTTCGTGTATCACACAGGAAAACTACCATTCTTGACCCACAGACAGATTTCTTTCATACTTTCTTATTCAAAAATAGTTTTAATTCACCACCTTTCAGATGTATCATGCATGGAAGAGTGTTTTTTCAAGCCTACCACTTTCGGGATTCCCAATTTGTCGAAGAAAAATCCAAGCTTTTCTGCTCTAGAAGGCTCTGCTGTACTTTCCTGTAGAACGTCTTCCTGTAGAAACGCCTGTAGAGTGCGACAGGCGGGAATTGTTTAAGGAACTGTAGAGATCTCGAGAAAAAAGGGCAGAAATCTTGTAGAGCACCATCGGTTAACTGATCTGGAAAGGGTTTCAGTTGACTGCAGTTGAATGGTGAGAGTTTCAGCTGAGCGTTGATTAAATTACTGCGTGATTTTTGGAGTGAGGTGGCACATACGTGTGCTGGCTTATACGACTGTTGTCTCCACTGCAGTGTAATTATGAACTGTAGTCCCCTTCTATTTGTTAATCAACTGATGCCCTGTTCACTGGAGTTCAACACATCTACCATTGCCGGTACTTTTCAACTTCCACGTGAATCTCATCCACGCATGCTACGTGATTTTTCAGGAGTGCTAGAGAAGACAATCGGTTGAGCCTTGCTAATCCGTGGCTTAATTCCACCATTCCATCAATTCATGCAGTTTTCAAATTAAATCTATGCAATAGAAGAATGAGATCAGTCACATACCTCGAAGTTGAATGGCTGCCGTGAGCTTTTTGCTGCTGCCTGCTCTGATTCTGCTGCTGCATGCTTAGTTTTTCTGATTGCATGTGGCTTGGCTGCTAATCCTTGATTGCTTTTCCTTGTGCAGGTGTCCTCTGGCCGGATCTGAGCTGCATGCAATCGTTTCCACGTTCAACTCTGCCCGTTCAAGCTGCTGCTGCTGCATGGTCACAAAACCAGAACTTCGTTTTGCCATTTCTCCCAAACGGTAGATCGGATTGATCTGAAACTCAATGAGCATGTTCCTACCATCATTATGCATCTCCCATAGCAAAATCGTGATCAATGGATGCACGGATTTCGAGAAAAATGGAAAATGGCTGAAGATTTCAGAGCTCGATTTCTCGGAAACCATGCACCGGAATCGGCTGAAACTGCTGGGGTAGGCTACTATCACCCATGTGCATCTCCCCATGAAACAAGTTTTGAAACGGATGCACGGTTATGGAGAAAATGCAAAAATGGTTGATGGTGATGGAGGCTGATTTCTTGCAAAACCGTGCACCGGAACGGCATGAAACTGCTCAGGCATGTTTTCATCACCCTTGTACAATTTCCCATAAAACGGTTTGTCAAATGGATGCATGGTTTTCAAGTTATGGCAAAAACAAATTTTGTTCTATGGATTTTTGCTTCAAGGCACTTTGCATGTGTTTGCATGGAAGGGAAAACTGAGCTTGGGCTGTGATGCAGGTATGGAGATGATGGAGGAGGAGTTGGAAGATTGCATGAGGGCTTCTGAACCCTTGAGGAAGCTACAATGTTCGCCAAACCACTTTTTGAAATCCATGTCTAGTTTCCCACAATTTCTACAGGAAGTTCCTGTAGAAGCACAATGAGAAGCACAAGGAGGTGGAAAAAATGATGGATAAAGGCAAGGGATGGACACACAAGTGCTTGTAGGCCTAATCAACAGATTCCCACCATTAGATTCACTTTTGAAATTGGATTTGGCTCGTCCAAAGGTTCTACAGGATGTTTCCTGTAGAAATACAGAGCTTCCTGTAGAAGGCAAGAAAATTCCTTTGACCTTGATTTGAGTGCTCCTCCTGTCATGAAACGTCCTTCTTGCAACCTGCAATGTCATTGCTGCAACATGAAATTATTCAATGGAGATTAGCTTTATTTTTCTTTTCCTTTTTCTCTTTTTTCTTTTTTTGTTTTTGAAAAACAACTAGGGCGCCTCATGGAGGTTTTCACCCTAATTGCCTGCCTTGGGCGCCTCCAAGGGAAGTTTTCACCCAAAGATCTTATTCTCTTTTCTCTTTTTTTTTTCCAACCCATTGACCGCCTCATGGAGGTTTTCAATCAATGAGCCAATCTAAGGCGCCTCCGAGGAGGTTTTCACCTTAGATTTCTATTTTCCATTTTTTCATTTTTTTCTTTTTCTTTTTTCTTTTTTTTTTCTTTTTTCTACCCTACCCTACTTGAAAAACAAAATCATTTTCAAGTATAGGAATACTTCCAATGGAGCCATGTTCACATCGAGATTAGAGAAAAAATGATGTGAAGGCTCGAAATGCATGCTTTGATAGGTATCTAGATCTCAGAGACCAAACGATATGACTTTGAAGGGATCAAACATAGTTGAGGAAGAGAGTACTGATGCAACTTAGTGACTGTCTGGAACCTTGTCTCAATATAGCTTTGATATCCATGGTCCTTTTGCTGATCTGGATCATTCTTCATGTCACCTTCTATCATGACTTTCTCATCTTCCTCTTTTTGCTGATCTGGATCATTCTTCATGACTTTCTCATCTTCCTCTTTTTGCTGATCTTTCTCTTGAATACATGGAAGATTTGATGGTAACCATGAGGAGGCTTTCTCGATCTCTGATTCAGATCTCTTTTCTTCATCAAGTGCAGCCCATGGTTCGTTGATCTCCTCTTTTGAATCTTCTTTTGCCTTTGGTCCTTCAATGCTTTCAAGATGATCTCTTTCTTGCAACACTCTTCCCGAGCTTCGGCGAAGATCATTGGGCTCAAGAGGAGTTGTTTGGATATGTTGTGCCTCAGATTTGCAATGGGGTTGAGCTGCTCCATTGTATGGTTTTGGAAATGGTACGGGTAGCTGAGTGGGGGTGTGAAATTGAGATGGATGTGGATGGCATTGTGGTTGGGTAGGCATTTGGGGTTGCCTTGGTGGAGGAGGAGGCGATGGTTGTGGATGAGTATTTGGTGGAGGAAAATGAGCGGGATGAGAGTTGTACTGGGGCCTCCACTCCTGATAAGGTGCCTTCCACTGAGGCTGTGGCTGAGCATAAGAGTGAAATGAATGAGCAAATGGTTGGGCATAATATGGATCTGTGAAGGAACAAGGAGAATGTGACCAAGGAGGAGGTGTAGACCAGGAAGGATGAGCAGGGGGACCCCAAGAAGGCATGAAAGTGGCTTGATAGGGGTCATAATAGGTCTTGGATGTCCCTTGCACTTCCTGCTGATAAGATCTAGGTTCATTTGGCCAACTTTGGTTCATGTAATAGAGTGATTCAGTGGCTCCTTTGGCTCTCTGATATGCAGCTTTGAATCTGGGTAAGGAAGGGCACTGATCTGTAAGATGGTATTCTTCACAGACAAAACACACTTCTACGGAGTACAATGGACATTCGTTCCTAGGATGCTTTCTAGTGCACCTAGGACAAAAAATGGCCAAAGCCCTCTTGGCTTCTTCTTGCTTCTTTTGGATCCGCAAGGTATCCAGTTGCATGGCAAGAAACTGCCTCATATCACTCTTGAAATCTTCCAGCTGATTTTCAAATTCATCTTTGGACAAGATGTTTCTCCCAACATTTCTACTTGTAGCCATTTGCTCCAGAGGAATGTTTTCTTCTTCTTCTCCCCTAGAGGTTCTTTAAATATGTTGTTATAGCTCCAAATCTCACTCTTATGGTTTGTGATGTTGCACTCATGGCCTAGGGCAACCCCTCCTTCCAGACCTAGTCCAAAAATTTAAAAAACAGTGTTTTATTCCCTATACGCGACATTGCCCTGAGTTAAACGCGTGTACACGTGGGTCTGTGTATACTCAACCCGCGTGTATGTATTAAAACACTTAAAAAAATATATAATTCCTTATTTTCGGGCGGAGATCGCGGGTTTTACCTGCTGGATCACCTGTTAGTGCCTGTGGCCCAACTGTTCCCAACCAACTCCTAACTAAAAAACTACTTTGGAGATGGTATAAAAAGACATCAAAGGGAAGGCCAAAGGGAGAGAGAAATGAGAGCAAGATTATTATGCTGAGATTTTCCCTTTAGACCAGGTCTGAAGTCCTTGGTGCTTTCTGCACTTCCCCCATTTTGCACAGGAAACCCTTGTTTCCATGTGTATTGGTGATCATTCATCCTTGATATCATCATTGAGTAAGACTTGGAAGGAGCTCTTGTTGGAGGCTTGAGGCTGGAACGAATCCGGGAGGAAGCTTTGCTTGGAGCCTGCTGAAGGTGTTCAGGTGATATCTTTCCGTTATATGTACTTTATTTGCCTTTATATATAAAGAAACACGTATTTGTTCCCGAAACAATCTTTCTTTATGCTTATGAGATTCTTGTTTTGAATTCTTATGCAAGTAGTTACTTAAAGATTTTTATAACTAACTTTATAGCATAAAGATAGTTTATACATAAGTATCCGTACATGTACTATTGTGTTCTTTGATTTGTTTGTCTTGCAGGTCAAAGAAAGAAGAAGGGAACTCCAAGAAGGGTTTGGACCCTAAAGGCCTTCTCGAACGTAGGACCTTAGGTACGTACCCTTAACATTAGAATTTGCTTAAAAGTAAAAAGAATGGCTGTGTGTGTGTGTTTCTTTGAATAAGCAATTTTCAGTCTGGTAGAGTCTTAGCCCAAAGGACCCTAGGGGTACTTTCCCTTCAAACAGAATTGGCGACTCCACTGGGGACAACACTCTTGTTGTTCCTAGTTTGGGTAGTCTTCAAGCCAATCAAGGCTCAGCCCCTCTGTTTGTTGGCTCTGACTGTCTGATCTGTTCTTGAACTCCAAGCTTTTCCAGTTTTTTCAGTTTGTGTTTTTTATTTTTCTTGAAAGACTTCATATACGCTCTTTTTCTGGATTACAGAAGCGTATATACGCAAGTTGCACTAAGTGAACCCGCGTATACGCAGGTTTCCTTAGTTACAGTCGCGTGTACACGCATTCTGCACATAATTGCAGGCGCGTATATTACATAATTTTCAAGATTTATAAATTTTCTTTTTGCTGAATGTTTGTCTGGTGGTTTGGGTCAGTTTCAAGCAGTCATTTTCCAGTAACATTCCTCTGTTTAACAGGGGGCATCTTGTTCTGAACTCTCTCTAGTCATAAGGAGTGTTAGTCTTGTTTTCGTTGATTGCAAGCGTCATTGATTTTTGACACACAAGATTTCGGTTTAGAAATCTTGATTGCTCTGTTTCGGCAGAGTAGGAAGATTGGGTTCAATCTTTGTGTCCATTTTGCTTTCATGACACTTTTGTTTGCTTAACGAAATCATTTTTGTGACCATTTTCTCCTTCGTTTCGGGAAAGTTGTTTGTTATCATTTTCTTGAAACTTGTCTTTTGATCTTTTGGACTTTCATTGCTGCTTCTGATTGTCAAAAGCGATTTCAAACGCATTTATTTTTGTTGAGTTTTCATCATTTGAAAGGTGTCAATTCACAAAAGTGTTTGGTTGCCTATTTATCAATCATTGGTGTCAGTATTTTTGAGAGCTTTCCTTTGAAAAAGACTTTTTGGTTTGATTGAAAGAAAACCTTTTGAAAGTTTTGAGTTTCGCTTTCTTAAACTTGCTTTTCATTTGATTTCCTTTTTGCGAAGTGAAAGTGCTTTGTTTTTATCTTAAAACTTGTTTTTATTGTTTGGACGAAATGATTGGTAACACATCATCTTCTATCTAAGCATTTTAGTGGCAAGACAAAATTTGGTAAAGCAGCAACTTTCCTTCTTTGTTTTTAGAAGTAGTCTTTAAATCTTGCATCCACATATAGTTCTTGCATTAGGATAGATTTGCATCTCTTTTTAGGCATATTTAGTTTTGTTAGTTTTTGTGAGTGTGGAGTCTGAAAAGAAAAAGAAAATTTGTTTATATTAGAAGTACCTCTGAACCTCATAGAAATTGCTCTTCATCGAAAACAAAAGTGCATGTGCATGTAGCTAAGTTTTATTAATTTCTTTTGCGTCCATAAAAACACCACAAGTTTCATCTCCATTACCTTGTGACTTAAAGAACAGCCTAATAAAATCAAGTGCTAAATTAAAATCCACTAGAACTTTTTTGTTTTAGTCAGTTACACCAACAAGTTTAGGATTTTAGGGCCTTGGATTAGGCGAGTGGAGTGTTAACTCTCCAAGGCCACATAAAACGTCAAACATAAGAGTCTGATTAACGAGAGTAAATCCAATAGCGTTGGGAAGACCAGGAAAGCTCTGGATCTGGGAGTTAAGCACGAGGGTCTGTGAAGACAGGGAAGAGAGATACCCCCTCTCCTACTTGTCCGAACTTACCTCACGACTGTTCCGCCTGGCTTCTGCGACGAGTTGGTACCCATAGTTGCCTCTCCTAGGGATCTGCATAGGTGGCTGCGGAGGGGAATCCCGTGGCACCTGAGGTCGACATTGCATCACTCTCGACAGTACTACTGGAGGGCACCCTTGTGAAGCTTGGGGGCTTGCACCGGCGCAGGCTGTTGTTAGGAGGTCAGCTTAACTTCCTCTGATACCTTCGCTGATAGGACTGGGCCCTCATCATCCCAGACTATCTTCGGAAGGCCCTTTGATTCACTTTCTCATATTTTGGTGTCCGGTCCTAATCACCCGGAGCGGAAATACTTGGAAGTTGTTTGACTAGCTGTATCTTTAGGAACTTTATAGTGTGTGCTCTGTGCTCCTAGTCGGCTTAGCTTTTAATTTTTTGAGTCTTTAGTTAGATCATAACAAGAAATTCAAAGTGGCTGACCGGTCTCCAAGACGGTCTCGAAGACTTCGTGGTCTCTCACCACCTAGTTTAGAGCCTTCTCCTAGAAGGCGCAGAGGGGATACTACCGGTAGGGTCCGTCCCACGCCGGTTGACGCATCGGGGATTGATCCTCCTCTCGGGGACATTAGCGGCCAAGCAAGGCCTGGTACTTCTGAGCAAGAGAGGGACACTCCAGTCCTTTCTCGAGTTCGCTTTCAAGCGGAGAATAACGTAGAGGTAGAAGAACTTTCAGAATCATTAGTGGTTCCAAATTCTCCTCTACCATTTAGTCATCCAGACGTATTGCAATACGTTGGGACTCCATCGCATAGACCGGCAAGTCCAGGTTACGCTACGCGCTTACCATTCATGACCACTAATGGAAGCATGGCTTCTACGAGTGCTGCGACTATGCAAACCCCTACATCGGTGCAAGGGGGGGGAACCATTTCCATCCCCTCCACTTCCTTGTTTGGATCTTTTGCGAGCACATCTCTACTTGGGTCTACCTCCATTCCGTCCACGAGTGGAAATGCCCAAACCAATGCTTTTAGTACTGGACTCTTCTCTTTTGGCACCCAATCACAGGGTATTCCATCGGTTCCACTTAGTGCGGCTACGTCCATGATGGGCGGATCGGCCTCATTCCAGGGTTTTCCTTTCGGAAGTGGTCATATACCACATTCCAACCCGACGGTAGGATCCATGCCTTTTTCTTCAATAGGACAAAGCAGCAATCCTTTCCAAGGTTGGAATAACCCTGGGGTTAGTAGCGCAGGAACTGGGAATCCATTTATCGGCCAACAAGGGAATAGGCCGTACACCACGGTTAGTTCGTTTCAAAGTATTCCTCCCCTTGCTTCGGCTTGGAACCCATATCAGGGGTTATCAACTCCTTACCATTCTTTAGGAGGAAACTTTGCGGGCTATGGAGGTTATACGGCAGGAGTTGGTCAAACTCCGAATTTTGCTGGACCACAAGGCTTGCCTTTTGGTTCAGCCGGTTCTACTGGTCACTTCGGGCAGCCTGGTGCCTCCCAAATCCCAGGACAATCTTTTCAGAACTTAGGGAGTTCTGCCCAGTCTGGGTGGAATCCCCTAGGTCCTCCTAGGCTTCCGTTTCTGGCAACGTTAAACTTGCCAGATCTCACTAAGCTAACGAATGACCCTATCAGATACAATCCGGCCTGGCCTCCGGTCCCAACCAAACTCCCTTCGGATATACCAAAATTCGAAGGGAAAAGTGGTGAAGATCCGGGCGATCATGTAACCACATTCCATTTGTGGTGCTCATCCAACTCCCTCATCGAGGATTCGATTAGGTTGAGACTCTTTCAGCGCACCTTGACTGGTAATGCGGCTAAATGGTACATAGAGTTGCCAGGGGGCAGCTTTACATCGTTCGCTGACTTAGCCAATATCTTCTTAAATCACTTCCAGTTGCCTGTCCGCTATGATGCCGGAACTGAACTTCTGGCCACCTTTCGTCAGGATAAGGCAACCCACATTTCTGATCACATTCAGGAATGGAGACGGAGAAAGAGGCTCATCAAAGCCGAAATCTCTCCAGAGTACCGTCTAGAGTGGTTTTTGAAGTCTTTGCAACCTGAGATCTCCAAGGATGTCTCCATGTCTGGGGTCTATTCTGAGGAGCAAGCCATTTTCAGGGCCCAGCAGTTAGAACTGATTTACTCTCAGTCTGGGATCCTCCAAAAGTACTTGCCAGATGCTCCTGGATCTAAGGTTGATTTAGCTAAGCCGAAGCCAGGTCTGCACGCGGACGGTATCGTTGGGTCTGTAGACACATCTACAGTGAACTTGTTGAATCAATTGCAGCAGTTGTCTTTGCAAACTGCTTCTAACAACCAAGTCACATTGTCTAATCCTCCCGCTTCCCAAAATTCTTCCATTAACGCCGTCCAATCCGATAACCCCAAAGGAAATCAAAATTCCAATGGGAAAAAGAAAGGACGTGGTAAGAAGAAGAATTCGGATGGGAAGCCCGATGCAAATAAATCCGGCAACAACGCTGGTGGTGGTAAAGGTGAGTCGAGAAAGAAAGTTAAGTTCCCTTGCAAGTTATGCAGTGGGGACCATCTAACTCATCTCTGCCCTAGAATTGAAGACGCTCAGCGCTTGTTAGGACAGCAAGGGACTTCTAGTTCGCAAGCTGTGTTAACTAACCCGTTTCCCCAAGGGCAGCAACTTCTTGCTGGCGCGAATTCGAATCCTGGGACCTCCTCAGGGGGCAACCAGGAAGGGGAAAAAGCATCAAATGTTTTTATGATGGGTTCAAATGTTAACGTGACTACTCGGTCACGTGATTATGGTGAAGCTGAAACATCTAAGGATAAAACGGTTCCCGGAGGTAATGACCTTCATATTGAGCGACCTCCTGTTGAGACTATACCTAGGATACCGAAAGGTTCCGCCAAACGCGCGACAATTAACCCTAATGCTAGGGCCGCCCAAAATTACTCCATTGTGGAGGATTTGGCTCAAAGCCCGTGTGCTATGTCCGCTTTGGAGGTTCTCCAGTCGTGTCCGTCTCAGAGAAGTGCTTTACTCTCCGCCATTGGAGCAGTCGATCCAGCTAACTCTTTAGTGCTCTCTTTTGACATGTCAAATGTCAAAAAGAGACTCCCTCATCACATGGCTTTTCAGATAAAGTCTACATACCGGAAAATCAATATTTTTCGCACCGTTATAGATGAAGGAGCTTCCACATGTGTCATGTCCATGTCATGTTGGAAGGCTATTGGTTCACCTTCGGCTGTTCCTTCACCAACCGTCTTAACTGCATTTGATGGCCATTCTCACAAGCCGCATGGGATTATCCCGGCCTTTCCTATATGTGTTGGAGGGAAGGTCGTTAATATCGAAGTTGAAGTCGTAGATGCTAACCTAGACTATAATCTCCTATTAGGAAGGAACTGGGTGTACGAGATGGAAGCCGTCGTATCGACTCTGTTTCGTGTCATTTGCTTTCCTCATGAGGGGAAAATCGTTAAGGTTGATCAATTGGACTATTCTCCAATCGATCCTCAAGCAACCTCCGACTCTACTGTTCCTTTGGTGGATAACCCTCGCCCGCCGACTGAGAATTTAGGAGTAGGGATGTATTCCTCATTGATGGGTACGTTTGATCTTCCCTCTCCTTTTGCAAGAATCAATGCTATTTCATCATCCAAGGAGTCTTCTCGAGAAGAGTTCTTTCGAACTCATTATTTTTCTGACCCTTGGACCTTGCCTTCACCTACCACCACATTAGTTGAAGGACAAGTGAATGGAATGGCGTTTCCTATATCTGCAGCTGAGCTTAGATATCAGTCTATCGTAGACTCTGCAGATAACCATTCTACTCCTTTTTCCGAAGAGGAGTTAGATGGTCATGTGGCCCCCGCTTGGAGCTTTGATTCTAACTCTGCCTTGGACTGCTTAGATTCGGTTCTACCTTCTGAAGAAGCAATCCTCGAAGTAATGATGGGTATAGATCGACCTTGGGAAGACTTACACCATCGTTCATATTTTCTTCCTCCATTGCAGGAAGTGGAATCTAGATTCTCCGAGCTCGTTGGTAGTGATGTTTGTACGGTGTCGAACCCTTTGGCTCCAACACACATACGTGCCGAAGGTAATATGTCGGTAATCTCAAAAACGATACCTATAAACATCTCTAAGGATCCTAACATCATCGAGAATATCTTCATCGGAATTGAGTGTTCCCCTGAAGAAATTCAAATTTACACCGACCTATTCAAGGAATATCGTGATGTGTTTGCTTGGTCTTATGAGGAAATGCCCGGCATTGATCCTTCTATAGTCCAACATGAGATCAAGACGTACGAAAACGCAAAACCGATTCGTCAAAGGCTTCGGCCGTTAACCCTAGGAAAGCAGCGGCTATCAAAGCTGAGGTTGAGAAGCTGCTAAGGGCGGGTTTTATATACCCTGTTCCTCTTACGGATTGGGTTTCTAATCCAGTCCCTGTGGACAAAAAGCAAGGAACAATCCGAGTATGCATTGATTTTAGGGACTTAAACAAGGCTTGTCCGAAAGACAATTACCCCACGCCATTCATTGATCAGATTATCGACGAGTGTGCGGGTAATGAAATTTTTTCCTTCATGGATGGTTTTTCGGGTTATAATCAAATCTCTATCCGTCCTGAAGACCAACATAAGACAGCCTTCATATGTCCCTGGGGTACCTTTGCATATCGAAAGATGCCTTTTGGTCTTAAAAATGCTGGAGCCACTTTTCAGCGGGCCATGTCATACGCTTTCCACGACATCAAACATGTCATCGAGGCATACTTAGATGATCTCGCTGCTCGCTCTCGAAAGAGAACTGATCATCCTAGTCATCTTCGATTAGTCTTTGAGCGATGTCGTTTCTATAAAATCCGGTTGAATCCCAATAAATGCGTTTTCGCGGTTACATCCGGTCGGCTGTTAGGGTTTATTGTGTCCAATGAAGGGATTCGGGTTGATCCCTTCAAGGTTGAGGCAATAGTTCAGTTGCCTCCCCCGTCCTCAATTCGTCAACTTCAAAGTCTTCAAGGGAAGGCTAATTTCTTAAGACGGTTTATAGCAAACTATGCCGAGATCACTAAAGGGTTCATGCGTTTGCTACGAAAAGGAGTTCCATTTGTGTGGGACGACTTTGCGCAGCGGTCGTTTGATGCTTTGAAAAAGGCATTAGTCTCTGCCCCGCTTTTGAGTCCACCGGATTATGGTAGAGACTTCCTTTTATATCTCGCTGCAGCAGAATCTACCATTGGTATGGTTCTAGTTCAGGAGGACGATGCTCTTGTCGAGCACGTGATTTATTATTTGAGCCGAGGCTTAATAGGCCCTGAACTCCGCTATTCTCCGGTTGAGAAGTTGGCCTTGGCAGCTGTCCATGCTGTCCAGAGGCTCCGTCATTATATTTTGCTACGCAAAACTTTTGTCTTAGCGGCGGTCAATCCATTCCAATTTGTCCTCAGTAGGCGAGTGATTGGGGGCAAATATAATAGATGGATAGTCATTTTACAAGAATTCGACCTCGAATTCTTGTCCGCCAAGTCTAAGAAATCTATGGTCTTCGCGGAGCTAATTTCTGAGCTTCCTTGTGGAGAGGATATTGTTTATGAGGAAAGTTTACCCGACGAACATATATTCCTCATCTCTTCACAAGACCCTTGGTATGGAGATATCATTGTTTATCTCCAGACTTCGAAGTTTCCCTCTACTTTCTCCAAGGATGAACGTCGCAAATTACGTCACCTGGCTAAAAACTATGTTATCATTGGTGACACATTATACCGTCGAGGGGTTGATTCAATTCTTCGACGTTGTTTAACCTTAGAGGAAGCAGAGTCTGTTCTTAATGATTGCCACAGTGGAGCTTGTGGTGGTCATCTATCAGGGCTTGCTACAGCCCAGCGCATCTTACGTGCCGGCTACTTTTGGCCTTCACTCTTTAAGGACTGTGTGGAAGCGGTCAAACGCTGCCACCCGTGTCAAATTTTTACTCGCAAGATGCGCGCATCCAGCTCCCCTTTTTCCCGTTGTCACCGTCGGTCCCTTCACTAAGTGGGGTATTGATTTTACGACTTGTAATCCGCCTTCAGCGGCGAATCACAAGTACATTATCGTGGCTGTAGACTACTTCACGAAGTGGGCTGAAGCCATGCCTACTTATAAGAACGACAGTGACACGGCAGCTTTGTTTCTTTTCAATCAGGTTATCTCAAGATTCGGTATCCCAAGGGAGATTGTCACTGACCATGGCAGTCATTTCCAAAATCAGCTAATGTCCGAATTGGCTCTTAAATTAGGATTTCGTCAGGAGCATTCGTCCCCTTACTATCCTCAGGCCAATGGACAGGTCGAGGCGGTCAATAAAACTCTTAAGACGATACTCCAACGGACAATCGATAAAAATCGGTCCAATTGGCACATTATGTTGTATCCGGCTCTTTGGGCATACCGAACCTCCGTCAAAACGGCTACTGGTTTTACTCCTTTTCAGTTGGTTTACGGGATGGAATCTATCTTTCCGGTCGAATGTGAAATTCCATCTCTGAAATTGGCTGTTGAGCTTCTTCCTGAGACTTCGAGTCTCGAGGAGCGCCTAGTTCACCTGGAACATCTCGATGAGCAGCGTCGAGATGCCGCCACGATGAATGAGGCCCATAAGAAAAGGGTCAAAACTCAGTATGATAAGTCTGTCCGTCCTCGTGTCTTTACTGAAGGTGACCTTGTCTTGGTCTATGACCAAGATAAGGACGCCTTGGGGGCAGGCAAATTCAAGCCTATGTGGTACGGTCCTTTCATTATCAAACGAGTCTTAGAAAAAGGATCGTATGAGTTAATTGATTTCGAAGGAAACAAGCTGGCGGAGCCCCGAAATGGGCTCTATTTAAAGAAGTATTTTGCTTAGTTTTACCAGGCAATGGCTTCTTTGTATTTTATGTATATTTGTACATATATTATCGAGCGTTTTCTGATATCAGCACTTTTTGGTCTGCTTTGGCAGGTGTTGATGGATGATTTGGTTTATTTTGGATTCGCCGATGGTGCTAGTCGGCACACTCGGAATCTTGCTTCCGCAGCTTGGGTACTTTATTACCCAACTGGTCAGTTGATGATATCGAGAGGCGTGTGTATCGGTCCTGCTTCAAACAATATGGCCGAGTATACAGCTGTTATCAATTTATTATCCGAGGCAATCTCTTATGGGATCGACTCGTTGGTAGTATATCTTGATTCTCAATTGATAGTGTCTCAGTTAAATAACATTTATCGGGTTAGAGATCCATTATTATATCGCCAATATTTAAGGGTGAGGTTGTTGCAAAGATCATTTATTTACATTAATTATTTGCACATTCCAAGATCTCAAAATTGGTTAGCTGATTCTATCGCTAATCAAGCATTAGACTGGCATATCAATCATTCATCATCATAAAATCATGCATCAAAAAGTCAAACTGTATATATATATATATATATATATATCTCACAAAGCGTCTCGAGTGTACATATGTGTGTCCAAAAATATACAAAATTGGGACTCAAATGCCCATAATCATGTCAGGCATATCTAACGCCTCGGCTCTGGATGAGCAGCTAAATATGTAACTATAGCATTGGCCACGCGCCGAAAGACGCGAACCCAGTCACGTGGCATCCCAACCACATGACGCTGCATATCTAGAGGAAGGTCCTCTATCTCGGCCATCGGTACTTGGCAGCTCAGTCTTGCCAAGTGTCGCTGGACGTTGTTGAGGGTCCTTTCCGCATCCGCAGCCGCCTCTTCGGCTCCTCGGCCACGCCGTCCATGCCGCGGGAATCCATCTGGTCGCACGGGCCCAATGTCTGGAACATGATCATCATATTAGTCATTTGAATCTCATCAAAAAATATTTTTCAAAATTTATCATTATATTTGAAAAATCCAAAAAATCATAAAAATCAAAAATCTTACCAATCTCGCCCCATGCTGCATCCAGTGGTAACACTAGATCAGGATCTCCTCGGAAATCCAGTCCGGCATAGGGGTAATCATCTATGGCGATGATTTGCTGCTCCCACCAGGTAAAGAAATCATCGTCGAATGCATTCCTAGGGACTTCCCCACCCCCCAGACGTTTCATCAAGTCAGCCCACCGGCCCATGCGTGGATCACGTGGACTACTGATGGAAACTGCTACCCTGGGGCGGAGTGCAGGAACCTTCTCGAAGAAGAATGTACATAAGATGGTTCCGAACCCAAAGTTCTTGGTCTGTTCCCTCCTGATAGAAGTGAGTTGTTCCTTCATGTTGGCAAGGAGAGGAGTACACCAGTCAAACACTGTAGTGAGACAGTCCACTGCCACGCTCATGTTTACTCGTGACGCCTGATGTAGTGAGGATGATCCGTTCACTCGACCTATGGTGAACAAGATTATCCTGAGTGACAAACTCGCCACATGTGGGATAGAGATCTGGCTCCCGACCTTCCGATGACCCGGGCAATAAATTTGTACATAGTCATCTACACTGAGGCTATTCCGTGTCCTGCCCCGGGAATGCACTACCTCTCCCCTTCGGGAAAGGCCCGTGATAAAATATATATCTTCCACTTCTACCCTGAGTGGCATCTGATCAATGATGAATGCTTCCTCATCGACATCCCAATAATCAATGAGTCTCTCGAGCAAACGCGTGTTGGCTTTCATATTTGGCAATTTGAAGAATTTTAGCAACCCGCATCCCCGTAGGGCATCTAATGCCTCATCATTGTTCATAACTTCATTATCTACAGCTGAGTGCTCTCTTTCACGCCATGTGAGAGTCATCCTGGAAGAAAAAATCATTTTCATCCGTTAGTTTTGTGTATAAAATTAGTTTGCTGCGCACACGCGGGTTCCCTTGTATACAGTCGCGTGTAGGGCCGTCGTATACGCGAGTTCTATACAGCCAACCCGCGTGTACGCCGCAGAGCAATTTTTTGCAAAAATCTAACGGTGAAACATCAATTAAACTTCCTAAAAACTATCACAATTAATTGCAAGACAAGTTTAGTGCTTACCTGGAAGTTTTCGGCAAGTTTGAACGGTTGAATAAGTCACAGGGAAGTTTGCTCCTTTTGCTCCACAATTTTTGCTCTCCAAGTCAAACGGTGAAAATGGTAAGTCCAAAATTTCTTTTTATAAGTTTTGAAAATGCAAAATTTTTTCAAAATTTTATTTTGTTTGGTTTCATGTCACTTTTAACTTGGGAGCTTGGAATGTCGAGATTGGGTTGTTTTTCAGGACATTTTGGACATTTTTCGACGGTTCGAGACGGTTCCATGACTGCTGACCCGTCATGGCAGGTATCGTGTTCTCACTGGCATATAGGTTAGGGACACCATTTTTCCGTTGCATTATGCATACTAGCCTCCATTTGACCGATACATCTGCCATAGGGTCGACCCCATCGTGTTATGGTTCGTTAGCCATTTTCACTCGCCGATTCTTTAAATCATGACACGATGGTAGAGCCATCCTTTACATGGGCATCCTAGTTAGCACCTCACTGACATTTGTTGCCCATGCTGCTTCGTTTTGAGTAGGCTCGGGAGTCCTCTGTAGTCCCGCCATGACTTATGCGTTGAAGACTCATTCCTCTTTGCTTCTTCGCTTCGTTCTGGCCTTATACCCTAGAGGCTCCTATGAGTGTCGAGTTGTACTTTTGCATTGCATGTTGACCATTTGCACCTTTTGGCCTAGAGCCGGCTTCACTTGGACTCGTGTTTAAGCCAACTTTTGACCATGACGTCTGCAAAATCAACCTTGCATACCTTTGACTTCTGCAGCTTGACATACCCAGATCCGTGGAAGGAACATACCTCTGAGTGTCACTGACCAGTTTTCACCTCCCTGCATTGAGCATAGGAACGTTCCTTTCCCAGGAACTAGATCATCTGTTTCACCGACACTCGTTCTTTCCACTGTACCATAGCATTCTTTTATTTTTTTTCCGGCTTATCAGAAAAAGACAAAAAAATTAAATATTCCAAAAAGAGCGGGAACAGGGACATTATTTCCATTTATTGTTGGCAGCTAGAGTCAGTCATGTCGCCCTTGAACAAAGCACTCAAAGCAAAGTCTCCTCCGCATGGGTGGGATTTAGTTTGACTTAGGTATGCCATAACCTTGTTATCGAGTCAGTTCTCCCCCGATTGGTTATCTCTTCCAATCATATGGAGGGTTCGTTCGTGCCTCCTGCATGACGAACTTATACAGATTCATCATATGCTGCCACATAGTCACATTGAGTCGTGCTTTTGTTCAAGGGAAGTTAGCCTGAGTCGGCCTTTCTGCGGTGTCTCTTGACTCATTTTTCAGTCGGCCATCCCTGGTTGTCAGTGTCATGTCTATCATCACATCAGTTATATTGGTCCTTTACTCGTGCCGGTTTGAGAAGGTCCCCATTGACTTCTTGCTGGCGGGTCTTGTCCTTATCGACGACGACACCTTGCTCTGAGGACAGGCCTAGAGCCGCACCCTGGCCCTATTTTCATTATTGATAGGTCACCTTGTGCTCAGCATCGATCAGTATCATGGGTCTTTGACTGAGTGGTTTCCCTTGTGTTCGACGTCAGCATACATTATCACACATTGGGATTCGTGCAGTACCTTGGTTTCCATTTGACCCTATTGGTGGATACCTCGCCTCTGTGTCAGCTTTCATTATTGGTTGGTTCAGAGGGTTTCTGCCGTGCGCTAGCCACATCTTGTGTACGCCGGAAACGTACTTCGGTTGGGTTACTACATCTTTTTCGTCCGATTCCTTCCACATTATTGGCCTACGGGTTACACTCGCGCTAGATTGATGAAGGATGCCTTAATGCCTTCCTTCTAGCGGATCTTTCCCTATCGACTCCGACTCATTGCTCTGGGGCAAAGATCTAGAGTCCATTTGGCAGTACCTTGGGGTTTGCAGTCATTAGTGGCAGATCCTTCGCTATCGACAGTGGGAAACCATCATTGTCTCCTGATCGATAGATTCTTACAGGTGTTCGACTTCAGCTCATCTATTCACACTTGTTAGATTGTACTGGGTACCTTGACGCTCATTATCATTATCGGTGAGTAGTCTCGCGTTTGTTAACGGTATACATCAATGACCGGTAATCAAACGATTTCTCACATGGTCGACTTCAGATCATTTATTCCCATGGTGTAGAAATGTACCACGGTGGTCGGTGAAGACCTCAGGTTGTATCAGCATTCATTGGTTCACTTGACAGTTGCTCCTGTTGCTGCTAGTTGATACCACTCCACCTTATATGTTGCAGTCAGTCATGGCGACATTCTATATGCTGGCACCTGAGTTTGCAGTGTAGTACCATCCTATTCCATCATGTTCAGTTGGTACCTTTTGGGATCAGTCTTTGATATCAGTGATCCATTGCATCTTTCAGCATCATTGACAGTTTTATATGTGATATTCAGACATGTACTTACTCATTATGATCAGATGATCCATTATGTATCTTCCAGTCATTTATACTTGTATACTTAGTGGATCTGCTTGTACTTGATATGCGGACATGCTTTACTTTTTCTGAGCATGGGTATGCCCGCCTCAGACAGTGTTTCTTTCTGATCTCCTTTCGGTGGCTTGGCAGGCTGAATTCTGGTGCAGTCCTCCTCGGTTTTTCGACAGAGTTCCTTTCCATGTACTTACATAATATATTTCGGCCATCATGTTCCCCTTCTGACCTCATACATTAGGGGGCATCTGTTATAGCTCCAAATCTCACTCTTATGGTTTGTGATGCTGCACTCATGGCCTAGGGCAACCCCTCCTTCCAGACCTGGTCCAAAAATTTAAAAAACAGTGTTTTATTCCCTATACGCGACATTGCCCTGAGTTAAACGCGTGTACACGCGGGTCTGTGTATACCCAACCCGCGTGTATGTATTAAAACACTTAAAAAAATATATAATTCCTTATTTTCGGGTGGAGATCGCGGGTTTTACCTGCTGGATCACCTGTTAGTGCCCGTGGCCCAACTGTTCCCAACCAACTCCTAACTAAAAAACTACTTTGGAGATGGTATAAAAAGACATCAAAGGGAAGGCCAAAGGGAGAGAGAAATGAGAGCAAGATTATTATGCTGAGATTTTCCCCTTAGACCAGGTCTGAAGTCCTTGGTGCTTTCTGCACTTCCCCCATTTTGCATAGGAAACCCTTGTTTCCATGTGTATTGGTGATCATTCATCCTTGATATCATCATTGAGTAAGACTTGGAAGGAGCTCTTGTTGGAGGCTTGAGGCTGGAACGAATCCGGGAGGAAGCTTTGCTTGGAGCCTGCTGAAGGTGTTCAGGTGATATCTTTCCGTTATATGTACTTTATTTGCCTTTATATATAAAGAAACACGTCTTTGTTCCTGAAACAATCTTTCTTTATGCTTATGAGATTCTTGTTTTGAATTCTTATGCAAGTAGTTACTTAAAGATTTTTATAACTAACTTTATAGCATAAAGATAGTTTATACATAAGTATCCGTACATGTACTATTGTGTTCTTTGATTTGTTTGTCTTGCAGGTCAAAGAAAGAAGAAGGGAACTCCAAGAAGGGTTTGGACCCTAAAGGCCTTCTCGAACGTAGGACCTTAGGTACGTACCCTTAACATTATAATTTGCTTAAAAGTAAAAAGAATGGCTGTGTGTGTGTGTTTCTTTGAATAAGCAATTTTCAGTCTGGTAGAGTCTTAGCCCAAAGGACCCTAGGGGTACTTTCCCTTCAAACATATGTCTTGATGTTCACCCAGGGGTTCTTCAATCACAGCCATCGAAGAAGAGAGAAGGTTGTGTGAAGCAGTGGGGGTGTTTTGCAATCATTTTTCTAGCTTATCTCTACTCCTACAAGGCATGAAATGAAATCTTTTTGCTTGATTTTTGTTTTTTTTTTCTACTTCTACTTGCAAAACTGAAATAGATTGAACTGAAACTAACTATCTTGCTAAAATGAAAATGCGGAATTGAAATGGAAGCAGGAAATGACTAATCTATTTTGCTCAAATGAAATTGCAGGAATGAAATGCTAGTCTACGCTTGCGGAATTGAAATGCTAATCTACGCTTGTAGAAATGAAATTGCGGAATTGAAATGCTAATCTATGAAAGCGGGAAATGCTAATCTATGAAAATAGGAAATGCTAATCTATGAAAGCAGGAAATGCTAATCTATGAAAGCAGGAAATGTCGATGCTACTTTTGCAGAATGGAAATGAAATAAACTACTTAGAAGAAGATTGTAGTAGAAAATAGAAGAAAAGCGACAATCACCAATACTCTGATGCTTCCCCGGCAACGGCGCCAAAAATATGGTGGGCTCCAGTATTGTAGCAATAATGCTACAACTCCTGGGGCTTCCTATCTCTAATTTTATCAACTCGGTAGTTCATACAAACTTGGAAGCGACGGTGCTGTATGCACAAGTACTAGCTCTTGTCGCAGCTGTCACTTGGTCAGCTGGCACAAGTCCGCTAGGGCTCAAGCCAACTTCTATATGCTCTCAGAAGAAGCTTTCTAAATGATGGACGAAGGCTATCTCAAGGAAATTAATCTATTTTGTGAAAATGAACTGAAAGCCAACCAAAGCATGGGAACCCTAGTAAACCCTAATCTGACTAGTTTAACCTCTATGATGCAATAGTGAGAGTGAAAATGTCTACAAATGATGCCATTACTTCTAATGATGTGAAATGCATGAACTAAAACTCCTTCTATGAAAAAGAACATTGTTTTTGTGTGTTTGCTTAAGTGGATGGAGTGATTGTGGTGTTGTTTCTTATTAGGGTTTGGCTGTGCAGAGGTGGTGCGAAGGGAAGAAAGCTTGGGAAAGGTCAGGAGGGCTAGGAGAGGTCCCAGAGGGTCCCTAGCATTAGTCCACAGAGGTCTACAATGTTCGGATGCTCGACAACCAAGTTTGCAGGCTCCTACAGGATGTCTGCAGGGGATCCTACAGGAAACTAAGGAATTTCTACAGGAAGTCTGCTGCCTTCTACAGGATGTGCTGTAAGTGGAAGTTTTGTGTGTTGGTGAAGTGATGGAGTGGCATGGGTGGTTAGGTGAGATGGAGATGGGGCTGGTGATGGCTTAGGAGCAGAGAAATACGGTAGGGAAAGAATGCATGGAGTCAGTTGGTGGATGGGAGAATGGGATCAACGAAAGGTCAAGAAAATGGGGCTGCGTGAATAATGGAAGAGCTGGGAGGTAAACGAGCTGAACAAAGGTCGATTAGGTGGCTTTAGGCATGGTTGATAAGAAGAGGAAGGGAATGGAACGATGTGGAGCAGTGTAAATAAAACAAATTGCTGATGACTGTCATCAAAACGAGAACTCATTAACCTGTGCTACCTGTGATATTAAACCAATGAACAACAATGTAAATTGTGAAGGAAACTCGTGCATGGAAGTGGAATGAAGGAGTAATGCTCGGAATCAGAGTGCATGGATGGATCTATGATTAAGGTAACTGTGTTGCAGCTTGCATGAACGTGAAAAGACTGCGTTTTTTGGTGGTTGGTTCAGACTGCACCCCAATCCCTAACAGAGATGGCAGTGAGGTCCTTTCAACCTTTTCTGGAGCTCCAATGAATTACAACTCTCCTAAGCAACTGAAAGCAAAATTAACCATAAGATAATCCTACTTAATCACAACAAAACAAATCAAATCAGCAAACTGGAAATTCTAAATACATGTCAAAACAAAGGAAATAAAGTGCTGCAAGGAAAAAAGTAACGATACAAGGAAGAGGAGGTCTATTGCTCTCAGGTTGGGCCCTAACCTGAGAGCTATAGCTCCCTTAAAAACTCCGAATTGAATCCAAAGCTGCCTGCCTTTATTGAATAATCATGAGTCTAACATCATGCCAAAACTGGCTTACAAAAAGACTAATTGGCTAACCAAATTGACTAACTAGCTAATCCCAAAAATGACTAACCACTAGCTACGAAAATGACTACCAACTAGCTCCCCAAAATGACTAACTGAAATGATGTCTTAAGCCCTCTTATTTATACAATTTGAGGACCCAACAGTCCTCCTAAAATTTAGGGACTTGGCTTCCCAAGACTTGTAGTTAACAGCAGTCCAACTTGACTTGCTTGGCTGCCCTTGTGCTCATTGATTTGGTGGCCTTTGAACTCCGAGCTGATGGTGGAGAATTCGAGGTAAGGGACCATAAATGAGGGGGACACCTTCCTACAAATCCTCTAGCTTGTTCTCCCACGAATTTGGCTGCCAAGTGCTCATTAAGACCTTCAATTTTGTCTCCAAGTTGACCAAAAACGCTACACAAAGCACCCATTAGACTTGTTGGCATAATGACTAACCAAATTCACTCTATTAACATAAAAATAATCAAAAACATGCAATAAACCAATGAGAATGGTGGATTAAGTCAACTTAGGAGGTTGGATGAGCCCAAATAATTGTCCATTTTTGGGGCTCATCACTTATCTAAACATTTAAAGAATTATTTAACACCTATAGCTCCATGAAGTCGAATTTTATGGTGTTCATAACCCTCCAGCTGGTCCTTGATGACTCATCCTTTTATTGTTCCTAGAAACTAGGAGACTGTTCCTTGCTCTGTTCTGGCTGAAAAATAGGTCTTGGGACAGAGCTCATATCTTACCATAAAAAGTGTATTTGAAAAAACTGAAGGAGGATTTTAAGAAACACTCCATGCTGAACAAAAACCTCTCTTGGTTGTTTGAAAAACCTTTCCTACCGCCCACAATGTGTCTTTGAAAAACAAGTGTAAAACATGAGAAATATGCTTGTGAAAATCTGCGCCTACAGCAGTTTCGTAGCACAAGTTTTGTCCTTCATTTCTCCCAGATAATAATGAATTTGAAGAAAGGGGAAGAGGTTTTTGTACTTCAATATCTTAGGAATGAAAACGTATTTCAATTTTCAAAGGTGAGTTTTCAACTGCTTAGAAACTCATCTAGAAGTTGACTGGTAAAAACAAGAAGACAGTTTGACTAATAAGTTGATTGATAAAGTTTGGAGTTCATAAATGTCTTTCCTCTACTTGTTTTGCCCTTTCTGTATACTCACACTTTGTAAATGATTCTTTTCATAAACTCCTTTTCAAAAATATTTCCCCTTGGTTTTTCAAAATTGGTCACCCGAATCATAATATGCAGCTACAGCAGTTTCGTAGTGTGCTACGAAACTGCTGTGTAATTACAAAAAACACAGCTTGAGGCCAAAAATTCAACTCTCTTGATCTTTCCTTTGCTTGAAATGGCCTTTCCATCTACCATGAAGTTGTTCAAAATTGTTGTGTGATTTCTTTCAGCTAACTTGCTCCTGGTTATTCTTCTTTGTATCGTTTCACCTGTGAATTGTTCTTGTATCTTTTCTTTGATTTGACCTTTCCCTTTTTTAGCCTGCTAGGGTGTGTCTTGAATTACTAATGGTCTTGTGGGCTCCTTTCTTTCTGTATACTCCTCCATGGAATTCCTGCAACGTGAATATTAAAGAAGCCTGCACCGTCTCAATTTCGATCACTACCTCGCTTGCAATGGATAAGGAAGGCTGCCTCGCTTGAAATGGATAAGGAAAGCTGCCTCGCTTGATCTTCAAAGAATTCAAATTGAACACCTGTCAATGTGCTCCTTATGCATGAACCCAAACCTAAATCATAACTGTGAATACTTGGCTCTTTTTGAAACTTGCATCCTAAGCATACCAAGACACCTAACGACTCTAATAATGAGGATGAATGGCTACATGTGATAGGCATGGTTCAAGGACTAACACATGGTGATGAAAAATTAACGAATTTTGATGGAAAAGATAGTTAGACAAGATCTGGCACAAATCCCTGATTTCGTAGCACAACCAGTGTAAATTCTATGTTTTGTGCTACAAAATCTCCTAGTTACGAAACTGTCTAGGTGTTTTCATAGCGCACATAGTGTATTTTTGTGAGTTTGCGCTACGAAAACTCCTAGTTGATTTCGAAACGCATGTAATTTTTGAAACAGCCTTAACAGATGACACTTTGAATAAATGTGGGACGAATGGTGGGTAAAACAAGATGGTTGACCATATTTAACAAAGGGAACAAGACTCCTAGGACTTAGACACTAAAGCAAACATGGAAAAGCTTAACCCGGACTAACAACTAACCTTTACAATCAAACTGACGTGAACAATTTAGAAATTGCTTCTTAAGTGATAACAGGTTCATAAACCATCTTCGCTCGCCGATTTTTTAAATCATGACACGATGGTAGAGCCATCCTTTTCATGGGCATCGTAGTTAGCACCTCACTGACATTGTCTGCCCATGCTACTTCATTGAGTAGGCTCGAGAGTCCTTTGTAGTCCGCCCATGACTTATGCATTAAAGACTCATTCTTCTTTGCTTCTTCGCTTCGTTTTGGCCTTATACCCTAGAGGCTCCTTTGTGTTGAGTTGTACTGCTACATTGCATTTTGACCCTTTTGGTCTTGAGATAGCTTCACTTGGACTCATGTTTAAGCCACTTTTTGACCATGTCTTCTGCAAAAATCAAACTTGCAATCCCTTAGCTTCTACAACTTGACACACCTTCAGACCCGTGGAAGGAACATCCCTTTGAGTGTCCTTGACTAGTTTCGCCTCCCTGCATTGAGAATAGGAATGTTCCCATCCCAGGAACTAGATCATCTATTTCACCAACACTAGTTCTTTCCAATGTACTATAGCATTCTTTTATTCTTTTTCCAACTTAAAGAAAAAGACAAAAAAATTATATATTCCAAAAAGAGCAGGAATGGGACAATATTTCCATTTATTGTTGGCAGCTAGAGTCAGTCGTGTCGCCCTTGAACAAAGCACTCAAAAGAAAGTCTCTCCTCCATTTGGGTGGGATTTAGTTTGACTTAGGTATGCCTTAACCTTGTTATTGAGTCAGTTCTCCTCCAATTGGTTATATTTTCTAATCATATGGAGAGTTCGTTCATGCTTCCTGCATGACGAACTTATACAGAGTCATCATATGCTACCACATGGTCATCATTGAATCATGCTTTTGTTTAAGGGAAGTAAGCCTAGGTCGACCTCTTTGCAGTGTCTCTTGACCTATTTTTCAGTCAGCCATCCCTGGTTGTCAGTGTCTTGTCTATCATCACATTAGTTATATTGGTCCTTTACTTGTGCTGGTTTGAGAAGGTCCCCATTGACTTCTTGTTGGCGGGTCTTGTCCTTATCAGCGACGACATCTTACTCTGAGGACAGGCCTAGAGCCACACCCTGGCCCCATTTTCATTATTGATAGGTCACCTTGTGCTCAGCATTGATCAATATCATGGGTCTTTGATTGAATGGTTTCCCTTGTGTTCGACATCAACTTTCATTATCACACATTGGGATTTGCAGTGCCTTGATTTCCATTTGACCCTATTGGTGGATTCCTCCTCTTTGTGTCAGCTTTCAATATTAGTTGGTTCAGATGGCTCTATCATGCGCTAGCTACATCTTGTGTATGCCGGAAATGTGCATCTAAGTCGGGTTCTGCATCTCTATCGTCTGATTCCTTCATATTATTGGCCTACATTGATTAAGGATCTTACTAGATCTGATGAAGGATGCCTTAATCTTTCTCTTCTAGCCTTCCCTGCGTGTACGCACCCCAAGTTCACAATACCCGCGTACTTGTACGCTATGTCTATAAAGCAATGGGTGGCGTACTCTTGTAAAGGTCGACAGTGCGCAAGTTTCACTTCCAAAAGTTACTTTGGTCCATTTCTAGAGCATTCTAGAAGCTTGTTTGACGTGTATGAAGCGCCTCTAGATGGTTCATGTATCCCTACCAAGAGGAACTTATCCCATCAAGAGGGGAGCTATTCCATCCAAAGAGGGGCTTATCCCATTGATGGTGGGACCTAAATAACTTCCTCTAGAGCACTATAAATACAGGCATTGGGCCAAAGGGAGGGGAGGTTGAAAGCTGAACATTCCTAAGGGTAGATGCTGCTAGAATTAGGACTTCCTTGTAGAAGCTTGTGAGGAGAGATTACCATCTTTGCTTGTTTCCATTGGGAGGTGGGTGAGCTGATCAAAGTAAGGGAGAACTCTTGTGGACCCTGGGAGGAGCTTGCACAACACCAAGGCTTAGGTTGTAATGGTTCCTTTTGTTACCTTTTAATACAAATTAGTCCATTCTTCTCAACAATTTGTTATTTATGAGTTGTTTCATATACTCCTTGGTCTATATGTTAAATATGTTTTATTTTATGTGATATTCAGGTGCTATTTAATCATTTGATTGTTAGTGAATGCAGGTTTCGAAGGGAAGGAGGAGCTCATCCGGATCAACGAAGCTGGACTACTACAACAGCGTTGGTTTACAGTAGGATCTAAACACTTTATTTCTCATATTGTAAAAGCATATTTAGAGAAGGATTGCTCTTATTTGTCTTGTTTGTCACTAGAAAGTCTTAGGCTTTTAGGAGGTCGGTTGTGTCCGCACTAACGACTCTTTCGCGTGACAAAATGGTGACTCCGTAGGGAGTGTTTCTTCTTGTTACATCATATTCTTCTACGCCGGGGAATTTCATCTGTTTCTACGGAACCCCCTCCAAGTACTGAGGTCTTTTTGAAAGACTTGACCTAAAACTATAAGAAAATTATGCAAAAACTGAAATAACTAACCTAAATACTTAACATTTATGAGATCTAGTCAAACTCTCGACTCAAGTAGAGGAGGATTTGTTTCATTTTTCAACGAGCTTGACACAGGAAAAAGAACTATGCTAGGATTCAGTTTCATGTTTACGTAAGCTTGAAACGAGAAACTATGCTTGGGTTCGGTTTCATGTTTACGCAAGCTTGAAACGAAAAACTATGCTTGTTATAAGTTCACATGCCCCCAGCATAATGACGCAAAACGAGGTACATTTTAGTGTATAAAATGAAACAACTAGATTTTAGGATATGTAGGTAGACTGTAGAAAGTAGGATTTTGAGGATAGTTTCCTGTTACTGAGTCAACCTCGTTAAAAATGAATCAGGTATGAGGATAGTTCTTTTCTTGTGTCAACGTCCTTAAAAATGAAACAACTCCCTTTCAAGTTAAATATTGAAAGTAAACCTTCATTCCATCCATCTGGTTGAATGCAATGAAGCCATGGGGGGCATGTACCTCGCTTTGCATCATTATACTGGGGGCATGCGAACTTTTTGAGCATAGTAGTTCCTTTTCTTGTGTCAAGCTCGTTAAAAAAATGAAACAAGGGTAGGTTAAGTAGGTAGATTGTAGAGAGTAGTCATGAGCATAGTTCCTTGTCTTGTGTCAAGCTCGTTAAAACATGAATCAAGGATTTTATGAGCATAGTTCCTTGTCTTTGTTCAAGCTCGTTAAAAAATGAATCAAGGTTTTTAGAGTAAAGTTTTTGTTAGGTAGACTGTGGAGAGTAGTTATGAGCATAGTTCCTTATCTTGTGTCAAGCTCGTTTAGAAAATGAAACAAGGGTTTTGAGATAGTTCTTTTCCTGTGTCAACCTCAATAAAAAATGAAACAACTCCCACAAATATTTCCAAGATCTTGAAAGTAAAGCTTCATTCCATCCACCTCATTGAATGCAATGAAGCTTGGGGGGCATGTACCTTGTTTTGCGTCATTATGCTTGGGGCATGTGAACTTATAACAAGCATAGTTTTTCGTTTCAAGCTTGCGTAAACATGAAACCGAATCCAAGCATAGTTTTCGTTTCAAGCTTACGTAAACATGAAACTGAATCCGAGCATAGTTCTTTTCCTGTGTCAAGCTCGTTAAAAAATGAAACAAATCCTCCTCTACTTGAGTCGAGAGTTTGACTAGATCTCATAAATGTTCAGTATTTAGGTAGTTATTATTTCAGTTTTTGCATAATTTTCTTATAGTTTTAGGTCAAGTCTTTCAAATGATCTCGTACATGAACCTTCATTCCATCCAGCTTGTACTTAGTTGAATGAAATGAAGCTGGGGGGGGGGGGCATGCACTCTAGCAGTTTATGCTTAGGGGGCATCAAGCACAGTTTTATCTCTGTTTCAAGCTTGTGTAAAAAATGAAACTACTTTGAAGCATAGTTTTTCTCTGTTTCAAGCTTTTGTAAAAATGAAACTATCTCGAGTCAATTTCAGTTATTTTCAAGACTCGTTAAACTCATGAAATCTCGAGAATATTTTTTCTATCTTTCATTATCGTAAAACACAAATGAAAATGCCCGTTTCTTTCCGTCATTTCCTGCTCGTAAATAAATTGAAAGTCGGCCATATGAGTACATTTTTATCATTTTTTCGAACTCATTAAAACTTACGAAAAAATGAAAACCATGAGTACATTTTTATCATTTTTTCGAACTCATTAAAACTTACGAAAAAGTGAAACCTTGGAGTTCTCTTTTAAGCCCTTTTCTGACTCCTAAAACATGAAAAGATTGCTGAGCGTTTCTTTTACACTCATTAAAACGGAATTAAAAAACGGTCCCCTTATAGCCCTTTTCTGATCGTAAAAACAGGAAAAGATTGCCGACTTTTGTCGTTTCAAATTCGATATTGGAAATAAAACGACGTGTCCTTGATCGCATTTTACTTTTCAGATCAAAGACACTAATTATGAAAGTACTACTCCTTGGTCGCAAGATCAAGCGGTCTCTCAGGTATTATTTTCTACTTTTTCGGCCTGGGAGACACAAATTTACGAAAAAGTTCACCTTGGAGTCTCCTTTAGTTTTTTCAGACTCTCTAAAATTGAAAAACCCGAGAGTTTCTCCTATACTGGACTCATTAAAATTCCACAGTAAAGGACCTGTTCGATTACAAACAGGAACGGACCATCCTTCTTAGGGTTCCGAATCTAAACTAAGTTGACTCATCCGAAGGATGAGCTTATAATCAAGCAATTGTTATCCTCCTCAAGCTTGTAAAAAATAAAGAGGTACTTACCAGAAATGGTGGGGGAAAAGAGAGAAGAATGAACCTATTTGTTATCCTTTGTTACAAAAGAACCTTATCACCACTATTGAACACGACACGTTTCATTCACCTGGGTTGGAAATCCTCTGCCTTAAAGTTGATCAAACCACCCTGAAAGTCTTCAACCGTTTCTGGGTATTAACTTTGGGTCAATTGTCACCAAGCCATCTGTCGTGTCGTTATGTGTTCAAGAGGACTCTGCAAATAAACCATTCATATGAAAATACATGTCATCCATTTGACCATCCTGAGTCAGTCCTTACAGCAACATTTCTTCAACTTGAACAATGATTTCGGGTTGTGGGCTTGCCTGCAACGGGTCGCTTTCTACCGACATCAGCACATTATCTAGAAAGATGACTTAGAAAATCGTCAGTACCTTGAATTCTGCATGCATCAATGGCAGGTTTCTCGCTTTGATGACAGTTTACATCATTGACTTTCGATCAAAGGGTTCCGTGACGTGTTCGACATCAACTCATTCATTCACATTTCATGGATTGTACTGGGTTACTTTGAGAACCATTGACATCACTGGTGGTTTCTCTACACTTGTTAACGGTTTACATCATTGACCGGTAATCAAGTGGTTTCTACCATGCTCGACATCAACTCATTTATTCGCATGGATAGAATCGTACCAATTCGGGAAGTAGAAATGAAGACCCTGGATCTAGTTTCCACCATCCAGGCTGCGAGGAGTTTTGTACTCATTATATAGTAGACTAATCATAAACAGATGGCTGCGTCCATACTGTGTCTACAAAAGTCTATGATGTGATGTATTCCAAAATCATTCTTGTATCAGAGCAGTAGTTAGAATGTTAGTTAAAGTTTTCAATCTGAGTATGGGAATGCCTACCTCAGCGATGATATCATCTTATATATGTATTTTGTGTTGAATATTTGCAGGTTCTGACCGGTCCTCCGCAAGATACTCCTTGAAATGATAAAGTACTTCACCCTTCCTAGATCATAAAAACCCTAATCTACTACAGGCTTCGCACTTTAGGGGGTAATCTGTTACAATAAAAAATGTCACCATGACTATTTGCAGTTAGTATGGCTCCATCCACTGTCATACTGTCCTCCTTGGCAAGTCTCATGCCTCTGCTCTTCATGTCAAACTTCAAGAAAGAGAGAAATTCATTAAAAATCTATATATCTCTAGGTACGCAGTTTCTCTTAGCCTTACCTGCGTGTACGCAACCCAAGTTCACAATACCTGCGTACTTGTACGCTCTGTATGTAAAGGGGTGGGTGCGTACTCCTGTAAAGGTCAAAAGGCGCAAGTTTCACTCCAAAAAAGTTACTTGTGTCATTTCTAGAGTCTTCTAGAAGCTTGTTTGACGTCTATGAAGCGCCTCCAGATGGTTCATGTATCCCTACCAAAGAGGAACTTATCCCATCAAGAGGGGAGCTATCCCATCCAAAGAGGGGCTTATCCCATTGATGGTGGACCTGAATAACTTCCTCTAGAGCACTATAAATATAGGCATTGGGCCAAAGGGAGAGGAGAGGTTGAAAGCTGAACATTCCTAAGGGTAGATGCTGCTGGAATTAGGACTTCCTTGTAGAAGCTTGTGAGGAGAGATTACCATCTTTGCTTGTTTCCATTTGGAGGTGGGTGAGCTGATTAGAGTAAGGGAGAACTCTTGTGGACCCTGGGAGGAGCTTGCACAACACCAAGGCTCAGGTTGTAATGGTTCCTTTTTGTTACCTTTTAATACAAATTAGTCCATTCTTCTCAACAATTTGTTATTTATGAGTTGATTTCATATACTCCTTGGTCTATATGTTAAATATGTTTTTTTTTATGTGATATTCAGGTGCTATTTAATCGTTGATTGTTAGTGAATGCAAGTTTCGAAGGGAAGGAGGAGCTCATTCGGATCAACGAAGCTGGACTACTACAACAGCGTTGGATTACAGGTAGGATCTAAACACTTGATTTCTCATATTATAAAAGCATATTTAGGGAAGGATTTCTCTTATTTGTCTTGTTTGTCATTAGAAAGTCTTAGGATTCTAGGAAGGTCGGTTGTGTCCGCACTAACGACTCTTTCCGCGTGACAAAATGGCGACTCCGCTGGGGAATCCATTGATGTGAATGTGTTTTCCTTTGTGTGAAATTTTTGATCTGAGAAAAGTCGTTTGTTTTCTGGTTTTTGGCTGTCTGACTGTGTTTTTGGGTGGGCTAGCTTAGGGTTAAATTAGATTTTAGTTTTTCTTTGTTTTGCTAGAAGTACGCAGCCTCTGCGTTGAGCATAGTGCGTACTTGTACACACTGCGGCTTTGTGCACAGAGCGTACCCGCACCTGTGCAAATAGGCTGCCTGCGTACCCGTGTCAAAAGCTTAGAAAATTTCAATTTCTTCTTTTTATCTTTTCGATTTTGTTTATAGCTTGTTTTTGCTGCCCAGATCCACTGTTCACCTGTCAGAAGCTTTCATCTTGGCTAATTTCATTGGCATTCCTGCTTTAACTTCATCAATTGGGTGTTTTTTGAGTCTCTTTTTGAGAAATTCTTAATTTGATTTCCTTTGGTCATTACTTGAAGGTTTGTCTCAGTCTTTTCACAATTTTGCATCTTTTGCTTTTTGTTTTGCAAAAAAAAATTTCTCGATCTAAATTGTGTATGAGTGTTAATCTAAGCACAATTCACTTGAAAAGTATGCAAATGTAATCTATGCACATTTCTCATTAATATTCTGAAAATGAGAATTCTAATTATGCAAATATGATCTATGCAAGAGAATTCTCAAACACGAGATGATTCTAATGTAATCTAAGAACCAATCAAGTGCAAGTCGAGAAAATTGGGCGAGAGTTCCAAAGATCAAGAAATAAAAACACTCAAAGGCGATTAACACTCATACACAATTTAGATCGAGAAAATTTTAGTGTAACAGATTTTGTCAGACTCTCTAAAAATTGAAAAACGCCAAGCTTCTCCTATACTGGACTCGTTAAAATTCCACAGTAAAGGACCTGTTCGATTACAAACAGGAACGGACCACTCCTTCTTAGGGTCCGAATCTAAACTAAGTTGGACTCATCCGAAGGATGAGCTTATAATCAAGCATATGTTATCCTCCTCAAGCTTGTAAAAAATAAAGAGGTACTTGCCAGAAATGGTGGGGGAAAAGAGAGAAGAATGAACCTATTTGTTATCCTTTGTTACAGAAGAACATTATCACCACTCTTGAACACGACACGTTTCATTCACCTGGGTTGGGAAATCCTTTGCCTTAAAGTTGATCAAACCACTCTGAAAGTCTTCAACCGTTTCTGGGTATTAAATTTGGGTCAATTGTCACCAAGCCATCTGTCGTGTTGTTTTGTGTTCAAGAGGTCTTTGCAAATAAACCATTCATATGCAAAATACTTGTCATCCATTTGACCATCCCTGAGTCAGTCCTTACAGCAACATTTCTTCAACTTGAACAATGATTTCGGGTTGTGGGCTTGCCTGCAACGGGTCGCTTTCTATCGACATCAGCACATTATCTAGAAAGATGACTTAGAAATCGTCAGTACCTTGAAGTCTGCATGCATCAATGGCAGGTTTCTCGCCTTTGACAGCAGTTTACATCATTGACTTTCGATCAAAGGGTTCCGTGACATGTTCGACATCAACTCATTCATTCACATTTCATGGATTGTACTGGTACTTTGAGAACCATTGACATCACTGGTGGTTTCTCTCACACTTGTTAACGGTTTACATCATTGACCGGTAATCAAGTGGTTTCTACCATGCTCGACATCAACTCATTTATTCGCATGGATAGAATCGTACCAATTCGGGAAGTAGAAATGAAGACCCTGGATCTAGTTTCCACCATCTAGTTGCGAGGAGTTTTGTACTCATTATATAGTAGACTAATCATAAACAGATGGCTGCGTCCATACTGTGTCTACAAAAGTCTATGATGTGATGTATTGCAAAATCATTCTTGTATCAGAGCAGTAGTTAGATTGTTAGTTAAAGTTTTCAATCTGAGTATGGGAATGCCTACCTCAGCGATGATATCATCTTATATATGTATTTTGTGTTGAATATTTTGCAGGTTCTGACCGGGCTCTCCGTAAGATACTCCTTGAAATGATAAAGTACTTCACCCTTCCTAGATCATATAAAACCCTAATCTACTACAGGCTTCGCACTTTAGGGGGCAATCTGTTACACTAAAATTTGTCACCATGACTATTTGCAGTTAGTATGGCTCCATCAACTGTCATACTATCCTCCTTGGCAAGCCTCATACCTCTGCTCTCCATGTCAAACTTCAAGAAAGAGAGAAAGTCATTAAAAATCTATATATCTCTGGGTACGCAGTTTCTCTTAGCCTTACCTGCGTGTACGCACCCCAAGTTCACAATACCTGCGTACTTGTACGCTCTGTCTATAAAGCAATGGGTGCGTACTCCTGTAAAGGTCAAAAGGCACAAGTTTCACTTCAAAAATTTACTTGTGGTCATTTCTAGAGCATTCTAGAAGCTTGTTTGACGTGTATGAAGCGCCTCCAGATGGTTCATGTATCCCTACCAAAGAGGAACTTATCCCATCAAGAGGGGAGCTATCCCATCCAAAGAGGGGCTTATCCCATTGATGGTGGACCTGATTAACTTCCTCTAGAGCACTATAAATACAGGCATTGGGCCAGAAGGAGGGGAGGTTGAAAGCTGAATATTCCTAAGGGTAGATGCTGCTGGAATTAGGACTTCCTTGTAGAAGCTTGTGAGGAGAGATTACCATCTTTGCTTGTTTCCATTGGGAGGTGGGTGAGCTGATCAGAGTAAGGGAGAACTCTTGTGGACCCTGGGAGGAGCTTGCACAACACCAAGGCTCAGGTTGTAATGGTTCCTTTTGTTACCTTTTAATACAAATTAGTCCATTCTTCTCAACAATTTGTTATTTATGAGTTGTTTCATATACTCCTTGGTCTATATGTTAAATATGTTTTATTTTATGTGATATTCAGGTGCTATTTAATCGTTTGATTGTTAGTGAATGCAGGTTTCGAAGGGAAGGAGGAGCTCATCCGGATCAACGAAGCTGGACTACTACAACAGCGTTGGATTACAGGTAGGATCTAAACACTTGATTTCTCATATTATAAAAGCATATTTAGGGAAGGATTGCTCTTATTTGTCTTGTTTGTCATTAGAAAGTCTTAGGCTTCTAGGAAGGTCGGTTGTGTCCGCACTAACGACTCTTTCCGCGTGACAAAATGGCGACTCCGTAGGGAGTGTTCTTCTTGTTACATCAGATTCTTCTACGCCGGGGGGAATTTCATCTGTTTCTACGGAACCCCCTCCAAGTACTGAGGTCTTTTGAAAGACTTGACCTAAAACTATAAGAAAATTATGCAAAAACTGAAATAACTAACCTAAATACTTAACATTTATGAGATCTAGTCAAACTCTCGACTCAAGTAGAGGAGGATTTGTTTCATTTTTCAACGAGCTTGACACAGGAAAAGAACTATGCTAGGATTCAGTTTCATGTTTACGTAAGCTTGAAACGAAAAACTATGCTTGGGTTCGGTTTCATGTTTACGCAAGCTTGAAACGAAAAACTATGCTTGTTATAAGTTCACATGCCCCCAGCATAATGACGCAAAACGAGGTACATTTTAGTGTAAAAAATGAAACAACTAGATTTTAGGATATGTAGGTAGACTGTAGAAAGTAGGATTTTGAGGATAGTTCCTGTTACTGAGTCAACCTCGTTAAAAAATGAATCAGGTATGAGGATAGTTCTTTTCTTGTGTCAACGTCCTTAAAATGAAACAACTCCCTTTTCAAGTTAAATATTGAAAGTAAACCTTCATTCCATCCATCTGGTTGAATGCAATGAAGCCATGGGGGGCATGTACCTCGCTTTGCATCATTATACTGGGGCATGCGAACTTTTTGAGCATAGTTCCTTTTCTTGTGTCAAGCTCGTTAAAAAATGAAACAAGGGTAGGTTAAGTAGGTAGATTGTAGAGAGTAGTCATGAGCATAGTTCCTTGTCTTGTGTCAAGCTCGTTAAAACATGAATCAAGGATTTTATGAGCATAGTTCCTTGTCTTGTGTCAAGCTCGTTAAAAAATGAATCAAGGTTTTTAGAGTAAAGTTTTTGTTAGGTAGACTGTGGAGAGTAGTTATGAGCATAGTTCCTTATCTTGTGTCAAGCTCGTTTAAAAAATGAAACAAGGGTTTTGAGGATAGTTCTTTTCCTGTGTCAACCTCAATAAAAAATGAAACAACTCCCACAAATATTTCCAAGATCTTGAAAGTAAAGCTTCATTCCATCCACCTCATTGAATGCAATGAAGCTTGGGGGGCATGTACCTTGTTTTGCGTCATTATGCTGGGGGCATGTGAACTTATAACAAGCATAGTTTTTCGTTTCAAGCTTGCGTAAACATGAAACCGAATCCAAGCATAGTTTTTCGTTTCAAGCTTACGTAAACATGAAACTGAATCCGAGCATAGTTCTTTTCCTGTGTCAAGCTCGTTAAAAAATGAAACAAATCCTCCTCTACTTGAGTCGAGAGTTTGACTAGATCTCATAAATGTTCAGTATTTAGGTTAGTTATTTCAGTTTTTGCATAATTTTCTTATAGTTTTAGGTCAAGTCTTTCAAATGATCTCGTACATGAACCTTCATTCCATCCAGCTTGTACTTAGTTGAATGAAATGAAGCTGGGGGGGGGGGGCATGCACTCTAGCAGTTATGCTTAGGGGGCATCAAGCACAGTTTTATCTCTGTTTCAAGCTTGTGTAAAAAATGAAACTACTTTGAAGCATAGTTTTTCTCTGTTTCAAGCTTTTGTAAAAATGAAACCTATCTCGAGTCAATTTCAGTTATTTTCAAGACTCGTTAAACTCATGAAAATCTCGAGAATATTTTTCTATCTTTCATTATCGTAAAACAAATGAAAATGCCGAGTTCTTTCCGTCATTTCCTGCTCGTAAATTAAATTGAAAGTCGGCCATATGAGTACATTTTTATCATTTTTTCGAACTCATTAAAACTTACGAAAAAATGAAAACCATGAGTACATTTTTATCATTTTTTCGAACTCATTAAAACTTACGAAAAAGTGAAACCTTGGAGTTCTCTTTTAAGCCCTTTTCTGACTCCTAAAACATGAAAAGATTGCTGAGCGTTTCTTTTACACTCATTAAAACGGAATTAAAAAACGGTCCCCTTATAGCCCTTTTCTGATCGTAAAAACAGGAAAAGATTGCCGGACTTTTGTCGTTTCAAATTCGATATTGGAAATAAAACGACGTGTCCTTGATCGCATTTTACTTTTCAGATCAAAGACACTAATTATGAAAGTACTCCTTGGTCGCAAGATCAAGCGGTTCTCTCAGGTATTATTTTCTACTTTTTCGGGCTTGGGAGACACAAATTTACGAAAAAGTTCACCTTGGAGTCTCCTTTAGTTTTTTCAGACTCTCTAAAATTGAAAAACGCCGAGTTTCTCCTATACTGGACTCGTTAAAATTCCACAGTAAAGGACCTGTTCGATTACAAACAGGAACGGACCACTCCTTCTTAGGGTCCGAATCTAAACTAAGTTGGACTCATCCGAAGGATGAGCTTATAATCAAGCATATGTTATCCTCCTCAAGCTTGTAAAAAATAAAGAGGTACTTACCAGAAATGGTGGGGGAAAAGAGAGAAGAATGAACCTATTTGTTATCCTTTGTTACAAAAGAACCTTATCACCACTATTGAACACGACACGTTTCATTCACCTGGGTTGGGAAATCCTCTGCCTTAAAGTTGATCAAACCACCCTGAAAGTCTTCAACCGTTTCTGGGTATTAACTTTGGGTCAATTGTCACCAAGCCATCTGTCGTGTCGTTATGTGTTCAAGAGGACTCTGCAAATAAACCATTCATATGAAAAATACTTGTCATCCATTTGACCATCCCTGAGTCAGTCCTTACAGCAACATTTCTTCAACTTGAACAATGATTTCGGGTTGTGGGCTTGCCTGCAACGGGTCGCTTTCTATCGACATCAGCACATTATCTAGAAAGATGACTTAGAAATCGTCAGTACCTTGAAGTCTGCATGCATCAATGGCAGGTTTCTCGCCTTTGATGACAGTTTACATCATTGACTTTCGATCAAAGGGTTCCGTGACGTGTTCGACATCAACTCATTCATTCACATTTCATGGATTGTACTGGGTACTTTGAGAACCATTGACATCACTGGTGGTTTCTCTCACACTTGTTAACGGTTTACATCATTGACCGGTAATCAAGTGGTTTCTACCATGCTCGACATCAACTCATTTATTCGCATGGATAGAATCGTACCAATTCGGGAAGTAGAAATGAAGACCCTGGATCTAGTTTCCACCATCCAGGCTGCGAGGAGTTTTGTACTCATTATATAGTAGACTAATCATAAACAGATGGCTGCGTCCATACTGTGTCTACAAAAGTCTATGATGTGATGTATTCCAAAATCATTCTTGTATCAGAGCAGTAGTTAGAATGTTAGTTAAAGTTTTCAATCTGAGTATGGGAATGCCTACCTCAGCGATGATATCATCTTATATATGTATTTTGTGTTGAATATTTGCAGGTTCTGACCGGGTCCTCCGCAAGATACTCCTTGAAATGATAAAGTACTTCACCCTTCCTAGATCATAAAAACCCTAATCTACTACAGGCTTCGCACTTTAGGGGGTAATCTGTTACACTAAAAAATGTCACCATGACTATTTGCAGTTAGTATGGCTCCATCCACTGTCATACTGTCCTCCTTGGCAAGTCTCATGCCTCTGCTCTTCATGTCAAACTTCAAGAAAGAGAGAAATTCATTAAAAATCTATATATCTCTGGGTACGCAGTTTCTCTTAGCCTTACCTGCGTGTACGCAACCCAAGTTCACAATACCTGCGTACTTGTACGCTCTGTATGTAAAGGGGTGGGTGCGTACTCCTGTAAAGGTCAAAAGGCGCAAGTTTCACTCCAAAAAAGTTACTTGTGGTCATTTCTAGAGTCTTCTAGAAGCTTGTTTGACGTCTATGAAGCGCCTCCAGATGGTTCATGTATCCCTACCAAAGAGGAACTTATCCCATCAAGAGGGGAGCTATCCCATCCAAAGAGGGGCTTATCCCATTGATGGTGGACCTGAATAACTTCCTCTAGAGCACTATAAATATAGGCATTGGGCCAAAGGGAGGAGAGGTTGAAAGCTGAACATTCCTAAGGGTAGATGCTGCTGGAATTAGGACTTCCTTGTAGAAGCTTGTGAGGAGAGATTACCATCTTTGCTTGTTTCCATTTGGAGGTGGGTGAGCTGATCAGAGTAAGGGAGAACTCTTGTGGACCCTGGGAGGAGCTTGCACAACACCAAGGCTCAGGTTGTAATGGTTCCTTTTGTTACCTTTTAATACAAATTAGTCCATTCTTCTCAACAATTTGTTATTTATGAGTTGATTCATATACTCCTTGGTCTATATGTTAAATATGTTTTATTTTATGTGATATTCAGGTGCTATTTAATCGTTTGATTGTTAGTGAATGCAAGTTTCGAAGGGAAGGAGGAGCTCATTCGGATCAACGAAGCTGGACTACTACAACAGCGTTGGATTACAGGTAGGATCTAAACACTTGATTTCTCATATTATAAAAGCATATTTAGGGAAGGATTGCTCTTATTTGTCTTGTTTGTCATTAGAAAGTCTTAGGATTCTAGGAAGGTCGGTTGTGTCCGCACTAACGACTCTTTCCGCGTGACAAAATGGCGACTCCGCTGGGGAATCCATTGATGTGAATGTGTTTTCCTTTGTATGAAATTTTGATCTGAGAAAAGTCGTTTGTTTTCTGGTTTTTGGCTGTCTGACTGTGTTTTTGGGTGGGCTAGCTTAGGGTTAAATTAGATTTTAGTTTTTCTTTGTTTTGCTAGAAGTACGCAGCCTCTGCGTTGAGCATAGTGCGTACTTGTACACACTGCGGCTTTGTGCACAGAGCGTACCCGCACCTGTGCAAATAGGCTGCCTGCGTACCCGTGTCAAAAGCTTAGAAAATTTCAATTTCTTCTTTTTTATCTTTTAGATTTTGTTTATAGCTTGTTTTTGCTGCCCAGATCCACTGTTCACCTGTCAGAAGCTTTCATCTTGGCTAATTTCATTGGCATTCCTGCTTTAAGCTTTCATCAATTGGGTGTTTTGAGTCTCTTTTTTGAGAAATTCTTAATTTGATTTCCTTTGGTCATTACTTGAAGGTTTGTCTCAGTCTTTTCACAATTTTGCATCTTTTTGCTTTTGTTTTTGCAAAAAAAATTTCTCGATCTAAATTGTGTATGAGTGTTAATCTAAGCACAATTCACTTGAAAAGTATGCAAATGTAATCTATGCACATTTCTCATTAATATTCTGAAAATGAGAATTCTAATTATGCAAATATGATCTATGCAAGAGAATTCTCAAACACGAGATGATTCTAATGTAATCTAAGAACCAATCAAGTGCAAGTCGAGAAAATTGGGCGAGAGTTCCAAAGATCAAGAAATAAAAACACTCAAAGGCGATTAACACTCATACACAATTTAGATCGAGAAAATTTTAGTGTAACAGATTTTGTCAGACTCTCTAAAATTGAAAAACGCCAAGCTTCTCCTATACTGGACTCGTTAAAATTCCACAGTAAAGGACCTGTTCGATTACAAACAGGAACGGACCACTCCTTCTTAGGGTCCGAATCTAAACTAAGTTGGACTCATCCGAAGGATGAGCTTATAATCAAGCATATGTTATCCTCCTCAAGCTTGTAAAAAATAAAGAGGTACTTGCCAGAAATGGTGGGGGAAAAGAGAGAAGAATGAACCTATTTGTTATCCTTTGTTACAGAAGAACATTATCACCACTCTTGAACACGACACGTTTCATTCACCTGGGTTGGGAAATCCTTTGCCTTAAAGTTGATCAAACCACTCTGAAAGTCTTCAACCGTTTCTGGGTATTAAATTTGGGTCAATTGTCACCAAGCCATCTGTCGTGTTGTTATGTGTTCAAGAGGTCTTTGCAAATAAACCATTCATATGCAAAATACTTGTCATCCATTTGACCATCCCTGAGTCAGTCCTTACAGCAACATTTCTTCAACTTGAACAATGATTTCGGGTTGTGGGCTTGCCTGCAACGGGTCGCTTTCTATCGACATCAGCACATTATCTAGAAAGATGACTTAGAAATCGTCAGTACCTTGAAGTCTGCATGCATCAATGGCAGGTTTCTCGCCTTTGACAGCAGTTTACATCATTGACTTTCGATCAAAGGGTTCCGTGACGTGTTCGACATCAACTCATTCATTCACATTTCATGGATTGTACTGGGTACTTTGAGAACCATTGACATCACTGGTGGTTTCTCTCACACTTGTTAACGGTTTACATCATTGACCGGTAATCAAGTGGTTTCTACCATGCTCGACATCAACTCATTTATTCGCATGGATAGAATCGTACCAATTCGGGAAGTAGAAATGAAGACCCTGGATCTAGTTTCCACCATCCAGGTTGCGAGGAGTTTTGTACTCATTATATAGTAGACTAATCATAAACAGATGGCTGCGTCCATACTGTGTCTACAAAAGTCTATGATGTGATGTATTGCAAAATCATTCTTGTATCAGAGCAGTAGTTAGATTGTTAGTTAAAGTTTTCAATCTGAGTATGGGAATGCCTACCTCAGCGATGATATCATCTTATATATGTATTTTGTGTTGAATATTTGCAGGTTCTGACCGGTCCTCCGTAAGATACTCCTTGAAATGATAAAGTACTTCACCCTTCCTAGATCATATAAAACCCTAATCTACTACAGGCTTCGCACTTTAGGGGGCAATCTGTTACACTAAAATTTGTCACCATGACTATTTGCAGTTAGTATGGCTCCATCAACTGTCATACTATCCTCCTTGGCAAGCCTCATACCTCTGCTCTCCATGTCAAACTTCAAGAAAGAGAGAAAGTCATTAAAAATCTATATATCTCTGGGTACGCAGTTTCTCTTAGCCTTACCTGCGTGTACGCACCCCAAGTTCACAATACCTGCGTACTTGTACGCTCTGTCTATAAAGCAATGGGTGCGTACTCCTGTAAAGGTCAAAAGGCACAAGTTTCACTTCAAAAATTTACTTGTGGTCATTTCTAGAGCATTCTAGAAGCTTGTTTGACGTGTATGAAGCGCCTCCAGATGGTTCATGTATCCCTACCAAAGAGGAACTTATCCCATCAAGAGGGGAGCTATCCCATCCAAAGAGGGGCTTATCCCATTGATGGTGGACCTGAATAACTTCCTCTAGAGCACTATAAATACAGGCATTGGGCCAAAGGGAGGGGAGGTTGAAAGCTGAACATTCCTAAGGGTAGATGCTGCTGGAATTAGGACTTCCTTGTAGAAGCTTGTGAGGAGAGATTACCATCTTTGCTTGTTTCCATTGGGAGGTGGGTGAGCTGATCAGAGTAAGGGAGAACTCTTGTGGACCCTGGGAGGAGCTTGTACAACACCAAGGCTCAGGTTGTAATGGTTCCTTTTGTTACCTTTTAATACAAATTAGTCCATTCTTCTCAACAATTTGTTATTTATGAGTTGTTTCATATACTCCTTGGTCTATATGTTAAATATGTTTTATTTTATGTGATATTCAGGTGCTATTTAATCGTTTGATTGTTAGTGAATGCAGGTTTCGAAGGGAAGGAGGAGCTCATCCGGATCAACGAAGCTGGACTACTACAACAGCGTTGGATTACAGGTAGGATCTAAACACTTGATTTCTCATATTATAAAAGCATATTTAGGGAAGGATTGCTCTTATTTGTCTTGTTTGTCATTAGAAAGTCTTAGGCTTCTAGGAAGGTCGGTTGTGTCCGCACTAACGACTCTTTCCGCGTGACAAAATGGCGACTCCGTAGGGAGTGTTCTTCTTGTTACATCAGATTCTTCTACGCCGGGGGGAATTTCATCTGTTTCTACGGAACCCCCTCCAAGTACTGAGGTCTTTTGAAAGACTTGACCTAAAACTATAAGAAAATTATGCAAAAACTGAAATAACTAACCTAAATACTTAACATTTATGAGATCTAGTCAAACTCTCGACTCAAGTAGAGGAGGATTTGTTTCATTTTTCAACGAGCTTGACACAGGAAAAGAACTATGCTAGGATTCAGTTTCATGTTTACGTAAGCTTGAAACGAAAAACTATGCTTGGGTTCGGTTTCATGTTTACGCAAGCTTGAAACGAAAAACTATGCTTGTTATAAGTTCACATGCCCCCAGCATAATGACGCAAAACGAGGTACATTTTAGTGTAAAAAATGAAACAACTAGATTTTAGGATATGTAGGTAGACTGTAGAAAGTAGGATTTTGAGGATAGTTCCTGTTACTGAGTCAACCTCGTTAAAAAATGAATCAGGTATGAGGATAGTTCTTTTCTTGTGTCAACGTCCTTAAAAATGAAACAACTCCCTTTTCAAGTTAAATATTGAAAGTAAACCTTCATTCCATCCATCTGGTTGAATGCAATGAAGCCATGGGGGGCATGTACCTCGCTTTGCATCATTATACTGGGGGCATGCGAACTTTTTGAGCATAGTTCCTTTTCTTGTGTCAAGCTCGTTAAAAAATGAAACAAGGGTAGGTTAAGTAGGTAGATTGTAGAGAGTAGTCATGAGCATAGTTCCTTGTCTTGTGTCAAGCTCGTTAAAACATGAATCAAGGATTTTATGAGCATAGTTCCTTGTCTTGTGTCAAGCTCGTTAAAAAATGAATCAAGGTTTTTAGAGTAAAGTTTTTGTTAGGTAGACTGTGGAGAGTAGTTATGAGCATAGTTCCTTATCTTGTGTCAAGCTCGTTTAAAAAATGAAACAAGGGTTTTGAGGATAGTTCTTTTCCTGTGTCAACCTCAATAAAAAATGAAACAACTCCCACAAATATTTCCAAGATCTTGAAAGTAAAGCTTCATTCCATCCACCTCATTGAATGCAATGAAGCTTGGGGGGCATGTACCTTGTTTTGCGTCATTATGCTGGGGGCATGTGAACTTATAACAAGCATAGTTTTTCGTTTCAAGCTTGCGTAAACATGAAACCGAATCCAAGCATAGTTTTTCGTTTCAAGCTTACGTAAACATGAAACTGAATCCGAGCATAGTTCTTTTCCTGTGTCAAGCTCGTTAAAAAATGAAACAAATCCTCCTCTACTTGAGTCGAGAGTTTGACTAGATCTCATAAATGTTCAGTATTTAGGTTAGTTATTTCAGTTTTTGCATAATTTTCTTATAGTTTTAGGTCAAGTCTTTCAAATGATCTCGTACATGAACCTTCATTCCATCCAGCTTGTACTTAGTTGAATGAAATGAAGCTGGGGGGGGGGGGGCATGCACTCTAGCAGTTATGCTTAGGGGGCATCAAGCACAGTTTTATCTCTGTTTCAAGCTTGTGTAAAAAATGAAACTACTTTGAAGCATAGTTTTTCTCTGTTTCAAGCTTTTGTAAAAATGAAACCTATCTCGAGTCAATTTCAGTTATTTTCAAGACTCGTTAAACTCATGAAAATCTCGAGAATATTTTTCTATCTTTCATTATCGTAAAACAAATGAAAATGCCGAGTTCTTTCCGTCATTTCCTACTCGTAAATTAAATTGAAAGTCGGCCATATGAGTACATTTTTATCATTTTTTCGAACTCATTAAAACTTACGAAAAAATGAAAACCATGAGTACATTTTTATCATTTTTTCGAACTCATTAAAACTTACGAAAAAGTGAAACCTTGGAGTTCTCTTTTAAGCCCTTTTCTGACTCCTAAAACATGAAAATATTGCTAAGCGTTTCTTTTACACTCATTAAAACGGAATTAAAAAACGGTCCCCTTATAGCCCTTTTCTGATCGTAAAAACAGGAAAAGAATGCCGGACTTTTGTCGTTTCAAATTCGATATTGGAAATAAAACGACGTGTCCTTGATCGCATTTTACTTTTCAGATCAAAGACACTAATTATGAAAGTACTCCTTGGTCGCAAGATCAAGCGGTTCTCTCAGGTATTATTTTCTACTTTTTCGAGCTTGGGAGACACAAATTTACGAAAAAGTTCACCTTGGAGTCTCCTTTAGTTTTTTCAGACTCTCTAAAATTGAAAAACGACGAGTTTCTCCTATACTGGACTCGTTAAAATTCCACAGTAAAGGACCTGTTCGATTACAAACAGGAACGGACCACTCCTTCTTAGGGTCCGAATCTAAACTAAGTTGGACTCATCCGAAGGATGAGCTTATAATCAAGCATATGTTATCCTCCTCAAGCTTGTAAAAAATAAAGAGGTACTTACCAGAAATGGTGGGGGAAAAGAGAGAAGAATGAACCTATTTGTTATCCTTTGTTACAAAAGAACCTTATCACCACTCTTGAACACGACACGTTTCATTCACCTGGGTTGGGAAATCCTCTGCCTTAAAGTTGATCAAACCACTCTGAAAGTCTTCAACCGTTTCTGGGTATTAACTTTGGGTCAATTGTCACCAAGCCATCTGTCGTGTCGTTATGTGTTCAAGAGGACTCTGCAAATAAACCATTCATATGAAAAATACTTGTCATCCATTTGACCATCCCTGAGTCAGTCCTTACAGCAACATTTCTTCAACTTGAACAATGATTTCGGGTTGTGGGCTTGCCTGCAACGGGTCGCTTTCTATCGACATCAGCACATTATCTAGAAAGATGACTTAGAAATCGTCAGTACCTTGAAGTCTGCATGCATCAATGGCAGGTTTCTCGCCTTTGATGACAGTTTACATCATTGACTTTCGATCAAAGGGTTCCGTGACGTGTTCGACATCAACTCATTCATTCACATTTCATGGATTGTACTGGGTACTTTGAGAACCATTGACATCACTGGTGGTTTCTCTCACACTTGTTAACGGTTTACATCATTGACCGGTAATCAAGTGGTTTCTACCATGCTCGACATCAACTCATTTATTCGCATGGATAGAATCGTACCAATTCGGGAAGTAGAAATGAAGACCCTGGATCTAGTTTCCACCATCCAGGCTGCGAGGAGTTTTGTACTCATTATATAGTAGACTAATCATAAACAGATGGCTGCGTCCATACTGTGTCTACAAAAGTCTATGATGTGATGTATTCCAAAATCATTCTTGTATCAGAGCAGTAGTTAGAATGTTAGTTAAAGTTTTCAATCTGAGTATGGGAATGCCTACCTCAGCGATGATATCATCTTATATATGTATTTTGTGTTGAATATTTGCAGGTTCTGACCGGGTCCTCCGCAAGATACTCCTTGAAATGATAAAGTACTTCACCCTTCCTAGATCATAAAAACCCTAATCTACTACAGGCTTCGCACTTTAGGGGGTAATCTGTTACACTAAAAAATGTCACCATGACTATTTGCAGTTAGTATGGCTCCATCCACTGTCATACTGTCCTCCTTGGCAAGTCTCATGCCTCTGCTCTTCATGTCAAACTTCAAGAAAGAGAGAAAGTCATTAAAAATCTATATATCTCTGGGTACGCAGTTTCTCTTAGCCTTACCTGCGTGTACGCAACCCAAGTTCACAATACCTGCGTACTTGTACGCTCTGTATGTAAAGGGGTGGGTGCGTACTCCTGTAAAGGTCAAAAGGCGCAAGTTTCACTCCAAAAAAGTTACTTGTGGTCATTTCTAGAGTCTTCTAGAAGCTTGTTTGACGTGTATGAAGCGCCTCCAGATGGTTCATGTATCCCTACCAAAGAGGAACTTATCCCATCAAGAGGGGAGCTATCCCATCCAAAGAGGGGCTTATCCCATTGATGGTGGACCTGAATAACTTCCTCTAGAGCACTATAAATACAGGCATTGGGCCAAAGGGAGGAGAGGTTGAAAGCTGAACATTCCTAAGGGTAGATGCTGCTGGAATTAGGACTTCCTTGTAGAAGCTTGTGAGGAGAGATTACCATCTTTGCTTGTTTCCATTGGAGGTGGGTGAGCTGATCAGAGTAAGGGAGAACTCTTGTGGACCCTGGGAGGAGCTTGCACAACACCAAGGCTCAGGTTGTAATGGTTCCTTTTGTTACCTTTTAATACAAATTAGTCCATTCTTCTCAACAATTTGTTATTTATGAGTTGTTTCATATACTCCTTGGTCTATATGTTAAATATGTTTTATTTTATGTGATATTCAGGTGCTATTTAATCGTTTGATTGTTAGTGAATGCAGGTTTCGAAGGGAAGGAGGAGCTCATTCGGATCAACGAAGCTGGACTACTACAACAGCGTTGGATTACAGGTAGGATCTAAACACTTGATTTCTCATATTATAAAAGCATATTTAGGGAAGGATTGCTCTTATTTGTCTTGTTTGTCATTAGAAAGTCTTAGGATTCTAGGAAGGTCGGTTGTGTCCGCACTAACGACTCTTTCCGCGTGACAAAATGGCGACTCCGCTGGGGAATCCATTGATGTGAATGTGTTTTCCTTTGTATGAAATTTTGATCTGAGAAAAGTCGTTTGTTTTCTGGTTTTTGGCTGTCTGACTGTGTTTTTGGGTGGGCTAGCTTAGGGTTAAATTAGATTTTAGTTTTTCTTTGTTTTGCTAGAAGTACGCAGCCTCTGCGTTGAGCATAGTGCGTACTTGTACACACTGCGGCTTTGTGCACAGAGCGTACCCGCACCTGTGCAAATAGGCTGCCTGCGTACCCGTGTCAAAAGCTTAGAAAATTTCAATTTCTTCTTTTTTATCTTTTAGATTTTGTTTATAGCTTGTTTTTGCTGCCCAGATCCACTGTTCACCTGTCAGAAGCTTTCATCTTGGCTAATTTCATTGGCATTCCTGCTTTAAGCTTTCATCAATTGGGTGTTTTGAGTCTCTTTTTTGAGAAATTCTTAATTTGATTTCCTTTGGTCATTACTTGAAGGTTTGTCTCAGTCTTTTCACAATTTTGCATCTTTTTGCTTTTGTTTTTGCAAAAAAAATTTCTCGATCTAAATTGTGTATGAGTGTTAATCTAAGCACAATTCACTTGAAAAGTATGCAAATGTAATCTATGCACATTTCTCATTAATATTCTGAAAATGAGAATTCTAATTATGCAAATATGATCTATGCAAGAGAATTCTCAAACACGAGATGATTCTAATGTAATCTAAGAACCAATCAAGTGCAAGTCGAGAAAATTGGGCGAGAGTTCCAAAGATCAAGAAATAAAAACACTCAAAGGCGATTAACACTCATACACAATTTAGATCGAGAAAATTTTAGTGTAACAGATTTTGTCAGACTCTCTAAAATTGAAAAACGCCAAGCTTCTCCTATACTGGACTCGTTAAAATTCCACAGTAAAGGACCTGTTCGATTACAAACAGGAACGGACCACTCCTTCTTAGGGTCCGAATCTAAACTAAGTTGGACTCATCCGAAGGATGAGCTTATAATCAAGCATATGTTATCCTCCTCAAGCTTGTAAAAAATAAAGAGGTACTTGCCAGAAATGGTGGGGGAAAAGAGAGAAGAATGAACCTATTTGTTATCCTTTGTTACAGAAGAACATTATCACCACTCTTGAACACGACACGTTTCATTCACCTGGGTTGGGAAATCCTTTGCCTTAAAGTTGATCAAACCACTCTGAAAGTCTTCAACCGTTTCTGGGTATTAAATTTGGGTCAATTGTCACCAAGCCATCTGTCGTGTTGTTATGTGTTCAAGAGGTCTTTGCAAATAAACCATTCATATGCAAAATACTTGTCATCCATTTGACCATCCCTGAGTCAGTCCTTACAGCAACATTTCTTCAACTTGAACAATGATTTCGGGTTGTGGGCTTGCCTGCAACGGGTCGCTTTCTATCGACATCAGCACATTATCTAGAAAGATGACTTAGAAATCGTCAGTACCTTGAAGTCTGCATGCATCAATGGCAGGTTTCTCGCCTTTGACAGCAGTTTACATCATTGACTTTCGATCAAAGGGTTCCGTGACGTGTTCGACATCAACTCATTCATTCACATTTCATGGATTGTACTGGGTACTTTGAGAACCATTGACATCACTGGTGGTTTCTCTCACACTTGTTAACGGTTTACATCATTGACCGGTAATCAAGTGGTTTCTACCATGCTCGACATCAACTCATTTATTCGCATGGATAGAATCGTACCAATTCGGGAAGTAGAAATGAAGACCCTGGATCTAGTTTCCACCATCCAGGTTGCGAGGAGTTTTGTACTCATTATATAGTAGACTAATCATAAACAGATGGCTGCGTCCATACTGTGTCTACAAAAGTCTATGATGTGATGTATTGCAAAATCATTCTTGTATCAGAGCAGTAGTTAGATTGTTAGTTAAAGTTTTCAATCTGAGTATGGGAATGCCTACCTCAGCGATGATATCATCTTATATATGTATTTTGTGTTGAATATTTGCAGGTTCTGACCGGGTCCTCCGTAAGATACTCCTTGAAATGATAAAGTACTTCACCCTTCCTAGATCATATAAAACCCTAATCTACTACAGGCTTCGCACTTTAGGGGGCAATCTGTTACACTAAAATTTGTCACCATGACTATTTGCAGTTAGTATGGCTCCATCAACTGTCATACTATCCTCCTTGGCAAGCCTCATACCTCTGCTCTCCATGTCAAACTTCAAGAAAGAGAGAAAGTCATTAAAAATCTATATATCTCTGGGTACGCAGTTTCTCTTAGCCTTACCTGCGTGTACGCACCCCAAGTTCACAATACCTGCGTACTTGTACGCTCTGTCTATAAAGCAATGGGTGCGTACTCCTGTAAAGGTCAAAAGGCACAAGTTTCACTTCAAAAATTTACTTGTGGTCATTTCTAGAGCATTCTAGAAGCTTGTTTGACGTGTATGAAGCGCCTCCAGATGGTTCATGTATCCCTACCAAAGAGGAACTTATCCCATCAAGAGGGGAGCTATCCCATCCAAAGAGGGGCTTATCCCATTGATGGTGGACCTGAATAACTTCCTCTAGAGCACTATAAATACAGGCATTGGGCCAAAGGGAGGGGAGGTTGAAAGCTGAACATTCCTAAGGGTAGATGCTGCTGGAATTAGGACTTCCTTGTAGAAGCTTGTGAGGAGAGATTACCATCTTTGCTTGTTTCCATTGGGAGGTGGGTGAGCTGATCAGAGTAAGGGAGAACTCTTGTGGACCCTGGGAGGAGCTTGTACAACACCAAGGCTCAGGTTGTAATGGTTCCTTTTGTTACCTTTTAATACAAATTAGTCCATTCTTCTCAACAATTTGTTATTTATGAGTTGTTTCATATACTCCTTGGTCTATATGTTAAATATGTTTTATTTTATGTGATATTCAGGTGCTATTTAATCGTTTGATTGTTAGTGAATGCAGGTTTCGAAGGGAAGGAGGAGCTCATCCGGATCAACGAAGCTGGACTACTACAACAGCGTTGGATTACAGGTAGGATCTAAACACTTGATTTCTCATATTATAAAAGCATATTTAGGGAAGGATTGCTCTTATTTGTCTTGTTTGTCATTAGAAAGTCTTAGGCTTCTAGGAAGGTCGGTTGTGTCCGCACTAACGACTCTTTCCGCGTGACAAAATGGCGACTCCGTAGGGAGTGTTCTTCTTGTTACATCAGATTCTTCTACGCCGGGGGGAATTTCATCTGTTTCTACGGAACCCCCTCCAAGTACTGAGGTCTTTTGAAAGACTTGACCTAAAACTATAAGAAAATTATGCAAAAACTGAAATAACTAACCTAAATACTTAACATTTATGAGATCTAGTCAAACTCTCGACTCAAGTAGAGGAGGATTTGTTTCATTTTTCAACGAGCTTGACACAGGAAAAGAACTATGCTAGGATTCAGTTTCATGTTTACGTAAGCTTGAAACGAAAAACTATGCTTGGGTTCGGTTTCATGTTTACGCAAGCTTGAAACGAAAAACTATGCTTGTTATAAGTTCACATGCCCCCAGCATAATGACGCAAAACGAGGTACATTTTAGTGTAAAAAATGAAACAACTAGATTTTAGGATATGTAGGTAGACTGTAGAAAGTAGGATTTTGAGGATAGTTCCTGTTACTGAGTCAACCTTGTTAAAAAATGAATCAGGTATGAGGATAGTTCTTTTCTTGTGTCAACGTCCTTAAAAATGAAACAACTCCCTTTTCAAGTTAAATATTGAAAGTAAACCTTCATTCCATCCATCTGGTTGAATGCAATGAAGCCATGGGGGGCATGTACCTCGCTTTGCATCATTATACTGGGGGCATGCGAACTTTTTGAGCATAGTTCCTTTTCTTGTGTCAAGCTCGTTAAAAAATGAAACAAGGGTAGGTTAAGTAGGTAGATTGTAGAGAGTAGTCATGAGCATAGTTCCTTGTCTTGTGTCAAGCTCGTTAAAACATGAATCAAGGATTTTATGAGCATAGTTCCTTGTCTTGTGTCAAGCTCGTTAAAAAATGAATCAAGGTTTTTAGAGTAAAGTTTTTGTTAGGTAGACTGTGGAGAGTAGTTATGAGCATAGTTCCTTATCTTGTGTCAAGCTCGTTTAAAAAATGAAACAAGGGTTTTGAGGATAGTTCTTTTCCTGTGTCAACCTCAATAAAAAATGAAACAACTCCCACAAATATTTCCAAGATCTTGAAAGTAAAGCTTCATTCCATCCACCTCATTGAATGCAATGAAGCTTGGGGGGCATGTACCTTGTTTTGCGTCATTATGCTGGGGGCATGTGAACTTATAACAAGCATAGTTTTTCGTTTCAAGCTTGCGTAAACATGAAACCGAATCCAAGCATAGTTTTTCGTTTCAAGCTTACGTAAACATGAAACTGAATCCGAGCATAGTTCTTTTCCTGTGTCAAGCTCGTTAAAAAATGAAACAAATCCTCCTCTACTTGAGTCGAGAGTTTGACTAGATCTCATAAATGTTCAGTATTTAGGTTAGTTATTTCAGTTTTTGCATAATTTTCTTATAGTTTTAGGTCAAGTCTTTCAAATGATCTCGTACATGAACCTTCATTCCATCCAGCTTGTACTTAGTTGAATGAAATGAAGCTGGGGGGGGGGGGCATGCACTCTAGCAGTTATGCTTAGGGGGCATCAAGCACAGTTTTATCTCTGTTTCAAGCTTGTGTAAAAAATGAAACTACTTTGAAGCATAGTTTTTCTCTGTTTCAAGCTTTTGTAAAAATGAAACCTATCTCGAGTCAATTTCAGTTATTTTCAAGACTCGTTAAACTCATGAAAATCTCGAGAATATTTTTCTATCTTTCATTATCGTAAAACAAATGAAAATGCCGAGTTCTTTCCGTCGTTTCCTGCTCGTAAATTAAATTGAAAGTCGGCCATATGAGTACATTTTTATCATTTTTTCGAACTCATTAAAACTTACGAAAAAATGAAAACCATGAGTACATTTTTATCATTTTTTCGAACTCATTAAAACTTACGAAAAAGTGAAACCTTGGAGTTCTCTTTTAAGCCCTTTTCTGACTCCTAAAACATGAAAATATTGCTGAGCGTTTCTTTTACACTCATTAAAACGGAATTAAAAAACGGTCCCCTTATAGCCCTTTTCTGATCGTAAAAACAGGAAAAGATTGCCGGACTTTTGTCGTTTCAAATTCGATATTGGAAATAAAACGACGTGTCCTTGATCGCATTTTACTTTTCAGATCAAAGACACTAATTATGAAAGTACTCCTTGGTCGCAAGATCAAGCGGTTCTCTCAGGTATTATTTTCTACTTTTTCGAGCTTGGGAGACACAAATTTACGAAAAAGTTCACCTTGGAGTCTCCTTTAGTTTTTTCAGACTCTCTAAAATTGAAAAACGACGAGTTTCTCCTATACTGGACTCGTTAAAATTCCACAGTAAAGGACCTGTTCGATTACAAACAGGAACGGACCACTCCTTCTTAGGGTCCGAATCTAAACTAAGTTGGACTCATCCGAAGGATGAGCTTATAATCAAGCATATGTTATCCTCCTCAAGCTTGTAAAAAATAAAGAGGTACTTACCAGAAATGGTGGGGGAAAAGAGAGAAGAATGAACCTATTTGTTATCCTTTGTTACAAAAGAACCTTATCACCACTCTTGAACACGACACGTTTCATTCACCTGGGTTGGGAAATCCTCTGCCTTAAAGTTGATCAAACCACTCTGAAAGTCTTCAACCGTTTCTGGGTATTAACTTTGGGTCAATTGTCACCAAGCCATCTGTCGTGTCGTTATGTGTTCAAGAGGACTCTGCAAATAAACCATTCATATGAAAAATACTTGTCATCCATTTGACCATCCCTGAGTCAGTCCTTACAGCAACATTTCTTCAACTTGAACAATGATTTCGGGTTGTGGGCTTGCCTGCAACGGGTCGCTTTCTATCGACATCAGCACATTATCTAGAAAGATGACTTAGAAATCGTCAGTACCTTGAAGTCTGCATGCATCAATGGCAGGTTTCTCGCCTTTGATGACAGTTTACATCATTGACTTTCGATCAAAGGGTTCCGTGACGTGTTCGACATCAACTCATTCATTCACATTTCATGGATTGTACTGGGTACTTTGAGAACCATTGACATCACTGGTGGTTTCTCTCACACTTGTTAACGGTTTACATCATTGACCGGTAATCAAGTGGTTTCTACCATGCTCGACATCAACTCATTTATTCGCATGGATAGAATCGTACCAATTCGGGAAGTAGAAATGAAGACCCTGGATCTAGTTTCCACCATCCAGGCTGCGAGGAGTTTTGTACTCATTATATAGTAGACTAATCATAAACAGATGGCTGCGTCCATACTGTGTCTACAAAAGTCTATGATGTGATGTATTCCAAAATCATTCTTGTATCAGAGCAGTAGTTAGAATGTTAGTTAAAGTTTTCAATCTGAGTATGGGAATGCCTACCTCAGCGATGATATCATCTTATATATGTATTTTGTGTTGAATATTTGCAGGTTCTGACCGGGTCCTCCGCAAGATACTCCTTGAAATGATAAAGTACTTCACCCTTCCTAGATCATAAAAACCCTAATCTACTACAGGCTTCGCACTTTAGGGGGCAATCTGTTACACTAAAAAATGTCACCATGACTATTTGCAGTTAGTATGGCTCCATCCACTGTCATACTGTCCTCCTTGGCAAGTCTCATGCCTCTGCTCTTCATGTCAAACTTCAAGAAAGAGAGAAAGTCATTAAAAATCTATATATCTCTGGGTACGCAGTTTCTCTTAGCCTTACCTGCGTGTACGCAACCCAAGTTCACAATACCTGCGTACTTGTACGCTCTGTATGTAAAGGGGTGGGTGCGTACTCCTGTAAAGGTCAAAAGGCGCAAGTTTCACTCCAAAAAAGTTACTTGTGGTCATTTCTAGAGTCTTCTAGAAGCTTGTTTGACGTGTATGAAGCGCCTCCAGATGGTTCATGTATCCCTACCAAAGAGGAACTTATCCCATCAAGAGGGGAGCTATCCCATCCAAAGAGGGGCTTATCCCATTGATGGTGGACCTGAATAACTTCCTCTAGAGCACTATAAATACAGGCATTGGGCCAAAGGGAGGAGAGGTTGAAAGCTGAACATTCCTAAGGGTAGATGCTGCTGGAATTAGGACTTCCTTGTAGAAGCTTGTGAGGAGAGATTACCATCTTTGCTTGTTTCCATTGGGAGGTGGGTGAGCTGATCAGAGTAAGGGAGAACTCTTGTGGACCCTGGGAGGAGCTTGCACAACACCAAGGCTCAGGTTGTAATGGTTCCTTTTGTTACCTTTTAATACAAATTAGTCCATTCTTCTCAACAATTTGTTATTTATGAGTTGTTTCATATACTCCTTGGTCTATATGTTAAATATGTTTTATTTTATGTGATATTCAGGTGCTATTTAATCGTTTGATTGTTAGTGAATGCAGGTTTCGAAGGGAAGGAGGAGCTCATTCGGATCAACGAAGCTGGACTACTACAACAGCGTTGGATTACAGGTAGGATCTAAACACTTGATTTCTCATATTATAAAAGCATATTTAGGGAAGGATTGCTCTTATTTGTCTTGTTTGTCATTAGAAAGTCTTAGGATTCTAGGAAGGTCGGTTGTGTCCGCACTAACGACTCTTTCCGCGTGACAAAATGGCGACTCCGCTGGGGAATCCATTGATGTGAATGTGTTTTCCTTTGTATGAAATTTTGATCTGAGAAAAGTCGTTTGTTTTCTGGTTTTTGGCTGTCTGACTGTGTTTTTGGGTGGGCTAGCTTAGGGTTAAATTAGATTTTAGTTTTTCTTTGTTTTGCTAGAAGTACGCAGCCTCTGCGTTGAGCATAGTGCGTACTTGTACACACTGCGGCTTTGTGCACAGAGCGTACCCGCACCTGTGCAAATAGGCTGCCTGCGTACCCGTGTCAAAAGCTTAGAAAATTTCAATTTCTTCTTTTTTATCTTTTAGATTTTGTTTATAGCTTGTTTTTGCTGCCCAGATCCACTGTTCACCTGTCAGAAGCTTTCATCTTGGCTAATTTCATTGGCATTCCTGCTTTAAGCTTTCATCAATTGGGTGTTTTGAGTCTCTTTTTTGAGAAATTCTTAATTTGATTTCCTTTGGTCATTACTTGAAGGTTTGTCTCAGTCTTTTCACAATTTTGCATCTTTTTGCTTTTGTTTTTGCAAAAAAAATTTCTCGATCTAAATTGTGTATGAGTGTTAATCTAAGCACAATTCACTTGAAAAGTATGCAAATGTAATCTATGCACATTTCTCATTAATATTCTGAAAATGAGAATTCTAATTATGCAAATATGATCTATGCAAGAGAATTCTCAAACACGAGATGATTCTAATGTAATCTAAGAACCAATCAAGTGCAAGTCGAGAAAATTGGGCGAGAGTTCCAAAGATCAAGAAATAAAAACACTCAAAGGCGATTAACACTCATACACAATTTAGATCGAGAAAATTTTAGTGTAACAGATTTTGTCAGACTCTCTAAAATTGAAAAACGCCAAGCTTCTCCTATACTGGACTCGTTAAAATTCCACAGTAAAGGACCTGTTCGATTACAAACAGGAACGGACCACTCCTTCTTAGGGTCCGAATCTAAACTAAGTTGGACTCATCCGAAGGATGAGCTTATAATCAAGCATATGTTATCCTCCTCAAGCTTGTAAAAAATAAAGAGGTACTTGCCAGAAATGGTGGGGGAAAAGAGAGAAGAATGAACCTATTTGTTATCCTTTGTTACAGAAGAACATTATCACCACTCTTGAACACGACACGTTTCATTCACCTGGGTTGGGAAATCCTTTGCCTTAAAGTTGATCAAACCACTCTGAAAGTCTTCAACCGTTTCTGGGTATTAAATTTGGGTCAATTGTCACCAAGCCATCTGTCGTGTTGTTATGTGTTCAAGAGGTCTTTGCAAATAAACCATTCATATGCAAAATACTTGTCATCCATTTGACCATCCCTGAGTCAGTCCTTACAGCAACATTTCTTCAACTTGAACAATGATTTCTGGTTGTGGGCTTGCCTGCAACGGGTCGCTTTCTATCGACATCAGCACATTATCTAGAAAGATGACTTAGAAATCGTCAGTACCTTGAAGTCTGCATGCATCAATGGCAGGTTTCTCGCCTTTGACAGCAGTTTACATCATTGACTTTCGATCAAAGGGTTCCGTGACGTGTTCGACATCAACTCATTCATTCACATTTCATGGATTGTACTGGGTACTTTGAGAACCATTGACATCACTGGTGGTTTCTCTCACACTTGTTAACGGTTTACATCATTGACCGGTAATCAAGTGGTTTCTACCATGCTCGACATCAACTCATTTATTCGCATGGATAGAATCGTACCAATTCGGGAAGTAGAAATGAAGACCCTGGATCTAGTTTCCACCATCCAGGTTGCGAGGAGTTTTGTACTCATTATATAGTAGACTAATCATAAACAGATGGCTGCGTCCATACTGTGTCTACAAAAGTCTATGATGTGATGTATTGCAAAATCATTCTTGTATCAGAGCAGTAGTTAGATTGTTAGTTAAAGTTTTCAATCTGAGTATGGGAATGCCTACCTCAGCGATGATATCATCTTATATATGTATTTTGTGTTGAATATTTGCAGGTTCTGACCGGGTCCTCCGTAAGATACTCCTTGAAATGATAAAGTACTTCACCCTTCCTAGATCATATAAAACCCTAATCTACTACAGGCTTCGCACTTTAGGGGGCAATCTGTTACACTAAAATTTGTCACCATGACTATTTGCAGTTAGTATGGCTCCATCAACTGTCATACTATCCTCCTTGGCAAGCCTCATACCTCTGCTCTCCATGTCAAACTTCAAGAAAGAGAGAAAGTCATTAAAAATCTATATATCTCTGGGTACGCAGTTTCTCTTAGCCTTACCTGCGTGTACGCACCCCAAGTTCACAATACCTGCGTACTTGTACGCTCTGTCTATAAAGCAATGGGTGCGTACTCCTGTAAAGGTCAAAAGGCACAAGTTTCACTTCAAAAATTTACTTGTGGTCATTTCTAGAGCATTCTAGAAGCTTGTTTGACGTGTATGAAGCGCCTCCAGATGGTTCATGTATCCCTACCAAAGAGGAACTTATCCCATCAAGAGGGGAGCTATCCCATCCAAAGAGGGGCTTATCCCATTGATGGTGGACCTGAATAACTTCCTCTAGAGCACTATAAATACAGGCATTGGGCCAAAGGGAGGGGAGGTTGAAAGCTGAACATTCCTAAGGGTAGATGCTGCTGGAATTAGGACTTCCTTGTAGAAGCTTGTGAGGAGAGATTACCATCTTTGCTTGTTTCCATTGGGAGGTGGGTGAGCTGATCAGAGTAAGGGAGAACTCTTGTGGACCCTGGGAGGAGCTTGTACAACACCAAGGCTCAGGTTGTAATGGTTCCTTTTGTTACCTTTTAATACAAATTAGTCCATTCTTCTCAACAATTTGTTATTTATGAGTTGTTTCATATACTCCTTGGTCTATATGTTAAATATGTTTTATTTTATGTGATATTCAGGTGCTATTTAATCGTTTGATTGTTAGTGAATGCAGGTTTCGAAGGGAAGGAGGAGCTCATCCGGATCAACGAAGCTGGACTACTACAACAGCGTTGGATTACAGGTAGGATCTAAACACTTGATTTCTCATATTATAAAAGCATATTTAGGGAAGGATTGCTCTTATTTGTCTTGTTTGTCATTAGAAAGTCTTAGGCTTCTAGGAAGGTCGGTTGTGTCCGCACTAACGACTCTTTCCGCGTGACAAAATGGCGACTCCGTAGGGAGTGTTCTTCTTGTTACATCAGATTCTTCTACGCCGGGGGGAATTTCATCTGTTTCTACGGAACCCCCTCCAAGTACTGAGGTCTTTTGAAAGACTTGACCTAAAACTATAAGAAAATTATGCAAAAACTGAAATAACTAACCTAAATACTTAACATTTATGAGATCTAGTCAAACTCTCGACTCAAGTAGAGGAGGATTTGTTTCATTTTTCAACGAGCTTGACACAGGAAAAGAACTATGCTAGGATTCAGTTTCATGTTTACGTAAGCTTGAAACGAAAAACTATGCTTGGGTTCGGTTTCATGTTTACGCAAGCTTGAAACGAAAAACTATGCTTGTTATAAGTTCACATGCCCCCAGCATAATGACGCAAAACGAGGTACATTTTAGTGTAAAAAATGAAACAACTAGATTTTAGGATATGTAGGTAGACTGTAGAAAGTAGGATTTTGAGGATAGTTCCTGTTACTGAGTCAACCTTGTTAAAAAATGAATCAGGTATGAGGATAGTTCTTTTCTTGTGTCAACGTCCTTAAAAATGAAACAACTCCCTTTTCAAGTTAAATATTGAAAGTAAACCTTCATTCCATCCATCTGGTTGAATGCAATGAAGCCATGGGGGGCATGTACCTCGCTTTGCATCATTATACTGGGGGCATGCGAACTTTTTGAGCATAGTTCCTTTTCTTGTGTCAAGCTCGTTAAAAAATGAAACAAGGGTAGGTTAAGTAGGTAGATTGTAGAGAGTAGTCATGAGCATAGTTCCTTGTCTTGTGTCAAGCTCGTTAAAACATGAATCAAGGATTTTATGAGCATAGTTCCTTGTCTTGTGTCAAGCTCGTTAAAAAATGAATCAAGGTTTTTAGAGTAAAGTTTTTGTTAGGTAGACTGTGGAGAGTAGTTATGAGCATAGTTCCTTATCTTGTGTCAAGCTCGTTTAAAAAATGAAACAAGGGTTTTGAGGATAGTTCTTTTCCTGTGTCAACCTCAATAAAAAATGAAACAACTCCCACAAATATTTCCAAGATCTTGAAAGTAAAGCTTCATTCCATCCACCTCATTGAATGCAATGAAGCTTGGGGGGCATGTACCTTGTTTTGCGTCATTATGCTGGGGGCATGTGAACTTATAACAAGCATAGTTTTTCGTTTCAAGCTTGCGTAAACATGAAACCGAATCCAAGCATAGTTTTTCGTTTCAAGCTTACGTAAACATGAAACTGAATCCGAGCATAGTTCTTTTCCTGTGTCAAGCTCGTTAAAAAATGAAACAAATCCTCCTCTACTTGAGTCGAGAGTTTGACTAGATCTCATAAATGTTCAGTATTTAGGTTAGTTATTTCAGTTTTTGCATAATTTTCTTATAGTTTTAGGTCAAGTCTTTCAAATGATCTCGTACATGAACCTTCATTCCATCCAGCTTGTACTTAGTTGAATGAAATGAAGCTGGGGGGGGGGGGCATGCACTCTAGCAGTTATGCTTAGGGGGCATCAAGCACAGTTTTATCTCTGTTTCAAGCTTGTGTAAAAAATGAAACTACTTTGAAGCATAGTTTTTCTCTGTTTCAAGCTTTTGTAAAAATGAAACCTATCTCGAGTCAATTTCAGTTATTTTCAAGACTCGTTAAACTCATGAAAATCTCGAGAATATTTTTCTATCTTTCATTATCGTAAAACAAATGAAAATGCCGAGTTCTTTCCGTCGTTTCCTGCTCGTAAATTAAATTGAAAGTCGGCCATATGAGTACATTTTTATCATTTTTTCGAACTCATTAAAACTTACGAAAAAATGAAAACCATGAGTACATTTTTATCATTTTTTCGAACTCATTAAAACTTACGAAAAAGTGAAACCTTGGAGTTCTCTTTTAAGCCCTTTTCTGACTCCTAAAACATGAAAATATTGCTGAGCGTTTCTTTTACACTCATTAAAACGGAATTAAAAAACGGTCCCCTTATAGCCCTTTTCTGATCGTAAAAACAGGAAAAGATTGCCGGACTTTTGTCGTTTCAAATTCGATATTGGAAATAAAACGACGTGTCCTTGATCGCATTTTACTTTTCAGATCAAAGACACTAATTATGAAAGTACTCCTTGGTCGCAAGATCAAGCGGTTCTCTCAGGTATTATTTTCTACTTTTTCGAGCTTGGGAGACACAAATTTACGAAAAAGTTCACCTTGGAGTCTCCTTTAGTTTTTTCAGACTCTCTAAAATTGAAAAACGACGAGTTTCTCCTATACTGGACTCGTTAAAATTCCACAGTAAAGGACCTGTTCGATTACAAACAGGAACGGACCACTCCTTCTTAGGGTCCGAATCTAAACTAAGTTGGACTCATCCGAAGGATGAGCTTATAATCAAGCATATGTTATCCTCCTCAAGCTTGTAAAAAATAAAGAGGTACTTACCAGAAATGGTGGGGGAAAAGAGAGAAGAATGAACCTATTTGTTATCCTTTGTTACAAAAGAACCTTATCACCACTCTTGAACACGACACGTTTCATTCACCTGGGTTGGGAAATCCTTTGCCTTAAAGTTGATCAAACCACTCTGAAAGTCTTCAACCGTTTCTGGGTATTAACTTTGGGTCAATTGTCACCAAGCCATCTGTCGTGTCGTTATGTGTTCAAGAGGTCTCTGCAAATAAACCATTCATATGAAAAATACTTGTCATCCATTTGACCATCCCTGAGTCAGTCCTTACAGCAACATTTCTTCAACTTGAACAATGATTTCGTGTTGTGGGCTTGCCTGCAACGGGTCGCTTTCTATCGACATCAGCACATTATCTAGAAAGATGACTTAGAAATCGTCAGTACCTTGAAGTCTGCATGCATCAATGGCAGGTTTCTCGCCTTTGACGACAGTTTACATCATTGACTTTCGATCAAAGGGTTCCGTGACGTGTTCGACATCAACTCATTCATTCACATTTCATGGATTGTACTGGGTACTTTGAGAACCATTGACATCACTGGTGGTTTCTCTCACACTTGTTAACGGTTTACATCATTGACCGGTAATCAAGTGGTTTCTACCATGCTCGACATCAACTCATTTATTCGCATGGATAGAATCGTACCAATTCGGGAAGTAGAAATGAAGACCCTGGATCTAGTTTCCACCATCCAGGCTGCGAGGAGTTTTGTACTCATTATATAGTAGACTAATCATAAACAGATGGCTGCGTCCATACTGTGTCTACAAAAGTCTATGATGTGATGTATTGCAAAATCATTCTTGTATCAGAGCAGTAGTTAGAATGTTAGTTAAAGTTTTCAATCTGAGTATGGGAATGCCTACCTCAGCGATGATATCATCTTATATATGTATTTTGTGTTGAATATTTGCAGGTTCTGACCGGGTCCTCCGCAAGATACTCCTTGAAATGATAAAGTACTTCACCCTTCCTAGATCATAAAAACCCTAATCTACTACAGGCTTCGCACTTTAGGGGGCAATCTGTTACACTAAAAAATGTCACCATGACTATTTGCAGTTAGTATGGCTCCATCCACTGTCATACTGTCCTCCTTGGCAAGTCTCATGCCTCTGCTCTTCATGTCAAACTTCAAGAAAGAGAGAAAGTCATTAAAAATCTATATATCTCTGGGTACGCAGTTTCTCTTAGCCTTACCTGCGTGTACGCAACCCAAGTTCACAATACCTGCGTACTTGTACGCTCTGTATGTAAAGGGGTGGGTGCGTACTCCTGTAAAGGTCAAAAGGCGCAAGTTTCACTCCAAAAAAGTTACTTGTGGTCATTTCTAGAGTCTTCTAGAAGCTTGTTTGACGTGTATGAAGCGCCTCCAGATGGTTCATGTATCCCTACCAAAGAGGAACTTATCCCATCAAGAGGGGAGCTATCCCATCCAAAGAGGGGCTTATCCCATTGATGGTGGACCTGAATAACTTCCTCTAGAGCACTATAAATACAGGCATTGGGCCAAAGGGAGGAGAGGTTGAAAGCTGAACATTCCTAAGGGTAGATGCTGCTGGAATTAGGACTTCCTTGTAGAAGCTTGTGAGGAGAGATTACCATCTTTGCTTGTTTCCATTGGGAGGTGGGTGAGCTGATCAGAGTAAGGGAGAACTCTTGTGGACCCTGGGAGGAGCTTGCACAACACCAAGGCTCAGGTTGTAATGGTTCCTTTTGTTACCTTTTAATACAAATTAGTCCATTCTTCTCAACAATTTGTTATTTATGAGTTGTTTCATATACTCCTTGGTCTATATGTTAAATATGTTTTATTTTATGTGATATTCAGGTGCTATTTAATCGTTTGATTGTTAGTGAATGCAGGTTTCGAAGGGAAGGAGGAGCTCATTCGGATCAACGAAGCTGGACTACTACAACAGCGTTGGATTACAGGTAGGATCTAAACACTTGATTTCTCATATTATAAAAGCATATTTAGGGAAGGATTGCTCTTATTTGTCTTGTTTGTCATTAGAAAGTCTTAGGATTCTAGGAAGGTCGGTTGTGTCCGCACTAACGACTCTTTCCGCGTGACAAAATGGCGACTCCGCTGGGGAATCCATTGATGTGAATGTGTTTTCCTTTGTATGAAATTTTGATCTGAGAAAAGTCGTTTGTTTTCTGGTTTTTGGCTGTCTGACTGTGTTTTTGGGTGGGCTAGCTTAGGGTTAAATTAGATTTTAGTTTTTCTTTGTTTTGCTAGAAGTACGCAGCCTCTGCGTTGAGCATAGTGCGTACTTGTACACACTGCGGCTTTGTGCACAGAGCGTACCCGCACCTGTGCAAATAGGCTGCCTGCGTACCCGTGTCAAAAGCTTAGAAAATTTCAATTTCTTCTTTTTTATCTTTTAGATTTTGTTTATAGCTTGTTTTTGCTGCCCAGATCCACTGTTCACCTGTCAGAAGCTTTCATCTTGGCTAATTTCATTGGCATTCCTGCTTTAAGCTTTCATCAATTGGGTGTTTTGAGTCTCTTTTTTGAGAAATTCTTAATTTGATTTCCTTTGGTCATTACTTGAAGGTTTGTCTCAGTCTTTTCACAATTTTGCATCTTTTTGCTTTTGTTTTTGCAAAAAAAATTTCTCGATCTAAATTGTGTATGAGTGTTAATCTAAGCACAATTCACTTGAAAAGTATGCAAATGTAATCTATGCACATTTCTCATTAATATTCTGAAAATGAGAATTCTAATTATGCAAATATGATCTATGCAAGAGAATTCTCAAACACGAGATGATTCTAATGTAATCTAAGAACCAATCAAGTGCAAGTCGAGAAAATTGGGCGAGAGTTCCAAAGATCAAGAAATAAAAACACTCAAAGGCGATTAACACTCATACACAATTTAGATCGAGAAAATTTTAGTGTAACAGATTTTGTCAGACTCTCTAAAATTGAAAAACGCCAAGCTTCTCCTATACTGGACTCGTTAAAATTCCACAGTAAAGGACCTGTTCGATTACAAACAGGAACGGACCACTCCTTCTTAGGGTCCGAATCTAAACTAAGTTGGACTCATCCGAAGGATGAGCTTATAATCAAGCATATGTTATCCTCCTCAAGCTTGTAAAAAATAAAGAGGTACTTGCCAGAAATGGTGGGGGAAAAGAGAGAAGAATGAACCTATTTGTTATCCTTTGTTACAGAAGAACATTATCACCACTCTTGAACATGACACGTTTCATTCACCTGGGTTGGGAAATCCTTTGCCTTAAAGTTGATCAAACCACTCTGAAAGTCTTCAACCGTTTCTGGGTATTAAATTTGGGTCAATTGTCACCAAGCCATCTGTCGTGTTGTTATGTGTTCAAGAGGTCTTTGCAAATAAACCATTCATATGCAAAATACTTGTCATCCATTTGACCATCCCTGAGTCAGTCCTTACAGCAACATTTCTTCAACTTGAACAATGATTTTTGGTTGTGGGCTTGCCTGCAACGGGTCGCTTTCTATCGACATCAGCACATTATCTAGAAAGATGACTTAGAAATCATCAGTACCTTGAAGTCTGCATGCATCAATGGCAGGTTTCTCGCCTTTGACAGCAGTTTACATCATTGACTTTCGATCAAAGGGTTCCGTGACGTGTTCGACATCAACTCATTCATTCACATTTCATGGATTGTACTGGGTACTTTGAGAACCATTGACATCACTGGTGGTTTCTCTCACACTTGTTAACGGTTTACATCATTGACCGGTAATCAAGTGGTTTCTACCATGCTCGACATCAACTCATTTATTCGCATGGATAGAATCGTACCAATTCGGGAAGTAGAAATGAAGACCCTGGATCTAGTTTCCACCATCCAGGTTGCGAGGAGTTTTGTACTCATTATATAGTAGACTAATCATAAACAGATGGCTGCGTCCATACTGTGTCTACAAAAGTCTATGATGTGATGTATTGCAAAATCATTCTTGTATCAGAGCAGTAGTTAGATTGTTAGTTAAAGTTTTCAATCTGAGTATGGGAATGCCTACCTCAGCGATGATATCATCTTATATATGTATTTTGTGTTGAATATTTGCAGGTTCTGACCGGGCTCTCCGTAAGATACTCCTTGAAATGATAAAGTACTTCACCCTTCCTAGATCATATAAAACCCTAATCTACTACAGGCTTCGCACTTTAGGGGGCAATCTGTTACACTAAAATTTGTCACCATGACTATTTGCAGTTAGTATGGCTCCATCAACTGTCATACTATCCTCCTTGGCAAGCCTCATACCTCTGCTCTCCATGTCAAACTTCAAGAAAGAGAGAAAGTCATTAAAAATCTATATATCTCTGGGTACGCAGTTTCTCTTAGCCTTACCTGCGTGTACGCACCCCAAGTTCACAATACCTGCGTACTTGTACGCTCTGTCTATAAAGCAATGGGTGCGTACTCCTGTAAAGGTCAAAAGGCACAAGTTTCACTTCAAAAATTTACTTGTGGTCATTTCTAGAGCATTCTAGAAGCTTGTTTGACGTGTATGAAGCGCCTCCAGATGGTTCATGTATCCCTACCAAAGAGGAACTTATCCCATCAAGAGGGGAGCTATCCCATCCAAAGAGGGGCTTATCCCATTGATGGTGGACCTGAATAACTTCCTCTAGAGCACTATAAATACAGGCATTGGGCCAAAGGGAGGGGAGGTTGAAAGCTGAACATTCCTAAGGGTAGATGCTGCTGGAATTAGGACTTCCTTGTAGAAGCTTGTGAGGAGAGATTACCATCTTTGCTTGTTTCCATTGGGAGGTGGGTGAGCTGATCAGAGTAAGGGAGAACTCTTGTGGACCCTGGGAGGAGCTTGTACAACACCAAGGCTCAGGTTGTAATGGTTCCTTTTGTTACCTTTTAATACAAATTAGTCCATTCTTCTCAACAATTTGTTATTTATGAGTTGTTTCATATACTCCTTGGTCTATATGTTAAATATGTTTTATTTTATGTGATATTCAGGTGCTATTTAATCGTTTGATTGTTAGTGAATGCAGGTTTCGAAGGGAAGGAGGAGCTCATCCGGATCAACGAAGCTGGACTACTACAACAGCGTTGGATTACAGGTAGGATCTAAACACTTGATTTCTCATATTATAAAAGCATATTTAGGGAAGGATTGCTCTTATTTGTCTTGTTTGTCATTAGAAAGTCTTAGGCTTCTAGGAAGGTCGGTTGTGTCCGCACTAACGACTCTTTCCGCGTGACAAAATGGCGACTCCGTAGGGAGTGTTCTTCTTGTTACATCAGATTCTTCTACGCCGGGGGGAATTTCATCTGTTTCTACGGAACCCCCTCCAAGTACTGAGGTCTTTTGAAAGACTTGACCTAAAACTATAAGAAAATTATGCAAAAACTGAAATAACTAACCTAAATACTTAACATTTATGAGATCTAGTCAAACTCTCGACTCAAGTAGAGGAGGATTTGTTTCATTTTTCAACAAGCTTGACACAGGAAAAGAACTATGCTAGGATTCAGTTTCATGTTTACGTAAGCTTGAAACGAAAAACTATGCTTGGGTTCGGTTTCATGTTTACGCAAGCTTGAAACGAAAAACTATGCTTGTTATAAGTTCACATGCCCCCAGCATAATGACGCAAAACGAGGTACATTTTAGTGTAAAAAATGAAACAACTAGATTTTAGGATATGTAGGTAGACTGTAGAAAGTAGGATTTTGAGGATAGTTCCTGTTACTGAGTCAACCTCGTTAAAAAATGAATCAGGTATGAGGATAGTTCTTTTCTTGTGTCAACGTCCTTAAAAATGAAACAACTCCCTTTTCAAGTTAAATATTGAAAGTAAACCTTCATTCCATCCATCTGGTTGAATGCAATGAAGCCATGGGGGGCATGTACCTCGCTTTGCATCATTATACTGGGGGCATGCGAACTTTTTGAGCATAGTTCCTTTTCTTGTGTCAAGCTCGTTAAAAAATGAAACAAGGGTAGGTTAAGTAGGTAGATTGTAGAGAGTAGTCATGAGCATAGTTCCTTGTCTTGTGTCAAGCTCGTTAAAACATGAATCAAGGATTTTATGAGCATAGTTCCTTGTCTTGTGTCAAGCTCGTTAAAAAATGAATCAAGGTTTTTAGAGTAAAGTTTTTGTTAGGTAGACTGTGGAGAGTAGTTATGAGCATAGTTCCTTATCTTGTGTCAAGCTCGTTTAAAAAATGAAACAAGGGTTTTGAGGATAGTTCTTTTCCTGTGTCAACCTCAATAAAAAATGAAACAACTCCCACAAATATTTCCAAGATCTTGAAAGTAAAGCTTCATTCCATCCACCTCATTGAATGCAATGAAGCTTGGGGGGCATGTACCTTGTTTTGCGTCATTATGCTGGGGGCATGTGAACTTATAACAAGCATAGTTTTTCGTTTCAAGCTTGCGTAAACATGAAACCGAATCCAAGCATAGTTTTTCGTTTCAAGCTTACGTAAACATGAAACTGAATCCGAGCATAGTTCTTTTCCTGTGTCAAGCTCGTTAAAAAATGAAACAAATCCTCCTCTACTTGAGTCGAGAGTTTGACTAGATCTCATAAATGTTCAGTATTTAGGTTAGTTATTTCAGTTTTTGCATAATTTTCTTATAGTTTTAGGTCAAGTCTTTCAAATGATCTCGTACATGAACCTTCATTCCATCCAGCTTGTACTTAGTTGAATGAAATGAAGCTGGGGGGGGGGGGGGGCATGCACTCTAGCAGTTGTGCTTAGGGGGCATCAAGAACAGTTTTATCTCTGTTTCAAGCTTGTGTAAAAAATGAAACTACTTTGAAGCATAGTTTTTCTCTGTTTCAAGCTTTTGTAAAAATGAAACCTATCTCGAGTCAATTTCAGTTATTTTCAAGACTCGTTAAACTCATGAAAATCTCGAGAATATTTTTCTATCTTTCATTATGGTAAAACAAATGAAAATGCCGAGTTCTTTCCGTCATTTCCTGCTCGTAAATTAAATTGAAAGTCGGCCATATGAGTACATTTTTATCATTTTTTCGAACTCATTAAAACTTACGAAAAAGTGAAAACCTTGGAGTTCTCTTTTAAGCCCTTTTCTGACTCCTAAAACATGAAAATATTGTTGAGCGTTTCTTTTACACTCATTAAAACGGAATTAAAAAACGGTCCCCTTATAGCCCTTTTCTGATCGTAAAAACAGGAAAAGATTGCCGGACTTTTGTCGTTTCAAATTCGATATTGGAAATAAAACGACGTGTCCTTGATCGCATTTTACTTTTCAGATCAAAGACACTAATTATGAAAGTACTCCTTGGTTGCAAGATCAAGCGATTCTCTCAGGTATTATTTTATACTTTTTCGTGCTTGGGAGACACAAATTTACGAAAAAGTTCACCTTGGAGTCTCCTTTAGTTTTTTCAGACTCTCTAAAATTGAAAAACGCCGAGTTTCTCCTATACTGGACTCGTTAAAATTCCACAGTAAAGGACCTGTTCGATTACAAACAGGAACGGACCACTCCTTCTTAGGGTCCGAATCTAAACTAAGTTGGACTCATCCGAAGGATGAGCTTATAATCAAGCATATGTTATCCTCCTCAAGCTTGTAAAAAATAAAGAGGTACTTACCAGAAATGGTGGGGGAAAAGAGAGAAGAATGAACCTATTTGTTATCCTTTGTTACAAAAGAACCTTATCACCACTCTTGAACACGACACGTTTCATTCACCTGGGTTGGGAAATCCTCTGCCTTAAAGTTGATCAAACCACTCTGAAAGTCTTCAACCGTTTCTGGGTATTAACTTTGGGTCAATTATCACCAAGCCATCTGTCGTGTCGTTATGTGTTCAAGAGGACTCTGCAAATAAACCATTCATATGAAAAATACTTGTCATCCATTTGACCATCCCTGAGTCAGTCCTTACAGCAACATTTCTTCAACTTGAACAATGATTTCGAGTTGTGGGCTTGCCTGCAACGGGTCGCTTTCTATCGACATCAGCACATTATCTAGAAAGATGACTTAGAAATCGTCAGTACCTTGAAGTCTGCATGCATCAATGGCAGGTTTCTCGCCTTTGATGACAGTTTACATCATTCACTTTCGATCAAAGGGTTCCGTGACGTGTTCGACATCAACTCATTCATTCACATTTCATGGATTGTACTGGGTACTTTGAGAACCATTGACATCACTGGTGGTTTCTCTCACACTTGTTAACGGTTTACATCATTGACCGGTAATCAAGTGGTTTCTACCATGCTCGACATCAACTCATTTATTCGCATGGATAGAATCGTACCAATTCGGGAAGTAGAAATGAAGACCCTGGATCTAGTTTCCACCATCCAGGCTGCGAGGAGTTTTGTACTCATTATATAGTAGAATAATCATAAACAGATGGCTGCGTCCATACTGTGTCTACAAAAGTCTATGATGTGATGTATTCCAAAATCATTCTTGTATCAGAGCAGTAGTTAGAATGTTAGTTAAAGTTTTCAATCTGAGTATGGGAATGCCTACCTCAGCGATGATATCATCTTATATATGTATTTTGTGTTGAATATTTGCAGGTTTTGACCGGGTCCTCCGCAAGATACTCCTTGAAATGATAAAGTACTTCACCCTTCCTAGATCATAAAAACCCTAATCTACTACAGGCTTCGCACTTTAGGGGGTAATCTGTTACACTAAAAAATGTCACCATGACTATTTACAGTTAGTATGGCTCCATCCACTGTCATACTGTCCTCCTTGGCAAGTCTCATGCCTCTGCTCTTCATGTCAAACTTCAAGAAAGAGAGAAATTCATTAAAAATCTATATATCTCTGGGTACGCAGTTTCTCTTAGCCTTACCTGCGTGTACGCAACCCAAGTTCACAATACCTGCGTACTTGTACGCTCTGTATGTAAAGGGGTGGGTGCGTACTCCTGTAAAGGTCAAAAGGCGCAAGTTTCACTCCAAAAAAGTTACTTGTGGTCATTTCTAGAGTCTTCTAGAAGCTTGTTTGACATGTATGAAGCGCCTCCAGATGGTTCATGTATCCCTACCAAAGAGGAACTTATTCCATCAAGAGGGGAGCTATCCCATCCAAAGAGGGGCTTATCCCATTGATGGTGGACCTGAATAACTTCCTCTAGAGCACTATAAATACAGGCATTGGGCCAAAGGGAGGAGAGGTTGAAAGCTGAACATTCCTAAGGGTAGATGCTGCTGGAATTAGGACTTCCTTGTAGAAGCTTGTGAGGAGAGATTACCATCTTTGCTTGTTTCCATTGGGAGGTGGGTGAGCTGATCAGAGTAAGGGAGAACTCTTGTGGACCCTGGGAGGAGCTTGCACAACACCAAGGCTCAGGTTGTAATGGTTCCTTTTGTTACCTTTTAATACAAATTAGTCCATTCTTCTCAACAATTTGTTATTTATGAGTTGTTTCATATACTCCTTGGTCTATATGTTAAATATGTTTTATTTTATGTGATATTCAGGTGCTATTTAATCGTTTGATTGTTAGTGAATGCAGGTTTCGAAGGGAAGGAGGAGCTCATTCGGATCAACGAAGCTGGACTACTACAACAGCGTTGGATTACAGGTAGGATCTAAACACTTGATTTCTCATATTATAAAAGCATATTTAGGGAAGGATTGCTCTTATTTGTCTTGTTTGTCATTAGAAAGTCTTAGGATTCTAGGAAGGTCGGTTGTGTCCGCACTAACGACTCTTTCCGCGTGACAAAATGGCGACTCCGCTGGGGAATCCATTGATGTGAATGTGTTTTCCTTTGTATGAAATTTTGAACTGAGAAAAGTCGTTTGTTTTCTGGCTTTTGGCTGTCTGACTGTGTTTTTGGGTGGGCTAGCTTAGGGTTAAATTAGATTTTAGTTTTTCTTTGTTTTGCTAGAAGTACGCAGCCTCTGCGTTGAGCATAGTGCGTACTTGTACACACTGCGGCTTTGTGCACAGAGCGTACCCGCACCTGTGCAAATAGGCTGCCTGCGTACCCGTGTCAAAAGCTTAGAAAATTTCAATTTCTTCTTTTTTATCTTTTAGATTTTGTTTATAGCTTGTTTTTGCTGCCCAGATCCACTGTTCACCTGTCAGAAGCTTTCATCTTGGCTAATTTCATTGGCATTCCTGCTTTAAGCTTTCATCAATTGGGTGTTTTGAGTCTCTTTTTTGAGAAATTCTTAATTTGATTTCCTTTGGTCATTACTTGAAGGTTTGTCTCAGTCTTTTCACAATTTTGCATCTTTTTGCTTTTGTTTTTGCAAAAAAAAATTCTCGATCTAAATTGTGTATGAGTGTTAATCTAAGCACAATTCACTTGAAAAGTATGCAAATGTAATCTATGCACATTTCTCATTAATATTCTGAAAATGAGAATTCTAATTATGCAAATATGATCTATGCAAGAGAATTCTCAAAAACGAGATGATTCTAATGTAATCTAAGAACCAATCAAGTGCAAGTCGAGAAAATTGGGTGAGAGTTCCAAAGATCAAGAAATAAAAACACTCAAAGGCGATTAACACTCATACACAATTTAGATCGAGAAAATTTTAGTGTAACAGATTTTGTCAGACTCTCTAAAATTGAAAAACGCCAAGCTTCTCCTATACTGGACTCGTTAAAATTCCACAGTAAAGGACCTGTTCGATTACAAACAGGAACGGACCACTCCTTCTTAGGGTCCGAATCTAAACTAAGTTGGACTCATCCGAAGGATGAGCTTATAATCAAGCATATGTTATCCTCCTCAAGCTTGTAAAAAATAAAGAGGTACTTGCCAGAAATGGTGGGGTAAAAGAGAGAAGAATGAACCTATTTGTTATCCTTTGTTACAGAAGAACATTATCACCACTCTTGAACACGACACGTTTCATTCACCTGGGTTGGGAAATCCTTTGCCTTAAAGTTGATCAAACCACTCTGAAAGTCTTCAACCGTTTCTGGGTATTAAATTTGGGTCAATTGTCACCAAGCCATCTGTCGTGTTGTTATGTGTTCAAGAGGTCTTTGCAAATAAACCATTCATATGCAAAATACTTGTCATCCATTTGACCATCCCTGAGTCAATCCTTACAGCAACATTTCTTCAACTTGAACAATGATTTCGGGTTGTGGGCTTGCCTGCAACGGGTCGCTTTCTATCGACATCAGCACATTATCTAGAAAGATGACTTAGAAATCATCAGTACCTTGAAGTCTGCATGCATCAATGGCAGGTTTCTCGCCTTTGACAGCAGTTTACATCATTGACTTTCGATCAAAGGGTTCCGTGACGTGTTCGACATCAACTCATTCATTCACATTTCATGGATTGTACTAGGTACTTTGAGAACCATTGACATCACTGGTGGTTTCTCTCACACTTTTTAACGGTTTACATCATTGACCGGTAATCAAGTGGTTTCTACCATGCTCGACATCAACTCATTTATTCGCATGGATAGAATCGTACCAATTCGGGAAGTAGAAATGAAGACCCTGGATCTAGTTTCCACCATCCAGGTTGCGAGGAGTTTTGTACTCATTATATAGTAGACTAATCATAAACAGATGGCTGCGTCCATACTGTGTCTACAAAAGTCTATGATGTGATGTATTGCAAAATCATTCTTGTATCAGAGCAATAGTTAGATTGTTAGTTAAAGTTTTCAATCTGAGTATGGGAATGCCTACCTCAGCGATGATATCATCTTATATATGTATTTTGTGTTGAATATTTGCAGGTTCTGACCGGGCTCTCTGTAAGATACTCCTTGAAATGATAAAGTACTTCACCCTTCCTAGATCATATAAAACCCTAATCTACTACAGGCTTCGCACTTTAGGGGGCAATCTGTTACACTAAAATTTGTCACCATGACTATTTGCAGTTAGTATGGCTCCATCAACTGTCATACTATCCTCCTTGGCAAGCCTCATACCTCTGCTCTCCATGTCAAACTTCAAGAAAGAGAGAAAGTCATTAAAAATCTATATATCTCTGGGTACGCAGTTTCTCTTAGCCTTACCTGCGTGTACGCACCCCAAGTTCACAATACCTGCATACTTGTACGCTCTGTCTATAAAGCAATGGGTGCGTACTCCTGTAAAGGTCAAAAGGCACAAGTTTCACTTCAAAAATTTACTTGTGGTCATTTCTAGAGCATTCTAGAAGCTTTTTTGACGTGTATGAAGCGCCTCCAGATGGTTCATGTATCCCTACCAAAGAGGAACTTATCCCATCAAGAGGGGAGCTATCCCATCCAAAGAGGGGCTTATCCCATTGATGGTGGACCTGAATAACTTCCTCTAGAGCACTATAAATACAGGCATTGGGCCAAAGGGAGGGGAGGTTGAAAGATGAACATTCCTAAGGGTAGATGCTGCTGGAATTAGGACTTCCTTGTAGAAGCTTGTGAGGAGAGATTACCATCTTTGCTTGTTTCCATTGGGAGGTGGGTGAGCTGATCACAGTACGGGAGAACTCTTGTGGACCCTGGGAGGAGCTTGTACAACACCAAGGCTCAGGTTGTAATGGTTCCTTTTGTTACCTTTTAATACAAATTAGTCCATTCTTCTCAACAATTTGTTATTTATGAGTTGTTTCATATACTCCTTGGTCTATATGTTAAATATGTTTTATTTTATGTGATATTCAGGTGCTATTTAATCGTTTGATTGTTAGTGAATGTAGGTTTCGAAGGGAAGGAGGAGCTCATCCGGATCAACGAAGCTGGACTACTACAACAGCGTTGGATTACAGGTAGGATCTAAACACTTGATTTCTCATATTATAAAAGCATATTTAGGGAAGGATTGCTCTTATTTGTCTTGTTTGTCATTAGAAAGTCTTAGGCTTCTAGGAAGGTCAGTTGTGTCCGCACTAACGACTCTTTCTGTGTGACAAAATGGCGACTCCGCTGGGGAATCCATTGATGTGAATGTGTTTTCCTTTGTATGAAATTTTGATCTGAGAAAAGTCGTTTTTTTTCTGGTTTTTTGCTGTCTGACTCTGTTTTTGGGTGGGCTAGCTTAGGGTTAAATTAGATTTTAGTTTTTCTTTGTTTTGCTACAAGTACGCAGCCTCTGCGTTGAGCACAGTGTGTACTTGTACACACTGCGGCTTTGTGCACAGAGCGTACCCGCACCTGTGCAAACAGGCTGCCTGCGTACCCCTGTCAAAAGCTTAGAAAATTTCAATTTCTTCTTTTTTATCTTTTAGATTTTGTTTATAGCTTGTTTTTGCTGCCCAGATCCACTGTTCACCTGTCAGAAGCTTTCATCTTGGCTAATTTCATTGGCATTCCTGCTTTAAGCTTTCATCAATTGGGTGTTTTGAGTCTCTTTTTTGAGAAATTCTTAATTTGATTTCCTTTGGTCATTACTTGAAGGTTTGTCTCAGTCTTTTCACAATTTTGCATCTTTTTGCTTTTGTTTTTGCAAAAAAAAATTCTCGATCTAAATTGTGTATGAGTGTTAATCGCCTTTGAGTGTTTTTATTTCTTGATCTTTGGAACTCTCGCCCAATTTTCTTGACTTGCACTTGATTGGTTCTTAGATTACATTAGAATCATCTCGTGTTTGAGAATTCTCTTGCATAGATCACATTTGCATAATTAGAATTCTCATTTTCAGAATATTAATGAAAAATGTGCATAGATTACATTTGCATACTTTTCAAGTGAATTGTGCTTAGATTACAATTGCATAGTTTACATTCTGAAAAATCAATCGTAGATTTAGATCAGTTTTCTTTGATTTGAATTTTCACAAAAATAAAAATAAAAAAATGGTTTGGAATTGATTTGCATTAGTTTTTCTTGATGAAATTAGTGCATTAGAGAATTTGTTATATTTTCTCTTAGTGATCAATTTTTGCATGGTTGGAAGTGAATGGAAACTCTCTCCTTACTTTAGATGGAGCCATACTAACTGCAAATAGTCATGGTGACAAATTTTAGTGTAACAGATTTTGTCAGACTCTCTAAAATTGAAAAACGCCGAGTTTCTCCTATACTCGACTCGTTAAAATTCCACAGTAAAGGACTTGTTCGATTACAAACAGGAACGGACCACTCCTTCTTAGGGTCTGAATCTAAACTAAGTTGGACTCATCCGAAGGATGAGCTTATAATCAAGCATATGTTATCCTCCTCAAGCTTGTAAAAAATAAAGAGGTACTTGCCAGAAATGGTGGGGGAAAAGAGAGAAGAATGAACCTATTTGTTATCCTTTGTTACAGAAGAACCTTATCACCACTCTTGAACACGACACGTTTCATTCACCTGGGTTGGGAAATCCTTTGCCTTAAAGTTGATCAAACCACTCTGAAAGTCTTCAACCGTTTCTGGGTATTAACTTTGGGTCAATTGTCACCAAGCCATCTGTCGTGTCGTTATGTGTTCAAGAGGTCTCTGCAAATAAACCATTCATATGCAAAATACTTGTCATCCATTTGACCATCCCTGAGTCAGTCCTTACAGCAACATTTCTTCAACTTGAACAATGATTTCGGGTTGTGCGCTTGCCTGCAACGGGTCGCTTTCTATCAACATCAGCACATTATCTAGAAAGATGACTTAGAAATCGTCAGTACCTTGAAGTCTGCATGCATCAATGGCAGGTTTCTCGCCTTTGACAGCAGTTTACATCATTGACTTTCGATCAAAGGGTTCCGTGACGTGTTCGACATCAACTCATTCATTCACATTTCATGGATTGTACTGGGTACTTTGAGAACCATTTACATCACTGGTGGTTTCTCTCACACTTGTTAACGGTTTACATCATTGACCGGTAATCAAGTGGTTTCTACCATGCTCGACATCAACTCATTTATTCGCATGGATAGAATCGTACCAATTCGGGAAGTAGAAATGAAGACCCTGGATCTAGTTTCCACCATCCAGGTTGCGAGGAGTTTTGTACTCATTATATAGTAGACTAATCATAAACAGATGGCTGCGTCCATACTGTGTCTACAAAAGTCTATGATGTGATGTATTGCAAAATCATTCTTGTATCAGAGCAGTAGTTAGATTGTTAGTTAAAGTTTTCAATCTGAGTATGGGAATGCCTACCTCAGCGATGATATCATCTTATATATGTATTTTGTGTTGAATAGTTGCAGGTTCTGACCGGGCTCTCCGCAAGATACTCCTTGAAATGATAAAGTACTTCACCCTTCCTAGATCATATAAAACCCTAATCTACTACAGGCTTCGCACTTTAGGGGGCAATCTGTTACACTAAAATTTGTCACCATGACTATTTGCAGTTAGTATGGCTCCATCAACTATCATACTATCCTCCTTGGCAAGCCTCATACCTCTGCTCTCCATGTCAAACTTCAAGAAAGAGAGAAAGTCATTAAAAAGCTATATATCTCTGGGTACGTAGTTTCTCTTAGCCTTACCTGCGTGTACGCACCCCAAGTTCACAATACCTGCGTACTTGTACGCTCTGTCTATAAAGCAATGGGTGTGTACTCCTGTAAAGGTCAAAAGGTGCAAGTTTCACTCCAAAAAGTTACTTGTGGTCATTTCTAGAGTCTTCTAGAAGCTTGTTTGACGTGTATGAAGCGCCTCCAGATGGTTCATGGATCCCTACCAAAGTGGAACTTATCCCATCAAGAGGGGAGCTATCCCATCCAAAGAGGGGCTTATCCCATTGATGGTGGACCTGAATAACTTCCTCTAGAGCACTATAAATATAGGCATTGGGCCAAAGGGAGGGTATGTTGAAAGTTGAACATTCCTAAGGGTAGATGCTGCTGGAATTAGGACTTCCTTGTAGAAGCTTGTGAGGAGAGATTACCATCTTTGCTTGTTTCCATTGGGAGGTGGGTGAGCTGATCAGAGTAAGGGAGAACTCTTGTGGACCCTGGGAGGAGCTTGCAAAACACCAAGGCTCGGGTTGTAATGGTTCCTTTTGTTACCTTTTAATACAAATTAGTCCATTCTTCTCAACAATTTGTTATTTATGAGTTGTTTCATATACTCCTTGGTCTATATGTTAAATATGTTTTATTTTATGTGATATTCAGGTGCTATTTAATCATTTTATTGTTAGTGAATGCAGGTTTCGAAGGGAAGGAGGAGCTCATCCGGATCAACGAAGCTGGACTACTACAACAGCGTTGGATTACAGGTAGGATCTAAACACTTGATTTCTCATATTATAAAAGCATATTTAGGGAAGGATTGCTCTTATTTGTCTTGTTTGTCATTAGAAAGTCTTAGGCTTCTAGGAAGGTCGGTTATGTCCGCACTAACGACTCTTTCCGTGTGACAAAATGGCGACTCCACTGGGGAATCCATTGATGTGAATGTGTTTTCCTTTGTATGAAATTTTGATCTGAGAAAAGTCATTTGTTTTCTGGTTTTTAGCTGTCTGACTGTGTCTTTGGGTGGGCTAGCTTAGGGTTAAATTAGATTTTAGTTTTTCTTTGTTTTGCTAGAAGTACGCAGCCTCTGCGTTGAGCACAGTGCGTACTTGTACGCACTGCGGCTTTGTGCACAGAGCGTACCCGCACCTGTGCAAACAGGCTGCCTGTGTACCCCTGTCAAAAGCTTAGAAAATTTTAATTTCTTCTTTTTTATCTTTTAGATTTTGTTTATAGCTTGTTGTTGCTGCCCAGATCCACTTTTCACCTGTCAGAAGCTTTCATCTTGGCTAATTTCATTGGCATTCCTGCTTTAAGCTTTCATCAATTGGGTGTTTTGAGTCTCTTTTTTGAGAAATTCTTAATTTGATTTCCTTTGGTCATTACTTGAAGGTTTGTCTCAGTCTTTTCACAATTTTGCATCTTTTTGCTTTTGTTTTTGCAAAAAAAATTTCTCGATCTAAATTGTGTATGAGTGTTAATCGCCTTTGAGTGTTTTTATTTCTTGATCTTTGGAACTCTCGCCCGATTTTCTCGACTTGCACTTGATTGGTTCTTAGATTACATTAGAATCATCTCGTGTTTGAGAATTCTCTTGCATAGATCACATTTGCATAATTAGAATTCTCATTTTCAGAATATTAATGAAAAATGTGCATAGATTACATTTGCATACTTTTCAAGTGAATTGTGCTTAGATTAAAATTGCATAGTTTACATTCTGAAAAATCAATCGTAGATTTAGATCAGTTTTCTTTGATTTGAATTTACACAAAAATAAAAATAAAAAAATGGTTTGGAATTGATTTGCATTAGTTTTTCTTGATGAAATTAGTGCATTAGAGAATTTGTTATATTTTCTCTTAGTGATCAATTTTTGCATTGTTGGAAGTGAATGGAAACTCTCTCCTTACTTTAGTTAGGATTCATCGAATTGAAAAGATTCCATTATCATATTCGATTGCATTCAGTTGAGTCGGGTCATAACACCATTGGTTTCATATCCATTTACCCATTTGAGTAACAACAGCCTTAATAACACAACGGTTAATTAAAATTCATCTAGTAATTTTTACATTTCTAGGGCTCTGATACACCAACATAGCTTAGGCTAGTGTCTTGGAGTAGGAGAGTAATTAACTCTCTAAGACAGTAAAACCAAACAAGTAGCTTATCTTGCGGTAGGATAAATCCAGATGTTACATTTATGCTCTGGGAAAGCTCCTCTTAAAGGAGAAGCACGATACCGTGTCCGAACCAGTGAGGGGATCAATCCTCCTTCATTGGGAACGACGCTAGATACGCACGTACTACAAACGGTAAACCTTAGATTATTGTCGAGGAGCCTGGGGTCACTTGTCGGTAAACCTTGGATTATTGTCAAGGAGCCGGCAAGGGATTGAGCTTGTTACTCTGCCCTTGCGTGCTATCGGGTCGTAGACTGTTCCCCCAGGTGTATTTGTTGCTATTGGTGACCTTAGTGACCATTATCTTTAGGGTTCTACCCAAGGTGATGGTGGAGGGAAGATCCCACTGTACCTGGAGCAGACGTCGGCTAGACTCACTTGGATTTTCTGGGGGGTTCACTTCACTCGAGACGGTTAAAGTGGAGGAACTTGGTCCAGTCTATTCATTAAGCAGGTTGCCGGGGTAACTGTTCCACCCGCCACTTCTGTACTGAATTCTGCGATGTTGGATTTCATCCCCAACTAGTGTTTTCGGTCCGGAAGATTACTGTTTGTGTGTGGTTTGACTCCTAGATTTGATAGCGCGTGTTAATTTGTTTGTTTTTACTTTTAGAGACCATAGGTGTGAATTGTGAATTTTAATTGTTAGGTGTGAATTGTGAATTGTTAATTTTAGTTATAAATTGTTAATAAAATTCACTGAAGTTGAATATAATGGCAAATGTTCCGGAATTTACCAACCTAGGAACCCCTCCTAACGAGAATCCTAGTACTTTTCCTTACTTTGGAAATGTTGGTCCTCCTTATATGGCTACTTTGTCATTACCTGGATTTACAATAGGATTACCGATATGGTTATTTTCAACTTCATTGGCCCAAAGTACTCCAATTGTTCCACCTCAACCGAATGCTTCACCTCAACAGAGTTCACCATCTCAACATCACCAACCTTCTGTTGACCCTTTACCTTCTTCGCCTAATTTTTCTTCCTCCATTTCTTCCTCTTCGCCTAGTAAAAGCCTTGATGCTAGTAACCAGGAGGCTAAGAAGAAGAAGAAAGGGAAGAAGAAGAAGAAGAAGAAGAAGCAAGATAAGAAAGAAGTCAACCAACCAACCACGACTGTAAGTGTTAGTTGTGTTGAGGAAAACTCCGACATGCATCGTAAACCCAAATACCCTTGCAGGCTTTGTAAGGGTGACCACTTCCTTGTCAATTGTCCTGGTATTCTAAAGGTCTTGGAAGTATGGTCAGAAAAATCTCATCAACGTTCTGTTGATCCATCAACCAATGATAGTCAGGTTCCTGGGAAAAAGGGTAAAGTTAGGTTTCCTTGTAAGTTATGCAAAGGGAGTCATCAAACTCACATTTGCCCTCACATGGATGAAGCCTCAACATTGTTGGAAAAACTTACTGTTCCATAGCAAGAATTTCCAACTGGTTACCGTAAAATTTCTCCCAACCTACCGTCAACTGACGGAATGATTGATCTAACTTCAAGTACAGTCGATCACACTCTTCCATTGGAGAGTGAAACTCATGTCACTCAGGTTGATGATCCATTAGTTGATCAAGTGGTCGATTCAATTTCACATTCGGTCGATCCCACTTTCCCTTTAGAGAGTGAACTTCATACCACTCAAGTTCTTCTTGTTACATCAGATTCTTCTACGCCGGGGGGCATTTCATCTGTTTCTATGGAACCCCCTCCAAGTACTGAGGTCTTTTCCTTTGATTGGAATAGACTGACAGAACCTCGTCTTCCTTCCTCCATCCCTTTCCAAATCATTGTCAAGGTTGGTGGTATGGACATACATCGTACTCAGGTAGATGAAGGTGCTTCTATTAGTATTTTATCCTCAACTGTTTGGAAAGCTTTGGGTTCCCCTCAGCTTGCGCCTATTACGCAGAATCTGAAAGCTTTTAACAGAACCCTTAGTGAACCTTTAGGGATCCTTCCTAAGTTTTCTATTACCTTGGAAGGTAAAACTGTCTGTATTGATCTTATGGTAGTTTGAGGTCCCTTGGATTTCAATTTACTCCTTGGGTGAGACTATGTTTATGCAATGAAAGTTGTCATATCGACACTCTTTCGCGTGATGTCTTTCCCTCACAATGGCAGTATTGTGACTGTAGACCAGCTTTCGTTCCCTAGTCTTGTTTCAACTACCAATAATATGACACCCCTAAATGTTCCTAATTATAAAGTGGTATCTACCCTGCCACAGGTTAATTATGTGGCAACTGGTCCCATGTTTTCAGTTACCGATGTAAGTGAGCCTCTCACTGTTTGCTCATCTTCCTTTGATTTAGATCCGGTAATTGACATGGAAAACTCTATGGGATTACTTGAACACGATGTTCTTGTCCCTTTTGAGTCCCTTGACATGTGTTCCTTCCAGAGAACTATTCTTCCTTCTGATGAAGACCTCTTGGAAGCCATGATCAAGGTGTGTCCATTGACATGTCTTTCTTCCAGTTGGAAGCCATGATCAGTGTGCGAGGATAGTTTGTTCCTATCTCAACCTCGTTAAAAAATGAAATTGGAAGGTATGAGGAAAGTTCCTTTTACTGTGTCAACCTCATTAAAAAATGAATCAGTGAGTGTGAGGATAGTTCCTTTTACTATGTCGACCTCGTTAAAAAATGAATCAGTGAGTGTGAGGATAGTTCCTTTTACTGTGTCAACCTCGTTAAAAAATGAATCAGTGTGCGCGAGGATAGTTTTTTCCTGTATCAACCTCGTTAAAAAATGAAACAGGCTAGCATGAGGATAGTTCTTTTACTGAGTCAACCTCATTAAAAAATGGAAAAACTAGATTTTAGGATATGTAGGTAGACTGTAGAAAGTAGGATTTTGAGGATAGTTCCTGTTACTGAGTCAACCTCGTTAAAAAATGAATCAGGTATGAGGATAGTTCTTTTCTTGTGTCAACCTCCTTAAAAATGAAACAACTCCCTTTTCAAGTTAAATATTGAAAGTAAACCTTCATTCCATCCATCTGGTTGAATGCAATGAAGCCATGGGGGGCATGTACCTCGCTTTGCATCATTATACTGGGGGCATGCGAAATTTTTTAGCATAGTTCCACGTCTTTTGTCAAGCTCGTTAAAAAATGAAACAAGGGTAGGTTACGTAGGTAGATTGTAGAGAGTAGTCATAGCATAGTTCCTTGTCTTGTGTCAAGCTCGTTAAAACATGAATCAAGGATTTTATGAGCATAGTTCCTTGTCTTGTGTCAAGCTCGTTAGAAAATGAATCAAGGTTTTTAGAGTAAAGTTTTTGTTAGGTAGACTGTGGAGAGTAGTTATGAGCATAGTTCCTTATCTTGTGTCAAGCTCGTTTAAAAAATGAAACAAGGGTTTTGAGGATAGTTCTTTTCCTGTGTCAACCTCAATAAAAAATGAAACAACTCCCACAAATCTTTCCAAGATCTTGAAAGTAAAGCTTCATTCCATCCACCTCATTGAATGCAATGAAGCTTAGGGGGCATGTACCTCATTTTGCGTCATTATGCTGGGGGCATGTGAACTTATAACAAGCATAGTTTTTCGTTTCAAGCTTGCATAAACATGAAACCGAATCCAAGCATAGTTTTTCGTTTCAAGCTTACGTAAACATGAAACTGAATCCGAGCATAGTTCTTTTCCTGTGTCAAGCTCGTTAAAAAATGAAACAAATCCTCCTCTACTTGAGTCGAGAGTTTGACTAGATCTCATAAATGTTAAGTATTTAGGTTAGTTATTTCAGTTTTTGCATAATTTTCTTATAGTTTTAGGTCAAGTCTTTCAAATGATCTCGTACATGAACCTTCATTCCATCCAGCTTGTACTTAGTTGAATGAAATGAAGCTTGGGGGGGGCATGCACTCTAGCAGTTATGCTTAGGGGGCATCAAGCACAGTTTTATCTCTATTTCAAGCTTGTGTAAAAAATGAAACTACTTTGAAGCATAGTTTTTCTCTGTTTCAAGCTTTTGTAAAAATGAAACCTATCTCGAGTCAATTTCAGTTATTTTCAAGACTCGTTAAACTCATGAAAATCTCGAGAATATTTTTCTATCTTTCATTCTCGTAAAAAAAATGAAAATGCCGAGTTCTTTCCGTCGTTTCCTGCTCGTAAATTAAATTGAAAGTCGGCCATATGAGTACATTTTTATCATTTTTTCGAACTCATTAAAACTTACGAAAAAATGAAAACCATGAGTACATTTTTATCATTTTTTCGAACTCATTAAAACTTACGAAAAAGTGAAACCTTGGAGTTCTCTTTTAAGCCCTTTTCTGACTCCTAAAACATGAAAAGATTGTCGAGCGTTTCTTTTACACTCGTTAAAACGGAATTAAAAGACGGTCCCCTTATAGCCCTTTTCTGACCGTAAAAACAGGAAAAGATTGTCGGATTTTTGTCGTTTCAAATTCGATATTGGAAATAAAACGACGTGTCCTTGATCGCTTTTTACTTTTCAGATCAAAGACACTAATTATGAAAGTACTCCTTTGTCACAAGATCAAGAGGTTCTCTCAGGTATTATTTTATACTTTTTCGGGCTTGGGAGACACAAATTTATGAAAAAGTTCACCTTGGAGTCTCCTTTATTTTTTTCAGACTCTCTAAAATTGAAAAACGCCGAGTTTCTCCTATACTGGACTCGTTAAAATTCCACAGTAAAGGACCTGTTCGATTACAAACAGGAACGAACCACTCCTTCTTAGGGTCCGAATCTAAACTAAGTTGGACTCATCCGAAGGATGAGCTTATAATCAAGCATATGTTATCCTCCTCAAGCTTGTAAAAAATAAAGAGGTACTTGCCAGAAATGGTGGGGGAAAAGAGAGAAAAATGAGCCCATTTGTTATCCTTTGTCTCAGAAGAAGCCTTATTACCACTCTTGAACACGACACTTTTCATTCACCTGGGTTGGGAAATCCTTTGCCTCACAGTTGATCAAGCCACATTGAAAGTCTTTAGCCGGGTATTAACTTTGGGTCAAATGTCACCAAGCCATCTGTCGTGTCGTTATGTGTTCAAGAGGTCTATGCAATAAACATTCATCTGCAAAATACCCGTCATCCATCTTGACCATCCCTGAGTCAGTCCTTACAGCTACATTTCTTCAACTTGAACAATGATTTCGTGTTGTGAGCTTGCCTGCAACGGGTCGCTTTCTATCGACATCAACACATTATCTAGAAAGATGACTTAGAAATCATCAGTACCTTGAAGTCTACATGCATCAATGGCAGGTTTCTCACCTTTGACGATAGTTTACATCATTGACTTCCGATCAAAGGGTTCCGTGACGTGTTCGACATCAACTCATTCATTCACATTTCATGGATTGTACTGGGTACTTTGAGAACCATTGACATCATTGGTGGTTTCTCTCACACTTGTTAACGGTTTACATCATCGACTGGTAATCAAGTGGTTTCTACCATGCTCGACATCAACTCATTTATTCGCATGGATAGAATCGTACCAATTCGGGAAGTAGAAATGAAGACCCTGGATCTAGTTTCCACCATCCAGGCTGCGATGAGTTTTGTACTCATTATATAGTAGACTAATCATAAACAGATGGCTGCGTCCATACTGTGTCTACAAAAGTCTATGATGTGATGTATTGCAAAATCATTCTTGTATCAGAGCAGTAGTTAGATTGTTAGTTAAAGTTTTCAATCTGAGTATGGGAATGCCTACCTCAGCGATGATATCATCTTATATATGTATTTTGTGTTGAATATTTGCAGGTTCTGACCAGGCTCTCCGCAAGATACTCCTTGAAATGATAAAGTACTTCACCCTTCCTAGATCATATAAAACCCTAATCTACTACAGGCTTCGCACTTTAGGGGGCAATCTGTTACACTAAAATTTGTCACCATGACTATTTGCAGTTAGTATGGCTCCATCAACTGTCATACTATCCTCCTTGGCAAACCTCATACCTCTGCTCTCCATGTCAAACTTCAAGAAAGAGAGAAAGTCATTAAAAATCTATATATCTCTGGGTACGCAGTTTCTCTTAGCCTTACCTGCGTGTACGCACCCCAAGTTCACAATACCTGCGTACTTGTACGCTCTGTCTATAAAGCAATGGGTGCGTACTCCTGTAAAGGTCAAAAGGCACAAGTTTCACTCCAAAAAAGTTACTTGTGGTCATTTCTAGAGTCTTCTAGAAGCTTGTTTGACGTGTATGAAGCGCCTCCAGATGGTTCATGTATCCCTACCAAAGAGGAACTTATCCCATCAAGAGGGGAGCTATCCCATCCAAAGAGGGGCTTATCCCATTGATGGTGGACCTGAATAACTTCCTCTAGAGCACTATAAATATAGGCATTGGGCCAAAGGGAGGGGAGGTTGAAAGCTGAACATTCCTAAGGGTAGATGCTGCTGGAATTAGGATTTCCTTGTAGAAGCTTGTGAGGAGAGATTACCATCTTTGCTTGTTTCCATTGGGAGGTGGGTGAGTTGATCAGAGTAAGGGAGAACTCTTGTGGACCCTGGGAGGAGCTTGCACAACACCAAGGCTCAGGTTATAATGGTTCCTTTTGTTACCTTTTAATACAAATTAGTCCATTCTTCTCAACAATTTTTTATTTATGAGTTGTTTCATATACTCCTTGGTATATATGTTAAATATGTTTTATTTTATGTGATATTCAGGTGCTATTTAATCGTTTGATTGTTAGTGAATGCAGGTTTCGAAGGGAAGGAGGAGCTCATCTGGATCAACGAAGCTGGACTACTACAACAGCGTTGGATTACAGGTAGGATCTAAACACTTGATTTCTCATATTATAAAAGCATATTTAGGGAAGGATTGCTCTTATTTGTCTTGTTTGTCATTAGAAAGTGTTAGGATTCTAGGAAGGTCGGTTGTGTGCGTACTAACGACTCTTTCCATGTGACACATCTTGCCATCCTTCTTTTTTGTTGATGACAAAAGGGCCTAGTTGGTCTTTGAATTTCAGCTGAGCCTTTTTCTTGGTGCTATGGAAATGAGTTAAATCTGAATTGATAAATTGCCTATAATATTCCAAGGCAAATAGTCTCATTGGCACAAATCTTGGTAGTCTTAAGGACACAGCTCACAGCCATATATCCTGATGACATTGTGATTCTGGTAAAAGTACCAGTCACCTATTTTGTAGTTCTTGGAGAGCTGCAATATTTTCTGCATATCATAAGACAGTCTAGCAGGAGGAGTTCTCTTTAGGAGAGAAGAGACTGGATAGACAAACAGGTCAATGAACTCACAGTAGGAGTAGGGAGAGCTGCGGACTTCATGAAAGACTGAGGTCCAAAAAATCACAGATCTTTTTTCTCCTTTAGAGTCCAATCTTTTGATGGGGAATTGGAAACAGTCTGGCTGGTAATATAGGAGCAGATGATAGATGTAGGATGAATACTTGAAGACTCCCTCCCTATCTAGCTTCAGTAGTTGGTCATGTATCTTGTTGGCAATGAATTTGGCATAATTGTATTTGACAGCAGGGGGCTGTCCTGGGGTAAATGCAGACAGCAAGACCAATATAGTTTCATCAATATGTTCACTTGTCTTGAAACCTAGAACATAGGATATCATATCAACAAGTAATTTACCCACTTCATTGAAACATACATAGAGAAAAGGAGGTGGCCCTGTAGGTTGGCGATCTGCTCTCATGAATACTTGGGCAATTCGGGCTATCTTTGAGCTGGAGAGTTTGGGACGTTCATCAAGCAAGAATTTCATAGAGAGAGGGACCAGAAGCTGACTTGGCTTGAAGTTTAGCATTTGATTGATGGAGTCAGGAGTTATATGAAAGAGGATGCTCCCAGATGGAGACTTGACTGCCCTTTGAGTTGGTTCATAGTTTTCACAGCAGAGGTGAATTATCTCAGGGAAGATATTGACAGAGGGGAGGAAGTATATGGGAAAATTTGATTCCCATATCCCATAAACATCATTGTTATTCAAATAACTGTTTCTCAGCTCACAGAATGTCTGCAGATGGTTTCTGTCACCAACCAAGTCTTGGATTAGGTAGTCCCTATCAGCCAAAGGTAGTGCTTCTAATTCCCTGTGGGGTGCATTGAGAGGAGTGATATTCAAGGCTGCTGGAGTGGCCATCTTTAAATTCTCTGTGTTTGTAATTTGGAATTCGGGTCTGTGCAACAACAGAAAATAGAACACTGGCTCTGAAGCCTTTCCCAGGGAATTTGCAGACTGAGCTTTGATATAGAAATGGCCTCACTAGGCAGAACTCAGAGGAGAAAGACAAAGTCTACAGGGTTGAATTGGGAAGCTGGATAAAACAGAGGAACTGGTGCTTTTTTTTGCAGTGGATTTTGACGAATTAACTCACTATTTGGGCAGTTTTGGAGACTCTACCGGTGGAAATGGGCTCGAAGTGTGGTTTAATGACCAATTTGCAGAGGAGGGAAAAGTTTGCAGGTTTTCTTTTGAACAATGGCTCACACAGTGAATTAAAAGGCGGTGATTCATAGGCAGGAGCGCATTTTACTTTGAATTCTAGTTCCTTAGGCGATTTCAATGGAGAAATTTTGAAAAATAGGGTTTACAGGCGAATAACGGGTAAATACTTGTTTTACAGGCGACTGGTACAAATTGCAGGTACAACACTGAGCTGAGGAGGTCGAGTTTGCAGAGTGAACTCGTCTGGGTGGCGAACTGGAGTTTTGGAGGCGAATTGGTCATAAGTTGCATGCACAGTCTCTGCAAGCGAACAAATAAAAATGAACTTAAACCATCACTTTCATGACTTTTAACAAAATTTGGGCTTTTTAGCGCTTTTTGGCGCTTTTTGTGATGACATCATCATGACGTACTTTTGTCATGTAGCGAGTATGGAGGATGATGTGGCGGCTGCCGTGTCGGATGACGTGGCAGACGACACGGTGGTAGGGTGGTGATGTCAGCAGATGATATGGCACTGGCACGAAATAGTGGCGAGCGACGTGGATGCAACGTCAAGAGGTGACGTGGGGATGACGTCAGGGGGTAGGTGGCCGGGCGGTAAGCGGTATTCCCCGCACCGCCTTTGGGCAATGGTGGTTTCGGGGGAGGGGGCTCCGATCACGCTGGGAAGCTGACGCGTGGCAGGGGTACGGCAGCAATACCGCCCATCCCCCGGATGCTAACTCTTGGCAGATGGGAGCTTCTGATATCACCGTCAGCCATTGGATCTACGGCGCGGGATCGGACGGTCGACGGGCAATGCAGATGACAGAGGGTTTATGATACGGGACCCGCCATAATATTTTAATGTTTTTAATATTTGTAGGGTAAAGAACTTTGGATTATGGGTTTTATGCGGTTTATTCGGGCGGCCACGGTTATTTGTTTAACCAAATGTTAAACAAAACCCAGTATTTACATGCACGCCAAGTTTAATATATGGTTCATGTGAGGGGTTCAGCGTGGTTGTTAATTTAACCAGATGTCAAATCAACCCCTAATGTGTTTTGAACGCGGAAGGGTTTATTATTAAGGTCCCAAATGGACTAATAATTCCCGAACTTGTGTTATATGGCTATAGTTGCCAAGGGTAAGGATACTTAGGTATTTTTTGGGTTTTTTATATAGTTTTTTGTAAAATAGGGGTGGGAAAAATGATAAAGGAGCTATACAATAGGGTTAAGGTTAATATGATTTTATGGATAGGTAACGCTAAGTTTATGAGGTAATAACTTAGGTTTTTAGGGAAATGAAGTAAAATGGTAAGATATTTTACACAAGAAATGTGGCTTTCTTTAACTAAGTAAACTCAGAGTTCAACTTAGCATTTCTCATAAAATGAAGTGAAGTAGGACTACTGGGCAGATCCCAATATCCTTGAGGGGATGTTAGCAAATGATTTCTGGGGGAATGATAAGGGAAATTAGTCATGCTTCCACTGTCCTGCAGTCACTTTGCCATGGTATTTGTGACATACATGAGATAAGTCTTTCTTGACAAGACAAAAATGATCACAAACTTGCTTCTGCAACCTCAAACTGCCTACCCAGCCTAAAAACACCTAGCATTTTTTCTTCCTTTTGATTGGGTGCATTTGGACTAGCAAACCCTGATTTTCCTCTTTTTCTTTTGAATGCCTTCCTATCTAAGTCTACCCTTATCTCTTCCAAGGGCCCAGATTAAGCAGTTGGGCTCCTTATTTTCTCTACCTATTTACTCATCTGCCAAGCTTGAACTGTTTGGACAGACTTTATTCTCTATTCTAAAGACAAGTAAATTCAAAGATGATCTAACCAGGATTGAACTGTCTGGCTGTTCATCAACTATATGCAGAATCAACCACCTGTACACAATGAAATTCTCCAACAATGGAATAGTAGTGGCATTTAAACTAGCACACTTTCTTGGTATTTTGGTTTGGGGTTCATTTTTATCATTTTTTCTGACCAATTTACTCTTTTTTCCCTTTGATTTTTCTTTTAGGGCATACCCTCTTTTTATTTTTTAATTTTCTTCATTTGTCTACAAAATATGAAACCTTTGCAGCATGAAAGCATGGACATATTTGGCTCTTCTACAGTCAATCATGAAAAATGAAACCTATTGGTATAGGAACCTAAATTTTCTAATCTTCTTTTGCTGGCTTGGTAGGCTGAAATCTGGTGAAGTCCTTCCCGGTTTTTGACAGGTTTCCTTTCCGTATACTTAATACATTTCGGCCATCATGTTCCCCTTCTGACCTCATATATTAGGGGGCATATGTTATAGCTAAAAATACCACCTTATGTATAATTTTATTTTCGACTCGCTGCAGCTCGGCCCGCCCAAGCTAGGGTTCTGAGACCGCTGCGCCGTCCTGGCTGCTGCGCCCCAGCGCACAGCTCCCCCCCTCCCTCTGCAGTCAGATGGAGGCCCCTGAGGGCCCTTCTCCCCCTGCGGATCCGCCCCCTGAAGTTTCAGCATTCATGAACCTGATAGCGAATGGATCAGTTCGGCAACCTTCAGTGACCCAGCAAAAATTCATAAAAAGGTTGGAATCGATCCCTTCTGTTGCCCTGCCAGAGGAGGATACCTGCAAAGCTGCTCTGAACCTGGCTGAAAAAGGCCTCATTGGCCAGTTTACAGGCCTATGGCCCTCTCCCAAATCTGTGGAGGAATGGACCCAAAGAAACTGGCAATCTCTCATAAAAAATGGAGTGAAGAGTTACTTCGTGGGCAAAGGGTACTTCGTCTTTGTCTTTGAATGCTCAGAAGACAGAAGCCTAATATTCAGAAATGGTCCCTACTTCATGGGGCCGCAGGGACTCTATCTAAATCAATGGAATCCAGACTTTGATCCCTCTCAAGACGTTCCATCCGCGGTGCCGGTGTGGGTAAGACTTCCCCATCTGCCCCTCCACTGTTGGAACCAAAAATCGTTTCAGACCATTGGGAACGCTCTAGGCAAGTATATAGACCAGGCAGTAAGAAGAGATCAATACTCTTGTGCGCGCATCTGCGTCGAAGTGGATCTCGAAGAAGGATTGCCGGAAGCGATCAAGCTCACGGTGGCAGGATGGTCTCACATCCAAGAGCTTGATTACGAACAGCTCCCATTTAAATGCAGACACTGTCATGGCTATGGCCACTTCGCCAAGAACTGTAAGAAGAAAGCAGAGGAACAGGCTGAGAAACAGAATGGAGAACAATGGACCTTAGTCCAAAGATCAGTCCAAGCAAAGAAAAACACAGGAAAAAGCGCTCCAACAAGTGACAGGAACAATGATACCCCAGCTCAGGAAACAGGAGATAACGAAAAAGGATCTGAGGAGGCGCAACCAGATCTGCCGACCAAAGTTCAGGCTAATGAGAATCCTGAGGAAACCCCACCAAAAAATAAAGAGGTAGGAGGTGACATCCACATTGAAGCCAACCAAGGCAGCCCCTCAAGCCCCACGTATGCTGACATCGCGAAGAAAAAGCCAGCTATAAGCTCTGAGTCTTCAGAAGAAGAACTCTTTGAGAGGCCATTAAAAAGACCAGGAAGGAAATCCCGTAAAGAAAAAAGAGAAGAAGAAGCAGAAAGGCTCAAAACCCAAGGGAGCCAATCCACGATAGAAATGACAATCGGGAGAAGTAACAGGCCCAGGACTTCCAAGGGCGGTTCCACCCCAAGCATAGGTAAATAATGAAATTAGTCTCTTGGAATTGCAGAGGACTGGGGAGCCCCGCAAAAGTCGAAGCAGTTAAGGACCTTTTAAAATCGGAACCTGCAGATATCCTCATGCTCCAAGAGACTAAGATAGCAGGACAAGCCCTGCTAGAAACCGGAAACTCAAAATGGAAGAAAAACTCAGGCATAGCTGTCAGCGCTCGGGGATCCTCGGGAGGCCTGGCAACGCTCTGGAATGGAGAACTATTCCAGCTGATCAGCACTCATGAGACCTTGCATTGGATCTATACAGAAATCACCCACACTCCAAGTAAGTTAACTATCTCTTTGGTCAATCTTTATGTTCCAGTCAACTACTCAGAAAAAAGAGACTGTTGGAAGTCTTTGGCAGATTTCCTCGAACAGGAAGCCCCTAACAACATCATCCTCGCTGGTGATCTCAATATTGTTCTGAAAGCCAAAGAAAAAAGAGGAGGCACTGACCACAAGGACCCTATGGTGGGTGTTGTGGAGGAACTCGCTCAGATTTGGGACCTACAAGACTTCAATCCAATTCACGGCTTATACACCTGGTCAAATAATAGATCTGGAACAGATCACATCTCTGCTCGGCTCGACCGCTTCCTAGTGCAATCTCTCCTCATGAACAAGAAAATCATAACATCAAAAATTCTGCCCAAATTGTCCTCGGACCACAAGCCAATACAGCTCTGTCTAGAAGATGAAGAAGACTTGGGCCCCATCCCCTTTCGATTCTCTCCTCAGTGGATTGAAAGAGAAGGCTTTATGGACACGGTGAAAGCATCCTGGAACATCCCCATTGCAGGATCCCCAAGCTTTGTTTGGGAGCAAAAACTGAAGCTCACTAAAAAAGCTTTGAAAGAATGGATCAAGAAACCAGCGCCCAACCCCACCTCTCTAAGAGTTGCAACAGTCCAGGCCTTGCATTCCCTGCAAAATAATATGGAAAGCAAAATTATTAATGAAAACCTCTTGGAAAAGGAAATTAGAGCGCAGAGAGCAGCCTATAAATCTTTCAGAAACGAGGAAGAATATTGGAGACTAAAATCAAGGAGCCTGTGGCTAAAAGGAGGGGACCGCAACACTTCTTTCTTCCACCGGCAGTACAGGGCTAGATTGTCAAGGAATCACATAACAGAAATAAAGACTATGACGGGCCAAATCTGCAAGGGCAATCAACAAGTCAAAGAAGCTGCAGAACAACACTTTCAGAATCTCTACAGCTCGGATGATCAAGGTGAAGAAATGGAGGAAACAGAATTTCTCAACCACATCCCCTCCTTAATTTCGCCTGAGGACAATGCAGAGTTATGTAAACCTGTCACAGAGGAAGAAATTATCAAAACCATCTGGTCCATGGACTCCGACAAGGCCCCCGGACCGGACGGATTTTCCATTCACTTCTACAAAGTCTGCTGGGACATAATAAAATATGACCTCCAAAGGATGGTAAGGGGATTCATGTCAAAAGCCAAAGTAGGTGGCAGCACCAACTCAACCTACCTAGCTCTGATCCCTAAGGACTCTAACCCGGAAACTTTTGCCAGATTCAGGCCAATTTCTTTATGTAATGCTTCCTATAAGATCTTGGCAAAGTTGATGGCCAATAGAATGAAGCCCTTGCTCCCTAGAATCATCTCCACATCTCAAGGAGGTTTTGTGAAGGGTAGACACATCCTTGACAATGTCATCCAAGTTCAGGAGACCATTCACACAAGCCAGCAGAGAAAAGAGAAAGGTATGTTAATAAAGCTAGATATGGCAAACGCGTTTGACAGAGTTAATAGAGCATTTCTCAGCAAAGTCTTGCTTTCCTTTGGCTTCTCCAATCAGTTTGTTAATCTTCTAAAAGCCTGCATGAACAATCCATGGATAGCTCCTCTCATAAATGGCAGACCTGCAAACTTCTTTAAAGCGAAGAGAGGCATCAGGCAGGGATGCCCGCTCTCTCCCTATCTTTACATCATAATGGCAGAAGCATTAAGCCGAAAACTCGAAGATGAAAGACTGTCAGGCTCCATCCCGGGCCTCAAAACCTCCAACAGATTAAGCCCCATAAACCATGCTTTATTTGCAGATGACTCGATTCTTCTGGGGGGTGCCTCAATCAGAATTGCAAAAGCCTTCGGCAAGGTCATTAGGAACTACTGCAAAGTCTCAGGAGCATTGGTAAATGAAAGCAAAAGCGAAGTCTTCAGCTGGAATACAAATCATCAGGAACTCATTAATATAGCCAACACTCTTGGATTCAAAGGGCATTCACAATGGGAGAGCATCAGATATCTCGGTCTTCCCATAATCTCAGGAGTGAACAAAAGATCGCTGTGGAGTGACATAATCTGCAAATTCAAAGCCAAAATCTCGAAATGGGGAGGCCATTGGCTGACAAAAGGAGGTAAGGTTGTTTTAATCAAATCACAGCTCTCCTCTTTAATAATTTACCAAGCTGCCTTTCTGCTTGCTCCCAGAAATATCATGGACCAAATCTCCTCTCTTCTTAGGAATTTCCTCTGGCAAGGGGGCAGGGGCAATGACAAGAAACTGCACCTGGTCAACTGGGAAACAGTCAAGAAGCCCTTCGATGAAGGAGGTCTGCAAATCAAAGATCCTTCTCTGGTTAACCTTGCTCTAGGCAGCAAGATCCTGTGGAAAATGTATAAAGAGCCAAGTCACCCTGTCAGCGCCATTCTTTGCTCAAAATACACTACCAGCGATGAGTTGAGAAACCTTCGATTGGACCACACAGCCAACAGCACTCTTTTGTGGAAGCTCTGTCTCAAGAGCAGCAAAATCTTCAATCGTAAAATCTATAGAATACCGGGGAATGGCAAGAAAACCAGCATCTGGAATGACAGGATAATGGGGCGAGATGCCATAAGGGATAATGAAGAAATCGCAGGTTTAAAGGAGTGGTTAACCTCTGCCGGGAAGTCAAGTCTCTATGACATATCTGAATGGGACCAGCGAGGCGACTGGGCAGGTTGGGCAATCCCTGCACCACCAGCCCATCTACAGCATCAACTGAACATTTTTATGGAGCAGCTCGAAGAGGCCGCCCCGATCCACAGAACAATGCAAGATCGATGGGGTTGGGGCCATTCTGGCGATTACTCTGCTGCGGAAGGATATAAAGCATATCAAATAAAAGGAAACAACAAACACAGTCCAGCGTTTTGGAAAAACATTTGGGATCCCACTGCTCTTCCGAAAATCAATTTTTTTGTCTGGTCTCTGATCCATAATAAGATCCTAACAGGCGATAATCTTGCAAAAAGAAGTTTCGCTGGCCCTCATTGGTGCGCCCTCTGCAGAAGCAACACCGAGACTGTGCAACACCTATTTATCGACTGTCAATTTGCAAAGGCAGTTTGGGATCATACGCTTCAAGATCTACATATAACCTCCCCGGCTCACATAACAATTCCGGACCTCTTCTCTGAATGGAGCCGTCGGTACTCTCGACACATCCAGCAAAAATCGATTTGGAATAAAATTTGGAATGCGCTGCCCAAGTTTGTCTGCTGGAAAATCTGGTTGGCCCGCAATCAGAAGGTCTTCAAGGAACACCAGTTAACTTCTTTGCAGGTAGCAGCTAAGGCTAGATCTCTTCTCCTAGAGACGGTGCAGCAACAGTACTATAAAGAAGATGCAACTCTACAGCAGGTAGAGAAGCGTTGGATTGGAAAGCTTAAACTGCAAAATAGGAAAACTCTCTTTGCTCCTAATCTAGAGCTCCCAACCTGGAAGAAAAGAGATGCAGATGAAACATTCCAGAAATGGTGGAGAGCTCAAAACACTCATACAATATTCTTTGACGGGGCTTCTAAAGGAAACCCTGGCCCCTCGGGTGCCGGTGGGATCATCTTCTCCCCTGAAGGGCGCTCCAGAGATTTTTTCTACTGGGGCCTCGGCGTGAAGACCAACAATCAAGCAGAACTGCTCAGCCTCCTTAAAGCCTGCCAAATTGCCAGAGAAAAAGGGATCAAGGATATTCAGATTTTTGGAGACTCGGAGATTCTCATAAAGAAGTTGAGGGATGGAGAGTTATTCCGAAATGCAGGTCTCAACAGAACTCTGGAAAGACTAAAAAGAGTTCTTTCATACTTTGCATCCATCAAATTATATCATATTCTCAGAACTTCAAATAGTGAAGCGGACTTGATGGCAAACAAAGGAAGCGCACTGGACAGAGGGTGGCTCTACATCAATGAGGATAGCTTCGTAGAAACTCCTCCATAATAGTTAGTTATAGCAGCTGTATTAGAAGTACAAGCAAGTTGTAAGCAGGGCTGCCTCGGCAAAGCCCCTCTCCTTTTCCACCAGATTCAATAAAAATCCATATCCGTTACAGTTAAAAAAAAAAAATACCACCTTATGTATTTGTGATGCTTGGTTTATGGCCTAGGGCAACCCCTCCTTCCAGACTTGGTCCAAATATTCAAAAAATAGTGTTTTACTTCCTGTACGTGACTTTGTCCTGTGTTAAACGCGTGTACACGTGGGTCAGTCAATACCCAACTCGCGTATATGTCTTAAAACACTTTAAAAAATTAAATTTCCTTAATTATGGGTGGAGATCACGGGTTTTACCTGTTGATTACCTATTAGTGCCCATGGCCCAACTATTCCCAACTGTTTCCCAACTAAAATAATACTTTGGGAAAAGTCTAAAAAGACTTCAATGGGAAGGCTTTAAGGAGGAGAGAAAATAGAGAATTACTCTGCTGAGATTATCCCCTGATCAAGTCTAAAGATCCCTGTGCTTCAAGTACTTCCCCAAGTTCAGGAAACCCTTGTTTCCTTGAGATTTGATATCCTTGTGTTGGTTATGGAAGGAGCCTTTTGAAGAATAGGCCTGGATGGACCTGGGGAATGGTTCCACTTGGAGCCGGAAGAGGAAGACTCAAGTGAACTCTTTCTATGTTTTGATTATAGTTATTTGCAATAAAAGAAACATTGTCTTGTTCCTAATATCAACTTTGTTCATGGATATGATGTTATTGTTATGGTTTATGTATGAATGACTATTTCAATGTATAAGTAACCATATATTTATATGCCATAAAGTTGATTTCACTATAATGCTTTATCTATATGCTGTTGTGTGTCTTTGAATTGGTTGTTTTGCAGGTTCAAAGATCGTGAGGAGTTGCAGAGGGTTTGAACCCTGGCTGGAACTACTCGAATGAAGGACCCTCGCGTATGTATATCCTCACATAGTTTGCTCATTTAAGAATTTTTCCTGAGTTATTTGCTTGTTTCTTGTTGTGGATTACTCCTACTCTGCTAGGGTTCTAACCCAAAGCCCTAGGGGACTTTATCCCTTAACACTGGGAGGCTGGCTGGGAATGATACTGAGATGCATAGGACCAAGGAGGGGGTGTAAACCAGGAAGGATGAGAAGGGGGTCCCCAAGAAGGTACAGTTGTGGTTTGGTTGGCATTGTAATATGCATGGGATGACCCTTGCATACCTTGCTGGTATGGTATAGGCCCAGGAGGTCTCCTTTGGTTGATGTAGCAAAGCTACTCAGTGACCCCTTCAACTCCTTGATATATAGCTTTGAGTCCGGGTAAAGAAGGGCACTTGTATGTGGAGTGGTTGTCTTCACAGACTGAGAAAATCTCAATGTAGTTCAATCGAAATTCGTTCCTAGGATGCCTCCTAGTGCATCTAGTACAAACGATGGCCAAGGCTCTCTCTGCTTCCTCTTGCTTCCTTTTGATGTTCATGGTGTCCAATTGGAAGGCAAGGGTTTGTAACATCTCACTTTTGAAATATTCCAACATATTTCCAATTTCACCCTTGATGTATGAGTTTGAAGATGATGTACTGGCCATAGGTTGACTACCCCTACCCTTTTTCCTGGCTTCCCTAGAACGGATTCTAAAGAGAGTCTTGATATCCTCATAGGGTAATTAGTAGATATCTTCTCCTGCTAACAAATGTAAGGTATCTAGAAGATATTCCGTTACTCCTTTGAGCAGGACCAGCTTTAGTGACTCGGGGTCAAGTGTGCACCTGGCCCTTTTGTAACTGAGCTCAAATCTTTCTTCGTAGTCTTCTAAGGATTCATCATAGCCCGTGGTCATCGTGAAAATATCTTCTTTAGTATCCTTTGACCTACAGTAGTCCTTATATTTATTGTTAAAAGCCTGCTGCATCTAAGCCCAAGTTGTGATGCTATCTCCAGGTAAACCCATGAACCAGTGCAATGCTGCAGCCTTGATGGTAGATGCAAACAATTTTAACTTTTTCTCATCATCTGTATAGTCAGAGGTTTGGCATATAACAACAAACTCAAATAGGAAAGTGTTAGGGTGCTCTATGGTTAGGCCATCGAAATGAGGTAGAGTAGAGGGGCTTCTATTCTTCATCTTAGTATCCCCATTGGTTTCCCTGATGGGGAAGGAACCCTCAGTTCTCTCTCTATTTCCTTTGTCATTTCAGTTTTCAGCCATTGGTTCAGTAGGAATGGGTTCTTATTCTTCTTCTTCCCCTATAGGTCCTTCAAATATGTCAGGTTGCTCACCTAAAGGTTCCTCCAGTTCATAGCCACCGAAGAAGAGAGAAGGTTGGCCGTTGGATGCTGTGGGGGTATTTGGCAATAATTTCCCTAAATTGTCCCTATTCCTACAAGGCATGAAAGGAAATGTTTTTGGGTTGGATTTTATAAGATTTTTTTTTAATTTTTTTTTAAGCCGGAAAGTACTTTGCAGAAATGAAATTGCTGATTGAATGAAAACTACTGACAAAAAGAAAAGTTACTTGCTAAATTGAAATTCTACTTGTAGAATGGAAAGGAAAGCAGATAATGATAACTGAAAGAAAGGAAGCTTACTAGATTACTTTTGCAGAAATAAACTAATGGCAGAAAATTGAAGACTAGAAATAGAAGAAAAGAAAGCAGTAATCACATTCTACTCGGACACCTCCCCGGAAATGGTGCCAAAAAGAGATGAGCGCCAGTATTGTAGCAAGGATGCTACAACTCCTGGGCTACCAGCTTTGCTTATCAACCTAGGGTTCATACAAACTTGGAGGTGACAGTGCTATATGCACAAGTAGAAGTGAAGGTCCTGCATGTTGTCACTATTCATCTGGCGAGAGACTCCAGGGGTTCCAAGCTAGAATTCTATAGAGTCAGAAGAAGCTTGGTTCTTTGATGGAAGAAGATAAAATCTATTCTAAGAGAGCTACTCTACTGCAGTAATCAAGAAAACAACATGTAATGCTAAATCACACCATATCCTAACTAACCATTTAAATAGTTGTGCTAAGCAGAATTGCTAAATGAACACTAACCTAATGCTTCTATCTAAGTTACAGAGGTAAAGAGCATCAAACCAAAGTAATGTGTAAGCAAGGAAACTAAACTAAACCTATTTTCACTCTTTTTTGGTTTTTTTGGTAAAATCAAGCATGTAATTTAAGTGTTCTTATAGACGTGACAGGCAGATGGTAGGTGGTTGAGGATGGCTAGAAGGTCTATGGAGTGGTAGTGTTTAAATGATATGAAAAACAAAGTTTAGGAAGGAGTCAAGTGGAAGAGCAATCAAAGATTGAAATCAGCAAAAGGGAGATGTAATGAAGCAGCAGTGCACAGGAACCATTGGATCAGTCGGGAACATTATTAACTGGAGATGAGTGGCGGAGATCTTATCACAGGATATTACGTGAATAAATGGATGAACAGGATGAACGAGAGATGAATGACGGAGATCTTATCACAAGGGATTAAGTGAATAGATGGATGAATAGGACTAATGGAAGATGAGCGGTGAAGATCTTATCGTGGGAGGTTAATTCAGTAGATGGACGAACATGATTAACGGGAGATGAATGGCGGAGATCTTATTGCGGGAGATGAAGTCAATAGATGGATGGATCACATCAAGTCACGTGTCGACAGAAGGGTGGAAAATGTGTGGAATGATGGAGTGGGTTTTCATAGGTGGTAAGCAGTTTCTCGCGCACCCTCAAAGCTGTAAGCGGAATTCCTAAATTTTACACGATTAGCCTAAGTGAGTGACACATAGCACGAGAAAACCACTTTTCTCGCGTGCTCTCGGGTAGATATCGGCCGTGCAAGAATTTGTGCGAGATTGCGCGATAGCTGTTGGATCATGCAGGGTTGATCAATGGTGGAGATCGACCAAGCTAGTTGTCGATCGGTTGACGCGATAGCCGTTGGATCGGGCAAGGCAGATCAACGGTGGATATTTGAAGTGCCTAAAGTCAAACGTTGGAATGAATACACATGCGGTTGATGGTAATTAGCCAGGTTTGTTGTGGATCGGATGGTAGGGAAATCTACGGGCATAATCTGATTAAGACATGCGTTCTTAGCTTCCGGATATATTATGCATGGAGAAAGTGTTGAAGCAAATGAGAATACGAGTGAGATCTTATTACAGAAAAAGAGTGATGGAAAAATATGACGATAAAATGAGCCAAGTATTGAATCAAGATGACAAACTCCAAAAGCTCATGCAAGAACTAGAAATATGTGTTTTTTGGGGTTACTAAAGGGTCTCTTCCTCAAGTCATGGTCCCAGAGGGAGGAGGTGAGGCTGAGACACCTGATGACAACCTTATGGTGATCTTTTTCTCCTTGCTAACCTGCTAATTGAAAGAAGGCACAAATGGAAGAAAACTAAAACACAACCAATCTACGCTACACTGTTGTAATGGAAATGTAGCTACTTAAGAAAATGAACAATTAAACCATGAATCTATGCGCTACACTGTTGTAATGGAAATGTAGCTAATTAAGCAAATGAATGATTAAACCATGAATCTATGAACTACACTGTTGTAATGGAAATGCAGCTACTTAAGAAAATGAATGATTAAACCATGAATCTACGCTAGTATACATGTATAATAAAGAGGAGCCTTGGCTACTAGGGTTGGGCCCTAACCCAGGAGCTTCAAACCTCTGAGTTAAATCAGTGTTGGCTCACAACAAAACTCATTCTTATTATCAAAACAATGGATTGCATCAGAAACTACCACAAGTCTTGCAACTCGAAAATAGAGTAAAGTTTTAAAATCCAAAAATCTGAATCCTACCGAGGTCCTAGGCCTCTCTACTTATATGACTGAAGTCTCCAACTACTTACTTAAAATTAGGGAGGCTCATCTCCCAAACTCGAGATAAACTGGTGCTTTGACTTTCACTTGCTCGGCTGCCTTCTAGTCCTCATGATTTGGTTGTTTGCACTCCGAGCTGATGGAGGAATATTGAAATGGACGGGTAGTAAATGAGGAGGATTTACCTCCTATAATTCCTCTCCCTTGTCCCATACGATTTTTGACCAAGGTCTTTGCCAAAATTCCTTGCTTTTATCCTTTAATCCTACATTAAATGCACATTAAACCACAAAGCAAAATATCCAACTCTAACTCATCTCATAAACGAAATATAATCAAAAGTATTGAATAAGTTGTGAGAATAGTTGGTTTGAATAAGCTAGGAGGTGAATTAAGGTCCATATAATTACCCAATGATGAGGCTCATCAATTGTGTTAAGAAATCTATTCTCCCCAAGAAGGATTGGACTTCTTTCTTATTCGTAGTCAGAGGAATGTGGCTGATGGATTCAACTCATTTAGGATTGATCTTCACACCCTCCTACACTACTATATGTCCTAGTAGCTTCCCCTCACTTAGGGCGAACTAAGATTTCTTAGGATTTAGGGAGAGACCATATCTCCTACACTTCTCAAAGGTGAGTTTTAAGTGGAGGATGTGTTCCTCCTCAGCCTTGGAAAATATTGTGATGTCATCCAAGTAGAACACCATGATTTTTTCTTGCTCTCCCATGAAAGTTATGTCCATGGCTCTCTGAAATGTGGTGTTGGGTAGCGAATCCCCCGTGTAAAGGTTTTGGGGCTTAAAGCCCATAATTTTGGGTAATAGTATGGTAAAGGTTTCGTGAAGTGCATGGAGCGTGAACTGTAATGGGTCGAGTCAAAGGGTTGTCCACCCAAATATAATGTAAAATAATAGAAAGCAAGTCGACCTCCCCAGGGTTCGCGGACCATGGGAAGGTATAAATAGAGTAAGAGTTAAGGATAGAAGGTAGCTTTTGGAGAAGATCAGAAGTGTATGGGTTTGTGAAGGTGATATTTGCTCTGAGTCTGTAAGTCTAAGTCATGGGTGATAGTAGTAGAGTAGGCTCTGAAGCTATGTGCGCAGAGGCCTGGTAGAGTCCGCAGCTGTGTGCGCAGACCCCTACAGCTGAGTGCGCAGGGTGGATTTGGTTGTAATGAACAAAAGATTAATAATATCTAAGTGTTTCTAAATTGTTGTGTGTTTTATCGCAAATCTATTTGTTTATGCTTATGTTCTGAGTTTATGCAAATCTGTAAGATTTATGGGTGCATGCACTTGTTATAACTGTTAAATTCTTACTTAAAGACCTTAAGAATTAGATCTTATCTATAATAAATACATTAATAATAAGAAACTAAGAAGCGCCTCATCACCGAGCTTCGCGAAGGCCAGATTGCTATGTAGAGTAGCACATGTGCGCAGATCAATTCACAACCCTTCTAGTTCGCATTAAGACATCCCTAGGGTGCAGAAACCTGGTTCCATCACCCTCCCATACTACCTCGGGTGAGACTTTCGTCCGCGCTCCATGGACTGTTGCCGAAAGGGCCGATAGTGTAGGATTTGTTTGGCTAAAACACTTCTGAACCTAGGTCAGGCCCCATCAAGCCAACAAATGGTTCTGTTGCCGAGACAAGGATCTGCCTAAGGGATGTTTGATGTAGGAACGTTGGAACCCTACGAAGAAAGAAATTTAAGATTGGTTGGATCAGAAGCTTCACAAGTTCGTGGTACAGGAAAACAAAACTCCACAGATATCTAAGAGAAAGGTGGCTGGATCGCTATATATACACGGAAATTCACAAGATCTTCTTCACATCTTTCTCGTCAGAACTGTATGAGTGGATCGCAAGGCTAGCAGATGACCAAGGAAGGTGCAAGCTTGATCAGTGAATAGCATGGACTCCAGAGTTGGTACACAGGCTAGAAGCATTTGAAGATAAGATCGCGCAGGTAGTAGATCATTGGCTAGATCGGGTAATAGGAGGGTTTATCACTGAGTTCGCGATAGATACAACCGTGAGCTACAACGAAGCGGAAAGGTGTTTTCTCAATCGACCGTGGGGTAAGTATATCAAATCGTTGAATACCTAGATTAAAATGTTGTTATGCAAATCCATTGATGTTTGGGGTAACGCGGAGCAGAAGAGGCTACCAAGGGATCAAAGGATTAGAGAATAGTCCCCTGATTTCACTTTCGCGAGAAAGCGAGGAGGAGCTCGCAGGGTTCTCTCTGAGAAGTGCAGTCTAGTTGATAAAGTAGCGCATTCGACAATTACCACCTCCACCCATGCCATTGCCCACTTCATTTATATCAACCCCATCTTCACCTACCCCTCCTCCATAGCCTCCAAGAGTTGGAATGGCGAGTGCGATCAAGTTTCCCGTATTTAGAGGCATAGGAAATGAGGAACTAGACTAATTCTGGTTCATGGTAAAGGTAATATGGGAAGTCCAAGGCATTACAAATGATAACATTAAAAAGGCTACATTGGTGAGCACGCTACAGGATCGCGCCTTGACGTGGTATATTAAGCACTCTAGAGTTCATCCCAATTCCGGAATAATAGAGATCTAGGATGCATTGAACAAAGAGTTTAGCCGACCGAAATCAGAAACTCAGTCATTCATAGGGTTTAAGGAAATTGTGATGCTTCCAGGTGAGACTCCATGGGATCTGGATCAGTGCTTGAAGAGCACGATCTGTGAAGCTAACATGACACTGACAGATGCACAGCACCGCACCTGGTTTGTGGCATCTCTGACACCACACCTAAGGAGAGCGCTGTCACAACAGAAGATCTCAACCCAGGCCAAAGCATTAGAGATAGCGATCAGGTTGCATGAAACTCCAATACAAGATCCTAGGTTGGGAGTTCAACAAATCCACGTGCAATTACAAAACCTATGCTTGGAGATGTGGTCGGCCCCAGTATTGCAGCAATAATGCTACAAATCCTGGAACTCCCTTCTTTAATTTTATCAACCCGGTAGTTCGTAACAAACTTGGAAGTGACGGTGCTGTATGCACAAGTACTAGCTCTTGCCGCAACTGTCACTTGGTCAGCTAGCACAAGTCCGCTAGGAGCTTAAGCCAAATTCTATGAGCTCTTAGAAGAAGCTTTTTAACTGATGAATGAAGGCTAACTCAAAGGAGGCTAATCTACTTGCAGAAAGAAGCGAAAAGCGGAAAGGAAATGAAAACCCTAGCAAACCATAGTTTTACGGACTAACCCTACTGGTGCAAGAAAAATGATGAAAGCTACAGAAAGGAATGCCATTGACTCTTAGAAAGGTAAAATGCATGTGACTAAGCTACTTCTTAAGTGAAATCCGAAAAGAAACATCTTTTTGTATTTTTGAGTAAGTTGGCAGAATTATTGTGCATGTGCTTTAACTGTTTTTTACTATGCAGAGGTGGATTGGTGAAAGGAAATGCTTGCATGAGGTTGGGAAGGTTAGAAGAGGGCCTAAGGGGTTCCTAGCACCCTTCTAGAGAGTTTCACAGAGTTTGGCTATCAAGAAACGGCTTTCGTGAGCTTCTACAGGAAGTCTGCAGGGGTTCTACAGGATGTTCTGAAATTTCTACATGATGTTATGTGTTAACACCCAGGTTGTTCCCTATGACTCCTAAGGGAATACGGCTGGGGTAACCACTAACCAGTCTTTGGATTGCAGCTTCTAGCCAAGCTGTAATCAGAGAGGGCTCTCTCTTTAAAGTTTAGCTCTGTTTTGATAGTATTTTAGGCTAGCTATGATGTTCAAGGTTTTGTTTTTGAAATGTGTTTGGTGATGATTACAGTTAATATCTATAGGTACTTACTAGCATGTCTTAGTCCATTGGGCATGGGGTCAGTGGTCCTTTAGTTTGTCTGATACTGTGTGATACCTTAGTGATGCTGCAGAGCCAGGTTTGTGTCTGAGGGAAAACGTTCATAATAGTTATTAAGTGGGTGTATCCAGTTTATGTAAGGCAATTAAGAATCTCACAGAAAACTGCTAAAGAAAAAACGGTAGGAATGTCAATCTAGAAGCAATGAAGAATTTCTAGTTAACATTGACACATATAAAATTAATAGACACATGAGCAGCTAAGAATTCATGTATATCATTAATTCTGAAAACTAACATTCGCAGCAGTAAAAATTGAGCACAAGGTGTAATAAAACAAATCCTGTACTATTCTTTTTCTTCACTGCTAGCTTAGTACAACATAAGTATGGTTTGATAAACACAAGAAGACAAGAAACAGAGATTGAGGAAAACTTGTTATTTCATCAGACAACACAGGAATTCTGCATCAGCACATCTAGCATCATCCATACATCAAATACTTCAGGAAATCACTGAGCTGGTCCAGCCCTCTGTATTAGATAAAACTGAAAGTATACAATAGATTCTCCTTGGAGTCCAAATCACCAACCCCTTATGCGTTACTAAGGGGAGTATTTATACAAAATTTACATGTAAAATATCAAGAAAAGGAGTTAATGGCTCATAAATGTTCTGCCAACTCCTGGAGCTTGGTAGCTGAGAAAGTAAAAGCTGTAGTAACTTTTTATTGCTTTAGATGTCAAAAATAGTCAGAAATTGATGACTTGGTGGGTGTCGAAGTCGGCTGAGGCTAAGCTGTCCAAATATGCGCATTTGCTTATCCTTTAGGCTAGCTGTCATTGTCCTTATGCTGAGTCACCCTTTCAGCTGCCTTTATTTCTGACTTTGTTATGCTGTTTGTCTTGTAGTGACCTGGAGCTGGCAGTGGCCGAACAACAGAGGCTACCATGGCAAAATCTGAAGCATCGCTTGCCACCAATCCTCCTTTGGCATTTGATGCCTCTGAATTTTTATCAAGGTCTCATCGGCCTCTGTATACCTATAAAAGTTAGGAGGAGTTTCAAACAGATGATTTACCTCATTTTCAATGAAGAACAGGCCTTCAAGTTTTTCATACAAGCTCTGTCCTGTGGGGGGCCCTATTTGCTCAGATGTACTGCCAGATGCAATAATCTGATTTTCAATAGTGGTTTCCATTCTGTTGGCACATTGATCTCGAGAGATCAGTCTTCCTGCACCACTTAGGAGGCTTGGCAGTCCCTTTGATTGCAGCACTGCCATCTTGACTTTATATTTCTCCACCTCAGCTTGTATCTCATAGCACTTCCTCTCCACAGTTTGTACATAGTTCCTGAGAATTAGTACCTTCTTAGCAGTGAGGACAGCCTCGGTTCTGTTGGCAATGCCTATGGCTGCCAGTTCCTCCTTTTCTTGCCTGTTCAGGAAGTCTATCATCCTGTTGGCCTGTTCTGGCTTGTCTCCCAGTGTTGTCTTGGCCTTATGGATTTCTGCTTGTGCTTGGCCCATTAAGTCCATCTGTTCATGTATTGTTTTGATTGACCTCCATTGTTGATTGATGGAATGGCCAATTTTGGCCCATAGAATCCTCTTTATGTCGGCCATGGCAGTCTCTAGATTCAGTTCCTTCTCTAAGGCCTTGATCTTGTCTTTTAGGGCCTTTATTTCTCTGCCCTGCTCTGCCACAGTTACTTTTGACTTGTCATATTTGCCATCCAGTTCTGCCAATTTTTCCTTGGCCTTCTTTATTTCATTGGCCTGGAGCTCCATTTCCTTGATGGCCTTAGTCAATTCTTCTATACTTGCACTGGCATCTGGAGCTGCTGTTGTTCCTGCTGCTTCTGTTGTGGGGGCCACTGCTGCCCCTGAAGTTGTTGCTATTGTTGAAGTAGTTGGAGGAGCTTGGGAAGTGGATTCTCCCTTTTTATCTTGTAATGCTCCTTCCAGCTCTTTCTCCAAATCCATGATCCTCTGGTCTAGCAGCATTATGAGGTCTAATTGGTTATCAACCTGTTTTTGCTTTTGAAGCTCTGCGGTTTGAGGGTGCTCTGTGGGCTGCAGCTTCAACCTCTTCTTTAATGCATTCAGGTCATCATCTTTCTTCTTCATAAGGGCCTTCACACCCTTTGGATCACTAGGATCATGTCCTAGATCAATGATGATGTCCTCAAGAGACTTTATTCTATTGTCTTTGGCCAAGGAGGACATTCTCTCAAAATCCAACTGTGTGTTGGTGTTTTTCAGGGATTCTTTTAGCTCATGGGCCATGGTTGCCCTCTCCACCAAGGTTGCATAAACCATTTCTCCAGCTTGCTTGTGGAGTTCTATTTGGTCCATGGGATGGATGTCTTTGGCCATGACCTCCACCCTTGTCTTCACAAAATCTGCAGCTGACTTAGGCTGCGGTATTGTAGGCTTAAAGTGACTGAGGATTATTTTTTCCTCTTTAATGTCATACACAGACATTAGCCTTTCTTGCTGGGCTGGTGTTGCATCTATAAATTGCTTGTAGACCTCAGCCCTCAGCAGATCATTCTGAGCTTTTATTTGTTTGAAAGAAGCATTAGTGCTCTTGGGCTTCTTGCTCTGGTGGGAGGAGGAAGACACCTCCAAACCAAGTTGCAATCCTTGCTCCTGCTGAAAGGAGCTTGTCCCTATGTGTTGGCTGCCCTCCCTATTTTTCCTTGAGCTATCAAGGAATTCTTCAGTGATTTCTTCTACCTCTGGGGAGTCTAGCCTTTGCCTTTTGGCTCCTGGTTGTTGGGAGGATCCACTAATTGGAGTGGACTCTTCTCTATCTCTTTGCATACCCCTTTCTTCATGTGATGGGGTCTGCAAACTTGGAGCAGTTAATGGCTCAGTCTGTGGAGGTGGAGTTTGCATTACTGGAGCTGCTGGTAGCTCCGTTTGTTGAGGGGCAGTCTGCTCTTGCTGTTGTTCTGTTTGTTGGCCTTGTTGGGGCTCTTGATGCTGCTCATTTGCAGGGGCAGGCTTTTCTTTCACTGTTTCCTCATCTGCACCCATTATCCCTTTGCCTTTGTCTGCAGCTGGTGCTGCTGTGGAAGGTGCTTGTGTGACTGGTGCAGTCCTTGAGGCCGAGGTCCCTTCTCCTATTGAATAAGGCCGCTTGAAAGGTACCTACTGCATAGAGTCTAGGTCAATGGTTTTTTCAAGCTCCTTCATATTCTTTAGCATTATCTCTTCTTCAGTTAGCTTTTCAACTAGAGTACCCTGCTGCCATTCTTGCTGGTTGGTATATCTTTCAATGTGTGGGTATTGACAATGCCTATAACCTAGAAGCCTGTATTTGTTTCTTCTGGAAGTAATGAAGCCCTCAGGGTCATAAGGGACCCACCGAAAACTATATGATAGTTTATATTTGTCCTTGAGGATGAGGTCAACATCTTCCCACCCTTCTTTCTGATTCATGATGAAGGGGCCCAACTGGTGTTTGAACTTGAGGTGGGCCTTCTTTTTGGCGTTGTGGAAGTGGGTGAGGTTGGATTGAATCAGCTGCTTGTAATACTCCAATGCAAACATCCTCATAGGCACATATTTTGGGAGCCTGTATGGACAGAGCTCACAGCCATAGACTCTGATGACTGTATGATCCTCATATAGGTACCAATCACCTATTTTATATTTTTTGGAAAGCTGCAGAGCCTTCTGCATTTCAGTTGATATTCTGGGAGGAGGGGACCTCATCAATAGGCAAGAGACTGGATACACAAATTGGTCAACAAACTCACAATAGGAATAGGGTGAGTTTGTGACTTTGTGATACACAGAGGTCCAGAAGATCACAGATCTTCTTTCCCCTCTATAATCCAGCTTTTTGATATAGCATGGAAAAGCCTCAGACTGATAGTACATAAAGAGGTGATAGATATAGGCCGAGTACTTGAAGACCCCCTGTCTATCCACTGCACCCAACTGATCATGGATTTTGTTAGCTATAAACTTGGCAAAGTTATATTTGTGGGCAGGGGGTTGGCCTGGGCTGTAAACAGCTAGTAATACTAGCATTGTCTCATCCACATGTTCGCTGGTTCTGTATCCCAGCACATAAGCAATCATGTCCAGGAGTAATCTACCTACCTCAGTGAAGTGGACATCTAAATAAGGAGGTGGCCCTGCAGGCTGGTACTCAGGTCTCATGAATGTCCTGGTGACCTTTTGAATCTCCTCACTGGTCATCTTGGCACCAGTATCCAGCAGATAGTTCATGGAGAATGGGATTAGCAGCTCTGTCTGATCAAAATGTAGCATTTTGTTGATGGACTCAGGATTAATGTAGAAGAGGATCCTCCCAGATGGAGTGCTGATGGCTCTGTGCTGCACATCATAGTTTTCAGCACATAGGCGAATGATTTCAGGAAACACATTTACAGAGGGGAGACAATAGTATGGTAGGTTGGACTCCCATATGCCATATGTATCATGACCATCCAGGTAGTCCTCTCTCAACTGCCTGAAGGTCTGCAGAAAGTCCCTGTTTCCCACATAGTCTTCAATAAGGTAGTGCTTGTCAGCAAGAGGCAAGGACTGCAGGTCTTTATTGGGTGGATTTAATGGAGCAACACTGAGAGCTGTGGGTGCAGGGGCAGCCATTGTATGATCTGACTTTGAATAAGGTGAGTGCAATGGTTTGCAAAGTTCTTCAGAGCTTAAATGATAGGCCAACTGTAGACAGTGCTTGAAATCTTCTTCACAGTGGAAAAGGCAGGTTTGGCAAGCTTACTTCTGCAATTTTTAGTAAATTCACAGGGATTGTGAATTGCTAGGGGTAAATTACAGAGGGTATGTGAGGTCTACTTAGGAAAGCAGCTGAAGCTGGTCTACACCCGGCAAAAGGGAACAATGCCGGGCCCATCGAGGACAAATTTAGAATTTTGGTCCGCGTTGTAACTGTTTTAGTGTTGAATTATGGTTCTGGGGTAATGCAGGTTACCTTAGCTCACTTTTAGGTAATAGACAGAGCTTGTATGGAATTTGACAAGTGCTTTAATGGTGAATTTATAGAGAAATGGTATGCATGGGCCAAATGGAAGAATTACGGTGAATACCTGGATAAAAACGCTTGAAAAGCCTGCGGGCCGAACTGTGGAGGCACAAGGTAGCTGAGTTGATAAGCTCGGGCGGCACAAATTCGAATTTTGGAGGTTCAGGAACATTTTGGCGCGGAAGCAGCAACAAGAGCTCTGTGTATTTTCACTCGAAAATGACACAAAACGGCTATTTCGGGCGTTAATAACGGCAATTTTGGCAAAAATGGGTTATTGGCGCTTTTCCGACGATGACGTCAGCATGACGTCACGGCGGGCCCGGGTACGGAGGTGACGTGGACAGTGATGTGGTGGCCAGAGTGGCAGACGCGGTGGCAGGGGAATGCGGTGGCAGACAGATGCGGTGGCCGACCACGTGGAGGGCCACGGGCGCGAGGGCGGGAGATGGTCCGACGTCATGATGACGTGCAGGTGACGTAGGAGGGAAGGCGGTAACGGGGATGGTGGTAAGCGGTTTCCCCGCACCACCTTTGGGCAAAGGCGGTATCGGGGAGGGGTCTCCAAACAACCCTGCCGCCTGCCACGCGTCCCTTGTACGGGGTGGAAAACCACCGTTCCCCGGACGCTAAAGGTCGGCAGATCCGAAACTGAAAATGCCCGCCCATCGTTGGATCGGGGGTGGCAGATGATGGACGGCTGGCGGGCCTTCCGATGGATCGTGCATGTTGGGGACTTAGATAATAGAAGTTAGGGGTTAATATGGATGGAAGAAGTGAATGAGGAGCGAAATCACTAAGTTTATGTGAAGATAACTTAGCTTAGGGAGTAGATCAAAATGAAAAGAATTTTAGACAGGAAATGTGGCTTATAAGGGAATAAGAACCATCATAAAACCTCAAATTGCTCCATGAATCTCAACTGATGAAGGGATGTTAGTAATGAATCTGAAAGGGGAAAAATGGGAAGTTAGACATGCTTCTTAGCTTTGCTGCAATCTGATGGAGAAGAGGACCTTCTCAATCCATTGATATTCCTCTACAACTATGCTATCAAACACTCATTTGAAAGGAATGATATTTTTGCAACCCCATCTGCTTACCCATCTATTTGCCTAGCATTTTTTGTTTCTTCATGGAGGGTGCACTTAGACTTGCAGACCCTTGTTTGCCTTTTCTTTTCTCTTGGGCTTTTCTTTTGATTTCCTATCTAGAACTACCCTTATTGCTTCCAAGGTCCCAGATTAAGCAGTTGGGAACCTTAATTCTCTACCTAAGCTCCTGGCCTGCCAAGATTAAACAGTTTGGACAGACTTCTTTCTCTATTCTACAATAGAAAATTGAAACATGGCATGATCCAGATTAGGATTTTGGACCATCCATCAAAATTGAGTCAACATAAAGCTATATACACACAGTAAAACTATATACACACAGTGTCTTCTCTTGGAAATATGGGATCTTTGCATCATCAAAGCAGAGCATATTTGGAACTTTCTTTGCCAATCATGAAATATGAAACCTATTGGTATAGGTAGCTAACATTATGAAAAGAGGATTTTGGAGGGTTGATGGAGGAAAAATGGTGGGAAAGTGGAAATGGAGGTTGGATAAGGATGTTAAGGGGCCCAGGACCTGGTGAATGAGGCTAAGGAATGATTGGATTTTTTCAAAGATGGAGGGAGCAATGATGCACAAGAATGTAGAAACTAGGGCAAAGTGAGAAAATGTGGCAAATCAGGGGCAAGAATCTAACTTAGAGGACGAAGCAGGTTGCATGGATGGGGTAAGGATAGATGAGGAGGTATCATAGGTGCTCTGCAAGTTACTTTTCAAAACTAATCAAAAAAGACTAAGAAAACCAAAGATCTAGCTGCTTTAACCTAATCTGACCTAAATAACATCAAAGAAAATGAACAGTAGTTTACTTGCAACAAAATAATGTTAAATAGCTATGCAAACTAAGCAATCAGGAACCTGAGCATGTAATCACAACTGGTATCAACTTCTGCAAATGAGAATCTAACACTAATAATTGCATGATGAAGCAAAAATAGTGTTTTTGGTGGCAGTAAAGTCACCTTTGTCCCAGCTCATGATCCCAGTAAGGGAGAGGTGAGATCAGAGGTGCTTGATGGCCTTTTTCTGAAGATCTTCCCTGTTAATAACCTATCAAATCAATCTAAACATAAAAATCATTTTTAATCATCAAAAGCAATCTAAATAACAAAGCAAGATTTAAATCTAAATAGCAGATTTTATTCTAAGAATGCAGCGAAAACACATAAAGGTAAACATAGGAGGTACTGGGCACTTGGGTTGGGCCCAAACCCAAGAGCTACAGCCTCCTAAGAGAGATTAGATCTGGTGCAAAGTTGGATTCATCTTTATTGAGCAAGAAATAATAGTTACATCAAAAATTGTCCACAAGGAAAAGCTCGAAAATGTGCTGAAATGCAGAGCTAACCTACTGCCTAAAAAATGACTAAAATCAAACTACAAACTAGCTAAATTCTACCTACAAAGTGACTAACTAAAATGAGGCCCTAAGCCTTCTTATTTATACAAATTGAGGACCCCAACAACCCTCCTAAACTTTAGGAACTCGGCTGCCAAAACTTGTAGTTAACAACACCTTTACTAGCCCTTGCTTGGTTGCCCTTGTGATAATCGATTTGGTGGCCCTTGAACTCCGAGTTGATGGTGGAGAATTTGAGGTAAGGGCCCATAAATGAAGGGGACACCTTCCTACAAATCCTCTCCCTTGTTCTTCCACGAATTTGGCTGCCAAGTGCTCATTAAAACCTTTTATTTTGTCTCAAAATTGACTAAAAATCTGCACAAAGCACCCATTAGACTTGTTGGCATAATGACTAACCCAATTCACTCTATTAGCATAAATATAATAAAAAACATGCAACAAAATAATGAGAATGATGGATTAAGTCGAATTAGGAGGTTGAATGAGCCCATATAATTATCCATTTTTGGGGCTCATCATCACCCCCCTACTGAAAGTGTTGCTCATCTTTTGAGCAACTAATCTATCTCCTCCTCTTTGATGGCCCTGGTGGCCTCCATCTCATGTCAAGCTTCTGAAGTGATGTCCTCTTCTCGGTCATGAAACCATGCTTTTCTCTCTACTTCTTCCCATTGCCTGTGCTCCTTTTCCTGTAGCAGTTTTGTTAAAGCTTCAACCTCAGCCGGCAGCTTGTCCTCTCCTTGTTGTTTATCAGATGTTTCCTTGTCTTTCCTTCTTCCTGTGATTGTTTGGGCACATTTTCCTCCAATTTCTTGGTCTCTTTTAACTTGGCCTGACTTTCCTATAGAGAATCCTCAGCTTCCCATCGAACTGTCTCAGCTTCCTGTAGAGCTGTCTTTGAGTCCATCATCTGAATTCTCTCTCTCCAAGTGAAGGGTTTTGGCTTCCTTGTTCATAGGTGATGGTTATCTTTGAAGGAGACTCCTCCTTTTGTTTAGCTGTTGTGTCCTTAATGACAATTTGCTCCTTTGACTATGGCTGGGGTCTGCCTACTTCTACCTGTGTGCTCCTCCTTGCCTTAAAGTACAGGGAAGTTTGCCTTTTTCTCTTCCCTTTTTGTTTTGGAGGTGTGCTTAAGGTGGCAAGCATGGCTGCTGCCTCCCTGGCTAGAATCTCAGGAGATTTCTCCTTTTGTTGCTTTGTGTCCATGCTTCCTGTAGAAACTATTTTCCGACTTCCTGTAGAAACTATTTTCAGACTTCCTGTAGAAACTATTTTCAGACTTCCTGTAGAGACTATTTCGGCCTGTTTGGCTAGATGTGTCTTTCTTTTTAATTCCTGTTTGGTTGCCTTGGTTGTGCCCTCCTTTGTTTGGACTTTTTCAATCCTCTCTACTCTACTCTGCAGTCGTTTCTCCTTAGGTGTTTGTGCCATTGGTCCTCCCACAGTTTTAGGCTCAGCAACTTGGCCTTTTCCTTGTTTCCCCTTCTGTTCTTTCTGTGGTGGTTTGTCCTATGTTTCTTTACCACTGGCTTTCTCTCCTGCCTCAGTGTGTTCCCCTTCTTCACTGCTGATGGTGAGAGTGCTCTGTTTTATGCTCTGATTAGAAAAGGGAATGCCGTGTATGGATTTCTCCCCTAGACAAGGGATTTCAACTATCAATTAGCACTGATTCCCTGGTTCTAAGGCTATTGGTGCCCAAAACTCGGCTGCCCATTTATGGAGGGAGAAATTTGGTTTCCAGAGATAGGGTACAACACTTAAATTTTTTTACTCCCAGCATACATACAAACGTGCATATTCAATTTATTTATTTATTTTTTAATATACAGGCTAACCCTCACAGTGCTTTATCTTTTCTACAGGAAAAAAATGTTTTAATAGGAACTGTGGAGGAGAATATTGACGCAGAACCGACTGAGAAATTCCGTGCAACATAGGCAAACTACTATTTTTGACTCACAGGCAGACTTGTCTCTAACCCTCCAATTCAAAATAGCTCAGTTCATCATCTTTGCGGAATATATCATGCATGGAAGAGTGTCTTGAGCCTACCTCTCTCAGAACCCCAAATTCGATGAAGAAAAGTGCAGGCTTCCTTGCTTCTGAAAGCTATGTCGTACTTCCTATAGAACTTCTTCCTGTAGAATGCCGATAAGCAGGAGGGTTTTAAAAAAATGGCTGAGAAAGCTTAGTTTGCTACTATGGAGGTGGTATGGAGCTTGTTACAGCTACAAGGCCGATGATAACTTGGAAACAACAGTGGTGAGAGTTTGATTGGCTGTTTATGAAGATTTCCGTTGATGGAGGGTGAGCTGGCCAACTGCACGTTGGCCCCATGCAGACTGTTGGTCCCCACTGCAGTGTTTAACTGTTTGTTCTCTGCCTGTAACCACTTCCATCAATCATGCTGAGGTTTAAACGGTCACCACTACGTGTTTCCAGATTTCCTCCTGAGATGGTTGAGCACACGTGTCGTATTGACCCACCGAGCGCTGTTTGAACTGGATGAGGGTGGCCAGTTAGCTGGCCACCGCTTTTTTTAATCACAACCATCTCATTGCTCACACAGTTTTCAAATTACATTCATGCAATCAGAGGAACAAGTTTAGTCACGTACCTGGAAGTCGAATGTGGCTGTTGTGAGGTGCTTTTTGTTGCTGCATGCATTTGTTTCTGTGGTTGCATGATGGCTTGGTTGCTGATTCATGGCTGTTTTTCTTGTGCAGGTATCCTCTGGCCAGATCTACGTTGCAGGAGTTTGTTTCCACATTCAGACTTGCACCCTCAAGCTGCTGATGTTGAATTTTTACAAGACAACAACTTATTTTCTCCACAGCTCCCAAACGATAGATCGGATCGATTTGAAACTTTCTGAGCATGGTTCTATCATCATTATGCACCTACCATAGCGAAATTGTGATCAACGGATGCACATATTTTGAGAAAAATGGAAAATGGTTGAATATTACAGAGGTCAATTTCTTGGAAACCGTGCATTGGAATCAGCTGAAACTACTTGGGTAGGTTACTATCACCCATATGCATCTCCCCATGAAACAGGTTTTGAAATGGATGCACAGATATGGAAAAAATGCAAAAATGGCTGAAGGTGATGGAGGTTGGTTTCTTGGAAATCGTGCACCGAAATTGGCAGAAACTGCTCGGGCATGTTGCCATCATCCCTGTACAACTCCCCATAAAACGGTTTTGTAAATGGATGCATGGTTTTCATGTGAGGGAAAAAACGAATTCTGTTATATGTATTTTTGCTTCAAAGCATTCTGCAAGTTTTTGCATAGAAAGAAAAAATGAGCTTGGGCTGTGATGCAGGCATGGAGATGATGGAGGAGGAGTTTGAAGATTGTAGGAGGACTTCTGAACCCTTGAGGAAGCTATCATGTTCGCCAAACTACCTTTTTGAAATCCATTTCTAGCTTCCTGTAGAAATCCTGTAATTTCTATAGGAACTTCCTATAGAACACGCAGTTTTTAGGAAAGAAGCACAATGAGATGGAAAAAATGATGGAGAAGGGTGAGGGATGGAAACATGGATGCTTGCAGGCCTCATGGACATATTCCTAGCCTTCCAGTCCTCTTCGGAGATCGATTCTGGCTTGTTTGTAGGCTTCCTGTAGAAGACACATAACTTCTTGTAGAAGGCACAGAACTTCCTCTGTCTTTGTCTTGAGCGATCCTCCTGACCTGCAATGTCCTTCTTGCAACCTGTAATTACTCAATAGAAATTAGGTTTATTTTTTTCTTTCTTTTTACTTCTTTTTTCCTCTTTTTTTTTTAAAAGCAACTAGGGCGCCTCATGGAGGTTTTACCCTAATTACCTGCCCTGGACACCTCTAAGGGAGGTTTTCACCTAGGGATATTATTTTTTATTTTTTCTTCTTTCCAACCCATTGACCCCCTCATGGAGGTTTTCAATCAATGAGCTAATCTGAGGCGCCTCCGAGGAGGTTTTCACCTTAGATTTTTATTTTCCTCTTATTTTCATTTTTTCATTTTTCTTTTTTTCTCTTTTTTTTTCTACCCTACCCTACTTGAAAAAAAAAAACATTTTCAAGTTTAAGAATACTTCCAATGGAGCCATGTGCACATCGAGATTAGAGACAAAATGATGTGGAGGCTTGAAATGCATGCTTTCACAGCTATACGGATTTCAAAGACCAAATGATTTGACTTTGAAGGGATTAAACATAGCTGAAGAAGAGAGTACTGCTGCAACTTAGTGACTGTCTGAAACCATATCTCAATATAGCTCTGATATCCTTGGTCCTTTTGCTGATCTAGATTATTCTCCATATCTTCTTCTATCATGACCTTCACACCTTCCTCTTTCTGCTAAGTTTTCTCTTGAATACATGGAGGATTTGATGGTAACCATGAGGGAACTCTCTCGATCTCTGATTCTGATGTCTTCTCTTCATCAAGTGCAGCCCATGGTTCTTTGATCTCCTCTTTTGAATCTTCTTTTACTGGATGTGGTCCTTCAATGTTTTCAAGATGATCTCTTTTTTACAATACTTTTCCTGAGCTATGGTGAAGATCATTGAGCTCAAGAGGAGTCATTTGGACATGTTGTGCCTCAGCTTTGCAATTGGGTTGAGCTATTCCAATGTGCGGGTTTGGAAATGATGGTACGGGTAGTTGAGTGGGGGTGTATATTTGAGATGGATGCGGATGGGGTTGTGGTCGGGCAGGTGGTGGAGGCAAATGAGCAGGAGGAGAGTTGTACTGGGGCCTCCACTCCTGATGAGGTGCATTCCACTGAGGCTGTGGCTGAGCGTAGGGTGAAATGGATGAGTAGCTGGTTGAGCATGATATTGAGGAGGATACGACCAAGGAGGGGGTGTGGACCAGGAAGGATGAGTAGGGGGACCCCAATAAGGCATGGAAGTGGCTTGATAGGGGTCGTAATAGGTCTGGGATGTCCCTTGCATTCCCTACTGGTAAGGTATGGATCCATGTGGCCTCCTTTGGTTCATATAATAGAGTGGTTCAGTGGCTCCTTTAGCCCTTTGATATCCAGCTTTGATTGTAGGTAAGGAAGGGCATTTATCTGTAGGATGGTCTTTCTCACAAACAAAACACACTTCTATGGAGTGCAATGGACATTCATTCCTAGGATGCTTTCTAGTGAACATGGGACAAAAGATGGCCAAATCCCTCTTGGCTTCATCTTGCTTCCTTTGGATCCACAAGGTATCCAGTTGCATGGCAAGAAACTGCCTCATATCGCTCTTGAAATCTTCCATCTGATTTTCAAATTCATTTTTGGATAAGGTACTGCTCCCAACATTTCTTCTTGTAGCCATTTTCTCCAGAGGAATGTTTCCTTCTTCTTCATCCCTTGAGGTTTTTCAAATATGTCTTGTTGTCCACCTAACGGTTCTTTAATCATAGCCATCGAAGAAGAGAGAAGGTTGGCTGTGTGAAGCTGTGGGGGTGTTGTGCAATCATTTTTTTGAATTATCTATACTCCTACAAGGCATGAAAGGAAATATTTTTGGTTGATTTTTTCTTTTTCCTGCTTGTACCTACAAAACTAAAATAGATTGAACTGCAACTAACTATCTTGCTGAAATGAAAATGCGGAATTGAAATGAAAGCAGGAAAGGACTAATCTATTTTTCTGAAATGGAATTGCAGGAAAGAAATGGTAGGCTACGCTTGTAGAATTTAAATTGCGGAATTTAAATGCTAATCTATGCTTGCATAATTGAAATTGCGGAATTGTAATGCTAATATACACTTGCAGAATTGAAATGAAATAAACTACTTAGCAGAAGGTTGTAGTGGAAAATAGAAGAAGAGTAGCAATCACCAATACTCTGACGCTTCCCTGGCAACGGCACCAAAAAGATGGTGGGCCCCAGTATTGCAGCAATAACGCTACAACTCCTGGAACTCCCTTCTTTAATTTTATCAACCCGGTAGTTCGTAACAAACTTGGAAGCGACGACGCTATATGCACAACTACTAGCTCTTGCCGCAGCTGTCACTTGGTCAGCCGGCACAAGTCCGCTAGGAGCTCAAGCCAACTTCTATCAGCTCTTAGAAGAAGATTTTTAACTGATGGATGAAAGCTAACTCAAAGGAGGCTAATCTACTTGCAGAAAGAAGCGAAAAGAGGAAAGGAAATGCAAACCCTAGTTTTACTGACTAACCCTACTGGTGCAAGAAAAATTATGAAAGCTACAGAAAGGAATGCCATTGACTCTTAGAAAGGTAAAATGCATGTGAATAAACTACTTCTTAAGTGAAATCTAAAAAAAAACATCTTTTTGTATTTTTGAGTAAGTTGGCAGAATTATTGTGCATGTGCTTTAAATGTTTTTGACTGTGCAGAGGTGGATTGCGCGAAAGGAAATGCTTGCAGGAGGTTGGGAAGATTAGAAGAGGGCCTAAGGGGTTCTTATCACCCTTCCAGAGAGTTTCATAGAGTTTGGCTATCAAGAAACCGCTTTTGTGAGCTTCTACAGGAAGTCTGCAAGGTTTCTATAGGATGTTCTGAAATTTCTACATGATGTTCCGAAAAGAGGATTTTGGAGGGTTGATGGAGGAAAAATGGTGGGAAAGTGGAAATGGAGGTTGGATAAGGATGTTAAGGGGTCTAGGACCTGGTGAATGAGGCTAAGGAGCGATTGGATTTGTTCAAAGATGGAGGGAGCAATGATGCACAATAATGTAGAAACTAGGGCAAAAAGAGAAAACATGGCAAATCAGAGGCAAGAATCTGAGTTAGAGGACAAAGAAGGTCGCATGGATGGGGTAAGGATAGATGAGGAGGTATCACAGGTGCTCTGCAAGTTACTTTTCAAAACTAATCAACAAAGACTAAGAAAACCAAAGATCTAGCTGCTTTAGCCTAATCTGACCTAAATAACAACAAAGAAAATGAACAACAGTTTACTTGCAACGAAATAATGTGAAATAGCTATGAAAACTAAGAAATCATGAACCTGAGCATGTAATCACAACTGGTATCAACTTCTGCAAATGAGAATCTAACACTAATAATTTCATGATGAAGCAAAAACAGTGTTTTTGGTGGCAGCAAGGTCACCTTTGTCCCAGCTCATGATCCCAGTAAGGGAGAGGTCAGATCAGAGGTGCTTGATGGCATTTTTCTGAAGATCTTCCCTGTTAATAACCTATCAAATCAATCTGAAAATAAAAATCATTTTTAATCATCAAAAGCAATCTAAATAACAAAGCAAGATTTAAATCTAAATAGGAGATTTTATTCTAAGAATGCAGCAAAATCACATAATGGTAAACAAAGGATGTACTGGGCACTTGGGTTGGGCCCAACCCCAAGAGCTACGGCCTCCTAAGAGAGATTAGAGTTGGTGCAAAGTTGGATTCATCTTTATTGAGCAAGAAATAATAGTTACATCAAAAACTATCCACAAGGAAAAGCTCGAAAATGCGCTGAAATGCAGAGCTAACCTACTGCCTAAAAAATGACTAAAATCGAACTACAAACTAGCTAACTTCTACCTACAAAGTGACTAACTGAAATGAGGCCCTAAGCCTTCTTATTTATACAAATTGAGGACCCCAACAACCCTCCTAAACTTTAGGAACTCGGCTGCCCTTGTGATAATCGATTTGGTGGCCCTTGAACTCTAAGTTGATGGTGGAGAATTCGAGGTAAGGGCCCATAAATGAAGGGGACACCTTCCTACAAATCCTCTCCCTTGTTCTTCCACGAATTTGGCTACCAAGTGCTCATTAAAACCTTTGATTTTGTCTCAAAATTGACTAAAAATATGCACAAAGCACCCATTAGACTTGTTGGCATAATGACTAACCCAATTCATTCTATTAGCATAAATATAATAAAAAACATGCAATAAACTAATGAGAATGGTGGATTAAGTCAAATTAGGAGGTTGAATGAGCCCATATAATTATCCATTTTTGGGGCTCATCAAGATGCAAAGCCTGAAGCAAGATAGGGTGCCCCGACCAGAGGCGTCTGAAGGAGTGTGGTCTATCAAATGGAAGGGACAGGATCACGACAAGGATCACTGCCTTGTTTTCATGAACTATTTGTTGGGAAGGGCACATATGCCATTGAGACTAGAGGTACAAGCAGGGCCAAGTATGGCGCCCACGCTCTGCTGTGTGATTTGCCAAGTAGGAGGAAAGCATGCGACGGACAACTGTCACCTGTTGCAGAAGTATACCCAGAGTCCGCAGCAAATATACTGTAACTTTTTTACATAAGTGGGTCACGACGAGTGAACGTTTCGAAGCTATGAGCTCATGATGGATAGGACCCCATCCTATTGAATGCATACTGAAATGCGAAGTTTCGATCCAGCTGTAGAGGCACATGGTGGATTCCAAGGACGCGGACGATGAAGAGGAGGAATGGGACTTGGGTGAGGGCACAGACAGCTGATCTGTTATAATTGTGGGGGGCCAAGGCACTACGCTCATGATTATACCAACCCGTCGAGAATATCTTGTCCGTACTGTGAGCAGTTTGATCATGAAATGGTAGATTGCCCGACGCTGATCACCCAAATGCGCGAGAAAGGGGTACTACAGCCCACCCCAACTCAAAATATCCAAATGATGAGGTCCGAACCACACGAAGAGTGTTATAGCTCCAAATCCCACTCTTATGGTTTGTGATGCTGCACTTATGGCCTAGGGCAACCCCTCCTTCCAGACCTGGTCCAAAAATTTTAAAAACAGTGTTTTATTCCCTATACGCGACTTTGCCCTGTGTTAAACGCGTGTACACGCGGGTCTGTCATACCCAACCCGCGTGTATCTATTAAAACACTTAAAAAAATATAATTTCCTCTTTTTCGGGCAGTGATCGCGGGTTTACCTGCTGGATCACCTGTTAGTGCCCGTGGCCCAACTGTTCCCAACCAACTCCTAACTAAAAAACTACTTTGGAGAGGGTATAAAAAGACATCAAAGGGAAGGCCAAGGGGAGAGAGAAAGGAGAGCAAGATTATTATGCTGAGATTTTTCCCTTAGACCAGGTCTGAAGTCCTTGGTGCATTCTGCACTTCCCCCATCTTGCATAGGAAAGCCTTGTTTCCATGTGTATTGGTGATCATTCATCCTTGACATCATCATTGAGTAGGACTTGGAAGGAGCTCTTGTTGGAGGCTTGAGGCTGGAACGAATCCGGGAGGAAGCTTGCTTGGAGCCTGCTGAAGGTGTTCAGGTGATATCTTTCCGATATATGTACTTTATTTGCCTTTATATATAAAGAAACATGTCTTTGTTCCCGAATAATCTTTCTTTATGCTTATGAGATTCTTGTGTTGAATTCTTATGAAAGTGGTTACTTAAAGATTTTTTATAACTAACTTTATAGCATAAAGATGATTTATACATAAACTTCTATACATGTACTGTTGTGTTCTTTGATTTGTTTGTCTTGCAGGTCAAAGAAAGAAGAAGGGAACTCCAAGAAGGGTTTGCACCCTAACGGTCTTCTCGAACGTAGGACCTTAGGTATGTACCCTAAACATTAGAATTTGCTTAAAAGTAAAAAAGATGGCTGTGTGTGTGTGTTTCTTTGAATAAGCAATTTTCAGTCTGGTAGAGTCTTAGCCCAAAGGACCCTAGGGGTACTTTCCCTTCAACCAGAATTGGCGACTCCACTGGGGACAACACTCTTGTTGTTCCTAGTTTGGGTAGTCCTCAAGCCAATCAAGGCTCAGTCCCTCTGTTTGTTGGTTCTGACTGTCTGATATTTTCTTGAACTCCAAGCTTTTCCAGTTTTTCAGTTTGTTTTTTTTATTTTTCTTGAAAGACTTCAGATACGCACTTTTTCTGGATTACAGAAGCGTATATACGCAAGTTGCACTAAGTAAACCCGCGTATACGCAGGTTTCCTTAGTTACAGTCGCGTATACATGCATTCTGCAAATAATTGCAGGCGCGTATATCACATAATTTTCAAGATTTATAATTTTTCTTTTGCTGAATATCTGTCTAGTGGTTTGGGTCAGTTTAAAACAGTCAATTCCCAGTGACAGTTCTCTGTTTAACAGGGGGCATCTTGTTTCGAACTCTCTCTAGTTATAAGGAGTGCTAGTCTTGTTTTTCGTTGATTGCAAGCGTCATTGATTTTTGACACACAAGGTTTCTGTTTAAGAATCTTGATTGCTCTGTTTCGGCAGAGTGGGAAGATTGTCTTCAAATCTTTGTGTCCATTTTGTTTTCATGACATTTGTGTTTGCTTAACGAAATCATTTTTATGACCATTTACTCCTTTGTTTCGGGAAATTTGTTTGTTACCAGTTTCTTGAAACTTGTCTTTTGATATTTTGGATTTTCATTGCTGCTTTTGATTGTCAAAAGCGTTTTCGAACACATTTTATTTTTGTTGAGTTTTCATCATTTGAAAGGTGTCAATTCACAAAAGTGTTTGGTGGCTTGTTTATCAATCATTAGTGTCAGTATTTTTGAGAGTTTTCCTTTGAAAAAGACTTTTTGGTTTGATTGAAAGAAAATCTTTTGAAAGTTTTTGAGTTTCGCTTTCTTAAACTTGCTTCTCATTTGATTTCCTTTTTTTTGCGAAGTGAAAGTGCTTTGTTTTTTATCTTAAAACTTGTTTTTATTGTTTGGACGAAATGATTAGTAACAAATCATCTTCTATCTAAGCATTTCAGTGGCAAGACAAAATTTGGTAAAGCAGCAACTTTCCTTCTTTGTTTTTAGAGTAGTCTTTGAATCGTGCATCCACATTTAGTTCTTGCATTAGGGTAAGATTTGCATCTCTTTTTAGGCATATTTAGTTTTGTTAGTTTTTGTGAGTGTGGAGTCTGAAAAGAAAAAAGGAAAAATTTTTGTTTATATTACAAGTGCCTTCTGAACCTCATAGAAATTGCTATTCATCGAAAACAAAAGTGCATATGCATGTAGCTAAGTTTTATTAATTTCTTTTGCGTCCATAAAACACCACAAGTTTCACCTCCATTACCTTTGACTTAAAGAACAGCCTAATAAAATCAAGCGCTTAATTAAAATCCACTAGAACTTTGTGTTTTAGTTATTACACCAACAAGTTTAGGATTTTAGGGCCTTGGATTAGGCGAGTGGAGAGTTAACTCTCCAAGGCCACACAAAACGTCAAACATAAGAGTCTGATTAAAGAGAGTAAATCCAATAGCGTTAGGAAGACCAGGAAAGCTCCGGATCTGGGAGTTAAGCACGAGGGTCTGTGAAGACAGGGAAGAGAGATACCCCCTCTCCTACTTGTCCGAACTTACCTCACGACTGTTCCGCCTGGCTTCTGCGACGAGTTGGTACCCATAGTTGCCTCTCCTAGGGATCTGCATAGGTGGCTGCGGAGGGGAATCCCGTGGCACCTGAGGTCGACGTTGTATCACTCTCGACAGTACTTCCGGGGGGCACCCTTGCGAAGCTTGGGGGCTTGCACCGGCGCAGGCTGTTGTTAGGAGGTCAGCGTAACTTCCTCTGATACCTTCGCTGATAGGACTGGGCCCTCATCATCCCAGACTATCCTCGGAAGGCCCTTTGATTCACTTTCTCGTATTTTGGTGTCCGGTCTCAATCACCCGGAGCGGAAATACTTGAAAGTTGTTTGACTGGCTGTATCTTTAGGAACTTTATACTGTGTGCTCTGTGCTCCTAGTCGGCTTAGCTTTTAATTTTTTGAGTCTTTAGTTAGATCTTAACAAAAAATTCAATGTGGCTGACCGGTCTCCAAGACGGTCTCGAAGACTTCGTGGTCTCTCGCCACCTAGTTTAGAGCCTTCTCCTTGAAGGCGCAGAGGGAATACTACCGGTGGGGCCCGTCCCACGCCGGGTGACGCATCGGGGATTGATCCTCCTCTCGGGGATATTAGCGGCCAAGCAAGGCCTGGTACTTTTGAACAAGAGAGGGACGCTCCAGTCTTTTCTCAAGTTCGCTTTCAAGCGGAGGATAACGTAGAGGTAGAAGAACTTTCAGAATCATTAGTGATTCCAAATTCTCCACTACCATCTAGTTACCCAGACGTATTGCAATACGTTGGGCCTCCATTATATAGACCAGCGAGTCCAGGTTACGCTACGCGCTTACCATTTATGATCACTACTGGAAGCATGGCTTCCACGAGTGCTGCGACTATGCAAACCCCAACATCGGTGCAAGGGGGAGGAACCATTTCCATCCCCTCCGCTTCCTTGTTTGGATCGTTTGCTAGCACATCTTTGGTTGGGTCTACCTCCATTCCGTCCACGAGTGGAGATGCCCAAACCAATGCTTTTAGTACTGGTTCCTTCCTTTTTGGCACCCAATCACAGGGTATTCCGTCAGTTCCGTTCAGTGTCGCTATGTCCATGATGGGCGGATCGGCTTCATTTCAGGGTTTTCCGTTTGGAAGTGGTCATATTCCACATTCCAACCCAACGGTAGGATCCATGCCTTTTTCTTCAATAGGACAAAGCAGCAATCCTTTCCAAGGTTGGAATAACCCTGGGGTTAGTAACGCAGGAACTGCGAATCCATTCATTGGCCAACAAGGAAGTAGGCCGTATTCCACGGTTAGCATGTTTCAAAGTATTCCTCCCCTCGCTTCGGCTTGGAATCCATATCAGGGGTTATCGACTCCTTACAATTCTTTAGGAGGAAACTTTGCAAGCTATGGAGCTTATACGACAGGAGTTGGTCAAACTCCGAATTTTGCTGGACCACAAGGCTTGCCTTTTGGTTCAGCTGGTTCTACTGGTCACTTGGGGCAGCCTGGTGCCTCTCAAATCCCAGGACAATCTTTTCAGAACTTGGGGAGTTCTGCCCAGTCTGGGTGGAATCCCCTAGGTCCTCCTAGGCTTCCATTTCTGGCAACGTTAAACTTGCCGGATCTCACTAAGCTAACGAACGACCCTATCAGATACAATCCGGCCTGGCCTCCGGTCCCAACCAAACTCCCTTCGGACATCCCAAAATTCGAAGGGAAGAGTGGTGAAGATCCGGGCGATCATGTAACCACATTCCATTTGTGGTGCTCATCTAACTCCCTCATCGAAGATTCGGTTAGGTTGAGACTTTTTCAGCGCACCTTGACTGGTAATGCGGCTAAATGGTACATAGAGTTGCCAGGGGGCAGCTTTACATCGTTCGCTGACTTAGCCAATATCTTCTTGAATCACTTCCAGTTGCCTGTCCGCTATGATGCCGGAACTGAACTTCTGGCTACCTTTCGTCAGGATAAGGCAACCCACATTTCTGATCACATACAGGAATGGAGACGGAGAAAAAGGCTCATTAAAGCCGAAATCCCTCCGGAATACCGTCTAGAGTGGTTTTTGAAGTCTTTGCAACCTGAGATCTCCAAGGATGTCTCCATGTCTGGGGTCTATTCTGAGGAGCAAGCCATTTTTAGGGCCCAGCAATTAGAACTGATCTACTCTCAGTCTGGGATCCTCCAAAAGTACTTGCCAGATGCTCCTGGATCTAAGGTTGATTTAGCTAAGCCAAAGCCAGGTCCTCACGCGGATGGTATCGTGGGGTCAGTAGACTCGACTACAGTGAACTTGTTGAATCAATTGCAGCAGTTGTCATTACAAACTGCTCCTAACAACCAAGTCACAATGTCTAATCCTCCCGCTTCCCAAAATTCTTCCATTAACGCCGTCCAATCCGATAACCCCAAAGGAAATCAAAATTCCAATGGGAAAAAGAAAGGATGTGGTAAAAAGAAGAACTCGGATGGGAAGCCCGATGCAAATAAATCCGGCAACAACGCTGGTGGTGGTAAAGGTGAGTCGAGAAAGAAAGTCAAGTTTCCTTGCAAGTTATGCAGTGGGGACCATCTAACTCATCTTTGCCCTAGAATCGAAGACGCTCAGCGCTTGTTAGCACAGCAAGGGACTTCTAGTTCGCAAGCTGTGTTGACTAACCCGTTTCCCCAAGGGCAGCAACTTCTTGCTGGCGCAAATTCGAATCCTGGGACCTCCTCAGGGGGCAACCAGGAAGGGGAAAAAGCATCAAATGTTTTTATGATGGGTTCAAACGTTAACGTGACTACTCGGTCACGTGATTATGGTGAAGCCGAAACATCTAAGGATAAAACGGTTCCCGGAAGTAATGACCTTCATATTGAGCGACCTCCTGTTGAGACTATACCTAGGATACCGAAAGGTTCCGCCAAACGCGCGACAATTAACCCCAATGCTAGAGCTGCTCAAAATTACTCCATTGTGGAGGATTTGGCTCAAAGCCCATGTGCTATGTCCGCTTTGGAAGTTCTCCAGTCGTGTCCGTCTCAGAGAAGTGCTTTACTCTCTGCCATTGGAGCAGTCGATCCGGCTAACTCTCTAGTGCTCTCTTTTGACATGTCAAATGTCAAAAAGAGACTCCCTCATCATATGGCTTTTCAGGTAAAGTCAACATACCGGAAAATCAATATTTTTCGCACCGTTATAGATGAAGGAGCTTCCACATGCGTCATGTCCATGTCATGTTGGAAGGCTATTGGTTCACCTTCGGCTGTTCCTTCACCAACCGTCTTAACTGCATTTGATGGCCATTCTCACAAGCCGCATGGGATTATCCCGGCCTTTCCTATATGTGTTGGAGGGAAGGTCGTTAATATCGAAGTTGAAGTCGTAGATGCTAACCTAGACTATAATCTCCTATTAGGAAGGAACTGGGTGTACGAGATGGAAGCCGTTGTTTCGACTTTGTTTCGTGTCATTTGCTTTCCTCATGAGGGGAAAATCGTTAAGGTTGATCAATTGGACTATGCTCCAATTGATCCTCAAGCAACCTCCGACTCTACTGTTCCTTTGGTGGATAACCCTCGCCCGCCGACTGAGAATTTAGGAGTAGGGATGTATTCCTCATTGATGGGTACGTTTGATCTTCCCTCTCCTTTTGCAAGAATCAATGCTATTTCATCATCCAAGGAATCTTCTCGAGAGGAGTTCTTCCGAACTCATCATTTTTCCGACCCTTGGACCTTGCCTTCACCTACGACCACATTAGTTGAAGGGCAAGTTAATGGAATGGCGTTTCCTATATCTGCAGCTGAGCTTAGATATCAGGCTATCGTAGACTCTGCAGATAACCATTCTACTCCTTTTTCCGAAGAGGAGCTAGATGGTCATGTGGCCCCCGCTTGGAGCTTTGATTCTAACTCTGCCTTGGACTGCTTAGATTCGGTTCTACCTTCTGAAGAAGCAATCCTCGAAATTATGATGGGTATAGATCGACCTTGGGAAGACTTACACCATCGCTCATATTTTCTTCCTCCATTGCAGGAAGTAGAATCTAGATTCTCCGAGCTCGTTGGTAGTGATGTTTGTACGGTGTCGAACCCTTTGGCTCCAACACATGTGCATGCCGAAGGTAATATGTCGGTAATCTCAAAAACGATACCTATAAACATCTCTAAGAATCCTAACATCATCGAGAATATCTTCATCGGAAGTGAGTGTTCCCCTAAAGAAATTCAAATTTACACCGACCTATTCAAGGAATATCGTGATGTATTTGCTTGGTCTTATGAGGAAATGCCCGGCATTGATCCTTCTATAGTCCAACATGAGATCAAGACGTACGAAAACGCAAAACCGATTCGTCAAAGGCTTCGGCCGGTTAACCCTAGGAAAGCAGCGGCTATCAAAGCTGAGGTTGAGAAGCTGCTAAGGGCAGGTTTTATATACCCTGTTCCTCTTACGGATTGGGTTTTGAATCCAGTCCCTATGGACAAAAAGCAAGGAACAATCCGCGTATGCATCGATTTTAGGGACTTAAACAAGGCTTGTCCAAAAGACAATTACCCCACGCCATTTATTGATCAAATTATCGACGAGTGTGCGGGTAATGAGATTTTCTCCTTTATGGATGGTTTCTCAGGTTATAATCAAATCTCTATTCGTCCTGAGGATCAGCATAAGACTGCCTTCATATGTCCCTGGGGTACCTTTGCATATCGAAAGATGCCCTTCGGTCTTAAAAATGCTGGAGCCACCTTTCAGCGGGCCATGTCTTACACTTTCCACGACATCAAACATATCATCGAGGCATACTTAGATGATCTCGCTGCTCGTTCTCGAAAGAGAACTGATCATCCTAGTCATCTTCGATTAGTCTTTGAGCGATGTCGTTTTTACAAAATCCGGTTGAATCCTAATAAGTGCGTTTTCGCGGTTACATCAGGTCGGTTGTTAGGGTTTATAGTTTCCAATGAAGGGATTCGCGTTGATCCCTTCAAGGTTGAGGCAATAGTTCAGTTGCCTCCCCCGTCTTCAATTCGTCAACTTCAAAGTCTTTAAGGGAAGGCCAATTTCTTAAGAAGGTTTATAGCAAACTATGCCGAGATCACTAAAGGGTTCATGCGTTTGCTACAGAAAGGAGTTCCATTCCTGTGGGACGACTTTGCGCAGCGGTCGTTTGATGCTTTGAAAAAGGCATTAGTCTCTGCCCCGCTTTTGAGTCCACCGGATTATGGTAGAGACTTCCTTTTATATCTCGCTGCAGCAGAATCTACCATTGGTATGGTTCTAGTTCAGGAAGACGATGCTCTTGTCGAGCACGTGATTTATTATTTGAGCCGAGGCTTGATAGGCCCTGAACTCCGCTATTCTCCAGTTGAGAAGTTGGCCTTGGCAGTAGTCCATGCTGTCCAGAGGCTCCGTCATTACATTTTGCTACGCAAAACTTTTGTCTTAGCGGCGGTCAATCCATTCCAATTTGTCCTCAGTAGGCGAGTGATTGGGGGCAAATATAATAGATGGATAGTCATTTTACAAGAATTCGACCTCGAGTTCTTGTCCGCCAAGTCTAAGAAATCTATGGTCTTCGCGGAGCTAATTTCTGAGCTTCCTTGTGGAGAGGATGTTGTTTATGAGGAAAGTTTACCCGACGAACATATATTCCTCATCTCTTCACAAGACCCTTGGTATGGAGATATCATTGTTTATCTCCAGACTTCGAAGTTTCCCTCTACTTCCTCCAAGGATGAACGTCGCAAGTTACGTCACCTGGCTAAAAACTATGTTATCATTGGTGACACTTTATACCGTCGAGGGGTTGATTCAATTCTTCGACATTGTTTAACCTTAGAGGAAGCAGAGTCTGTTCTTAATGATTGCCACAGTGGAGCTTGTGGTGGTCATCTATCTGGGCTTGCTACAGCCCAGCGCATCTTACGTGCCGGCTACTTTTGGCCTTCACTCTTTAAGGACTGTGTGGAAGCGGTAAAACGTTGTCACCCGTGTCAAATTTTTACTTGCAAGATGCGCGCGCATCCAGCTCCCCTTTTTCCCGTTGTCACCGTCGGTCCCTTTACTAAGTGGGGTATTGATTTTACGACTTGTAATCCGCCTTCAGCGGCAAATCACAAGTACATTATCGTGGCTGTAGACTACTTCACGAAGTGGGCTGAAGCCATGCCTACTTATAAGAACGACAGTGACACGACAGCTTTGTTTCTTTTCAATCAAGTTATCTCAAGATTCGGTATCCCAAGAGAGATTGTCACTGACCATGGCAGTCATTTCCAAAATCAGCTAATGTCCGAATTGGCTTTTAAATTAGGTTTCCGTCAAGAGCATTCGTCTCCTTACTATCCTCAGGCCAATGGATAGGTCGAGGCGGTCAATAAAACTCTTAAGACGATACTCCAACGGACAATCGATAAAAATCGGTCCAATTGGCACATTATGTTGTATCCGGCTCTTTGGGCATACCGAACCTCCGTTAAAACGGCTACTGGTTTTACTCCTTTTCAGTTAGTTTACGGGATGGAATCTATCTTTCCGGTCGAATGTGAAATTCCATCTCTGAAATTGGCTGTCGAGCTTCTTCCTGAGACTTCGAGTCTCGAGGAGCGCCTAGTTCACCTGGAACATCTCGATGAGCAGCGTCGAGATGCCGCCACGACGAATGAGGCCCATAAGAAAAGGGTCAAAACTCAGTATGATAAGTCTGTCCGACCTCGTGTCTTTTCTGAAGGTGACCTTGTCTTGGTCTATGACCAAGATAAGGACGCCTTGGGGGCAGGCAAATTCAAGCCTATGTGGTACGGTCCTTTCATTATCAAACGAGTCTTAGAAAAAGGATCGTATGAGTTAATTGATTTCGAAGGAAACAAGCTGGCGGAGCCCCGAAATGGGCTCTATTTAAAGAAGTATTTTGCTTAGTTTTACCAGGCAATGGCTTCTTTGTATTTTATGTATATTTGTACATATCTTATCGAGCGTTTTCTGATATCAGCACTTTTTGGTCTGCTTTGGCAGGTGTTGATGGATGATTTGGTTTATTTTGGATTCGCCGATGGTGCTAGTCGGCACACTCGGAATCTTGCTTCCGCAGCTTGGGTACGTTATTACCCAACTGGTCAGTTGATGATATCGAGAGGTGTGTGTATCGGTCCTGCGTCAAACAATATGGCCGAGTATACAGCTGTTATCAATTTATTATCCGAGGCAATCTCTTATGGGATCGACTCGTTGGTAGTATATCTTGATTCTCAATTGATAGTGTCTCAGTTAAATAACATTTATCGGGTTAGAGATCCATCATTATATCGCCAATATTTAAGGGTGAGGTTGTTGCAAAGATCATTTATTTACATTAATTATTTGCACATTCCAAGATCTCAAAATTGGTTAGCTGATTCTATCGCTAATCAAGCATTAGACTGGCATATCAATCATTCATCATCATAAAATCATGCATCAAAAAGTCAAACTGTATATATATATATATATCGCAAAGCGTCTCGAGTGTACATATGTGTGTCCAAAAAATATACAAAATTGGGACTCAAATGCCCATAATCATGTCAGGCATATCTAATGCCTCGGCTCTGGATGAGCATCTAAATAACTAACTATAGCAGTGGCCACGCGCCGAAAGACGCGAACCCAGTCACGTGGCATCCCAACCACATGACGCTGCATATCTGGAGGAAGGTCCTCTATCTCGGCCATCGGTACTTGGTAGCTCAATCTCGCCAAGTGTCGCTGGACGTTGTTGAGCGTCCTTTCCGCATTCGCAGCCTCCTCTTCGGCTCCTCGGCCACGCCGTCCATGCCGTGGGAATCCATCTGGTCGCACGGGCCCAATGTCTGGAACATGATCATCATATCAGTCATTTGAATCTCATCAAAAAAAAATATATATATATATTTTTCAAAGTTCATCATTATACTTGAAAAATCCTAAAAATCATAAAATCATAAAAATCAAAAAAAATCTTACCGATCTCGCCCCATGCTGCGTCTGGTGGTAACACTAGGTCAGGATCTCCTCGGAAATCCAGTCCAGCATAGGGGTAGTCGTCTATGGCGATGATCTGTTTCTCCCACCAAGCAAAAAAGTTGTCGTCCAATGCATTCCTGGGCACTTCCCCACCCCCCAGACGTTTCATCAAGTCAGCCCACCGACCCATACGTGGATCACGTGGACTACTGATGGGAACTGCTACCCTGGGGCGGAGTGCGGGAACCTTCTCGAAGAAAAACGTGCATAAAATGGTTCCGTACCCAAAGTTCTTGGTCTGTCCCTTCCTGATAGAAGCAAGCTGCTCCTTCATGTTGGCAAGTAGAGGAGTACACCAGTCAAACACCGTGGTGAGACAGTCCACTGCTACGCTCATGTTTACCCGTGATGCCTGATGTAGCGAAGATGATCCGTTCACTCGAGCTATGGTGAACAAGATTATTCGCAGTGACAAACTAGCCACGTGTGGGATCGAGATCTGACTCCCGACCTTCCGATGACCTGGGCAGTAAAGTTGTACATAGTCGTCCACACTGAGACTATTCTGGGTCCTGCCCCGGGAGTGTACTACCTCTCCCCTTCGGGAAAGGCCCGTGATGAAATATATATCTTCCACTTCTATCCTGAGTGGCATCTGATCAATCATAAAAGCTTCTTCCTTGACATCCCAATAATCAATAAGTCTCTCGAGCAGACGCACATTTGCTTTCATATTCGGCAACTTGAAGAATTTTAACAATCCGCATCCCCGTAAGGCATCTAATGCCTCATCATTGTCCATAACTTCATTATCTACAGCTGAGTGCTCTCTTTCACGCCATGTGAGAGTCATCCTGGAAGAAAAAATCATTTTCATCCATTAGTTTTATGTATAAAAATTTTTCGCTGCGCACACGCGGTTTACCCTATACACAGTCGCGTGTAGGGCCGTAGTATACGCGATTTATATACATCCAACCCGCGTGTACGCCGCAGAACGATTTTTTGCAAAAATCTAACGGTGAAACATTAATTAAACTTCCTAAAAACTATCACAATTGATTGCAAGACAAGTTTAGTGCTTACCTGGAAGTTTTCGGCAAGATTGAACGGTTGAATAAGTCACGGGGAAAGTTTGCTCCTTTTGCTCCACAATTTGCTCTCCAAGTCAAACGGTGAAAATGGTAAGTCCAAAATTTCTTTTTATAAGTTTTGAAAATGCAAAATTTTTTCAAAATTTTATTTTGTTTGGTTTCATGTCACTTTTAACTTGGGAGCTTGGAATGTCGAGATTGAGTTGTTTTTCAGGACATTTTGGACATTTTTCGACGGTTCGAGACGGTTCCATGACTGCTGACCCGTCATGGCAGGTATCGTGTTCTCACTGGCATATAGGTTAGGGACACCATTTTTCCGTTGCATTATGCATACTAGCCTCCATTTGACCGATACATCTGCCGTAGGGTCGACCCCATCATGTTATGGTTCGCAAGCCATTTTCACTCGCCGATTCTTTAAATCATGACATGATGGTAGAGCCATCCTTTTACATGGGCATCCTAGTGAGCACCTCACTGACATTTGTTGCCCATGCTGCTTCGTTTTGAGTAGGCTCGGGAGTCCTCTGTAGTCCCGCCATGACTTATGCGTTGAAGACTCATTCTTCTTTGCTTCTTCGTTTCGTTCTGGCCTTATACCCTAGAGGCTCCTATGTGTGTTGAGTTGTACTTCTGCATTGCATGTTGACCATTTGCACCTTTTGGCCTATAGCCGGCTTCACTTGGACTCGTGTTTAAGCCCACTTTTGACCATGACGTCTGCAAAAATCAACCTTGCATCCCCTTGACCTCTGCAGCTTGACATACCCAGATCCGTGGAAGGAACATACCTCTGAGTGTCACTGACCAGTTTTTCACCTCCCTGCATTGAGCATAGGAACGTTCCTTTCCCAGGAACTAGATCATCTGTTTCACCGACACTCGTTCTTTCCACTGTACCATAGCATTCTTTTATTCTTTTTCCGGCTTATCAGAAAAAGACAAAAAAAATTAAATATTCCAAAAAGAGCGGGAACAGGGACATTATTTCCATTTATTGTTGGCAGCTAGAGTCAGTCGTGTCGCCCTTGAACAAAGCACTCAAAAACAAAGTCTCCTCCGCATGGGTGGGATCTAGTTTGACTTAGGTAAGCCATAACCTTGTTATCGAGTCAGTTCTCCCCCGATTGGTTATCTCTTCCAATCATATGGAGGGTTCGTTTGTGCCTCCTGCATGACGAACTTATACAGATTCATTATATGCTGCCACATAGTCACATTGAGTCGTGCTTTTGTTCAAGGGAAGTTAGCCTGAGTCGGCCTTTCTGCGGTGTCTCTTGACTCATTTTTCAGTCGGCCATCCCTGGTTGTCAGTGTCATGTCTATCATCACATCAGTTATATTGGTCCTTCACTCGTGCCGGTTTGAGAAGGTCCCCATTGACTTCTTGCTGGCGAGTCTTGTCCTTATCGACGACGACACATTGCTCTGAGGGCAGACCTAGAGACCGCACCCTGGCCCTATTTTCATTATTGATAGGTCACCTTGCGCTCAGCATCGATCAGTATCATGGGTCTTTGACTGAGTGGTTTCCCTTGTGTTCGACATCAGCATACATTATCACACATTGGGATTCGTGCAGTACCTTGGTTTCCATTTGACCCTATTGGTGGATACCTCGCCTCTGTGTCAGCTGTCATTATTGGTTGGTTCAGAGGGTTTCTGCCGTGCGCTAGCCACATCTTGTGTACGCCGGAAACGTACTTCGGTTGGGTTACTACATCTTTTTCGTCCGATTCCTTCCACATTATTGGCCTACGGGTTACACTCGCGCTAGATTGATGGAGGATGCCTTAATGCCTTCCTTCTAGCGGATCTTTCCCTATCGACTCCGACTCATTGCTCTGGGGCAAAGATCTAGAGTCCATTTGGCAGTACCTTGGGGTTTGCAGTCATTAGTGGTAGATTCCTCGCTATCGACAGTGGGAAACCATCATTGTCTCCTGATTGATAGATTCTTACAGGTGTTCGACTTCAGCTCATCTATTCACACTTGTTAGATTGTACTGGGTACCTTGACGCTCATTATCATTATCGGTGAGTAGTCTCGCGTTTGTTAACGGTATACATCAATGACCGGTAATCAAACGATTTCTCACATGGTCGACTTCAGATCATTTATTCCCATGGTGTAGAAATGTACCACGGCGGTCGGTGAAGACCTCAGGTTGTATCAGCATTCATTGGTTCACTTGACAGTTGCTCCTGTTGCTGCTAGTTGATACCACTCCACCTTATATGTTGCAGTCAGTCATGGCGACATTCTATATGCTGGCACCTGAGTTTGCAGTGCAGTACCATCCTATTCCATCATGTTCAGTTGGTACCTTATGGGATCAGTCTTTGATTTCAGTGATCCGTTGTATCTTTCAGCATCATTGACAGTTTTATATGTGATATTCAGACATGTACTTACTCATTATGATCAGATGATCCATTATGTATTTTACAGTCATTTATACTTGTATACTTAGTGGATCCGCTTGTACTTGATATGCGGACATGCTTTACTTTTCCTGAGCATGGGTATGCCCGCCTCAGACAGTGTTTCTTTCTGATCTCCTTTCGGTGGCTTGGCAGGCTGAATTCTAGTGAAGTCCTCCTCGGTTTTTCGGCAGAGTTCCTTTCCTTGTACTTACTTAATATATTTCGGCCATCATGTTCCCCTTCTGACCTCATACATTAGGGGGCATCTGTTATAGCTCCAAATCCCACTCTTATGGTTTGTGATGCTGCACTTATGGCCTAGGGCAACCCCTCCTTCCAGACCTGGTCCAAAAATTTAAAAAATAGTGTTTTATTCCCTATACGCGACTTTGCCCTGTGTTAAACGCGTGTACACGTGGGTCTGTCATACCCAACCCGCGTGTATCTATTAAAACACTTAAAAAAATATAATTTCCTCTTTTTCGGGCGGTGATCGCGGGTTTACCTGCTGGATCACCTGTTAGTGCCCGTGGCCCAACTGTTCCCAACCAACTCCTAACTAAAAAACTACTTTGGAGAGGGTATAAAAAGACATCAAAGGGAAGGCCAAGGGGAGAGAGAAAGGAGAGAAAGATTATTATGCTGAGATTTTTCCCTTAGACCAGGTCTGAAGTCCTTGGTGCATTCTGCACTTCCCCCATCTTGCATAGGAAACCCTTGTTTCCATGTGTATTGGTGATCATTCATCCTTGACATCATCATTGAGTAGGACTTGGAAGGAGCTCTTGTTGGAGGCTTGAGGCTGGAACGAATCCGGGAGGAAGCTTGCTTGGAGCCTGCTGAAGGTGTTCAGGTGATATCTTTCCGATATATGTACTTTATTTGCCTTTATATATAAAGAAACACGTCTTTGTTCCCGAATAATCTTTCTTTATGCTTATGAGATTCTTGTGTTGAATTCTTATGAAAGTGGTTACTTAAAGATTTTTTATAACTAACTTTATAGCATAAAGATGATTTATACATAAACTTCTATACATGTACTGTTGTGTTCTTTGATTTGTTTGTCTTGCAGGTCAAAGAAAGAAGAAGGGAACTCCAAGAAGGGTTTGCACCCTAACGGTCTTCTCGAACGTAGGACCTTAGGTATGTACCCTAAACATTAGAATTTGCTTAAAAGTAAAAAAGATGGCTGTGTGTGTGTGTTTCTTTGAATAAGCAATTTTCAGTCTGGTAGAGTCTTAGCCCAAAGGACCCTAGGGGTACTTTCCCTTCAACCAAAGAGGACCCCAGTGTAAACATGGTACTCAAAAGAGGCGCAACTACAGGGGAAGATAAAAGGAAATAGCCTGGAGAAGATTCGAAGGTTCGCGAGGCTCCCACAAAGGAACCTGAGTCTGAGATAGAACATGTGAAGGAAACATGTAAGGAAGCTAAGAAGAGCTTCACGGAGGCCTCTACTTCAGGTAGTAAGGATCAACTTGAGCCAGGAATGGATCCGTCTATGCTTACTACCTTTTTAGAGACATGTATGACGCTGCTACACGACAATAAGGTAGTTAAGGGACTACAAGAGTTGATCACTAGGTGCAAAAAGTTAGGAGAGCCACGCGTGGTCCGAAAACTGGGAAAGCATGCTTTGCACACTGGGCAGGAAATGTGATTGACAGCTCAAATTGGTGAGTATGAGATGGATCAGGTCATCCTAGATTTGGGGTCAGATGCGAATGTATTACCAAAACAGACATGGGAACGCATGGGCAGGCCCGCGCTACAATGGTCTCCTATTCAATTACAGATGGCTAACCAACAAAAGATCTTACCAATGGGAAGGTTGCAAGGGGTGACCATGGACATTGAAGGAATAAGTACACAGAAGTACTTTGAGGTAAAAGAATTTGTGGATGATAGTAGTCCGTACCCCTTTTGCTAGGAATAGCTTGGGCCATAGACATGAATGGGGTCATCAACCTAAAATGACGGAAGATGATATTCGAGAAAATGTCGCTCTAAGTAATAGTTCCGTTGGACCCAGCCAAAGGAGTGTTCTATAAAGAACTTATGCGCAAAGAGGATAGTGACGATGAACTAGACTGCATCTACCAAATAACAGTGCAAGACCAGGATCGAGTGAATCCAATAGCAGACGGGAGAATCTCATGGGAGCACGATAGTTCCTACACGTCAAATTCAGATGAAGAGATAGAGCGATGGCAGAACCGATTGCATGAAGTAACAACACTAAATTGTAATATGATGATTAGATCATTGTGACACGTGACAACCGAAGTAAGGAAACTACCAGCCGATGATGGCGCAACAAATGGGGAGGAATTCGTAGACCACTGTGGAACTACAATCATGGAGCAGAAGCGGCACGGTGCGCCAAAAGGGGTGTTGCGCGCGACAACTACACAAGGGGGTGGTACGCCTTGGAAGATAAGGTGGAAAAGGTGTGAATGTAGACAGAGGCTGCGTGTACGGGTTGGAGGCCCTTAGCATGAAACGTGGTCTAGGCAACCAGGACAAAGAGGTTTGGGCACCCACCTACGACAAGGGATGCAGTCATATGCTGTTCAGCCACCACCCCAACTAAATCTGCACGTACCAAGGGTTCGATGGGCCCATAGGACCATAAATGGAACAAGGTGTGCGAAGATGGCCCTATCCGTGGTTAGGCATGATGAAACCAGGAAGGCGAAGAGAATTTCCCCGACCACCGCCCCTGCAGTTCGGACTTAAAACAAGGACTTGGGAAAAGGAAATCGGCAGTTACAGGAAGCCATTCGACGTGGCAGCTTGAAACTTCGAAAACTCGATGATGGGTTTGGCTGAGGAGGAAAAGCATGATGTTGGATGAAGAAATCAGAAAAATAAAAATCGGAGTCATGTAAGCGGGCCGCGCGAATCTGAGTATAAAAGGACCGGACATGGCTGACCCTACTATGGTACTAGAACAAGTTGCAACCCTGCTATCATGGTTGCGACCACACCAACAGGGGAGTGTACCATATGTAGTAGAGCATGATGGGCTACCGGATACAAAGGTACTCGAAAGGTGCCTGTAGCCTGGGCTAGTAGGAAAATTGAAATCCCGCACTAGGGGTGCGACCACCTGACTATCCGTAGGAGGCCTAGTCTCAGCGCTCCACATAGTTGGAAGAGGGTACGAGACTATAAAGGAGTCTGTAGGGGGGTTGCGTGGCTCGGACAGGCTGCACAAAATCAGTAGGGAGCACAGAACACATCTTCATACCAGGGACTACACTATCGTGTGGGGAGGATGGAAGGTGACTGTTGCAGATACTGTTCATGACAAGATGTCCCATTTAAGACACCAAGGAGCAGACGACGGGCAATTAAGACATAGGATTGAAAGGATCTACCGCCAAAATCGCATTAATGAGCCATGAAAGGGGGGAACGGTCAAATTTGAATTCAAAGAGGCATATAAAGCACTGGTGGCCTGTCACCAAATAACCCTTGGCACTTTGCATATTAAGTCATTCCATTATCAAGTAAACAGGAGCATGATGAATGAGGCAGTCGTGAGAGCAAGTCTGTGGTTTCAAGCATTATCGAAGGATATGTAGGAGTCCCTAATTAAGATGATATCCATAGCCAAGGACATTACGTAGAACCCTACGCCACAGGAAGGAGGTACAGCCAAGATTCCTAAATCACCTCGCATGTCGTAGAACAAGAAGGACCCACAGATAGTAGGACCGGTCTGGATGTCCCCGCGAAATCCGCGATTCGGCAAACTGTCGATGGAAGAAAAGGGCAAAATGGTTACTATTGAGAGTGATGATGAGGAAGAAGATCCTCTGACCTTTGTCGAAGAGATGGAACCAGAAGAAGAGATGGAAGAAGATATCTAGCCAATACGGGCTCGAGAAAAATGGCCTAAGTATGGACCTTGCGGATACTGAGACGTTTCCCCATTTGGAAACTAGCAAGTTGATGGAACAAAGCACGGAGTGGGTTGTTACAACACTATAGCCACAGAAATGGCTGCAAGGGGTGGAGGAGGCCGGGCTACTCCACCTCCTGTCAATTCCACATTTTCATCGGGCCCCAATCATGATATTGGTCATCAGGCAACTGCTCTGCCTGGTGCATGATGGGTACTTATGGCTAGAAAAACCCATCCCCATCATGGTGGAGCTTATTCATAGGATCTCTCAGCTTCCCTGTGAAGGAAGGGACCCCACAGAAATAGCTGGCACGAGTGTCGAATTGACGATTGTGGAAGCCATGAGAAAGAAATATTCGTTGGAAGAAAATCAGAGATGGTATGTTATTACTAGTATTTAGGACAAATGGGTTTGCATTACTACCCAGTTGCTGGCAGGAAAGGTGATGAGAAAATGTCGAGGTAGTGAGGTACCAACAATGGTCATCACGTTAGCTAAGCAATGTGCAGAAGGGGTACGATCCAATTGGGCACATTTCCTTCGCGACGAATTCCTGACAAACTGCAAAGAGGCCTAGGAGTAGGGTAAAACCTTCCACTACGCGTGGTTACTCTTATCCATCCTATTGGTTTCAGGTAAATTGCCTGAGGATAGTCAGTTTCCTCCCTTGGACCAGGATTCGCCAGAGGCGACAAAATATGCGTCATTATGGGCGACAAAGGATGCCGCGACAATCCTAGAAGTCAAGATTTTCTGCATATTGATGGACGCGAGCATATGACAGTGGATCAACCAGCAACCTCGCCTATCTGACGAAGTATATGACAGTGTGAAGAATGTGGTTGACTTTAAGGCGGATATGCACCATGTGTATATCCGGGCGTGCAAGGATCTAGAGCAAACATGGACCATGCTTCCCTTCATTGCCATTGACGATGTTGTTTTCGCGGTGCTCGATACTTGGCCACCAGAGTGGCATGGACCAGATGCGGTAGGGTGTGATGAGACCGCAATCCAAAAATAGAAGGCTGCCGCCAAGTTCCTAGCACAATAGAAGTGGAACGAACAGCTCACTGAGGAAGTATGGGCATCTCGGGAGGCAGCGCAGGCTACCAAGGTGATAGTAGGAGGGGCTGATATAGCAAAGGACAAAAGCGGCCCAAACGTGACCACAGAGCCAGAAGTGGATAATGTGATGAAAGGTGTGGAGCCAACCACCACCTGTTCACCCTTAAAATGACCGCGCACACCAAAATGGTCAAGGTCACGGAAGAAGACCAAGGCATCCAAGTTGGACAGGGAGCCTATCACATTGACCAAGGGCGACCTATGTGACATCGGGGATATAGTTCGCGAAGCTACCAGGGAGGCACTTGATGAGGCCATGACAGAGCAGCAGACTGTGTTGGGGGCACTCAAGACGCAACTACAGGAACTTCAAGCATGACCCCCACAGCCAGGAGTGGTAGCTGCCCATGGAGCTACGGGTACGTTAGCAACTGAGCAGCTGCTGCAGGCCAAAATGGCTAATACCATCGCACTTCTAGCCGAAGCCTTGATAGCAAACAATGCATAGGATAGAGCCACGGTAGGCCAGATTCAAGGATTGGGATTAAATTTGGCTGCCCTCTCACATGAAATTTTATACCAGCTGTTATCTCAAAATCAAGCCCTGGAAGGCTGCAAACCAGGAAGACTTCAAGTAACTATTTCAAACCAATCTTTTGACTAAGGCTTAGCCTCCTTAGCCTGAGAGGGCTCTCTCAAAGGGTTATTGATTTTGACTAATAATAATATGGCTAACTCTTGTGGAATAACATTGACAAATATAAAGGCTGGACAAACATTTCATAAGTTTCCATTGGGCCTATGGAGTCAATCACACTTCAGTAAACAATGGTACTGCCTTTACATAGAAGTCAGGGCACTTAGCATTTGAATATTCAGAACACAACACATATGGAACCACAGCTCATAAATGCACACAGGAAATCAGAGCACAATCAGTGAATTCTGAGTGATTGTACACCTATGCAACTGTAAAAGACATTAAGGAAAAGATAAAATCATACATTCTGAACATAGAAATCCTTCATGAATCCTGAGAAGAAAAGCAGCCAAATTATATTACTGAACTCTGTCTTTACATAAGCCAAAACAGTACTCTGTTATAAAATTTCCAACCCTCATTACATTGCTGTTTCAGCTATATATAGAATCCTTATTCTAACTAATTCGAGCTTCCTCCTCCAGCATGAGGGGAGTCGATAACTACCTCTACTGACACCTATCAGCTATTGAACTAACTAATAAATACAACTAAAGTGCTGACTGGAGTTTTTAAAGAGTTCTAAATTAACTATGACTCTAACTCCATTTTCCATGCATAATGGCCTCTCCTTGTTCTTTGACACCTGGTCCTCTTTCGATTTGGCTGAGCTGGATGTTTAATGTTCCATATTGACCTTGAACACTAAATCTTTTAACTGCTCAGAAGTATTAGGAGATTTCCCTTGCTTCTCGGCTTCAGTTTTCCTTAAAATGCTCGAATGTACAGAAGCATGTCTTCTAGCTTTTAATAACCCAAAACATGGAACACCGCCACGTTCTTGATGTGTTGTGAGCTTCATTGATGGACATGTGTGCAGGCAAAAGTTCCTTGTATTCACATCATTTGATACCTCTTGAACGGTGATAAAGGGACTTTATGACAAAAATTCGAAATTGGATTTGAATATTCAACCCTTTAAAAAAAAACATCTACCTGTCTTGATCTGATTGACTATTGTTGCTCCAGCTGATGTCTTGCATACCCTTTTGGCATTTCCCTTTCAAAATTCCCGCTCATAATACAAAACTGCCTGTCTGTGTTAAAACCATCACCTACAGCAGTTTCGTAGCGCGCTACGAAACTGGTGAATTACTTGAAACAGCTTTCCTTTGACCCGAGATTTTTATCACCCAAACATTTGATTGCCAAAAACTCCCTTCGACCTTTCATATGTATAACAGGGATTTACATTTCTTCAAAACAATAAGACCAAGCAAATTTGACAAAATTTGAAACAAAACTTTTCTTGAAAGGAAAATTCATTTAGCAGGTAACTGGCCTAGCTGTGCCTTCAGGTCTTCAATTTTCTTCTTCATAGCTCTATTCCCAGCTCTTAATTGCATATTGATCCTTCTAATGTACTTAGCCTCTTTAATTGCTGGTACTGTCCATGTGTGAAATTGTGCATGGCCATCAACTAATGAATTCAACTGGTTTTCAAAGGTTTCAGTCCCTTTCCACAGAGCTTTATGATAATTTGCATACACAGCTGCATGTTCTCTAACTGCTTTCTTCAATTTGGCAATCTCATATTTAGCTGCTTCTAATTGGCTCTTTATGATTGCTATATTATCTCCTTGAGATGTGATGACTGTTCTGCTTGTATCTTTTTGCCTAACTTTCCTGGTTTCCTCTGTTTTTGACAACGCTTCCTTTACTTGCTTCCTTGTAATAGGTGTTCTGGGTTTTAAAATAAATTCTTCACCTGGCTCATCGAATTTAAGCCTTTTCGAGGCCTTAGACTTCTTGGTACCTTCTTGCGGTGACTGTGTCAAATCAATATGGACTGGTTCAGAGTGCTCGAATTCAATGGCCTGTAATAAATCATTCAAGCTTTTCTTAGACACTGGGCTCTCTTCAACAGCTATGGCTTTACCCTTTTCCTTATTTATCTGGCTTCTTGTCCTTACCCTTGAGACTACTTCAGACCTGCTTGTTTCAGGTATAGTCTTCTTATCATGAGTTTTTTCCTTTGTTGATTGCTGAGGTTGATCTTGAATGATTAGTGGCTTCACTGGTTTCCTTTGCTGTGACTTGATTTTCTTCTTAGCTCTTGCTTCTTTTTGGAGCTCAGCTATTATGAATTCTTGGGCTGGTTGTGGAGTAAGGCCAGTCTTGCTTTGGAATCCAGCCATGAAAATAAACGAATTCCAGTCTCTGCCTATCTTTTGGAGGCCATCCAAAACTAGCAACTTGATCAAACCATGATGAAACAAAGAGGTTTCACAGTCCTCTTTCCTTAACTGCACCTTGTCACACATCTTACTCAAACTGCGAAACAAATAAAAAGGAATGTCTATGGAGACTTTCCCAGTGAAATGCAAAAGCAGTTTGAAATGATAAGAATAAACCTTATTGTACCTTCCTTCACAGGTCAAATATTTCTGTATGCAGGTAAGAAGAAGAGCATAATGTTCCTTGACATAATTTATGGGCACTGCTTTTGTTAAGTCTTCGTTTACATATGCCTCCTTTAAAAACTCCTTACAAGGGTTCATATCAAACTTAAAATTTTTAAACCATTCTTCCCGTCCTCTTGGGATCTCTGTCACAGCAGATATTGCTTCTAGAGAAACTTGGACTTCTAGCATAGCTATCTTTGAATTTAAACCAGTGAAGTTTAGCGCAAATTCTTTAGTTACCTGCACATGTCCTCCTTGTAGCTTTTTGCAAAAGTTCCAGCACCCGGCATCTTTGAACGCTTTCTTCACGCCTTCATCCCTCAAAGCTATGTCCAGGCCCTCAGGTTCAGTCCTCTGGCATTTACCGGATCTGTGCTCTTTTCTCTCCATTTTTCCTTCGAGATCTTCACACACAAATTCTAACAGCTTCAGTTGAAATGGTGATTCAGCTCTTTTTAATTCAGCCTCGCTTGTAATCAGGCTCGCTTGAAATCAGCCTCGCTTGAAATTCAAATTCTTACATTGAAACACTTCAATACATAATCACAAGCAGATTTGTCACTCATGTAGCACTTACGACCATCATTAAGGTCTATGCACGGTAAAATCTCTTGGGAATGATATTTCTGTGCATATTAACAGATCTATTGGTGGGGTAGTGGCAAATGAGCGTTCAATCGTGAAACGAGGGGTACATAAACTGACATGAGTGGACACAACTGATGACTCACCTATCGGACTTGACATTTCGGGAAAGATTCGCTGCGAAATGCACGAATCCATGATTTTGCAGCGCTGTTAGTTTTAAACTCTAATGATGTGCTGCGAAACGGCCTAATCATGATGTGCTGCGAAATCACTTAACCATAATTGCGCTGCGAAACTGGCAAATGGGATTACGCTGCGAAATCACTAAAAGACACGGTGACTCGGATAAGACAAGACATGGGTATGGAACAATGATGGGTGGAGGAGAACCAATAGGAGTCGAGTATGGTTCGAGTTAAAAACTTTAAAACTCCAAATCCTAAGTGAGGAAAAAATAAAATGAAATCAACTTAACACAGACCTTTGTCATCGGACTTAGGACAGAGAATTATATGCATCAAATTTTTAGTTCTAAGTGATAACACCAGCTACAAGATGGAGCAACGACAGAGCTCCGCGCTAGGGAAAGTCACGTAGTACAGATGCTTAGTGAATAGCGAATCAACATCGAGTAGTTGAACCTCCATCGGGATGAAGAAGTTGCATAGAATCAGAAGTTAGAACAACTGGTTGAGGAAGCGTGTTGTCGTGCCCCTAAGCTCGATATTGCGACAGATTTACCTATAGGCATACAGATACACAAGTTGGCTAGTGGGTTCCGCGAAGCGAAGGAGGAAGCAACAAAATTCATGTTGGACCTCAGTTTGCAGATTGCAGAGCCAAGATTCAAGGCACAACCCTCTACACCACCAAAGGTTAGAACGCAACGGCAATGCGCCATTCAATCCGGGCAGGTAGCAATACCATGCGCCATGCAAGACTACACTAGCTTGTTGATCAGTCACTTCTCACTGTCACTTCGCTATAGGAGGACCCAACTTTACAGTGGTTAGAGATAGAAGCACGAGAGTTTTAGATAGCCTATGATAATGTTTGGGGGACCACGCAGACAGTTGCTATTACTCAGCGATTGGCCAAGATGAGGGAGGCACAGGCTCTCAAGGCACAAGTTGACACCACTCAGCAAAAAGAAGCAGTGCTTAAAGAATGCATCCAGCCTTGGCTTGATGAGGCATTCGCGGTCACCACCGACATTGAGTGAAAGTTAGCACACATGCAGGTTGAATACGAACCCAGCCAAGAAACTCAAACTGATACTGAGGCATTGGAGGCTCGCGTATGACGGGTACAACAGATGGAGGAAGTACTTGTTGTGGACATAAGCGAAGCGCAAAAGTTGCTGGATGACCTCCGCATGAAGATAACTACACTAGCCGAGTGACTTAGGATGAGTCACGATGATTGTGTTGGGGGCCTGTTGGGCAACGGATTCCCCACGTAAAGGTTTTGGGGCTTAAAGCCCACAATTTTAGGTAATAGTATGGTAAAGGTTCAGCGAAGTGCGAACTGTAATGGGTCAAGTCAAAGGGTTGCCCGCCCAAATATAATGTAAAATAATAAAAAGCAAGTCAGCTTGCCCAGGGTTCGGAGACCATGGGAAGGTATAAATAGAGTAAGAGTTAAGGATAGAAGGTAGCTTTTGGAGAAGATCAGAAGTGTATGGGTTTGTGAAGGCGATATTCACTCTGAGTCTATAAGTCTGAGTCGCGGGTGATAGTAGTAGAGTAGGCTCTGCAGCTATGTGCGCAGAGGCCTGGTAGAGTCTGCAGCTATGTGCGCAGACCCCTGTAGCTGAGTGCACAGGGTGGATTTGGTTGTAATGAACAGAAGATTAATAAAAGCTAAGTGTTTCTGAATTGTTGTGTGTTTTATCATAGATCTATATGTTTATGCTTATGTTCTGAGTTTATGAAAATCTGTATGATTTATGGGTGCATGCACTGGTTATAATTGTTAAATGCTTGCTTAAAGACCTTAATAATTAGATCTGATCTATAATAAATACATTAATAATAAGAAACTAAGAAGCGTCTCATCACCGAGCTTCGCAAAGGCCAGATTGCTGTGCAGAGTAGCACAAGTGCATAGATCGGTTCGTGACCCTTCTAGTCCGCATTAAGACATCCCTAGGGTGTGGAAACCTAGTTCCAGTACCCTCCCATACTACCTTGGGTGAGACTTCAGTCCGCGCTCCACGGATTGTTGCCAAAAGGGCCGATAGTTCGGGATTTGTTTGGCTGAAACACTTCTAAACCTAGGTCAGGCCCCATCAAGCCAACGTGTGGCCCCTGCATTTATCGGCCGAAAAGTCATGCAAGAATACATGAATGTTCCCTGTGGGGTGGTCAAAGCGGTCTTTTCCTAATCCTCAGGATGAACTCCAACTTGATTGTATCCAGAGAGCCCATCCATCATGGACATTCTAATTGAACCAACCACCTTCTACAGTATTTTATCCATCTTGGGTAGTGGGTAGTTGTCTTTCAAAGACTCCCTGTTTAGATTCCTCAAAGTCTACACATAGCCTTATCTCTCTGTTCTTTTTCCGGACTGGGACAAAATTCGCTACCCACTCAGAGTATCTTAAAGGTACTATGATCTTTTCCTGAAGCAGCTTCCTTACCTCCCTTTCAATGGAGAGGAGTAGGAGTGGATTTATCTGTTTGCATTTCTGCTTGCACGGTTTCATTCTTCTTTTTAAAGGAATATTAGGTTGCATGATGTTAGTATCAAATGTTTTCAAATCATCATAAGACCAAGAAAAAACATCTTTGTAGGTTTTGAAAAGATCTAAATACCTCTGTTTGTAATGCAAGGGGATTCCTTTTGACAACTTGATCATCTGGGTCCTCCTCTGAACCAATGTTGCAATCTTGTACTCAACCGTCCATCTCAGGAGCCATTTGTTTGGTGGCTATGTTGTCTTTATTGAAAATCCTTTCTAGTGGGATGAGTCTGTGAGGGATAATATTCCCTTTTAGTTGCAAAATTGTGTGCCCAACCAAGGTGTCTTTCCATGAAGTGGCTTCTTGATCTACTTCTTCTTCTTCTTCTTCTTGATCAATGGTGGAGTTAGAAAAATCCCCAATGACTTCTATGAATCGTTTCACTTTCTCGTCATCTTCAAACACCTACCAGTGCTTGATGTTATTAGGTAGGGACGGTCTACACCTGATTTCCACCTCATATCTGAGAAGAGGATTTTGAGGGGGCATGAAAGTGCTTTCACCTACAAAAAGGGAGTCAACCATTTTGTTTCCTTCTTTGGGTAGAAATTGGATATTAAAATCAGGAAGAAGTTTTCAATTAAATGCCACACTTCATTCCGGTATGTCCTCAGTCTGGGGTGTTTGGCTTGGCATTGATTTCTGATCTTCCTTACAACTAGTACAGAATCTCCATAGACTGATAGGCATTCAATATTCATATTTTTTGTAGTCTGTAACCCAAGGAATAGTGATTCATAATCCGCCACTTTTTTAGTTGTTTCGAACTCCAACTTTGATGAGAGGGGTATTAGGCGGCCCTTAGGAGATACCAAAAATACTCCTTCCCAATTTCCCTCTTTTGAATTGGCTCCATAAGAAAAAATTCCATACTTTTCTTTCGCTTGCATGCTGATGTTTCTTCTAATATAGACTCGTCTTCTTGTAGGAGTAGAGACGAGAGGTCACTTTATTTTCCATAAATTGGGGAGTTTTTTGAGCCTTTAGTTGAGGTCACCGTTTTTACAAACCTGGATTCTTTATATAGCCTCCTTTGTTCTCCTCCAAAGGTGGGAATGGTAGCATAAGTAAGATCCAACTTGATAGAGCCCTCCACCTTAGAACCTCAATATCTAGATAGAAGAATGCCAAAATGAGGGGGTATATCTACCGCTACTATGTCCATTACCATGTTCTTCATCAGGATTTGAGCCAAGTTCACCACCAAATCCTTTATCATTCCCAAACATTTGACTCTCTTGGATTCAAAGGAGTATAGGTCCTTGTAGGGCTTAGTGATCTGCAAGGGAAGTTTTTCCATTACTTCCAATGGCATGAGGTTGTGGGAGGCTTCGAAGTCCAACAAGAAGTTATGAAAAAGGAGGTCATGGATTCTGAGAGTCACATAGAAAGGTGCAGTAGAAGGATCAAGTTCTTCCACATGCAGCCCAAAGACCACCATTGGCCTCTCTTCCTGAAGATTTAGAGAATCATGGGTGGGTGATGAGACTAATGGATGCATGAATTGCAATACTTGAGCTTTATAGGTAGGCTTCTTTAGAAGTTCAGTCAGTGGAACAAATTTTTTTACCTTTTCAATCTCCTTTTGAAGGTTGAATGTAGATTGGGTCTTTTCTATACCTCCTAGCTCTACTTATCCTTCACTACAACCAGTATTTTTCTGTAGAACAGGTGCCTCCTTTGTTGTGCGCCCCTCTGAGCTATTTCTTTCCTTATTCAAGGTTACTTTTACCCTGGCAGTGTCAGGATTCAGCTTACCTTTCCCTTTATCTGGTACTGAGGGAATATTTTTGGGGACAGTTGCTTCTTGTTTTTCTGGCTCCCTTGACCTCTTTGTTGAAGATCTTAGATCATACCTTTGGTGTAGGTTTTCTTGCATGAAATCTGCAAATTGTTTACAACAATAATCTATATCTTCCTCCTTTGTTGTTATTTCCCTATCATGACTGGCCTCCTAGTGAGCCATATGTCCATGTTCTTCTTGAGAGAAAGAAGAATATAAGTTTCCCTACATCTCCTGTGTATCTAACCATTGTTCATTGGGATCATCTTCTAAATATAGAGGATGAGGGATCTGATTTGGTTGTTCCTTTCTTTCCCTTGGCAGTATCTATAATGGAGGCCTTCTATACTATGGTTTATATCCCTAGTTGTTGCCTTGAGCATTCTATTTGGAGAGAGACTTGTTCTCAATTTTGAGCTTTCCAACCTTATGTGACAAACTCCTAATGATTTTATCCAGCTCCTCCAACTTCAGGCCTGGTGAATCTCTTGTTTGACCAAAGGAGGAAGCTTTTGATTTACCTCTTCTATTCCCAATGGTTTCCTTCTTTCCACTCGACTTCCCTGTTGAGGAAAAACTTTCTTCTACTTCAAGAGCATTGACTTGGAGCTGATCTAAAGTGGGATACTTCCCTTCTCTTAAGGTAAAACCAAAGTAATATTCAAAGGCTTCCAGGTAAGCTACACAAGCAGTAGCTATATCTCAACATGCAAGTTGTTATAGTGCTTATTTAACCTCTTATTAAATTCTGAGATATCATCCTTTGGCTTCTTCTTGATGGAATTGAACTATGTGAGGAGGTACTCATGATTTCTATTCTCACCCCACTTTTGTGTGAAGGAGGTTTCAAGTTCCTCCCAAGTGGTGATGGAGGAATTTGGTAGGGCTTTAAACCTTTTTCTGGCTTCTTCATCAAGGGATTGTACAAAACATCTCAGGACCACATCTAGTTGTTCTACATTTAGGTTCTCAACAAAAGCACAGAAGGCTTGAATGTTTATCTGAGCAGAATTTTCTTCTTCCCCATTAAACCTAGGCAGAAAATTTAAGTAGTCCTCGGGCATAACACTTAGGGGCTGAGGTAAATCAAGAGGTGCATACTTATTTAGAAAAAATCTTGGAAGATCCATCTAAATTAGTGGAGGGGGATTAAAATTTTCTTGAGGAACTAGGGTCAAGACCATAGTGGTTGGAGGGGAAGCAGGGTATGTCAAGATCTTAGGAGCCAATCCTAAATAATGAGCAACAGTGGGCTAAGAACTAGAGGAGGAAGTTACAAAGGCTGGTGAGATAGTAACACAGGCAGGGGGAGTTTTCTCTTTCCATACATTCCCGAAAATTAAATTTTCAGGGTTAGATACAAATGGGGTTTTCTATTGAGAGGTGTTTGAGTGAGTATGAGGCCTTTTAAAAGCCAGGGTGATTAATGATAATGAGGGGGTGTTGAGTCACCAAGGTGATGGGAATGTAATAAGAATAGACTTCATTCACCTACATGAAGGGTGCTCAATTTTTCGTATCCCAAGTGAAAAATCCTTCAATACGTTCCCTGGGAATGGTGCCAGAAGATGTTGTATCTCCCAGATGATGAGTCTCATCATTGAGTAATTATATGGACCTTAATTGGCCTTAATTCACCTCCTAGCTTAGCCAAACTAGCTATTCTCACAACTTATTGCATACTTTTGATTATATTTTTCTTATGGGTTGAGTTAGAGTTGGATGTTTTGCTTTGTGGTATAATGTGCATGTAATGCAGGGATAAAAGGTAGAAGAAAGGAACGGTGGTAAAAGGCCTTGGTAAAAACTCAGATGGGGCGAGAGAGAGAAATTATAGGAGGTGAATCCTCCTCATTTACTACCCATCCATTTGAATATCCCTCCATCAGCTAAAAGTACACACAGTCAAATCAGGAGTACTAAAAGACAACCAAGAAAGTGGAAGTACAAGCAGCCTCCCTACTAGAAGGAAGCCGAGCTAGTGAAAGTGAAAGGACAAGTTACCATTAAGTTGGAGTTGTACCTCCCTAATTTTGAGGGAAGTCGTTGAGACTTCAGATGTATAAATAGAGAGGCTTAGGACCTCAGTTTTTTTAGGTAGTTAACTAATAGTCAGTCAGTTACCAAGTATTCAGACCTTCTGACTTGTAACAATTTGATGTAATACAATGTTATTTGATCATGAATATGATTTTTGATTTGAGCCAACATTGAGTTAACTCAGAGGGCTGAAGCTTTTGGGTTAGGGCCCAACCCTAGTAGCCAAAGCTCCTCTTTCTTGTATTGTATTCTAGCATAGATTCCTTCTTTCTGTTCATTTGCTTAATCAGATGCATTCTCATTACAGCAACAATATGAATTCATGATTTCTGTTCATTCACTTAAAGTAGTTCATTTCCATTACAACACTAGCATAGATGCATGGTTTGATTATTCATTTGGTTAAGTATATTCATGTTCATTATAGTGGTTCAGTATAGATTCATGGCTTTCTTGTTCATTTACTGAAGTGGCTTCCTATTTTCTGTTCATTTGCTGAGTGGTTGTAGTTTCATTACAATAGTGTAGGGCAGATTGTTTATGTTCCAGTTTGTTCCATTTATGCTTTTCTTTAACCAGTAAGTTGACAAAGAAAATATCCACAAGGTTTCTCACAGGTGTCTCGGCCTCACCTCCTCCCTCTAGTACCGTGAGGCGAGGAAGGAACCCTGTAGCAACCCCAAAAGCACAGGGTTTTGGTTTTCCTAGGGTTTATCGTTTAAACATAGTCATTGAGTTCATTCCATTTTCACTCTGTGCCTCTCATGATTATCCACCCCTTCAGTCTCCCTTTCTGTCATTTAGGCCTCCACCCTCTTCCCAGATTTATCATGTTATCATTCTCATTTCACCCGCAAAACCCGCCAGTCGCTGCCCAATCCACTTTTCGTGTTTGACTTTCTACCTTTAAATCCCCACCATTGATCTATCTTCTCAGATCTGATTGTTGTCGCACACCCACTCACCAACTTGCTCGGTCACATCTCCGCCGTAGATCTACCTTGCCAGATATAATGGCCCTCGCACCATATCGCGTGGAGTTCCTTTCGACCATTATCGAGCTGAGAGCATGCAATATGGGAGGTTTCCCCATGCTACGTGTCAGCCAGGGAGGCTAATCGCATGAATTTTCAAAGTACAACTTATGGTTTTGAGGGCATGTGAGATACTGCTTACCGCCCTCCAAACCCACTCGTCATTTCTACACGTTTCTTTTCGCACTCCAATCTTCACCATCGATCTTCCCTGCTAGATTTGACAGATGTCGCTTCACCCGATCGCCAACTGGCTGGGCTGATCTCCGCTAATCACCTTTGTGATATAATCCCAGCCGTCCATCCTATTAGTCCACCATGTACACCCATTTGCCTATGTACCCTCCTACTATCTAATCTCAACCGTTCACTTACCCTTCCACCCGCCTGATCCAATGGTCCTCATGCACTTTCACTCTCTCACGTCCTCTTTTCACCATTTTGACCTCCTACTACTCTTCCGCCTAAACACAGACTTAGCTTAGTTTCCATTGTTCACCCCTTAGTCTAGGTTTATGCTCCTTTACTTTTGCAACTTAGATAGTTAGCATTAGATTAGTGTTGTTTAGCAATTGTACCTAGTTTAATTGTTTTCATGATTAATTAGGTTATGGTGATTCAGGATTGCATGTTGTTTTTTTCATCTCTAAAGTAGAATAGCTCTCCCTTAGACTAGGTTTTCTCTCCTCCCATCAAAATCAAGCTTCTTATGACCGTATAAAAGTCTGGCTTGGAACCCCTGGGGTCTTTTGCCAGATGAGCAGTGACAACAGGAAGTACCTTCACTTCCATTTGTGTATATAGCATAGTCACCCCCAAGTTTGTGCGAACCCTAGGTTGATAAGTAAAGTTGGTAAGCCAGTGAGTTGCAGCATTCTTGCTGCAATACCTAGGCTCACCACTAGAGACAAACTTAGATTGCTTACAAGACCAGTTCCTGGATACATCTAGATTGGTGTGTCTCAAATGATTCTCAAGAAGGAGGAGACATCACCCATGTTCTACACACATATATAAGAGGAATGAGTTGGTTCTTTCATCCGAAGATACAAGTCAGGTATTTCAATATTTCTACACATACACAATTCGCAGAAATATAACAGAAAATAGTGGAGGTCGAGCACTTCAAAGGCTTACAATTTAATCAACTTTGTGGAATAAATGAGATAAGACAAAGATAAGGGATAACTCAAAATGTAGAGCTCAAATCACCACGAATTATATATTAAAAACATAGAGCCTGAAACCATGAGATTTGTTACAATTATCTGAGTTACCGATAGATATAATGGACAGAAAAGAAGTTGTATGCTATGATTCATGTAGTGCAATTTAAAGATATAATTTCAACCCATTAAACATGCATGTGCATTAACATATCAATGCAAATGAATCTGTAGGAAAGTATGAAATATTCTAGCATATATTGTTGCATGAATCCAGAGAAGAAAATAGACAAATTGGATGAAAACAGGAAATAACACACTGTAATACTTAAAATGGGGAATCACCACTACTCCTGTGATATTCTGCAATAACTATGTAAGTAAGTGATACAGTCTCACAAAAATTGATCCAGATATTGGGGGGAGGACCCCAAGATCTAAAAAATGGAAATGGATCTTGGGGGAGAGCCCCCAAGATATAAAAAATTGAATTGCCAAAAGAAAAAGAGTAGAATGCCTAATAAACAAAACCACGAAGATTTTTTTCTTAAAACAAATAATAACTGTAAGGACTACATTGTGGTGGACAATATGTCCTTTTACAAAATGTGACTTGTTACTTATAGTATTTTTTAGTTACAATACCATGGGTCAATTCCATGGGTTGATGAATACCATGGGTGGATATAACAATACCATGGATCAATTACATGCGTGAATGAATACCATGGGTGGATGTCACAATACCACAGGTCAATTCCATGGGTGAATGAATACCATGGGTGGATGTCACTTACAATACCATGGGTGGATAAACACCATGGGTGGATGCCACTTACAATACCATGAGTAAATTCCATGGGTGGAGGAATAACATGGGTGGATGAATACCATGGGTTGATGCCATTTTCCATTCGGATCATTCCTCCCTCCTTAAGAAGCAATGGTCCCCATCGCGTGAAATTCCCTCTTGCGAAGTCTTTGTTGAATATGAAGAGCCATTGAAGAGAAGGGTTTTATGTGGTTAACCCATAACCATGATGAACAAAGATTCGAGGATAGAGATACCCTGTAATGCTTATGACCAATTGTGACATTGACAGTGTGCGACCTAGCAAATGGACTTCGATGAAGTGTGGGTTTCTGGATGACCCATAACCATGATGAACGAAGATCCAAGGATAGAGATACCATATAATGCTTGTGACCAACTGTGATACTGATAGTGTGCGGCCTAGAAAATGGACTTCAATGAAGTGTGAGTTTGTGGATGACCCATAACCATGACAAACAAAGATCCAAGGATAGAGATACCCTATAATGCTTGTGACCAATTGTGATACTAACAGTGTGCGACCTAGAAAATGGGCTTCGACGATAAGGATTTTGTGCGGTTGATCCATAACCGTGATGTTGGTTGTTGATGAAGTAGCAAGTGCCTACATGACTGGGGTGGGAGGGCACATCTCCAAAGGGAACTTGCTTTAAATGCCGCTCCAGAACTAAAATGGACATAACTTAGTCAATATAACTCAGAATATTCATTATAACCTATTTTTGGGAATAGAAGGACCATTTTACATCTTCCCATGTGTTGGAAATCTTTATCTGGACACCCTAGAATCTCAGATTCGCACTGCAACTTTTCCATCGTCATAAAAGTTCTGAAAAAATAGCTAATTTTATTTCAGTGATATCTCCCACATATGAACTCCGAATGGACCCATTTTGTTATTGAAATTTGGTGATATTTAGAGAGGAGCTCAGATATGCAATCATTAAACTGAAAATCTACACAAAAACTAAAAAAACTGATAGGAGAGTCGTCATCTGCTAGTTGTCGTCAATTTTTTTTTTGCAACATAGATGATTTTAAATCAGCGATATCTCCCTCATCCGGACTCCGATTCAGCTGATTTTTTTTTTCAATTTTGGTATTTTTTAACAAGGAATCCAGATATGTTATTTGTTTTTGTAAATTTTGCACAAAAGGCGTCAGATTTGATCTGCAAACTTGCCACCCCAAAAAATAATTCCTGCAAAAAAAATGAAAAAGAAAATTTCTTCCCGCTTTGCCCAAGAAAGTTCTTTGTGGAGGTCGTAGCACGTGCATGAATATTGTTGAAGATTTATGAAAATTTTTGAAACTAAAATATGCATCAAACCCTCATTCTCATGGACTCGTAACCTACTATGATACCACTGATATGGATCATGGGGGGAGGCCCCCAAGATTTAAAAAATTGAAATGGATCTTGGGGGAGAGGCCCCGAAGATCTGAAAAATTGAATTGCCAGAAGAAAAAGAGTAGAATGCCCAATAAACAAAACCACAAAGAATTTTTTTTTAAAATAGATAATAACTGTAAGGACTACATTGTGGTGGACAATATGTCCTATTACAAAATGCGACTTGTTACTTATAGTATTTTTCAGTTACAGTACCATGGGTCAATTCCATGGGTGAATTAATACCATGGGTGGATGTCACAATACCACGGGTCAATTCCATGGGTGAATTAATACCATGGGTGGATGTCACAATACCATGGGAAAATACCATGGGTGGATAAATACCTTGGGTGGATGCCACTTACAATACCATGGGTGAATTCCATGGGTGGATGAATACCATGGGTTGATGCCATTTTCCATTCAGATAAAAAATACCAACCTTTCTTTGCAGATTTCAAAACCCCTATTTAGTGTTGCTACACCCTATTTACAAGAAGATGGGGCACGTTATCAATCATGATACAGTAAAAAATATCCCTAGGCCGAGTCTCAGTTGTCAAATAATCTTGTTGTCTCAGCCAAGCAAGGTTCTATGTCCAAAAAACATCACAAAAACAGTAATTGCCTCATAAAGGAAAGAAAATCACAAGACCACAAAACAGATGAAACATTAATGCAATATCTCCGCGCCCCTCCCTATAATTACTTTGACTTCAGGCTGCATCTAGTTCACAATATGGTCTCCTATGTTGCTTAGCTAACTCTTGTCATTTATGCCTTTAATGCCTTCAGGGGCGACCTTGTCATTTCTTCCTTTAAAGTCTTGTTGAATACAATCGACGCCCTAATATGCCTGGTTTTGAATGCTTGATCTTATATATGTAATGTTACAACTGCTTTCAGTAATGACCCTATCATTTCTGCCTTTAAAGTCTTGCCGAACATAATCTGCACCCTGATCTGGCTTGGGGTTGCGTATTACAGTGTAACAGAGAAAACTCTGAGGCGCGGGCTTTTTATCTCTGAAACAAGTGAAATGGTCACTTTTTTATTTCCCCCTTAGCCCCCTTTATTATAGCTCCTTTTGTAATTTTCCTCATATGACTGGGGGATGGAACGAGGGGCTTAGCCCTTTGGGCACTAAGGCTTTCCACTACTGTTCAGGGGGCCTTTTCCTTTGTTATTTGGAATCCCACATCCTAGTGCTGAGTGCACCTTACCTTTGTCTTTTCCCCAAGACACCTGCGATCGTCGATGTTGTTGAGCATTAGAGAAGGTATGTAATTGCCACTTATTTCATTATATTTTCCTTTAATTCACAACTTCTTTACATTATGAGATGGGCACATGATGAAGGATTGTGATAAAGTTTAATAGATTTGTGAGTAACGTAAAATAACTAATTATTACCTTTTTCTATGCAGAAAATGAAGAAAAAGGAAGATCACCATTTCAGAGGAAAAGACAAGGCAAAACCAACTGTTGTCCCTTTGACAGGGAACCGCATCCAAACAAGGCAATCCAGATCGAAGCGCATGAGCCAGGAAAAGGAAGAATAAATGCCATATTAGTGCAAGAGGACAAAGAGATAATTGAAGGATAACGATATGGCGAATCCCTCAGGATCCTTTGATCCTAAGGGATCGCTACCTTAAGAATATCTGTATCTTTGGTATTTCCACCTGGCCGCTATAAAAAGGGACAGCGCTGCTAGCCCAAGGGGTGGATTATTGTTGTTTTATAGAATTTGCTATTATAAACTGAACTTTGATCATCGAATCTCTTTAAAGAGCGATCACTGTAACTCTGTTTTTATGATTAATATATAAACTTCTTTTCTATTCCATCTTTGATTTTGGAGTAACCATAACAATGCGTCCCTGGAGGCTAAGGGCCCGGCCCTAGTGGATCACTTGCTTTCTGTACCATTGTTTTCCGATTACAAGTCATTTGTGGTTTGATTTCTTTTACTTACTTCATTCAGTAATCTGCTGTTCCTTGTCATTTCATTTACTGGTTCGGTTATCTAATTCATATTTTAATAGTAAGGTTATCTTCTACAACTGAAATGTTATGTCGTTCATTTTGAGATCATATCGCATTGTTGTTCCTTTACAGATTGACATTACTATGTAACATTGCTGTTCCTTTACAGATTGGCATTATTGTTCATTTACAGAATAACATTGTTGTTCATTTACAGGTCAATATTGTTGTTATTTAGCTACGATTTACATCTATTTGTGATTGCTGTTCATTTGGATTACTGTTCCATTGTAACTGCAATTGTTGTTCCTCTATGACCATGGTTAATATTTATTATGCTAAACTCATATTACTGATTCCATCATTATAGATTTGCTGTGTGTTAACATTTGATTCGGTTTGTTGTTCAATATTTCGTAGACTTACTTACGCTTGCTATTCCATTCTTGGTGTGTTGTTCAAATCATTTCCTAGTTAAAGATTGCTGCTCAATTCCTTTAGATTATGATTGTTGCTTAATTCATTCCTGTAAGTTAAGACTTTGCTGTTCGATCTTTTCAATAGATTAGTTGTTGTTCCCTTTTCTGTTAATTGAATTATCATTTCAAGTAATTGCTTTGGTGTGAACAGAACGATTTGCAACTGTAGTGAACATTGACTATTGTTGTCTGGTTCCCAGATTGGAGATCTTCTCTTTGATTGCTTTTTAATTGCATCAGTTTACAAAGGAAAGAGTTATCATTACTACATCCTTGACTGATGAGTGCTGTAGTTTCTTAAATGAATGATTTAGTTACAAAGCATTTCAATTTCTTTCCATTACATTTAGAGTTTGTTTCCAGCATTTATTTACTTTTGTAAAAGCACTATACTACTAGCATTACTCTTGACAAGTGACCGCCTCAGACTGAGTACACTCTTGAGATAACAAATCGTACCTGGATTGATAATTAATGTAGGGTAAATAGAGGTTAAAAAGACCCTTTTTACTGCTCGACATTTTGGCACCGTTGCCAGGGAAGAGTGTAGCCATTTATTTGTTTTGAGAGTAGTGTAAGTACCTGCTAGGAGAGAATTGGGTTTTAAAAACAGAAGGTAAGAACCTGCGTACAGAGCATGTAACAGCCCTGCTCCCCCGCCCGCTTTCCTGTAGATTTGTTGTTATTTTGGGTAGAAATCAGCATTTGATTTGTGTGCATGACTAAACTGAAAAAGCCTGAAAATAATTTTAAACCACTACCAAAGCCTGATAAAGCTAAGGGGCCAGTGACTCTTGGCCATTCGACCTTTATAGACGAAATCCTTTAAAAAGCAGAATCTAAGCCTTCAGTAAGACCTAGAAAATTTGCTTCTAGACAACCTACTAGTTCCCTTCAGACCACAGGATCACCATTTGTAGCCTTTGCTGAGGTGCACAACCAAACTGAGGGGCAAGATTTTCAAGAAATTGAGAATTTTAGCCCAAAATCATTGCAATAAGGGAACTTTAGTAATCTCTACGAGGTAAGAGGAGAAACAGGGGAAACTGAAGAACTAAGATCTCCTCTTGGAATAATTTAGCCATTAAGCAGCCTAGATAAGGGATGTGCTGTAAAAATCATCCAGAACGAAGTTGAAGAACCTCAAGAGCTAAAATCCCCCGAGACATTAGGAACTCTCATCATCCCAGACAAAGGAAGTGCTGTTAAGGCCATTCCTGTTAAGGCCATTCCTGCTCCGTCTAACCAGCGTATGAATACCCTCCTAGAAATCCCAGAAGGTTATTGGCATATCTTTGACCAAATGGCCTAGAACTAGCAAACCCCCCAAACCTCCACACTGCAATATCCCATTGTAGATATTGTAGTTAATGCACCTATGAAGGCAATTCTTCTCTAGCACATCCCTACATTCCATGGCCTAACATCGGAAGACCCAGATGCATTTTTGTTTGAATTTGATGTGCTGTGCAGGGGATACGACTATACAACCGATCCCCAAAAGCTGAAACTATTTCCCTCTACATTAAAAGGATTTTCTTTACGATGGTTTATGGGGTTAGGTGTAGGTGTCATAAATGAATGGATCAGATGAAAGGGGCTTTCTTGAAGAAATATCAAGATTATTGTAGGTCTAGAGAGTTAAAGGATGAAATATCTCAGATGGTAGCTAGACCTAATGAGACACTAGAAGATATGTTGAACATTTTCAATATAATATTCAAAGATCTCCTTATGCATCATTACCCTTACCTGACAATGTATTAAAAACAACATTAATTAAAGGCATGAAGGAACAATGGATTGAAACACTAAATATTATGGGAAAAGGAGACATTTATCAAGAAGATTTTGCTAACATCATTGATTTATGTATTAGGAGCTCACGAGGTAGCACAAGGCTAAACCCAACGGAACATGACAGGTTTACAAGGGACAACAAGATCTCTGGAGAAGGAGTAACTTGCGTAGAAATCAGAAATTTACTAGAAAATTTCAAAACTGATATATTGGGGACTCTGACAACATAGCTCGATATTATTCAAGTGAAATAGAAACAAGCGGAAGCAGAGCAAAATCTAGCAATATTCTGTCCCGGATGCAGAAGGAAACACAACCACAAAGAGTGCCCATTAGATGCAGTGCAAGTTTGTGCCATTTGTACAAAAGACCACTCTACGGAGAGCTGCCCCTCACTTCCTGGTTTGAAAGCAGTATACAAAGAAGTGAAAGAAGAACCAGAACTAGTGCACCTACTTAATCATCGTCGTCAATGGCGGCCGTGACACTCAGGTATGTTCCCGCATCCATCTTCTTCTTTCAAGCCTCCGCAATATCATGCTCAGCAATATAATACAATGTGGCAAAATCAACCTCCCTTCTCAAATCGGTCACAACAACCATTTCCTTCATCATCACCATGGTCGAATCAAGCAAGTCAATCTAATTGGATAAATTTTCCCTATGCTCCACCACATTGGCAAAACAATGCATATCCAACACAATGGTCCCCTCCCAGTTCGCAGAGTCAAGCCTAGCAAACAAACTGGCAAAGACTGATGAATCAACCAGTAGGAACCATTCCACTCCCTCAACCTACACTGCTAGCACTACAACAAACCCCCAGTCCAACTTAAGACTACAATTCCTAGCCCAACCCAACCCGAACCCAAATAACAGACCGGTTCAATCTGTTCAAATAATTGAAACACCAAAACTAGAAACCGATCTAAGGGAGTGCAACGACCTTCAATTAAGGTCTGGGCGCATTATAGAAATCGAGGGAGATAAAAATGTTCAAGTTGAAAATCAGTTATGCATAGAACAACCATTACAAGAAGAAGATGTGGTCAGACAACAGACTCATGACCAAGCAACCACATCTTCTCCCCCATTCCTAGAACGATTAATCATACTACGCCCTATAGAACATCCTCAATTTGATATTCTGGGAGAACTAAAGAATTTGTACATAAAAATCTTGCTCCTCCAAGCTATCCAAGATATCCCAATATACACAAAGACCATTAAAGAGTTATGTATAAAAAAACCGAGGAGAATAAAAAATAACCCAACAGTCCAAGTAGTTGGCACCCTATCTGATCTGTTATCAGGAAGAGGAACACCCGTCAAATATGAAGACCCAGGAAATCCAATAGTGACAGTACAAATCAATGGACAAACCTTTTTAAATGCCTTAGTTTATTTAGGGGCTGCAATTAATATTTTAACAACTACCACTTGTCAAAAACTGGGCATTACATCAATAGAACCAACCTCCACCTTATTAGAACTGGCTGACTGATCAGTAGTTAGGCCAGAAGGCACACTACATGATGTCATGGTATCCGTTGATTCCTGCGAATATCCTGCCGAATTTCTGATAATAAACCCCAAAAACCGACTCGATGGACATCCGTTAATTTTAGGTAGACCTTGGCTTGCGACCATTGATGCTTACATTGGCTGCCGACAAGGAAGTATGACCATAACTAGAGGGAGTAACATCAAGAATCTAACCCTATACCCTCTAGCCTAGCCAAGTGTAACAATAATAAAAACTAACAGACATCCTGTATCATACCTCACCGAAAACATTAGATCCCCATTAACCATAAAAGATGCCTTCGATTTTAAAGATCAAACAGAGGATGATGTTATTAACAACTTCATTAACCAAGCTAAATTCAGATCCCACGTACAATGTCATATGATAGAGGTAGCATTTGACAATGAACTAGAAGAAGATCCTCTCAAAGACACTCATGATCAAACAATACACACTACCTCTGTTTCAAATAGCAAAACTATAGAGATTGAGCCAGGAAAAACCTTAAACATCAATAATAAACTGACTCCTAAACAAGAAGAGAAGCTGGTGCAACTACTGAGAAAATACAAGGAAGCTTTCGCATGGGATTATCCGGATATGAAGGGAATCGATCCCCAGCTATGTACACACCACATTTATATAGAAAAGGATGTGAGACCTGTTCGCCAACCCCAACGGAGACTTAACCCTCACCTGAAAGACATTGTGAAATCTGAATTACAAAAAAATTTGGATGTAAACTTTATTTATCTGATCCTCGATAGCAAATGGGTCTCTTTGCTAGTAGTGGTGCCAAAGAAGAATGGAAAGTGGAGGATTTGTGTAGATTATAGAGAATTAAACAAAGCAACCCAGAAATATCACTTTCCTCTTCCATTCGTTGACCAGGTATTAGATACATTAGCAGGAAAGAAATTCATTTCTTTTTTGGATGGCTTCAATGGGTACAATCAGATTCAGATTGCCCCTGAAGACCAGGACAAAACTACTTTTACCTGTCCTTGGGGAATGCTTGCCTAAAAAGTCCTACCCTTTGGCCTATGCAATGCCCCTGCCACATTTCAAAGGGCTATCCTCAGCATCTTTTCAGATTTAATAAATGAAGGGCTCAAAGTATACATGGATGATTTCACACCATACAGAGATGATTTCGACCCAGCACTAGACACATTGGAAAAGGTGCTGCAACGATGTATCGCCACCAGGCTCTGCTTGAGCCATGAAAAGTGCTATATGATGATGACTGAAGGACTCATCCTAGGTCATTATATTTCAGCGGTTGGAATGCAGGTAGATCCAGCCAAAATTCAAATAATTTTGTTAATACCTACTCCTACCACACAGACAGAGGTATGCAGTTTTCTTAGATTCTCTGGTTATTATAGGAGATTTATAGAACATTTTTCTCAAATAGCTGCACCTCTATACGAACTAACAAGAAATGTTGATTTTGTTTGGACAGATAAATGCGATCGTGCTTTTGAGGATCTGAAAAAGCTTGTGTCAACAGCCCCAGTGCTCAGAGGCCCAAATTGGGACCTACCATTTCAAATTTCATCAGATGCTTCAAACACAGCTATTGGAGCAGTCCTTGGGCAGGAAGAAGACAAAAAACCATATGCAATCTATTACATTAGCAAGAATTTGTCTCCTGCTGAGCTAAACTATACTGTTACTGAAAAATAATTTTTAGTTGTAATACATGTTGTAAATAAATTTAGGCATTATATCACCGGATATCCTGTTGTTTTATATACAGATCACTCTGCCATAAAATATTTAGCAAATAAACCAATTAGAAATAGTAGAGTAACAAGATGGTTGATTTTATTACAGGAATTCGACATCACAATAAAAGATTGACTTGGGAAAGAGAATCCTATAGCTGCTTTTCTCTCACGAATGCCGAAGCCAGTGGACACAGCAGTAGTCAAAGAACAATTTCTAGATGAACATTTATTCGCTATTATTGTCAAGACACCCTGGTATGCTGATGTTGCAAATTATTTAGCAGTAGGCAAATTACCAAAGCATCTGACCCCCAATGAACGAAAACATATTGTGCAGTGTAGTACCCGATTTTATTGGATTGGGGGCTACCTATTTCATAAAGGGGCGAATATGCACATCAGAAGATGCATCCATGAAGATGAAATATTTGACATCCTGAAAGCCTGTCACGACGGACCGTGTGGTGGACATTTCGTAAATCGAAGAACTGGTTACAAAGTTTTGCAAACAAGGTATTACTGGCCCACAATCTTCAAAAACGCAAAGAAATTTGTTCAATCCTGTGATAGTTGCCAAAGAGCAGGATGCCCTGGACAGTGCAACGAAATGCCTTTGAACCCACAACTAGTAATTGAACCATTTGAGTGTTGGGCGCTCGATTTTGTTGGTCCAATCAACCCATCATCAAACTAGAAAACATATATTTTGGTAGCAACTAAGTATGTGACCAAATGGGTTGAAGTAGAGGCACTTCCAAGAGCTACAGAGGACTCTGTCATTCATTTCCTATTCCAAATATTTGTGCGATATGGCCTCCCAAGAGACATAATCACGGATGGAGGACCACAGTTTGCAAGTAATAAAATTGCTGCAACATTAAAAAACTATCATATTCAGTACAAGATTACCACTCCGTACCACCCACAGGCAAATGGCCAAGTAGAGAGCACGAATAAATTCATAGAGTCAATATTAACAAAAACCATTGTGTCACACAGACGCGATTGGGTTACAAGATTGTCGGAAGCTTTGTGGGTATACCGAACAACATGGAGAAACACCACTGGTTATTCACCATATCAGCTAGTATTTGGAAAGGAACCCATCTTTCCAATAGAGTTCGAAATACAAATGTTGAGAACAACACAGGAGGTCGGTCTAGATTTAAATGAGGCCTAGATTAATAGACTACAACAAATCAACGAGCTAGATGAAATTAGGCTCTCGACTCTTCAACATACTACATTAATCCAACAACAGAGAGAAAAATGGCACGATGCCCTGATCAAAAAGAAAATCTTCCACGAAGGAGATTGGGCACTCCTATACGATTCCAGGTTTCAGGATTTTCTGGGAAAACTTCAGACTTGCTGGCTGGGACCATATGAAATCTAGAAAGTGCATGACAATGGCACTATTACTTTGACTACTATTGATGGATCTGGACATACCTTTAAAGAAAATGGCCACCGAGTTCGACTGTACCACAAACTGCTTATTCGGGAATCCTTCTACCAACAACTTCGAGAAGATTCTGACATGCAGATTTTCGCTGGGGAAGAGAACTCTTCCTCGCCTTTGGTTCACTAAGTAATTTGATTGCTTTTAAATTTTGTACGTAAATTTTTCTGGTTTTTTTGTGTAAATTACTTTCTGTACAGATCTCTGCATTTCTGCAATTTTTTACATTTTGTTGTTCCTTTCCGAAGGAACAACACTTTCACTGCTTTGTTGTTCCTTTGCGAAGGAATAACACTGTCGCATTTTGTTGTTCCTTTCCGAAGGAATAGCATTTTCGCCATTTTGTTGTTCCTTTCCAAAGGAACAACACTTTTGTATTTTGTTGTTCCTTTTTGAAGGAATAGCATTTTCGCCATTTTGCTGTTCCTTTTTGAAGGAACAACACTTTCGTATTTTGTTGTTCCTTTCTGAAGGAACAACGTTTCCGCCTTTTTGTTGTTCCTTTTCGAAGGAACAACACTTTCACATTTTGCTATTCCTTTCCGAAGGAATAGCACATCCACATTTTTGTTGTTCCTTTCCGAAGGAATAGCATTTCCCCATCTTTTGTTTGCACTTGCTTTATTTGCTGTTCCGATTAAGGAACAACTATTGTTCCTCTCAAGGAACAATAATTTCGAGTATATTTTTTTCCCTTTTTGCTTACGGTTTCTATGTGCAAATATTCTTTAGCCGTCCCTCTAAAGAAACAACAGTTGTTCCATCTAAAGAACATAACTTTTTGAGTGCATTTTTCTTCTTTTTGTGTGTATGTGTGTTTCACCATTTAGAGGATTTTTGTGAGTGATGGTCATTTAAGGCGTAGCTATACATGTATGTAAGAATACAAAAACTAGAGGATACTGAAATCAACAAATCAAAGGAAAATTGTTATCTTTAAAAGAAATTGCTTTGAATTGATAAGAAAAAAGAGGAAACGACACAAGTATTTATGTCACTTTGCTGTCTTTATTTTTCACTAATACCAATGTGATTGATTATTTTTATCATGATGGTTTTTTCTAAATCCCCATAATTCACTTTGATCATTATTTTTGAACAAGAATAAGGGCATATTTTCTCTATTGATATGTTCAGACTTCTTCCACCATCCCTACTCTTAAGGAGTGTTGAACCACCCTCTATATATAAATAGGAAAAGTGCTATATAAAAGAAAATAAGAAAAAGAAAAGATGTATATCTATATTATTACTAACATGATTTGTCAGATGAGGGATAGGGGGTCTCATCAAGAGCTAGCCTACCATGATCATAAGGAAGAAAGTGAAGTGGAATTCCCACTATGGCCACCACACTAGGGATATGATCCAAGAGGCACATCAGAAAAATAAGAAGTCCTTGGAACTGGAGGTCTCATCATGAGCCAACCTTTCCACCTTTCACTCCTTCTCGGTGAATGGCATTGTGATTCATCTGGTCACCAAGCCAGCATAATGGCCTCCATTCTGATATCGTACAACACTTTCCTATGCATACACAAAGGATTATGGTTCTAAGGGTGAAATAAGCAACTCTGTCAAGGTTATGGACACCTGTGGGCAACAAAGCTCTGCTGATGGTATTGAAGTCATATTTCTTATACACCAATAGTCATTATGAACCCTTCTTCTTATATCTTTATAGTGATTTCACATGAGATTATGTCATATAACCCTTTCGAACCTTTGATACATGAAAATAGTTTACAAATCAATCATGATGGTTAAAGTAGATAATGACCGCATAAGAACTTTTATTCACGTCAGCTGTCCTATCCTCCATTTTTCACATCATATCACGACATTTCCATATTTATTAGCGATTTCATCATACGCCTTGATTTCGGTAATCCGCTTATTTTTGTAAACATGTCATATATCTATACATTGTTCCTTTATTCCACTATATGATTTCAGTTCAGCATGCTGCTCCTTTATTTAACGGCCGAGGATGGCCTATCACGTTTCAGGGGGGCGTGGGTGATCTCCATAATTTACTGGCATATGTGTCAGCGCACTATTTGGAGGTATTATGAATTCACCAAAACTCAAGAATAGCAAGCCTAATGGTATTTTGTTTCCCAATATGCATGGCTTGCTATTCCAATGCCATTTCCATGTTTTTCTCTGCAAAAATTAGCAGTGAGTCAAAAATCTGAACAGCTTGCTATTCCATCATATTCTCTACATTTTCTTAACAATTTGAACAGCTTGTTGTTCCATCATCGTCTCTGTGCTTTTACAGTGTGCTAAGTGTGAATAAGATGGGAGGAAGATCAATTCGCAGTGAGCCACAGGTGTTAATGGTCTCTGACGCTACATGAGAAATCTTAGCAAGGGCAGGATGGATAACCTACCTTAACCATCTACAGTAATCTAACGAGACGGTGGCAATCAAGTTTCTGCAGAATTTGCAGGAATATTATTCCATGGTGAGAGGGAGATAGATAATAGTCACAGATGATATAATTGCTAAATTTTTGGGACTACCAGCCGTTGGACCTATATGGACTCTGAAAAAGGTGAGACTGCGAGACGCCATAACCATCTTCCAGGGTGAAGGGTAGAACCTTAATGTCAAAGGGAAAGGAGTCCTGCTGGCAACCCTGGGAGAACCTTGGGAAGAATTGGTGAGAATTATCCAAAGCTACATCACTTGCGATGGCAGAAAAGACGTGGTAAGACCACACCATCTCAAACTACTAGCCGTATTAAAGCAAAAATGTGTTGTGAATCTACTTGCATTTTTTAATTTTTTATTACATGATGTTGCCCGAAGCATGAGAAAATCATGCCATGTAGAGTTAGTACTAAGCCATCATGGTTTAATTCGGTTGATAGTTAGTTACAGTCTTGCCCAATAGTAGAGTAGTTGGGAAGAATTGATTTTCTCGATAGAAGGGGGACTGGCCTTGCCAGCTCCAAAATGAAAACATACTGCTAGCACATCGAGTAGACCACCAAAATGAAGACAATCTGCCAGATTGGCAAGGAGCAGAGGAACGCTGGGAAATTCCCAGGGAAACATTAGCCAGCCTGTGGAAATACATGATTTAGAAGACGAACAACCCCCACAACTTGAAGGTGGGGAGAATGAAGAAGAATTAGAGGAAAACGATGAAGAAGAACCGAAAGAGGAAACTGAGCAACTCGGTCAGGAACAAGGGGAGGAAACAGAGCAATGTAGCGAAAGTCCACTGCAAAACCCTATGCAAGAAGATGAATTGGCCCAAATTTTGGCCAATATGGGCGAGTATGTCCAACCTCACAACCCACTCAACCCCCATACCGAAGAAGGGCCAGAGGATCACTCTGCTCATGATAAAAGTGCATCTGAGGAAATGTGTGACAAGGAGGAAGAAGAAGAGGATCACTTTGCTCATGATAAGAGTGTATTTGGGGAGAAGAGCACCGAGGAGGAGGAAGAAGAACAATCTGTTTCGAGTTAGAATACACCCAAAGAATTGCATGATGAAGAAGAGGTAGAAGAAGAAGCTACCCAGGAGACAACATAACAAACTAGGGTTTCTACCCCTGAAAAATTTGATCAACAGAACACTGAAGAGGTGTTCCAAGAAGGAAACATGGAAATTGGCCAAGGCGAAGGTACAATGCCTAAAGTACAAAGCCCAGGTCTAAGAAAAGAAACGGCTGTTCCTACTAAGGAAATAGATGAAATTAAAAAATTGCGAAAGGAACAGCAGAGATTGCTTAATGTAATTAAGCAACTTCAACAACAAATAAGAATCTTAAAAATGGGGAAGAACTCGAAAGGAACCTCTGGGGAAAAGCGTGCAACCACCTAAGCAAAACCCCATAAGAAAAAGACCAAGAAGACTCAAGTCAAACCTGTTATTCAGAATTGCAAGGAATAGCATTTGGCTGTTGCAAATGCAGAAGCACAAACAGACAACACACCAGCCTATGATAAGGAAATCCAGATAGAGGCATTGTCCTCTAGTATTACGACCAACCGGACAGTCTGTGAGAAGGAAACTTATACCATAAAGACTAGATGTCACAATAAGGAGATCCAAGTAGATATCCAACCCAAAATTGTCATGATGGATAACGACCCGAGGATAGTCACTCTGCAAAAAGACTTGGCACAAGCCCAACAAATGATAGAGAAACTCACAGAGGAAACTGTTTCTCAAGAAAAATATTAGAAGTTACAACAGCAGCTAAAGAACATCAATGCATCAGAAAGCCAAGCCTTCGATGGATGGCGAAGGGCAGAGGAAAGAGTCAAAAAGGTAAACCATAGACTAGACACAGTTATAAATCAAATGGATACCTTATGTTCTCTGTATACTGATGTTCTAGCATGTAGGGCACCCGCCAGAAACTATGCTTTGTTTTTAATGGAAAGATATTTACAATTGAAAATTAAGGTTGTCAAGGTAGGAGTGCCTATAGAGATAAAATCCATTGATGATTTCATAAACTGTTGTAAGAATTACGGGGTGAAAGTTCAGCGATTGTTATGTGAATTTTACTTGCAGAATCTTGTGTTAGATGGAGAAACAGAGCAGAACACTAGCCCTTTTGTGGGTGATGTCCAACTTCAGGCATTTATTTCTTTTGGTGTTAATCAGATAAAGTGGCTTAAAGACTACAATGTGTTCTAGAGAGAGGAGAATGGATTATATCTGTGTGGGTAAGGGGTGAACCTAGAGACCCATTGCAATTATGGAATAAACATAGGATCCTAATGAGAACTCGGGGTGTGATCCAGACATTGGGACCTATTCACATAGCAGTCATCTGGAAAGGGGTAGAATACTTCCTAACCATCAAAGACCTTGCCATAGTAGTAGCCAAATTCCAATACCAGACTTATAATCGGAATATCCAAAATAGAGAACCATTCAATTATGAGAATTTTAAGCTAGCTACTGACTGCTTGGTTATCTATGGTGACCTTATCTTGAGAGAAGGTCCGTCTTGGTTAGGCTGTACGTTCTGAAGTCCAATCATCTGGTATCCTGCACCAGGGTATAGAGCCTTATATGAATTGCCTGAAGGTGAGACAGGGCATATTTTTTAAATCCTAGCGAGGAATCATGGTTATAGATCATCGACTGAGAATCCTTCTCCAGCCTATTCCCTAACTTCTTTGCATGTCAATTACAATGTTTTCATGAGGGCATGAAAAAGGGTAAGCAGGGGGGTGTGTTGAGCATTAGAAGGTATGTAATTGCCACTTATTTCGTTATCTTTTCCTTTAATTCACAACTTCTTTACATTATGAGATGGGAACATGATGAAGGATTGTGATAAAGTTTAAGAGATTTGTGAGTAACGTAAAATAACTAATTATTACCTTTTTCTATGTAGAAAATGAAGAAAAAGGAAGATCGCCATTTCAGAGGAAAAGACAAGGCAAAACCAACTGCTGTCCCTTTGACAGGGAACTGCATCCAAATGAGGCAATCTAGATTAGAACGCATGAGCCAGGAAAAGGAAGAAGAAACGCCATATCAGCACAAGAGGATAAAGAGATAACTGAAGGATAATGATATGGTGAATCCCTCAGGATCCTTTGATCCTGAGGGATTGCTACCTTAAGAATATCTATATCTTTGGTATTTTCACGTGGCCGCTATAAAAAGGGACAACGCTACTAGCCCAAGGGGTGGATTATTGTTGTTTTATAGAATTTTCTGTTGTAAACTGAACTTTGATCATCGACACTCTTTAAAGAGTGATCACTGTAACTCTGTTTTTATGATTAATATATAAACTTCATTGTTGTTCCGTCTTTGATTCTAGAGTAACCGTAGCAATGCGTCCCTGGAGGCTGAGGGCCCAGCCCTAGTGGAGCACTTGCTTTCTGTACCATTATTTTCTGATTACAAGTCATTTGTGGTTTGATTTCTTTTACTTGCTTCATTCAGTAATCTGCTGTTCCTTGTCATTTCATTTACTGGTTCTGTTATCTAATTTGTATTTGAATAGTAAGGTTATCTTCTGCAACTGAAATGTTATGCCATTCATTCTGAAATAATATCGCATTGTTGTTCATTTACAGATCAGTATTGTTGTTATTTAGCTACAGTTTACATCTATTTTTGATTTCTGTTCATTTGGATTATTGTTCCATTGTAACTGTAATTGCTATTCCTCTATGGCCATGGTTAATATTTATTATGCTAAACTTAGATTACTGATTCCATCATTATAGATTCGCTGTGTGTTAACATTTGATTCGGTTCGCTGTTCAATATTTCGTAGACTTACTTATGCTTGCTGTTCCATTCTTGGTTTGCTGTTCAAATCATTTCCTAGTTAAAGATTGGTACTCAATTCCTTTAGATTATGATTGCTACTTAATTCATTCCTATAAGTTAAGACTTTGCTGTTCGATCTTGTCGATAGATTAGCTATTGTTCCCTTTTCTGTTAATTGAATTATCATTTCAAGTAATTGCTTTGGTGTGAACGGAATGCTTTGCAACTGTAGTGAACAATGACTATTGTTGTCTGGTTCCCAGATTGGAGATCTTCTATTTGATTACTTTTTAATTGCATCAGTTTACAAAGGAAAGAGTTATCATTACTGCATCCTTGACTAATGAGTGTTGTAGTTTCTTAAATGAATGATTTAGTTACAAAGCATTTCAATTTCTTGCCATTACATTTAGATTTTGTTTCCATCATGTATTTACTTTTGTAAAGGCACTATACTACTAGCATTACTCTTGACAAGTGACCGCCTCAGATTGAGTACACTCTTGAGAAAAAAAATCATACCTAGATTGATAATTAATGTAGGGTAAATAGAGGTTAAAGAGACCCTTTTTACTGCTCGATAGATGTGCAGGGTGATGTCATCACTGCCACATGTCACCCTATCAGAGGTGACATGTGTCACCCAGAAATGGCCCCATAGGACCCTTTAAAACACTGAAATAGAATGACACGTGTCCTTGTACAGCTACGTCACCCTTCATACTACCACGTCACTCACCATATCGCCATGTGAAGGAGAGAGAAAGGGTCTGCTTAGCCATGGTTTTTCAATGAAATTCCTTTGTAAATGGTTTTCGACCTCCCCCGGTGATGTAACATTATATCGCAAATCAGTGATAACACAAGGTTTTGGAGTGTTTGGGACTGTGATGTTATAGGATGTGGTATCGTGAGATTGCGATATAGCGATATTGTGGGATGCGGTATGAGGGACCTGTGGGATGCAGGACTGCGAGATTGTGGGATTGTGGGACTGCATGATTTACCGTATTTCGCCACGTGGAGGAGAGAGAAGGGGGTGACCCAGCCTTTGTTTTTCCATATAATTCCTTTGTATTTGGTTTTTGGTGTTTCTTGGAGCTTTTAGACTGTATCGCAGAATCGGCCCCTGCATAGTCTTGGAATGAAAACCCCACTGATCGTCGATTTCCCGGACTTCATCAATATGTCGATGCACCAATGCCACATGGAGGAGAGAGAAGGTGGTGGCCCTGTCTTTGTTTTGTTCCACATTTTATTTGTAATGATTCTCGGCCTCCCTTGGCAATGTAACACTACATCGCATAATCGCCCCTCCGTAAGGTTTTTAGAGTGGTAGCCCTTTGCTTCGTCGATATGCCGATGCGCCGATCGCTAATATAGCGAGATGTTTTGTGCCCAAGACCCCCGACTACTGATATACCGATAAATGCTCCACTCGGACCCGCCCACTACCGATATATGATATCAACGATCAGTGGATCATTCTTTTTTCACCCTACCAGTATCCCTTGCCTTCCAGAAATCCCGATTTGCGATTGTGATTTGTCTTAGACCTCCGATTGCGATTTGTCTTAGGGTTTTTTCTTTGTTTTCTAGGTCTTCCAAAGGTAATCTTCAAGAGGCTCTAACTTCTGATCCAGGAGTCCTTTTTTGGACTTCTATATACCATTGGAAATCTTTTTCTGAGCACTATGCAATGGACAGTGTTTAATAAAGCTCTCATGGCTTCTATGGCTCAAGACATGGCTTCAACTTCACTGTTATTATGCATCCTGGCCAACTAATCATTTGCAAAGTAGCGAGTGAGAAATGAGTGACAACACTTATCATGGTGCATTTTGAACCTATGAATTATTTCATTCATTTGAGGAAAATAGAAAAACCTTTGTAGATGTGCCATTATCTTGTCTATACCAACATGCCCTGAAAAATGAGAAGAAAGTGTTCCCTTGATCACATGGGTTCTTTCTCCCTATGGTATGCACATCTTGAAAATATGGTAAAATAACCTGTAATGGACATGGTAATTTACCTCTTCCATGTGAGCACCATCAGTTAGAGATTCAAAAATATTTTTGAAAACAATATATGCAGTATATTGTGTTGGAAATAATACTGAGAGGGGGGGTGAATCAGTATTATCAGATCAATCAAACCTTTTCAATGCTCAGAAACATATACGCTACTTCAGTTAAGTAAAACAGCGTGTACACGCTACTGTGACTAAATAAAACAGCGTATAAGCAGAAAACTCATAACTTAGTTAGCTTATTCTTCAGTTAAGTTCATCAGGACATTATTCAGCACATTAACGGTAAGCAGATGCAGTATAACAGAACGGATCAAAAGTCACACACATGAACACCAAGATATAAGGTGGAAACCCAATGTGGGTGAAAACCACCTGCTGCAAGTTATCTCTATCTTTCTTTAAGAAACTTCAGTTTACAATCTTTTGTACTGGTGCAGCCTTATACCAGTACGCAGGCTACAACCTGCAGAAGGCTGCAACCTTCTCTCGTTCTCCAAACTTCCTTGGAAGGGAGCTCCAACCCCCTTTGTTCTTGTACTAGCCAAGATACTAGTACGTAGGTGCTGACCTACAATCTTCTTTTCTTCAGGTATCACCTTTCATACATTTTCAGACTTGAATATTCCTGAAGCACAACATTACAATCTGAAGACCACAATTCATTCAATTTCCACAACAGATCATTGAAGCATAAAACAACCAAACTCTGAATCACTGAACCACTGAACCCTGTCAATCACCAGTTATCAGAACACAGAGCAGACTACAGAACTCTGCAATAACTGTCAGACCCCACTGTAAACCCAAAAACAAGCTTCAAAAGATATACGCTACTTCAAGGAGCCAAACCCGCGTATACACGCTCTTTTACCGAAGCCAACCTGCGTACAGATCTAAAAATAAACTTTCTCAATTTGCAGCTGTACCAGACATTAGTTAGACCCAGAACATAGCATTGCGACAATATGCAGATCTAGAAATAAGCATAATCAACCATATCATGATAGTGCATTTCAAACCATTAGATCCCGATCTATCCTTAGATCTAGTCTTCCATCAACCAATGTGATCTCTCCTTGGCTTAGATCAAGCAACCCAGCACCTGCAAATCAGATCTCTTTCACTCTTAGATATTCAAGCCCTTGTCGAAAGATGATTTTGCCTAATGATCTTCTTCTCCTTATATAGTCTTAGGCCTAGCTCAATACCAAGAGCCAAAACCATAGTAACACAATACCATCAACTTCAAAACTAGGGATCGACACGCCCGTCGAGACACAATGGTCCGAAATCATAGGCACAACTTCCAAGGACTAACCACCATGGACCAAAGGAACCTTTCCACATACACGCGCTTTTTATGAATCTAACTAGCGTGTACACGCGACTTGGGCTTAACGAAACGGCGTGTATGAGCTTCCTTGGCATGCTGTACTGAGATCTGTCTTCTGATTAAGATGCCATCACTTGTACCAACCTCTGAGCACTTGTACCATCCTCTGAGTGAGTTGCCATCAAGGACAACACTTGAATCATAATGCCAACAATCTCCCCCTTTGGACTTGATGGCAACCACCACACCAAGTCACTCTCCCCCTTTGACATCAAGAGCAAAGGGCTGTGCTCCCCCTGAGGACATGCTGATACCTCTGCTTGGCTGTGCTGACTCGTGCTCCCCCTGACAGTAGGCCAGATCTGAAAAAGATGTTCTTCAACAAGAGCCAAGATTTATACACCATAAGGGACCTTCCTATCACCAAAAGACTCAATACATACATCCATACTCCCTACCAAGAGGGGACATATCAGAAACAACCAATTATATTACAGCATTCATCCCAGGCATAGTGGGGAAACCAACATAGGCCGTTACATGACCTTGACACCATAAAAGAGATATGACAAGAGAGATACATGACATAGAGACAACAGATCTAGACCAAGACTTAGGAAAGACACCAGCAACATCTGATAAACATCTTGTTAGATCAGCAACCAGAATTTCTTTCTGAGCTCCTTCTCCTGAAACCAACAACCAAAACATCTGAATGCCAACAATGCTTTATGAGACTTTTGAGCTGCTCCCCCTGAACCTGTGCCTGTTGCACTCCCTGAAACTGTGCCTGAAGAATTCTGACATTCCTATTGCTTTTCAGAACTTCAGAGTTTTCCCTTGCTGTTCAGAACTTCATATACGCGTTTTATCCTGTATAAAACAGCGTATGTACGCGGATATTCTTTCTGCAACAAGCGTCCAGCATACACGCGACTTACCCATCATAAATCCGCGTGTATACGCTCATATCCCTTCCGTAACCTGTGTATACCAACTTTTCTGTAGAACAAACAATCTTCAACAACAGGATGAAGCATCAACTACTCCCAGCTTTTGTCTGAGATATTCAAAAGTTTCCCTGGGCAGTGGTTTTGTGAGAATATCAGCAACTTGCTCCTTAGAAGGAACATACTCCAACTTGACCTTCTGCTCAAGCACTTGTTCCCGAAGAAAATGGTACTTGATTGGTATGTGCTTGGTCTTTGAGTGCATGACAGGATTCTTTGAAATGCTGATTGCACTTGTATTATCACATAAGATAGAGACAGGTGGAGTGCAAGTGATTTGAAAGTCCTGCAAGGTCTGCATCATCCAAAGAAGTTGTGTGCAACAAGATGCTGCAGCCACATATTCTGCTTCAGCTGTAGATAAGGCAATCGAACTTTGTTTCTTGCTGAACCAAGATACTAATCTAGAACCCATGAAGAAAGCACCTCCACTTGTGCTTTTCCTATCATCCACACTTCCAGCCCAATCTGCATCTGTGTAAGCATGAAGAGTGAGATCAGTATTTCTAGGATACCATAAGCCATAGTTTTGGGTCCCTTGAAGATATTTGAAGATTCTTTTGACTGCCTGAAGATGAGTTTCCTTTGGGTTGGCTTGAAATCTTCCAACCATTCCTACTGCATGTGTAATATCTGGTCGAGTACCTGTCAAATAAAGCAAACTCCCAATCATGGATCTATAAGTGGGTTGGTGAACTGCTGCTGATTCATCATTTGCACTGAGGCTGCATCCTGTAACCATGGGTGTACATACTGGTTTTGACTCTTCCATGCCATACTTCTTCAAGATCTGCTTGAGGTATTTGGTTTGAGACAAGAAGATACCTCCTTCATTTTGTTGGATTTGCAATCCAAGAAAATATGTCAATTCTCCAAGAAGTGACATTTCGAATTCTTTCTGCATAACCAAGGCAAAGTTTTGACTCATGGTCTCTTCATTGCTGCCAAAAATAATATCATCTACATAAACAACAAGGATTAGCAATTTGTTATTTTCAACTTTTATATAGAGATTGCTATCTGCTGATCCTTTTGAAAAGCCTTGTTGGTGAAGATATTTGTCCAAGCGATAGTACCAAGCCCTTGGAGCTTGTTTGAGCCCATAGAGTGCCTTTTTCAATCTGCATACAAGGTTTGGATCATTTCCAAGAATGAACCCATCTGGCTGCTCAATATATACTTCTTCTTCTAAGTCTCCATTTAGGAAGGCTGATTTCACGTCCATTTGAAATACCTTGAAGTTTTGAAAGCTTGAGAGAGCAAGGAACATTCGGATGGCCTCTAGTCTTGCCACAGGAGCAAAGGTCTCTTCAAAATCTATTCCTTCTTGCTGTGCATACCCTTTACAAACAAGTCTGGCCTTGTTTCTAATTACTTCTCCATTTTCATTTAACTTATTCTTGAAGACCCATTTTGTTCCTATTACATTCTTATCTTTTGGTCTAGGAACTAATTCCCAAGTGTTGTTCCTTTCGATTTGCTCAAGTTCTTCATCCATTGCTTTGACCCAACATTCATCTTTGCATGCTTCTTTCACATTTTGTGGTTCAATGGAGGAGAGTAGAGCCAAGTAGCTTGAAGCTTCTGCAAGTGTCCTTCTTGTTTGTACTCCTGCTTCTTTCTGCCCCACAATCTGAGTTTCTGGATGATTCTTTTGGACATATCTGGATGGAGTCTTCTCTTCTATTCTTGTCTGCTCCTCTGGTTCTTCTTGAGATTCTTCTTCTTCATCATTTCGCCTTTGAGAGTAACCTTCATCTTCTTCAATGTCTTCATGATGAACTTGCCTAGGAATATATCCCTTCTCATCAACCACTATATCAATACTGTCAACAATTCTGCCAAGTCTTTTATTGTAGCACTTGTATGCTTTGCTATGTGGAGAATAACCAAGAAGAATGCCCTCATCTGCTCTAGGTTCAAGTTTGCCAAGTTGCTCATCAGTATTCTTAATATAACATTTGCTCCCAAAGATTTTGAAATGCTTCACGGAAGGAGTTTTACCACTCCAAAGCTCATGAGGTGTTTGAGTGCTGTTTACTCGGACATTTGTTTTGTTAAGAATGATAACAGCAGCATGTGCAGCTTCACCCCAGAAGGTTGCAGGAGTACCTGATTCATCGAGCATAGCACGAGCCATTTGTTGGATAGTTCTGTTCATTCTTTCCACAACCCCATTTTGCTGAGGAGTTCTAGCTGTAGAGAATTCTCTTCTTATCCCATGTTCATCGCAGAAATCGAAAAATTCATTTGATGTGAACTCCCCACCTCTGTCAGATCTGAGGCACTTAATTTTGTGTCCTGATTCATTTTCAGCCAATGCTTTGAAGGATTTGAATTTTTCGAATGCTTCATCTTTGTGCTTCATAAGCCCTAACCAAACAAACCTTGAGAAATCATCAATGAATAATATCAGATATTCTTCTCCTCGAGGTGTCCTTTTCCTAAATGGACCACATACATCTGTATGGACTAGCTCAAGAGGCAAGCTAGCTGATCCTTCCTTTTCTGGAAAGTTAGTTCTGGTTTGCTTTCCAAACTGACAAGATTTGCATATAGTGTTGTCTGGAATTTTGATATCTGGAAGATCGCGAACTGCCTGATATTTGCATGCTTTTCTTATTTGTGAGAAGCTTAGATGTCCCAACCTTCGATGCCATAGCCAGTGCTCTTCATCCTTGCTAAGATAGCATTGTTGTTGTCCTTCTTCAAATATGTACAGATTATTTGGAGTTCTTTTGCCTTTGAGAACTGTTTTACCTGTATCAAGATCACGAACAAGACATCCATTCGATCTGAAAATAACCTCGGTTTTTTGATCACACATCTGACTGACACTTAGAAGATTATGCTTCAATCCATCAACATACAAAACATTTCCAGCCTTGACCTTTTCTTTCAAAGGAGCAATACCTTTTCCTTTTATAGTTGCAGGAGTATCATTTCCAAAAGAAACTTTCTTTCCCTTTTCTAAAGTAGAATAAGATTCAAGTTTTTCTTTATCACCTGTCATATGTTTCGAACATCCACTGTCAATGTACCATAGATTTTCCTGTCCTTCTGCATAAAACGCTATCCCACATCTTTCTGTCTGAGGTTCTTTTATTCTCCATTTTTTGGTGCTCGTGGCTTGTTCCTTTTTCTCCTGAAACCTGCTCCTGCATTCAGATTCTTTATGACCAAAATTATTGCAAATAGAACATTCAACTTCATTTTCAAGAACCGAAAAGTTGTTATAGGTCCTCTTTGTAATCCCTGTCATACTTCTTTGTTTTTGAGCTTCCCTAGTCATGATTGTTTTATATGCAACACATTGAGCTGCTTTGTGACCAAAGTTATGGCAAGAAAAGCATTGTCCATTGAAGAAGCTTCTGCGGTTATTGAATCTACCAGCCAACTGATTGTAATTTCTATTTTCATCTATTCTTGTGCCAAACTGAGAAGATTTTACCTGTGGTTGGTTGTAGCTTTTGTTCACCCTTAAGAAGGATTGTCCCTGATAGTTTCTGTTTGTAATTCGTCCCTGCTTTACCTGATTATCTTCATTGTTCTTCTGCTCATTTCTTCTTGCTGCATCAAGATAATTCTTTGAGGTGGATGCTTTAGAGGTTTCTCCATTATAGCCCAAACCTGTCTTGTTTAGAGGAGACCGCTGCACATTGATAATCTCATCCAAAGTTTCAGATCCTTTGACAAACTTAAGATTAATAGCTTTTGTTTTCTCAATTTCTTTTCTGAGACCAACAATTTCACCTTCTAGTTTTTCAAGATGTTTTTCCTTTTCATCAATTTGAAATTGCAAAGTATCAATGATCACACTCTTTTCTTCTATGCATCTCTTGAGTCTAGTAATTTCATTATAGAGATTATCCACATCTACAGCATCCTCATAATCATCATCTTCAAATGCCATTAATAGCTTATATTTATTACCTTGTTCATCTTCATCACTGTTTGATAAGCCATCACTATCTTCATGGGTGTAGTAGCTTTTCTTATTTGCACTTTGTTTCTTATTCCATCTAGCAGGTTCTTTTCCTTTATCTTTATTAGGACATTTTGCAGCATAATGACCTACTCTTCCACAAGCAAAGCATTTGAAAGGTAGCTTACCTCTGAACCTTCCAGCACCCCTTTGAAGATTTCTAACAAAATTTGATTCTTCTTCCTCTTCTTCTGGAACATGGCTTGCCTCATAGTAATCTTCTTTTCCTGATGCCTTAAAAGCAGCTTCCCTTCTGTCTGATGGACCTCCCTTTCTCATTTCATAAGCAGTTAGAATTCCATGTAACTGAGACATAGTGAGAACTTTGAGATTTTCCTTTTCTTCTATTGCAGATACTTTAGATTCAAACTTGGGGGATAATGATCTTAGAATCTTTGAAACTACTATAGTCTCTTTTATTTCTTCACCCAAATTTTTCATACAATTAACAATCTCGTCTACCCGAAGAAAATAATTTGCCACACTTTCATCATTATACATCTTGAGAGTCTCATATTGAATCCTGAGAGTTTGAAGTTTAGCTTCCTTTACCTGTTCATCTCCTTCATAGCTAGTGATCATTTTGTCCCATATCTCTTTTGCTGATTTGAAGTGCATGACCTTCATGAATTCTGTTTGGGATATACTTCCTAATAGAGTACTGACTGCTTTTGCATTTGTTTCATATGTCTTTTTCTCAGCTGGATCTGTAGGAGTAACTGAAGGAAAAGCATAGCCTGTTTCTACAATGTTCCAAACTTCTGTACCAAGAGATTGAAGATATGCAGTAACTCTTACCTTCCAATAATTGAAATTTGTTCCATCAAAAACCGGTGGCCTGATTGATGCTTCTTTCTCGTAGTTGCTCATGATGAATGATCTACCTTCAAGCGATCAAGCTTCCCTGAAGGACCTGCTCTGATACCAATTGTTGGAAATAATACTGAGAGGGGGGGTGAATCAGTATTATCAGATCAATCAAACCTTTTCAATGCTCAGAAACATATACGCTACTTCAGTTAAGTAAAACAGCGTGTACACGCTACTGTGACTAAATAAAACAGCGTATAAGCAGAAAACTCATAACTTAGTTAGCTTATTCTTCAGTTAAGTTCATCAGGACATTATTCAGCACATTAACGGTAAGCAGATGCAGTATAACAGAACGGATCAAAAGTCACACACATGAACACCAAGATATAAGGTGGAAACCCAATGTGGGTGAAAACCACCTGCTGCAAGTTATCTCTATCTTTCTTTAAGAAACTTCAGTTTACAATCTTTTGTACTGGTGCAGCCTTATACCAGTACGCAGGCTACAACCTGCAGAAGGCTGCAACCTTCTCTCGTTCTCCAAACTTCCTTGGAAGGGAGCTCCAACCCCCTTTGTTCTTGTACTAGCCAAGATACTAGTACGTAGGTGCTGACCTACAATCTTCTTTTCTTCAGGTATCACCTTTCATACATTTTCAGACTTGAATATTCCTGAAGCACAACATTACAATCTGAAGACCACAATTCATTCAATTTCCACAACAGATCATTGAAGCATAAAACAACCAAACTCTGAATCACTGAACCACTGAACCCTGTCAATCACCAGTTATCAGAACACAGAGCAGACTACAGAACTCTGCAATAACTGTCAGACCCCACTGTAAACCCAAAAACAAGCTTCAAAAGATATACGCTACTTCAAGGAGCCAAACCCGCGTATACACGCTCTTTTACCGAAGCCAACCTGCGTACAGATCTAAAAATAAACTTTCTCAATTTGCAGCTGTACCAGACATTAGTTAGACCCAGAACATAGCATTGCGACAATATGCAGATCTAGAAATAAGCATAATCAACCATATCATGATAGTGCATTTCAAACCATTAGATCCCGATCTATCCTTAGATCTAGTCTTCCATCAACCAATGTGATCTCTCCTTGGCTTAGATCAAGCAACCCAGCACCTGCAAATCAGATCTCTTTCACTCTTAGATATTCAAGCCCTTGTCGAAAGATGATTTTGCCTAATGATCTTCTTCTCCTTATATAGTCTTAGGCCTAGCTCAATACCAAGAGCCAAAACCATAGTAACACAATACCATCAACTTCAAAACTAGGGATCGACACGCCCGTCGAGACACAATGGTCCGAAATCATAGGCACAACTTCCAAGGACTAACCACCATGGACCAAAGGAACCTTTCCACATACACGCGCTTTTTATGAATCTAACTAGCGTGTACACGCGACTTGGGCTTAACGAAACGGCGTGTATGAGCTTCCTTGGCATGCTGTACTGAGATCTGTCTTCTGATTAAGATGCCATCACTTGTACCAACCTCTGAGCACTTGTACCATCCTCTGAGTGAGTTGCCATCAAGGACAACACTTGAATCATAATGCCAACATATTGTTCTTGTTGAGAAGGTAAATCCCCTCTACGGATAGAGGCGATCCCTACTAGCCCAATAGGGGTCTAGCAACAATCACACAATGCTGCCACGCATGTTCCTAGTTACAATTAAACAAGAAGTAAAGAGCACCTACTTGGATTCCTGCGCTGTCGTGTGACAAAGAGATGTTTCCTTCGCTCCTTCACTTCAGCTGGTCACAGTCCTCCGCGATCCCCGCGAACGGACACCTGCACACACGAAGAGAAGGCAAACGCAAGCGTGAAACCTAGTAAAAGTAACTATATGCCAGTCAGAAAAGACATAATTCACATTTATCCATTGCATAAACAAACGAGAATGGAACAATAATAGCAGTCATCTATTATTAATCAGAATAGAGAAGAGTACAACCAAATGTTCTGACGTCGGTAAACTCCTCAGGAGGGATCAGTCAGCATGTATCTCAAGCATTCACCTTTGAGGATGGTTCTCCCAAGACAAACAACTCTCTCTCTCTCTCACAAATGTCACAAACAAACTTCCCAAAGCAATCAATCACTTCCACTCCTAACACACCACACCTATAGCAGCAATCTGAGCACTACAAGCTCTGTACAATCCAAGCTAAGTCTAGCTAGTTTCTAACCATTCAAAACTAGCTGCTCATGGTAATGGTGGAAGTTTATATAGGAGAAGGAGTCTCCCAAAAAGGTGGAAGGATGAGCTTATCTTCAAGGGGAGTAGTTGCAAAGGGTCGAACAGACATGCCATAGAAGGGAGTCGATATTCACAAAGCTAACAACCAAGCCTGGAGAGATCTGGAAGGCTGGTTGTTTGAACAAATTCGCCCAAACTGGATCAGCGCGGATTATAGGGAAACTGCCGCGCTGTCAGCACATATCAGTAACTGGACAAGTCACGTCAGCGCGGAAGAACACGGGAAAGGCGCACTGTGCACCATCGCGGAAAAGTGATGTTCTTCCGCGATGGCAGCGCACAAAATACACTGGAGAGCGCCTGTCATCGCGGTTATTTTTATAACAGACGCGCTGATGCATAAAACTTTGGAAAAAGGGGGTTTAGAGCTAGTTCAGAAGGCATGAAGCTTAGTGATTGACACAGCAGGGTGACTGACAGGAAGGCAGTGACAAATTACTGTGTAACAGATGCCCCCTAAAGCATGAAGACCGAGAGAGTGGGAGGGGTGAAATGCTTTACAACACACGCCGAACTGGAACACCACCAGGAAGTACCGAAAAATCTCTGACAATCATATACATGCAGTCTAGGCATGGGCGCAGCCATCCAAAAGACATGCGAGACTGGTCTATGGTATGGACGCAGCCACCCAGCTAAAGAGACCATAATAATGATAAGGTATGGTCGCAGCCATCCATGAAGACTCAGGTATGGGCGCAGCCATCCATCAATGAGTCATGTAATGATTATCCACAAAATCGCAACCTGGACCACAGTGAGCAAGGATCCAGGGTCTTGCGCTCCATCTCGACTCGAACAGAGTACAAGTCCACACATGTGAATACAGGGGTTGGAGTCGAACATGCATGAACATCGTCTGATTACCGGCCAATGATGAGAACCGTTAACAGACGCGAGAGGTACCACCAATAATGACAATGGCCCTCAAGGTACTATAGGTACAATCCGCGGCATGTGAATCAATGAGCTGGTGTCGAACACCCACGGAATCATTCGATCGGAGGCCAATGATGTAAACCTCGTGTCGAACACGAAGAACCTGCCATTAGGGCATGCAGGCTCTAAGGCACCTGAAGGGAGTCTCTAAGTCACCTTCCGGATAATGAGCTGAAGTCGACGGGAAGTGACCTTGATCGAAGGTGGGCCATAATGATTCCCACATCATCGACATGAGACAGAGGTATAATAATTTGTGATGAGATAGCGAACGAGGTTGCATTGTGGCAGAGGACAACTTCTCTTGAACATATAAGCGGCACTGTGGCGAGCTTGGCAGTACTTGACATCAAATGAGTAAGGGTCATGGTGACAGGGCAATAAGCAGATGAGAGGTCAAATAGGATAACCCAAACCCACGGAGGCCAGTGAAAGATAAGATGAGATGGTCCCACCCAGACACGAAGCAGAAGAGTGCCATGTTCAAGAGCGACATACTGCCGACACGACTACGATTACAGTTCCATTTTCCCCACCATTTCTGGCAGGTACCCCGATTATTTTTGGATGACAAGCTTGACGGGGATAGCATATGCTTGAGGAGTGTCATTTTGACAATGTCCGATGTCATCAAGTGTTTAACGAGCCTGACAAAGGAAAAACTCGGCGTCTTTTCTTATTTAGAGAGTCTGAAAAGACAACGGAAAAGGAGACTCCAGGGGGGGTCCTTTTTCGTACAGTTGTGTCTCTCGAGCCCGAAAAAGTATAAAACAATGCCCGAAAGAACCGCCCGACCATTTGATCGAGGAGTACTTTTCGTAAATAGTAACTTCGACCCGAAAAAGTAAAAAAGCAGTCGGAAGTACGTCGTTTTGGAGCCAATAACGAGTGCGAAACGACAAACACCCGGCAATCTTTTTAGTTTAAACAGTCGAAAAAAGAGCTTTAAAAGTGACCGCCTCTCGTTCCGTTAACGAGTTGAGAGGGGGACTCGGCAATCTTTTCATCTTTAAACGGTCAGAAAAGAGCTGAAAGCAGACCTCCATTTTTATTCTCTTTAACGAGTCAAAAAGGGGAAAATACTCGGCAATCTTTTCATATTTTACGAGTCAGAAAAGAGCTTAAAGGAGACTCGTCCTAGAGGAACGAGTGGTATAAAGGGTAGCAACTGGTTCCGGCAAAGGTGGAACTGCTCAAAACATGTAATGGTCAAGAGGCTGGCTATCAAAACCACTCATAACTGCGGTTCCTCAGGAAAGGATAAACAACCAAGTGAGAGAATATGATCGGCCAAAGAGATGGTAGCAATGGAATGAAACAACCAAGGCTCATCTAGCAGAATTCAACGGATAAAAATGGCAATCACGAGATGTAAATCGGGTATGGGTTCATTTTTACACAAGCTTGAACCATGGAGAACTTTGCTTGGATTCGGTTTCATGTTTACACAAGCTTGAAACGAAAAACTATGCTTGTTATAAGCTCGCATGCCCCCAGCATAATGACGCACATGCCCCCAGCATAATGACGCACATCGAGGTACATGCCCCCCAAGCTTCATTGCATTCAACAAAGTGGATGGAATGAAGGTTCACTCTCGAGATCGATGAAAGACTCGATTGGGAAAAGGGGGGTGTTTCATTTTTTAACGAGGTTGACACAGTAAAAGAACTATCCTCATAACCCTTGTTTCATTTTTTAACGAGCTTGACACAAGATCAGGAACTATGCTCCAACACCTAATTACATTTTTTAAGGAGCTTGACATAGGAAAATGAACTATGCTCCACCAGACCTGGTTTCATTTTTTAAGGAGCTTGACACCGGAAAGGAACTATGCTCCACCAGACCTGGTTTCATTTTTTAAGGAGCTTGACACCGGAAAGGAACTATGCTCCAACCAGACCTCATCATAATGAACGGGAAGTGGAGGCCCCCAAGAAAGTGGCTCCGGAGGAAAGGCCGACATCTTGGAAATCAAGACCTAATGCCCCCAGGACACTATGCACGATGGTGTCATCATTGGGTACGGGCACGGGGTAGGTGGCCACATAGTTGATTTGCGGCGAGGCAGATGCAACTTGTGGATGAAAGCCAGAAGGGAAGGACGAGTGCGCCGGAGGGGCTTGTGGACAAACGAACGATAATTGATCGAACGTCACGATTCTTCCATCGTGTGGAAAACAAACCACACGGAAAAGTGAAGAAACAAGGGCTCCCATGGCATACACATAATCACGACCAAGAAGAACACTGAAGTCTAAAGAACCTTGGGTAACCGAGACGTCTATATAGACAGTCTTGCCTCCCAAAGTAATAGGAAACTGCGGGAGGATCCCTAATGGCTGACTCGTTCCTCCGTCAAACGCGGTGAGATGCGGTGCGACAGGTACAAGCGATGGGGAACCCAAAGCTCGCCAAGTAGTAACGGGCATAAGACTAACCGATGCTCCTTCGTCTAACACAGTGCCAGGCAGCGCCTTATTGCAAGCATAGGCGGTGACCCAGAAAGGCACGTGGGATGGAAGGGGAGGGGTAGTCAAACGACTCCAATCAAAGGAAATGACCGAACTACTTGGTGGGGGAACCATATGGTTGCCCCCCTGCTCGGAAAGAACCGAATCTAAATTCTCCGGAGGGGTTTCAGGAGAACCTTTATCAAGCTCAGGAGAATCTGAGGAGACGAGAAGAACATGAGAATTTTGCTCTTCCGAAACAGAGTGTTGGAGAGGAGGTGAACTCGAATCAACACTCTTTCCGACCAACGGCGGGTCTGGAACAGGCTGGGGACAGCTAGGTTCGGGAAGAGGAGCCTGGACAAGAGAGGAATCTGAAGCAATCTCTTTGTCAACAGGGGCGCGATCTACAGTTGTAGAAAGACGTTGATAACCGGCGGGAAATGGATTCGGAGGAGCAGCAAGACTTTCCAACACAGCAGAGGCTTTATCCATGAGGGGACAAAGGTGAAGGGGATGTTTGCCTTCACAAAGTCGACAGGGGATTTGAAACTTCCCTTTCTCCTTACCATTCCCAACTGATGAGGTAGCATCGCCATGATCATCAGTGGACGATGAAGGGCGGGCCGGATCGTGGGACCAAACTTCTAATACCCTGGGAATGCCAGGACAATCACGAAGCAGATGGTCCTCCTTGCATAATCGACAAGGAAACTTAACCTTCCGCGGAGGAGTAGAAGGTGACCCGACCTCGGGTGTACTGGAGTGGATAGCTGGACTTGAGAGGGGGACTGTGTGTGTAAACTCTCCCTTATGAGACTTCTTCCTCTTGGTCTTCTTCTTCTTCTTCTTAGCCACCTGGTTACTCACATCGAGAGTTTCACCAGGCGAAGTACAAGAGGAAGACGTAGAAGTAGGTGTCGAAGGGGAGAGATCCACCTTAGAATCAACATGACGTTGTTCAGGTGGAGGGACCGATGGACTAACAGCCGATACGGTAGGGACCAAAGAGGTTGAAAACAACCACACAGGCAACCCGACAGTTAACCCTGGTAGGGACAACGTCGCCATATACGGAGCACCAACATTCCCAAGAGGAGGGAATTGTCCTGGATTCCCATCAGAGGGGGAACCTGGGTTAGTGAATCCCGGAAAAGTTGCCATAGCAAACGAAAACGAAACCTACTCAAGCTAACGCACACAAGATCTAACCAGGAAATGTTATCGAGGCCAAATAAATTTTTAAGACACAGGAACCAAACTTGACCTTTTCATATTTCAGGAGTCGAGAAAAGGACAAAAGATGACTCCAGTCTCCTTCGAATGTTTAATGAGCACGAAGTGACAAGACGCTCACAGGCACCTTTTCGTTTAGGGAGTCCGAAAAGGATCAAAAGCGACTGCTCTGGAACTCTAGGTAGAGGGTGTGCCAAACTTTTCGCAAAACCACAGAATACTTTTTAGGGTACGGGTGGTCAATCTTCGTGAATGCTGTGTTCACTGCATTGCGAATTGTAGGGCGGCCGACTCGGCTTCCTATGGATAAAGGATAAAAGCCTAGTGGGGTCTCCCTATATACTCGACGGTACGTGGGAGCGCAATCCGTATTAGACCACTATCGAGTCACAGAAGGAGGAATCACCCAACCTAATGTGAAACAACAGTGACTATGTTTTAAGACGCCGGAACACGTCTCTAACCTAGACCTCTAAATATTTGCGTTTAGTTCCAATGCGTTTTTAGATTCATTCGGTTTATTTTATAGTTGATCTTGAGATTAAGTTTCGATTTCAGGTCCTATCGTATGTTCTCTCACAATTACCTAGATGCAAACTATATGCAAAAGAATTTCGTTTCGTTCGATGAATTCTAGCTACGAGAGAGCAAAGAATTTTTTAAACAAAACGAATACAAACAAACAAGCAGCTAAATGCAACTAAAGCGAGGAAAGGAAACTTTTCTTTTGAAAATGCAAATCAATGAAATGTTCTTTTCCTTTTCGAATTTTAAAGCAAGCTACTAATTCGTTTTCTTTTTAATGGCACAAAGCATCTAAATGAATTTGGAGGAACCGGAACACCAAGAAAATCACTTAATGAAAGCACACAAAGTTCCCAAAACATCCAACGAAGGCTTCCAAATCAAAAGGAAAACTAAGTTCCGCACGAGCTATGTGATCTAAGCTCGGCAAGACAAGCAAGGATTGCAAGCAAGGAGGAAGCGAATGTGAACTGATCGATCCAAACAATCGTAATCTATGCTTGGTAGTGAAGAAATCGAATCAACATAAAAAAGGTGGTTCAATAATCGACACTAAAAATCAACCCGCAACAAGCAGTGAAAAAGCCTCAAGCAAATCAATAAGAGGGTTGTGGATGAATGTTGAATAGACAAGTAACCCAAGCAAACGGTTTCGCGATGAAACTTCTAAAGGGCTAGGTTACATGGTCAAAAACACAAGACTCACTCGAATGAAATCAAAGAGAGAGCGTCCCTTAACCAAAAGCAATAAAAACAAGCTAATGAGGGACAAGAAACAACAGGGGATAAGAAAGATTGATGAATTCAGGAGATAAAGTTATAAAAACAACTTTTTAGGAATCAGCGCAATTTTTACACTGAGAACCCGAGATGATCAAGGGTCAGCGCAATTTTTACACAGGCCACCCGAGCTGTCAGCGCGACTTTTGCCCAAAAAACCGAGCTGATCTCAGAAAAACACAGTCGTCGCGGAAATTAAGCTAGAAACCCAGGTCAGCGCGGGTAGAAAGCTAGCAAGTGGCGCTGACATCGCGACTATACACGTCTTTTCCGCGCTGATCCGATTTTCCAGGATCGTCGCGACTGTTAGGCATATTTACGCGATGAACAGGATGTTGCAAAAGGGTGAGCGCGATGTCAGCGCGACTGTTAGAATTAAATCCGCGATGGAGCTCAAAAATAGTGACAGGCAAATCAAAACTCCCAAATCAAAACAACCAATCTTTCAATCAAACAGGGGCATCTCCCAGATCAACCCAGGAAACGCAAAAGACTGATAATTAATCCCCAATTTAAAAAAGAGAGCAATCAAATTCAAACACAAAGATGGACTCAAGAGACAAAAAGGCTGCTCCCCAGCGGAGTCGCCAAATTGTTGAGAAGGTAAATCCCCTCTACGGATAGAGGCGATCCCTACTAGCCCAATAGGGGTCTAGCAACAATCACACAATGCTGCCACGCATGTTCCTAGTTACAATTAAACAAGAAGTAAAGAGCACCTACTTGGATTCCTGCGCTGTCGTGTGACAAAGAGATGTTTCCTTCGCTCCTTCGCTTCAGCTGGTCACAGTCCTCCGCGATCCCCGCGAACGGACACCTGCACACACGAAGAGAAGGCAAACGCAAGCGTGAAATCTAGTAAAAGTAACTATATGCCAGTCAGAAAAGACATAATTCACATTTATCCATTGCATAAACAAACGAGAATGGAACAATAATAGCAGTCATCTATTATTAATCAGAATAGAGAAGAGTACAACCAAATGTTCTGACGTCGGTAAACTCCTCAGGAGGGATCAGTCAGCATGTATCTCAAGCATTCACCTTTGAGGATGGTTCTCCCAAGACAAACAACTCTCTCTCTCTCACACAAATGTCACAAACAAACTTCCCAAAGCAATCAATCACTTCCACTCCTAACACACCACACCTATAGCAGCAATCTGAGCACTACAAGCTCTGTACAATCGAAGCTAAGTCTAGCTGGTTTCTAACCATTCAAAACTAGCTGCTCATGGTAATGGTGGAAGTTTATATAGGAGAAGGAGTCTCCCAAAAAGGTGGAAGGATGAGCTTATCTTCAAGGGGAGTAGTTGCAAAGGGTCGAACAGACATGCCATAGAAGGGAGTCGATATTCACAAAGCTAACAACCAAGCCTGGAGAGATCTGGAAGGCTGGTTGTTTGAACAAATTCGCCCAAACTGGATCAGCGCGGATTATAGGGAAACTGCCGCGCTGTCAGCACATATCAGTAACTGGACAAGTCACGTCAGCGCGGAAGAACACGGGAAAGGCGCGCTGTGCACCATCGCGGAAAAGTGATGTTCTTCCGCGATGGTAGCGCACAAAATACACTGGAGAGCGCCTGTCATCGCGGTTATTTTTATAACAGACGCGCTGATGCATAAAACTTTGGAAAAAGGGGGTTTAGAGCTAGTTCAGAAGGCATGAAGCTTAGTGATTGACACAGCAGGGTGACTGACAGGAAGGCAGTGACAAATTACTGTGTAACAGTTCTATATAAATTTCATGTGCTAAAGAACTATTTTGCAGAATAACTGAAATATTCAAAGAAAATATTGACATCATATAAGCTAATTTGTTTGTTATACCTTCCTGATACTTGATTACTAAGTGGACCTACTGGGAAAAGCCCATCCATCTATAATGTTGAGACCACTGTTGTTGGGATGGGGTCCCTAGAGTTAAGTTTTGGTCGAATTTTGGGGTTAAATTTTGTATGAAATATAAAGTCTCTACGAAATGTGGAAGCGGAGCTCGAAGGTAATATGAGTCAAAGTGCCTTTAGTCCCTTAGGTGGGTAGGTGATACGAGGTTTTGAGACCTACCCATGGTCTGCGAACCATGGTATTGTAAGCGAAATTCTATATATAGATGAGTCATAGTGAGTCTAGGTATGAAACTAAGACAAAAGATCATTGTTTTGGGCAAGAAGTTAAGGCAGGAAAGGTTTGTTTCCTGTATTTAGGAGAAAGGGGAAGGCTCCTACAACTAAGTGCGTAGAGACCTTGGCAAGCTCGCACGCTGAGTACACGGGTCCCTACAGCTAAGTGCGTAGGGAAAAGAAGTCTACACTGAATCGATTATACTTAATAAAGACAATTTTGAGCCAATTCTTATGCATCTGTGTATTATTTCTTATTTCTGTTAGTATTTATGATTTTGCTTTGTGTTAAAATTTACATGAATTAATGTTTATCTAGTGTATGAAAGTAGTAGATCAGTAATATTTATGCATGTTATGAATGACTAAGAGCCTTCATGAAGATCTAGAATTCATTTAAACACATTTATAGTAATCATCTGTTGAGAAGGGTTAAGGGTTTGCGAAAGTAGATCTAAACCCTAGAAACCACAGGAAGCTATCAAACAGGCCTCTAGATGTAGAAACCCGGTTCTGCCATCCCCTAATATTGCTTCGGGTGAGACTACAACCTGTGCTATGTAGGTTGTTGCAAAAAGGGCAAACAGTTAGGGTTTTGTTGGTTGCCGTAAATAATGTTGAACCTAGTTCAAGCCCTGTTGGAGAGGCAAATCCCCTCTATGGATAGAGGCGATCCCTACTAGCCCAGAACGGGTCTAGCAACAATCAGTCAATGCTACTATTCAAGTTCCTAATTTCAATTAAACAAGAGGTAAAGAACACCTACTTGGATTCCAGCACTGTCGTTTGATGAAGAGATGTCGCCTTCGCTCCTTCGCCCTGGCTGGTCACAATCTCTCGCGATCTCCGCGAATAGATACCTGCGCACACGAAGAGGAAACAAACACAAGCGTGAAATCTAATAAAAGCAACCATACATCAGTCAGAAAGGATGTAATTCACATTTAACCATTGCATAGACAAATGAGAATGGAACAATAATAGTAGTCATCTATTATTAATCAAACAGAGAAGAGTACAACCAAATGTTCTGACGTCGGTATCCTTCTCAGGAGGGGCCAGTCAGCAAGTGTCTCAAGCATTCACCTTTGGAAATGATTCTCCCAAGACAAGAAACTCTCTCTCTCACACAAGCAACACAAAACAACCTTCCCTAAGCTATCAAGCACTTCCACACTTATCACACCAACTACCTATAGCAGCAATCTGAGCACTATAAGCTCCACACAATCCAAGCTATTCCAAACTAGCTGCTCATGGTAATGGTGGAAGTTTATATAGGAGAAGGAGCCTCCTAAAAGGGTGGAAGGATGAGCTTATCTTCAAGGGAAGTAGTTGCAAAGGGTCAAACAGACATGCCATAGAAGGGAGTCGATACTCACAAGGCCAACAACCAAGTCTGGAGTTATCTGGAAGGCTGGCTGTTGGAACAAATTCGCCAAAACTAGATCAGCGCGGGTGAATAACTGGTCTGACGCGTTGACGTCGCAAAGACATAATGGAAAGGGCTATGTCAGCGTGGGTAAATACAGACAGAGGCTGCGCTGGTCATGAAATCCGATCAATGTGGAAAAGTCGTGTGCTTCCGCGCTGGCAGCGCACGTGGTCTGTTATGAAGCGCCAGTCATCGTGGATATTTTAGAAACAGACGCACTGATGAGGAAAACTTTGGAAAAGTGGGTTTTTGGCCAGTTCAGAATGCATGAACTTGATTATTGTGAACTCCTGACACAGTAGGGTGACTGACAGGGAGACAATGACAATTTACTGCGTAACAGATGCCCCCTAAAGCATGAAGACCGAGAGAGTGGGAGGGGTGAAATGCTTTACAGAACCTTGCCGAACTGGAACACCACCAGGAAGGACCGAATATCTCTGATAATCAAGTACATGCAATCTAGGCATGGGCGCAGCCATCCGAAAGACATGCGAAAAGGTTTGTGGAATGGACGCAGCCACCCAGCTAAAGAGACCAGAATAATGATAAGGTATGGTCGCAGCCATCCATGAAGACTCAGGTATGGGCGCAGCCATCCATCAATGAGTCATGTAATGATCATCCACAAAATCGCAACCTGGATCATAACAGATAGAGATCCAGGGTCTTGCGCTCCGTCCCGATCCGAACAAAGTACAAGTCCAAGCACGTGAATACATGAGCTGAAGTCGAACATGCATGAACATTATCTGATTACCAGTCAATGATGAAAACTGTTAACAGACGCGAGAGGTACCACCAATAATGACAATGACCCTCAAGGTACTATAGGCAAAATCTGCGGCGTGTGAATCAATGAGCTGGTGTCGAACACCCGCAGAATCATCCGATCGGAGGCCAATGATGAAAACCTCGCGTCGAACACGAAGAACCTGCCATTGAGGCATGCAGGCTCTAAGGCACCTGAAAGGAGTCTCTAAGTCACCTTCCTGGATAATGAGCTGAAGTTGATAGGAAGTGACCTTGATCGAAGGTGGGCCATAATGTTTCCCACATCATCGACACGAGACAGAGGTAAAAGATTTGTGTGAGATAATAGATGAGGTCGTATTATTGCAGAGGTCAACTTCTCTTGAACATATCGGCAGCACGACAGTGGATTTGGCAGTATTTGACATAAAATGAGCAGAGGGTATGATGACGACGGCAACGAGCAAATGAGAGGTCAAATAGGATAACCCATACCCACGGAGGTCAGTTGTGAAACAAAAATGAGAAATTCCCACCCGACACGAATGCAGACCAGTGCCATGTTCAAGAGCGACATACTGCCGACGCGACAATTGCAGTTCCATTTTCCCCACCATTTCTGGCAGGTACCCTGGTTATTTTTGGATGACAAGCTTGACGGGGATAGCATATGCTTGAAGAGTGTCATTTCGACGATACCCGATGTCATCAAGTGTTTAACGAGCCTGACAAAGGAAAAACTCGGCGTCTTTTCTTGTTTAGAGAGTCTGAAAAGACAGCGGAAAAGGAAACTCCAGGGGGGTCCTTTTTCGTAAAGTTGTGTCTCTCGAGCCCGAAAAAGTATAAAAAAGCAGTCGAAAACACGTCGTTTTTGAGCCAATAACGAGTGCGAAACGACAAACACCCGACAATCTTTTTAAGTTACACGGTCGGAAAAAGAGCTTAAAATGACCGCCTCTCGTTCCCTTTAACGAGCTGAAAGGAAGCTCGGCCATCTTTTCTTGTTTCATGTCGGAAAAGAGCTCAAAGACGACATTTTTTTGGGACCAAGTGTATTTAGGACCATTATGATTTCACCGTTTCTGAGTACCTGCACAGTAAAGAATATACCCGCATAAATCCGTTCGACATGTATAAAAACATAGTGAAACATGCATAAAGGCATAAGATTTTGACAGAAGTGCTAAATCCATGGTAAAATCATGACAAAAACCCACATTCGTAAAATCTATAGTTAATTAAGCCATTTTTACTATAAATAGAAGGGTAAATAGTCATTTTTACCATTGTTACCATATTGAGCCTTTGAGAACGTTGTGAAGCTGCGAAGTTGACGGAGCGAATTCTTCCCCGTGCAGACACCATTCATCGAACGGCTTGCTCCAGGTAGGTTCCCCTTGCCATGTGCTCTATTTTGAGTCCTTTTTTGAGCATTTTAACGGCGGGAATTGGCCGTTTGGCCGAATTCTTTGAGCGTTGGTGCGCTCTCGGTCAGCGCGGATTTCCCACGCGGGACTGCGCTGATCGATTTAAAATTACACGTACCACCTTTTGGGTCTGCTGGGAAGGGAAAGGCTCTTTTAGCACAGCAGGAGGCCCCGGAGCACCTTTCAAAAGTCGACTAACCTCGGACCGCCTTGGGCAATCCTTGGTGTAGTGATCCTCATCGCAGATGAGACAAGGATACTTAGGCTTTCGTTTAGCTCCTTCCTCGGAGGGAGGCTTAGGAGGGTCCTGCTTGGGCTGTCCAGATTTATCTTTAGCCTTCCCTTTCTTTTTCCCTTTTGAGGATTTGTCTGCCGCGGTGGACTGAACGGCGTTTACCTCGGAGGTACTCCCAGAAATTGATTGGCCCTGAGAAGCATTTTCGTTAGAGGCGTTCTGTTTCTGCTTCCCAGGGTTCGCGACCGATTTCTTTGATGACGAATTCATAGAACCAATGACTCCATCAACAGAAGGCTTTGGTGGAGCCTTGGCCTGTCTAGGCCTCGGGGTGTCTGGAAAATACTCATACAAAGTACCCGACTGAGAGTACACTAAGTCGAGGTACTGAGCTCGCGCGATTGCTTTCTCTTCAGTTACACACGCTCCCATTGCGATATCTTTTGCAATCTTAGGGACAAAGGAAGTCGTGAACCAATTGGTCAGGAGTTGATCAGTAATCCAGAATTTGATCAAGCGACGACGCCTTCTCCATTCATGTATATGATCGGAGATGTGCGTAGCCGTATCCTGTTTGAGAGACATGAGGAGATGTGTCCCAGTCTCGTACCGAATGGGCAGCTGAAAATGAGTCAAGAAGGCCATAGCCAACGAGTTGAAATCTTGAAACATGCCGCGATTCAGCTCGATGTACCACTTAGCGGCTGACCCAGTGAGAGTTCTCTGAAAGAGGCGGAGCCGGATAGAATCATCAAGCCATGAGTTCGATGAACACCAAAGGTGATAAGTCATTACATGGGCCTGAGGGTCTTCACCAGCTTTGCCATCAAACTTTGGACAATCACCTGGTATTTTGGTTGGAACCGGTGGCCAATATGGATTATGCAAAATAGGATCATTTGTTAACTTGGACACATCAGGCAGTTCCAACGTCGCTAAGAACGGTAACTAAGGGTTAAAGGACATTTGTGGCTGCGGATTCGAGGCGACATTAGGGTTCCAACCAGATGGTGGTTGCCCCCACGAACTCTGTCCAGACAGACCTGGCCCAAAAGGGCCTGGCGCATAAGAACTTTGTCCCGATGGACCTGGCCCAAAAGGGCCTGGCGCATAGGGACCTTTTACGTAGGGGTTCTGTCCATACAGATTCTGGCCATATGCGGACGGCTGTCCCTGTGTCTGCCCCCCAACTCCCCATGTATTAGCAACTTGCCCTACAGGTGCAGCATACTGATAATTTTGGTAAGGAGTGACCTGTGGCTGTTGATAATTTTGATAAGGAGCAAACTGAGTTTGCCCCTGGGGTTGCTGGTAGCCATACGGTTGCTGGGCCCCATACTGAGCCTGATAGGGAGGCTGCATCTGGTAAGAAAGTTGAGGCTGTGGCCCACCTTGCATTTGATAACCTGTCTGAGTTTGAGGCCCAGAGTAATGTCCTTGAACCGGCTGGGGTTGAATCATCTGGCCCGAAGGTTGACTTGGTTGGATTTGAGATGGACCTGGTTGGCCAGCAGGATGAACTTGCTGGGTGCCAGGTTGTCCGTGGACCACCAAGGGTTGTCCTTGCGGAACGGATGACTGAGCTGGCTGAACAGCTGGTTGACCCTGAGGTTGGCCAGCTTGTCCAGATGGATGATTAGGGCGGACAGCGGGTTGACCTTGCTGCATAGAAGGTTGGCCCGTCTACCCCCCAGGGTGCATAGACTGAGAAGAGGGTTGGCTTGCAGTATAGCAGGCTGCCCCCCTTGGTGCATAGGCTGAGCAGTGGGTTGGCCTTGCTGTATAGCAAGCTGCCCCCCTTGCCCAGAAGGATGCATGGATTGAGCAGTGGGTTGACCCTGCTGAACGTAGGGTTGCCACTCTACCCAGAAAGATGACCAGACTGGGCAGTAGGTTTGCCCTGCTGTAAGCAGGGTTGCCCCCCCTGCCCAAGAGGATATCCCTGCTGGACTGCTGGTTGATTTTGAGGAGTATAAACTTGCCCAGTTTGTCCAGATGGGTACCCCTGCTGGAAACCGGGTTGGCCTTGTTGAATGTAAGGCTGCCCTGGTTGTCCAGTTGGGTAACCTTGCTGGGTACCAGGTTGCCCTGGATATCCAGAAGGTTGATTCTGATATGAAAATGACGGACCTCCAATGGCCGAGGGTTGTCCCGGGTAGGGTTGTCCCTGCGGGCCCCCAGATTGTCCTGGGTAAGGCGGGCCATAAAGTGGTTGCCCTTGAGGGGTTTGCACATAAGGCGGCTGGCCTTGATTGGGTGGTCCTTGGGGCTGTCCGGGAGGATTCCGGTGCCCTCGGAAAGTATGAGTAACGGGATCATACGTAACGTCCAACGGTGCCGAGTTCTCCTCGAAAGGTTGACGAGGCAGGGATGAAACGTTCTCGAGGTACTGACCATTAGCATCATAATAAAAGAGTGGACCTTGGTAATCTGGGTCCACAATGGGCTGCCCGTGGGCATCATACGGCCCTGCTCCTGGAACACCACCAGAAGAGGGCTGAGCACTTTGTGCAGGATTAATGACTCCAGACGAAACCCCTGGCTGGCCCTGACTGTAAGAGGGACCAGCCCCAGGGTTCGTAGATGAGGATGCTGTGACAGCACTGACGACCGAAGTCGAGTGCACTACACAAACGGTTGGATTGGTGGGAACTGAGGTAACGGGCATATTAAGACCTGAAGGAACAGGTGTATTGAGAGGTCGCGAAATAAAGGGCCCCGTGGTGGCAATAAGACTAGGATCCCATATAGTCGTAGAAGTAGTTCTAGCAGCTATCCTATCCCTCATTGACTGATATCGTGGAGGGAGTGGAGAGGAAGCCGGGATCGGAGTTTCAATGTCTGTCACTACGGGCGTCTCACCTGTGCTGGAAGATGTCTCATCCATGGGGGAAGTATACATCGGAGACGACATACCGAGAGGGGTACGAGGGGTATAATCGTTGTCGGGCTCCCAGATAGGATTCCAATCTTCTATGTAATCTTCGTCGCCCGGGGCACGTACGTTAATAGGCTGGATACTCGGAACAATGGGAAGAGTATCACTTACAACTGGTACCTCTGGAGCAACAAAAGGTGGAGAACCTTGATCACTTGGACTTGGAGTCGACGGGTCAGCCAGGATGACAAGACCCCTTAGAAAACCTAAAGAAAAGTAACGATAAAGATCCTACTCAAAACTAACGCACACAAAATCTAACCAGGTGATGTTATCGTGGCCGAATAAATTTTAAGACACAAGAACCAAACTTGACCTTTTTATGTTTCAAGAGTCAAGAAAAGGACTAAAAGATGACTCCAGTCTCCTTCGAATGTTTAATGAGCACGAAGTGACAAGACGCTCACAGGCACCTTTTCATTTAGGGAGTCTGAAAAGGATCAAAAGTGACTGCTCTGGAGACTCTAGGTATAGGGTTTACCAAGCGACCCGTAAAACTCCTTATACACCTTAGCAATCGTATGAGAGCCAAGGACTTTCCTTACTGCAGTCAATCTTCCCGAATGTTGTGTTTGGTGCATTACGGTTCACAAGGCGGCAGACTCGGCTTCCTATGGATAAAGGATAAAAGCCTAGTGGGGTCTCCCTATATACGCGACGGTACGTGGGAGCACAGTCCGTGTGGGAGCACAGAAGGAGGAATCACCCAACCGTAATGTGAAACAATAGTGACTATGTTTAAAGACGCCGGAACACGTCTCTAACCTAGACCTTTAGATGTTCGCGTTTAGTTCCAATGCATTTTTAGATTCATTCGGTTCATTTTATGGTTGATCTTGAAATTAAGTTTCGATTTCAGGCCCTATCGTATGGTCTCTCACAATTTCCTAGATGCACGCTATATGCCAAAGAATACCATTTTGTTCGATGAATTCTAACTATGAGAAGGTTAAGAGCTTTTCAATCAAACAAAATGAAATCAAACCATCAAACAACCTAATGCAGCTAATGACAAAGAAATGAAATTTTTTCTTTTTTTAAAGAACACAAATCACTAAAATGCTCTTCTTTTCATTAACTATTGAATGCAAAAGATTTAGTTCGATTCTCTTTCAATGGCACTAATGCACTTTAAAACGAATTTTGAGAGACAAGAACACCAAGCAAATCACTTAATGAAAGCACACAAAGTTCCCAAAACATCCAAAAAAGATCTCCAAATCAAAAGGAAAACCAAGTTCCGCACGAGCTATGTGATCTAAGCTCAGCAAAACAAACAAGGATTCAAACAAGGAAGAAGCACAAACCGCTCGGAAACACAACCAAAAATACTTCAACAATCACTGAACAAGTGTAAAAACAAACAAATCTGAAGTTGGCTGGTCAAACAAAAGAACAAGATCCCTACGGAAGGCTTGACACACACACGGCCACTAGATGCCCTAGGGCTAGAGTGCGAAATCAATGGAGAAAAGCAAACAGCCGGAGGATGAGAGTTACAACTAGTCAATTAGAGATTCAACACAATCCAACAACTGTAAAAGTGATGGCCGAAATACAAACCAAGCAGCGAAAGCAAAGAGGAAGGTATTTGCAAAACCGAAAAATGAGCAAAAACGAAACCCTGTGGAACAAGACTTCGCAAACAAGTACCTCAGAATTCAGGCAATGAAAAACAAGTCATAGAACAAGTAGAGAGAAGAGGGGAAAGTCAAAGCAACAGGTTCAGGAGGCTAATTTGGACAAAAATGAATTCTACAGGATCAGCACGGGTAGCCTTCAGCAACTCGGCGCTGACAAGAGAAGGCCTGCAGCAACTTTGCGTCGTCAGCGCGGAAGAACATGGATTAAACGCACTGTCTCAAAAACGAGGTCAGCGCGACTGTTAGTCGTACAGGGGCGATGACAGGGAAAACAAAGAAGCAGGTATGCGACGTCAGCACGTCTGTTTTGAATTAAACTGCGCTGAGGGTAAAAACCGAGTAGAATCAAAGCAAAAACTCCCAAACCAAAGGTAGAAACCTTTTAACAACTAAGACACTTCCCAAATGGACCCAAGAAGTCTACAAGCAGAGAATCAATCCCCAAATCTTGAAAAGAGAGAGCAATCCAATTCAAACATAAGAATGGACACGAGAGACAAGAGGTTGAACTCCCCAGCGGAGTCGCCAAATTGTTGGAGAGGCAAATCCCCTCTATGGATAGAGGCGATCCCTACTAGCCCAGAACGGGTCTAGCAACAATCAGTCAATGCCACTATGCAAGTTCCTAATTGCAATTAAACAAGAGGTAAAGAACACCTACTTGGATTCCAGCGCTGTCGTTTGATGAAGAGATGCCGCCTTCGCTCCTTCGCCCTGGCTGGTCACAATCTCCCGCGATCTCCATGAATAGATACCTGCACACACGAAGAGGAAACAAACACAAGCGTGAAATCTCATAAAAGCAACCATACATCAGTCAGAAAGGATGTAATTCACATTTAACCATTGCATAGACAAATGAGAATGGAACAATAATAGTAGTCATCTATTATTAATCAAACAGAGAAGAGTACAACCAAATGTTCTGACGTCGGTATCCTTCTCAGGAGGGGCCAGTCAGCAAGTGTCTCAAGCCTTCACCTTTGGAAATGATTCTCCCAAGACAAGAAACTCTTTCTCTCACACAAGCAACACAAAACAACCTTCCCTAAGCTATCAAGCACTTCCACACTTATCACACCAACTACCTATAGCAGCAATCTGAGCACTATAAGCTCCACACAATCCAAGCTATTCCAAACTAGCTGCTCATGGTAATGGTGGAAGTTTTTATAGGAGTAGGAGCCTCCTAAAAGGGTGGAAGGATGAGCTTATCTTCAAGGGAAGTAGTTGCAAAGGGTCGAACAGACATGCCATAGAAGGGAGTCGATACTCACAAGGCCAACAACCAAGTCTGGAGTTATCTGGAAGGCTGGCCGTTGGAACAAATTCGCCAAAACTGGATCAGCGCGGGTGAATAACTGGTCTGACGCGTTGACGTCGCAAAGACATAATGGAAAGGGCTATGTTAGCGCGGGTAAATACAGACAGAGGCTGCACTGGTCATGAAATCCGATCAGCGCGGAAAAGTTGTGTGCTTCCGCGCTGGCAGCGCACGTGGTCTGTTATGAAGCGCCAGTCATCGCGGATATTTTAGAAACAGACGCGCTGATGAGGAAAACTTTGGAAAAGTGGGTTTTTGGCTAGTTTAGAAGGCATGAACTTGATTATTGTGAACTCCTGACACAGTAAGGTGACTGACAGGGAGACAGTGACAATTTACTGCGTAACAAGCCCCATAAATCCAACAAATGGTTCTGTTGCTGGGACCAAGATATGTTTGAGGAATGTGTGATGTTGAATAAGTTGTTCCCTACTAAGAAATAAATTGAGAAAGTGATTGATTGAAAACTGCACGCATTTGCAGCACAGGTGAATAGAAATTTGTGCTTATCCAAGGAAGACTGGATGAATAAATACCTGTACACAGATGTGATTGAAGACTTCTTTTATTTCTTTCCTTGCGAGTTGCAAGAGTGGATATCTAGGTTGGAAGATAGTCGGGGTATGTGGAAACTTGATGACCCTATTGTGTGGACCCCAGAACTGGTAAATCGCTTGGAAGCTTCAGAAATTAACATCGCACATGTCATTGATCATTAGATTGATCGTATCTTAGGAGGATTCATCACTGAGCTCGCGATCGATATGACCATCAGCTATAGTGAAGAGGAGCATAGGTTCTTCAAGGGATGAAGAGGTAAGTACTTCAAATCTCTGAAAACCTGGATTAAGATGATGCAGTGTGAAAAATGGGTTAGGCCATTATATTGATGTTTGGGACTATGCAAAGTGGAAAACCCTTTAGAAGGAACAAAGATCGGGCTCTGAATACAATCCGTTGTTAGGATCTTTTGATAGTGACGATGAAGGAACTATTCTGAGAACACCGTGAAGTGCACTACAGATAATAAGCCATATTATCCCATGGATACTCCATCCATCCACGCCACCACGACCTCCACCTTTACCATATACACCTACACCTCCACCTCCACCTCCACCTCTGAATCAACCCTTCAACATGGAAAACATGATAAATATGTTTATATTTAAAGGGGTGGGAAGCGAGGACCCCGGACAATTCTAGTTTGTTGTGGATGTTGTGTGGAAGGCATAGCAGATTACTAATGATAACATGAAGAAAGCGTAGCTAGTCATAGCATTGGAGGATAGGGCGTTGACTTCGTATATCAAGTTCTGTACGGATAAACATGGCGTGAAGATAGTAGAGACTCAACAAGCATTGAACAATGAGTTTAAAGAACCTAAGTCTCAAGCGCAGTCTGTAATAGAGTTTAAGGAAATACAACAACAGGTAAATGAGTCAGCGTGGGACTTCGATCAGAGGCTAAAATTCTTGATTCAGCAGGCTAATGTGAAAATTGCATATGATCAACACAGAGACTGGTACATTTCTTCGTTATTGCCTCATCTGAGATTGCTATTATCACAACAGAAAATAGGAACACAAGCAGAAGATGTGGAAATCACAATGAGGTTGGAAGCCTCACCAGTGAAGGATACAAACATTGGAGTACAATAGATTCAGTCACAGTTGGAAAGCTTGCACATGGAGTTGCAGAGCTTGAAGACAGGAAATTAATCTCAACTTGAGATGCACGTGGAATTTTGGTGCATAAAATGTAAAGATAAGGGACATGATAAGGATCACTTTCCTGTTTACAGAATTACCTAATTGGAGGAGGTCTTGTTCCCTTGAAGTCTAAGAATATTGCGGGATCGAGCGCAAGAGTACCCTTATTCTGTGCTATCTCCTAGATAGTTGGGAAGCACGCAACTAACCACTGTCACCTATTGCAAAAGTTTGTACAGACTCCATAGCAATTTTTTTGTACCCTTTGTAAATCAGTTGGGCGTGATGTGTGAAACTACCAAAGCTATGAATTAATGATGCAGCGGACCCCTATGTATCGAATGCAGGTAGAAAGTCAGCCTTAAGATCATGATGCAGGTGCAACATGCAGAGGTTTCTAGGGCCGAGGAAGAGGAAGAGGAGGAGGGGCTAGAAGAGGTCATGGACAAGTTATTTGCTACAACTATGGAGAAGCAGGAAATTTTTCACGTGACTGTCAGAACACAATGCATCCATCCTGTCAGTACTACAGATAGTTTGACCATGTGATAGAGGATTTCCCAATGCTAATAGCTAAAATGTAGGAGAAAAAGACTCAACAACCCATGCAAAATATACAGATGATGAGGGTGGAGCCTCGCGAAGAGGACCATAGCATCAATATCATGACACGAAGTGGTATTGCCATGGGAGAAGATAAAGGAAAGAAACCAGAAACCGAAGGTTGGGAGCATAAGGCTACCAAAAAAGAGGTCGGATTTGATCTCGGTAAGGCTAAAGAAACCCTTATAGAGACCAAGAATAATTTCGTTGAGGCTTCTACGTCAGGAAGATAGGAGAAACTAGCTAGAAACAATGAAGCGCAGGACATGGAACCCTCTCTATTAGCTACATTTTTGAAAACCTGTATCAAGATTTTGTGGGATAGGAAGCTAGTGAAAGGGCTCCAAGAGCTAATTGACAACTGTACATGTAATATCAAGACTCCTCTTGAACAACACAATATGAGGAAATTGGGTAATCATAAGAAGCGGATAGGGCGTGAAATGAGGTTGAATGTGCAGATTGGAGAATACGAAATGGATCAAGTCATCCTAGATCTGGGATATGATGTGAATGTGCTACCAAAGCATATGCAAGAAAGGATGGGGAGACCTGTGCTACAATGGTCTCATATACATCTATGCATGGCCAATCAACAAAATATCATTCATATGGGGCACCTGTATGGGCTAATAGTAGACATTGAGGGAGCATGTGCTTTGGTCGACTTTGAAATAATTGAAATAGTCGATGACAACAATCCTTACCCTATGCTATTAGGAATTGATTGGGCCTTTGACATGGATTCAATAATTAATGTGAAAAAGCGAAGAATGACACTTGAAAGAAAGTCACTCCGGGTTATTGTACCATTGGATCCCACTGAAGGAGCGCGCTAGAAGAGGAAGACAATTTGGATCAAATATACAAGCTTACTGTGCACAATGAATATTGAATCAATCCCACTGTAGATGGGTGAATTACGTGGGATAGAGATAGCTCCTATGCCTCTGATTAAGATAAAGAACTTGAGCATTGGTAGAGTAGGTTACACGAAGTTTCAACGCTACGTTGCAATATGATGACAAAATCGCTTCGATGTGTATCCACACATGTAATAAATATTCCTCATTATAATGGCTTACATGATGTTAGTTTGTTTCTAGATAAGTTTGGAAAGGAGGTTCTAGAAGAGCATTAGTTCTAGGTCCTTGATTTAGCGTTGTGTGCTACGCTTGCCTATTGGTGGGGTACGCATAAGGGTAGCTTTGTTGACTAGTAAGAGTACAAGTGAATGATGAATCTAAGGTTAAGATATGCAAATACCCACCTAATAGAGAAATAGTCAGGCAAGGATGATTTGCACGAGCATTTGGCACGATGGACTAAAGCCTAGGAGGAGGAGCCTCAACTGGAATGGGTACATATATTTTGTCACGCCCTAGATACTATTTCGATGAACTGGTACTTGGAAATGGAGCTACGCCATGGGATGACTGAGTGGGATATCCTGAGGGGAATTTTCTTGTTAACTTTCATCTTTGAGGGTGGATTTGTGTGTATTGATGAAGTATTCCAAGAAATTAAGGCCTCAATCTTCAGGAAGCCTAAGGAACCAGTAGAATGGGTTCAATCGGACTAGAATACACAACTGTGTCATGTACTAGAATGCTACAACGTGACTACAAAAGAAGAGGATCCATGAAATATCAACATTCCAGAGTCTGAGGGACAATGCAAGGTTGAAGGGCCCAAAACAACAAACCTTGATATAACAAAACCTTTGAAGACCAGGCATGTGAACATTGGATCTGACGCACAGCCTAAGTTTGCAAAGATAGGTGATTATTGGGATGAAGATACAGTCGATAAGGTTTCAGAACTACTACGCGAATACTAGGACTTGTTTCCTACCAAGTTCTCAGATCTGAAGGGAATAGTAGGGGATCTGGGTGTAATGAAGATCACCTTAAAGCCTGATGTGAAGCTTGTGAAACAGAGACCCTACTAGCTAAATCCAAAATATAAGGAGAAGGTGTGCAAAGAACTGGACAAAATGTTGAAGGTTGGAATCATTAAACTAGTGGAAGAATCTGATTGGGTAAGCCCTATGGTTGTTTAGGAAAATAAGCAACAAGGTGAAATCAAGATATACGTATATCTGAGAAATATCAATGATGTGTGTGTTCATGACCCATTTCCAATGCCATTTATGGATGAAGTTTTAGATAATGTTGGCGGGTATGAAGCCTATTCATTCACTGATGGATTCTTGGGGTACCATGAGATTAAGATCACTCCAGAGGATTATAGTAATACCACCTTCGTGATGGAGTAGGGATGCTTCCAGTACACAGTGATGCCATTCGGGTTGAATAATGTGCCCGCAATCTTCTCAAGGGTCATACTTGCATCTTTTAAGGAATTCATCCACAAGTTCTTATAAGTCTATCTTGATGACTAGAATGTTTTTGGGCTGGTAAAGCGCCATGTTGCAAATTTGTGCCTTATGTCGGATACTTGTCATAGATACTAGCATAAAAGTAGAAGGAGGTTGAGCAGATTATAGCTTGAGAGAAATTTGCACAACAACAAAAGGTATTTGCTGCCAAGGCAACTGTTACTAAGGCAGCTGCTAAAAAAGAGCGCATCACCAAGGAGACTAATATTGACATTGAGGAGTTTGCTTCTCAGCATGCCGAGGACCAAGAGGAGTGTGATGTTGAAGGAGGCAGGGGCGCAAAGCAAGGCACCCTATTTAGAATACAGAAGCGCTCCAAGGAGACAACTTCAGGACCTAGGAAGAAATAGAAGTCCGAAAGGCACACACATGTCAATCCATTGGTCCTCACTAAAGGGGACTTGGATAAAATTGGAGATAAGGTCCACGACGCCATAATAGAACTGTGGACCTAGTTCGAGCAGTAGTACTGGTAGGATTTGAGCAATGTGCAGAAGGATATGTGTGATCTGGAGATCCAAACAGGCCAGCTCCAAGCGAGCGTTTCCTAGGAGATAGGGATTTAGGAAACCCTGCAACAAGCAAACACAACTACGCTAGACACATATCAGACTCTCGATCTCAGATTCATTCAATTGCTAGAGGGGTGTCTACCCACACAGTCAGAGGAAGCAAACACCCAACTGTCACATCTCGAGGATCTAGGTTTCAATCTCGCGGCACTCCCTAAAACAACCCTCCATGAATTGCACCAAGGAGTATCTGATGAGATAAGGGTTAGGAAGAAGCGCGCACTGCTGGTGATCAACGAGGTCAAGACCAACAATGAGAATATATTTGAAGAAAAGGCATAAGAGTTGAAGGAGAAGGAAGAAATGGCCACACGCAGCCAAAACTTGGAAGTAGCAATTACATAGGCATGTCATATGATGCTAGGGCTCAACATTCTTGAAGATGCAATGTCAACAACAAAGATTGGAAAGTTGGCTACAATGGTCATGGAATCTAAGGATGAAATTGGTCGAGTCTGATTTGAACTTCAACAACAGATCTCAGAGTTGCATTTGAGGTTGCATCTGACCACTCCGTCGGAAGTCTGGGAGCAGCGTGGATCAGAAATTAAGGAGGGGATGGCCACATTAGACACCGTAGTCAAGGACTGCACCAACTTATTCGAGAAGGCCATGGAACTTTAGACATCTTTGCAGGAGGACCCCACTTTGCAGAAGATCAGTAATGAAATTAGGGAGAAGTAGCAACAATTTTATGAGATGAGGTCGAATGCTTGTACTTTGGCACTAGTCCAGTGGTTCGCACAACTATAGGAAGGAAACAGTTGCAAACATAGATTAAAGAGAAGCACCGAAAAGAGGCCATCTTGGGGGCCATAAAATAGCCATGGATAGAGGAAGAAATCCAACACACTCTATCAATTCAAGGCAAGTTGAAGACCATCTAGCAGACAAAAAGGACAATGGGCCTCATAGTGGAAGGCCCTACTACATAGAAGTTGGCCAAAGAAGTACAGCAGGCCACAGTGCAGGGTACTACTGATTTGCATATTCTGAAGATGGAGTTCCATGAACTCCAGAACAAGATTGCAGTGCCAGCCGAGTGACTCGAGGGTAAGTCACCCAATTTGTGTTGGGGGTCTCCACGAAATATGGAAGCAGAGCGTGAAGATACTATGAGTGAAATGGGCTTTAGTCCCTTAGGAGGGTAGGCGATATGAGGTTTTGAGACTCGCCCATGGTCCATAGACCATGGCATTGTAAGCATAATTCTATATATAGATGAGTCATAGCGAGTCTATGTATGAAAATAAGATAGAAGATCATTGTTTTAGGTAAGAAGCTAAGGCAGGAAAGGTCTATTTCCTATACTTAGGTGAAAGCGCAAGGCTTTTGCAGCTAAGTATGCAGAGACCTTGGCATGTCTGCAGGCTAAGTGTGTGGGTCTCTACAGCTAAGTGCGTAGGGAAAAGAAGTATGTACTAAATCGATTATACTTAATAAAAACAATTTTGAGTCAATTATGATGCATTTGTGTATTATTTCTTATTTCTGCAAGAATTTATGATTTCTCTTTGTGTTAAACTTTACATGAATTAATGCTTATCTAATGCGCGAAAGTAGTAGATCAGTAATATTTATGAATGTTATGAATGATTTAGAGTCTTCAAGAAGATCTAGAAGTCGTTTAAGCACATTTACAGTAATTATATGTTCAGAAGGGTTAAGGGTTCATGAAGGTAGATCTAAGCCATGGAAACCACAAGAAGCTATTACATAGGCCTCTGAATGCAGAAACCTGGTTCTGTCATCCTCCAATACTACTTCGGGTGAGACTGCAGCCTACACTATGTAGGTTGTTTTTGAAAGGGCCAGCAGTTAGGGTTTTGTTGGTTGGTGTGCATAATGTTGAACCTGGGTCAGGTCCCATCAAGCCAACAACTACAACTTAGTTTGAGTTTTAAGGTACTGAAGTGGTTGATGATCTGTTTGAATGATTGTTTCTTTATCCATTAAATAATGTTTCCATTTCTTAATGCTTTCTACTAATACAAACAGTTCTTTGTCACAAGCTGGATAATTGGCAACTGCTTTAGAAAATGTTTCTAAATGAAAACAAATAGGATTTCCTTTTTGCAGTAACACTGCACCCATTGGATACACTCTATCATCAATTTCTATTTTAAATGGCTATTGAAGGTCTGGTAATGCTAAAATTGGAGCTGTTACTATTTTCTGCTTTAAAGTATCAAATTATTTTTGTTGTTATTCTCCCCACTGTAAATAAACTTTAGAACTTGTTAAATCATGAAGTGGTGATGCAATAAAAGAGAAATGAGAAATAAATTTCCTCCAATATTGATCTGTATCCACGAAACTTATAACTTCCCAACTTGAACTGAAATTAAGAATATCATCCAGATCGACTATGAGAAACTTATCAAGAAAATAATGACACACATCATTCATCACTATCATTAAAGTTGTTGGAGCATCACATACATCAAACAAAAAAACCAACCATTCATCAAGCCCCTGTCTAGTCTCACATGTAGTTTTCCAGACATCATGCTCTGCAATACACATCTGATGATAACAATTTCTTAAATCCAGTTTAATGTGTAGAAATTTTGAATAATATGACACATATTCACAGACATTATCCTGATCATACAATTATAAGCGGAACATGTATAATAGATAATCTCCTCTACATTGATCATCAATTTACAGAAGTAGAAACATTCACAGGCGCACATAGAAGCATCAATCAAACTCATTAACACAGTATGTATCCCAGGGAAAGCATCTCGCTAAAAACCCCACACTATCTGTATATTATATTGATTGAATCATGTAACAATACATAGCACAATACTCATCCCAAGTACTCAGTTCTATCTCCTCATGCTACACACAATACAGCTCAGATCTGATCTCCAAATCTATTCCACTGCTTGCCTGCCTCCACAGCTCAATACCTGCTCAAGAATTGATGAGAATGGCTTACCAAACTCGTATTTGACCTGCAAATAATCACTCACACTCTGTTGGACGTGAGAACAGGCTACAATTCTTGATATTGGCCAATTCATTGGCATACTCAATCCCTTTGATTGTGCAAATCATCATGCACAGCTATAGTCACAACTGATAGCAATCTGATCCTCTAACACCTATCCCTGCTGAACTGAACATACACTGACATGCAACTGAGTTAACTGATGTATTCTATAGTTGCATTATGATTTAATAATTTGTGAATTAATTAATAACTAATTCACCCAACTCATCTCTAGTCTATTGATCAGTTAGACTAAATACAACTAGTTTAACAAGGCTAAACTGAACACAACTCCATCAACTGCACCTCCAGTCCACTAAACTCAACTCACTTGAGTTCTAACTGAAGTCCTGCATGCAAATATTAGTCATCCCATAGGTAACCACATATTTCCTTCTGGGATCTGCATGTACCAAATCCGTAGCTCATCCTGAAGTGCTCCAAGAGAATAAGATCAAGTTTATAGTCCAAATATTATTATGAGACAATAATATTTGACTTTTCTATTTTTGACAACCAGTCTAAAAATAGACTTTGATCACTCACACTGTGATCACTCACACTGTGGTCACCCACACTGTAATCACCCATACTGTGATCACCCACACTGTGATCATCCACACTGTGATCAAAAAATAGAACTTGCGCCATAATTTGCCTGCGGGCCCACTTAGTGAAGGTGACTCCTTTCCACTAAGCTCCATCATCTTGTTGCATTCTCAACAAGCATTTCTTGTTGCACACTTTTTAGCATAATGACTGATATATGATTCATGAAATTATTCAAAAGAGGTGCAACAGATAGTAATTGATTCTCATGTTGTATTTCTCATTTTGGAAGGAGAATTTTTTGTTCTTTATACAATTCTTCATAAGAATCTACCATTTCAACAAATTTTCCCTTAAACTGAGAATTACACCATTGAAAAGCATCATACTTGTCTTTAGGTTGTTTTTTAACAATCATGAGAAAATACCTTTTATTTGAATTTATTAATGTTTTCAAATTACTGGCATTCATTAAATCCAAGTTTGTCTTACTTTTGTGTGTTCTAACAATGTATTCAATTCCTTCTTTAAAAACATGATACTTGTTCTCCCTTCTATGAAAAATAACATGCCGATCATAAATATACAAACTACCCAACACAACTCCACATATATCCAAAGGAATCACATCTAGCTCAACTTCATCAACAAAATTACTCGTAATTGCAAACCTTAAACGACATTGTTTCGTGACATGTGTTATAGTGTTTTCTTCTCAATGATGTATGAAAAGAACCCACTTAAGATTGTGGATGACAAACAATCTGAACAATAGGAATGACTACTAAACATTGTAGATCTGTAGGTGTTGATAGAAACAAAACCTGCCAAAATTCTAATCTATGCTACGATCATAGTTAAACAGTGAAAGAAAGAGTAATAACCCCAAACATCCAATGGAAACCGAATATGTAAAGAATAATTTTATAATAACACCTATGAAGAGAATAGATAAATGTTACCAATCCCCGTTTATGGGATGGGTTCTTGGTTATCCTCAAATGTCTTTAGCTTCTGTAGAGTCTCTCTCCTCTATAATGCATAAACCCAACAAAAATATGGTGTGCGACAATGAAAATAATCAGAGTTACAACAATGAGTGCAACAATAAAAATAATCAAAAGTGAATAATGAATTGAAAACCCTTCTATTTATAATAAAATATTGAGATATCCTCAAATAATGGGCAATAATAAAATATTATTGATCCCATTCTTGGAATATTTTATTATATTTGGTTAGGAGGGAAAAAGTATTTAAACTTTTTTTTAGAAATAATAAATAAATAAATTATTTATTTATCATCTCAAGGAATTAGTTAAGGAATAATACACAGATAAGGATTTATTTAATTATTCCTAATGGATTTAGTCAAATTTAATAAAGAATAATAATTAATTAGTGATTAATTAATCATTCTTAGAGAAAAATAATGATTTATCTATTTATTTTTCATGATTGGGTCAAATTTGACAAGGAATAGTAATACAACAAAGATTTAATTAATTATTCCTAGAAGAAAATAAAATAGATAGTGATTTATTTAATTATTCTTCATGGGTTTAACTATAAATTACTTAACAAAGGGGGTTTATTAAGTAATTTCTCACAATGAAAGCAATTTTACTATGGTAAAATTGGCTTTACATGGTGTACTTCGATCCATCTAGTAAATTAGGCTAGATGATCAATTTTTTGGTGATAACAGATTGCCCCCCAACTTACAAGTGTTAGGAGCAAAACATATGACCGAAGTATGATGTAAAGACACAATCACTTAGACAACACAGGGAATTCAAGGAGAGAGAGAGAGAGAGACCAATGAAGCTGAATTTGAAAGAGGATAGGGACAGAGGGGGCAAGACTAATGCAAGTCTCCTTTTATGTTGTGGTACCAAACCTCAATGAGGTGGGGGAGGCATACACATACCCGCCGAGATAACTTAGTACAAAAATAATGGTTCGCCCAACAATATAAAACTGAGAAATGAAGTACATGCTAAATGGTACATGACATGATGGCATAACAGAGCCAAAAAATAATACAATGTGTCCCATATACATAATGCATTTGGAAAAAATATGAGCTAGGACTGTATACAATAATATCTTAGTACATGAGATACAAAGCCCCTTCCCTCAAAAAATGGGTGGGAGGGAGGGTAGAACAACTGGAGAAGTCCTGCTGAACAAGGAAGGGCTCTGCAAAACTGAATGGATCATCTAGAGGAGACGTGCATGCGATGAACATTGTGAACGGTAGGAATTGGACCCATCAACTTTGTGGAACTGCGGGAGGCTACCTGAAGGGCCACCACCTCATGAGGTCTGAAACATCTCACACACACCTGAGAATCACTTGTACAATCTATTGCATCACTGGACCATCAAGTGTATGTATCACAAACATGAAATGATCAAGTCAAAGGGAAATAATGAGACCCTCTGATCAATCCAAGGTGCCAAATAATAATGGAAGCGAGAACTGAGATACACTACCCTCTGGGCCATTCTTCTAGAATAAATGAGCTGATGTCGACAAAATAGGGCCCGCAATAGATGAGGCAATGAGGATCCTCACCTAAAGCACGAGGGAAAATAGTAATGTGATTGATGGACTGACACTGGGGATAATGGGGAAAGGGGACCGAGGGACAAATAGACGATTACCCTTGTTAGAGCATAAAGTGCATGGTTGACATGGCAGCAACTGACTCAACTTCAGAGGGGATGGGGACAATATGACTAGAGGCCAAAATGGGCAACACAGGATGAACGGTATGCAAATATGGATGGAATATTGTGACATGATATGATGGGGCATGGAATAGACTCCAAGAATGCAAGTGTGACTCATCGTGGATGCTCTGAACAAGGGTGACTCGATGACACTGTCACACAAACTAAGCCCAGTGGGGACCATCAAAACATGCATCAATGATGGTTACTCATGACGAAAGTCGACATATGGTATGACAAGTATTAACAGGAGGTGGACCTCAAAGTACAAGTGTCGATTATGATGAAATTTGATTTTGAGAGGTGAAGAAGTGACCCTTCATGGAAAAAAGGCTTCATGGTGAAGTGTCAAATCATCAAAAACTAAGGAAGACCCATTATAGAGCTCGGTGAGAGCTGTCCAATGGTAATGATGAATTGTCAAACTTAGCTATGAAGATCATAGGTGATAAACCCACCATTGGAATCGGGATCTACGACTTTCAGGAAAGTGGCCTTACTTGTCTAAAGGCGGCCTTAATGCTTCTTGGAATGATGGTTCCTAATGAATAATTAAGGGAAGAGGAAAATGAGAATGAACTACTAGAGGAGGTCTAGAATCATCCTCACCCACAAAGTCAAACATGGGGACTATGTGGACATAGAGTAGAATATTTGAAGATATGGTATCAAATCTCTATGATATGTGATGTGCATATGGCTCGCCAAAGAGGATAGTAGGAAAAACTATCCAAGGAATGGGAGGATAATCGACTATACCTAGATCTAGCAGGATCTAGGCTAAAAACTAATTGAGAAGATGGCCAAGGGAAATCCATCATGCCCCCAAGCATGGGATGTTGATCTGGTATGCAAAGGTGGGAATGATTCCCCCCTCATAGGAGGAGTTTTTGGAGTGCCATTATGTTCTGAGTGCTCGAAAAAGGGATTCAAGCATCTCGACCCAATTTGGCATGAGGTCCTCCAAAGGAGATGTAGGGGCCTATGTGCCCCCTAGTATGCTATAGGCATACTAGATGTATTTAGAGCTATGGGCTATAAACACTTATATGATACATAATATGATTATGCATGTTTATATGATGATGATGATTCACCATTTGTTTTGTTTATGGTTGTCTTCTGTGGTATACATGTGATAAATGCCAATCTAGAATGTTGTTTGTAATGGTATCTACATAGTGATCCTAGTCTCTAGGTACATGACTGAAAGTAATCATTTCAAATTCATGTACCAATAGCTTCACTTGTAGATATTTTCTAAATAGGACTTGGTTATGCATATGATACACGCCATTCAATTGCATGACAATTAAAACAAATCTAAATGAACATGAAGATGAAGGATGCGATGAGCAAGGGCATTGACTAACAAACCTATCATTGCATCATATTCGGTCTAATTATTGGTGGAAAATCCAATGCACATGCTGTTTGACAAGACTAACGTATGCAAGGGGGTAAAAATGGACCACGGTACCAAGGCTAGATTCTAGGAGAAGCAACTCACACCATTAGCATGGGCGATATATGGTGTGGATGATGGATCCATTTGAAAGGTGCAAAAGACAATGGTGAGATGATGTAATCTACCTTACGTTATGGCAGAAACAAAGACACACAAATCAAAGGGATGTGCTATCAAAAAAAATTGTGGAGGTAGAGCACATTGGGAGAATTAGGAGGGAGATGGCCTTCGAAATCCTCGTGAAGGAATGCCCCCTTACTCAAGGGTAGGGTTAATCAGGGTTAGACATAGCTTCCATGGTGTCCTCATTAGGCTGGGAGATAGGAAGATGGGAGGAATACTGACTACATGATGCGGCGACATTACCTGGTGCGTCAACCTAAGGAATAAGGTTCACATACTTATCATCTTGAATGGCAGACGATGGACTAGTAGACGGAGGGTCTATTGATGTTGACGACTTAGATTCTGTCAAAAAAGGTTTGATAGAAATGCGCACAACAACCTCAGGAAGGTTTTCTAGTGAGGAACTCAAGGATGATGACAAGTAAAGAATGGGGCCTCTGGTGTCCATCATCTCGACATTGGGGGGAGGGATCACAATATAAGGGCCAGAGTTTCCCTATTCTGGTTGGCTAGTAGTACCAGAATCCGCAGGTAGAGGAGTAGAGTTTCCACTACGAGTGGCCTCATAGTCACGAATTGCCCCAAGGAAATTGTGAAACTCATCGAGATGAGGGAAACAATGGGAATAGTGACCATGAAGATCACAAAGGGCACAAGGGTGGTTTGTACGAAGTGTTTTGAGTTTCTTAGGTGGGACTGGTATGTTAACATGGACTTCCAGAATATTTGACTCAGGGAACGCTTCATGAACCAATGGTTTAAGTTGAGGAAGTTCAGGACAATTGTTGGTGGCATGCCCAACAACTTCACACAAAGTGCACAGGGGTGTCGGCTTTGGGGCCTTAGGGGTTGGAGGAGCTTGGGGAGCCTTTTCCTTCAAATATTTCCTTTTAGCTTTGCCCCCCTGACTAGATGCTTTCACAATAGGAGTTGGTTCCTATTGAGGTTGTGATGGAACTGAAGTAGTGGCAGGGGTCATGGGGACTGGTTGAACTGGGGTCAAAGCGTGATATGGTCTTGGCTAACTAGGCGAAGTGTTTACAGGGGGATCGATGTATGATACTAGGACCCTGAGAGTCATGTTAGGAAGGACCAACGAAGCCATGACAGGTACAAAAAAAATTCCCGAAGGGGGGAATTAGAAAGGTATCTAGTCGGTAGGATAATGTCCCGACGGAATAGCTCCTGGATGGTTAAGACCTAGAGGAACAGTTCTTGGAGGGAACATAGGAGAGGTACCCATAAATGGAGGGGGTCCTAGGGGAGTGGGTCCAAAGGGGGCAACCCATGATGCTTGTAACATGTAAACACTCATGGAAGCAGGTTCAGAAATGGGAGGGGGAGGAAAAGGGAAGGCACCCAACAATGAGGAATCCTTATAGACTCCGGGTGAGACACTGGTGCAAGGAGTTGAATACTAGTTGTCATACATCGACAAGATGATGGACTTAGGGGAGGTCAGAGATGTTGACTCATAGTAATTCAACTGATCAATGGTAATGATCTTCCCTTCATGGGGGAAGCACATCTTCTGGAACACCGCAGATGCAACAACTGACATGGCATATGTGTAACTATGACCTAAGAGGATGTTGTAATCCAAAGGGGCATCAATGAATTTGATATCGACATGGGAAGTCCTGCCTGCAAGGTTCATTGGACAGTTGCGGTACATGCCAAGGGGATAGGAGGAGTGTCCATCCCATGCATGCAAAGTGGTGTAGGGGGACAACTCAGGTGACTTGAGTTGTTTCCAAATAGCAGAAGACATCACACAAGTTGACACACCTTCATCAATAATGCATCCGGAGATGATGGCATTACAAACTCTAACTGGTATCTGGAAAGAAACATATGAAGGTAATGGGTGGTGCTCTGATGTATCAACCAGGAAGAAAATCAAACGATCCTGAGAAGGATCCACTACACCCAAGGCAATTAGTAGAGCCTTCTTTTGGGAAGGGAATGACTGGAGAACTTCTAGTATCGACATGGTGGCAGGTGATTGCACCAAGTCGTCTACTATACTGTATGTATGGGCAGCTTTGTTAGAAGTCACATTATGACGTAATGGTCCCTTTGGGATATTGGGAATGGCCTCAAATTTGGGTTGAGGGATCTGTAAAGGACTGTTTGGTGTTGTAAGAGGTTCAACAAACACTTTGGTTTTTGACTCAACAACTGACGAAGTGGAGGGCTTGTCATATTGATGTGACCAAGTTTGTAGGTTAATATTGGAGGGGTTAACCTCATCAGAGTTCATCATCAGGATTTGGTAGTCACTAGGACCAGAAGGTTGGGGGAGGTGGGTTGCTTGACCTGGCTAGGGTTGAGTGGCAACAAATCCTTGTTGAGGGAAAGGATTTGTGAGCATGGCCGCTTGAGGTGGCATAGGATTCTAAGGTGATTGTTGACCTCGAGAAACTACTTGAGCTTCCCAAAGTTGGGGCATCTGGGGTAAAAGAGGACACTCATGTGTATAGTGGCCATGTACACCACAACATGGACAAGGCATATTCATATGAATATCCTTGTTTTGCTTGGGCTGGCCACCTTGTTGTTGGTTGCTGGTGTTAGGTTCGTTCCCCTGGGGTTCACTAGGCTGGTTACCTTGGTTACCCTGGTTACCCTTGTTACCCTTCCCCTTATTCTTTTTCTTCAAATTTTGAGGATTGGTATCACTCTACTATGTAAAAACCTGGCCCTGAGGGGGTGGTGGCTGCTGGGGCTAAGGATGCATGGGATGCTGCGACACTAATGCTTGAAGGGCTAGAGCGCCAAGCTGTGCATAAGAAGGAGAAATAGTTTGGTAGACGGGTTGGGGTCCTAGAAACATGTTGCTAGCAGGAGGGTGGAGGAACTGGTGCCCCCATGCGGATAGCCATAGCTATGCTAAGGATATGGTGAAGAGTGTGAAGGGGATCCAACGATACCATCGGTGGTGTGACATGCCCTCGATGCATTGGCACTTCCAGCGTGAGGGAGGTGTGGAATGACAGTATATACATAACCAGATTGAGCATAAATCAAATCGTATCTCAAAGTGGTCTGGAGAGCTTCTTCCTTGGTCTAAGGAAAATGGGATGTGACATATTTTCTGATCGGGGATAAAAGGATCTTAAGAAACCAATCTAGGTAGACACATTGTTCGAAAGGCGGGGCACGAAATGTGCTCCTCCTTCGACACCACTCTTGAACATGGTCAGAAAAGCGAGTGGCGAAGGATTGACGAAATGTTGTCAATATCTCCGTACCAGTGTTGTACCAGAGAGGTAACTGGAAATATGATAAGAATGCTTTAGCAAGCGTCACAAAAACAGAATGAGAGGTAGAGCACTGGTCTACATACCATTTTGCAGCATCTCCAGTGAGCATGCATTGGAAGAGCCGAAGACAAATGGAGTCATCGGTTATGGAGTTGGACGAACACCACATGTGGAAGGATCAAACATGGATGGTAGAATCCTCTCCAGCAAAACCCTCAAACTTTGGGATGTTTGAGGGAAGCTTGGTCAGCATAGAGGGACAACCAGCGTCATGGTGTATGGGGTCATTTACCAACTGGTTAAGATCCGATAGACTTAACCTAGCCATAAAGGGGAGCATGGCGGCTACCAGAACAGTTCCTAAGATTGTTCTGCCTAATGTGACCACCGGTATAGAGCTGGAGCCAACAATAGTTTGGGTTCCTACACTAGCTGTGGGTCCAGACATGGTGATGATATGCAGTGAAGGATGCTTGGAATCAGAAGGGCCAGGAGAAGAGTCGGGATGGAGACTCGGAGGGCTACGAACTCAAACCCGACAGGGAGGAAGTAGAAACTAGGGGTGAAGGCCTAATAGTCTCTGTGACTCACGCCTTGGTGGCACAATGATGGAAGGACACATGAAACATAGAAATGGTGAAGGGAGATCAACAATATATCTTCTGTCTCTGATGCGGTGAGATAAATTTATTATGTTAAGTCTTAGCTTGGTAGTGTAAAACAAGCATCCTTTACTTAAGGTGTGCTTGTGTGTGCAAGTATATTAATTGATTAAGCCCATATCATGTTTGTAAAAAAGAAAAAAACTTGCTGCAAATAAAATGAAATAAATAACAGACAATAAACAACAAAACAATTAACTAAACCCCACCCAAATTGGGTTTGCAAACATTTTACTTCTTGGTGGCTAAGCCAATGGAAAATACACTGAAGCAACCAAGATATTTGAATGTCAGTTTGACTGGGATCAAGTGACTCTAAGCTACTAGAAAGTGGTGCAACAATAGCAAAAAACAAGAGGGGAAGATCGCTGCAAAAAGACTAGGAGATGGATGAAACACCTAGGACAATTGATGGGACCCTAAGGGAATGACCAAACAAGTTCAAATGTGAAACTATGGATGGTATCAACCTATCTTATCAGATCTGAAAAAAAAGGTTACAGATCTGGAAAATGTGGCTGAAAGTGCTGCAGAAAGTCATACTTTTCACTCAGCTAAACTCCTCCTAGAAAGGTGGAAGTGTACTAGAAGCCCTAGTGGAGGAAAAATTCAACTTCGACAAGTAAAACATAATGGATCAATGCCTAAGCAAGATGAGGTAGAGGTCAGACACCCAACAAACAACTCTCAGCAAAACCCAGAAATAGATTTGAGAAAAACCCTAAAACCTAGAAATCACAGGCTCTGACATGTTTTTTTATGAAATAACACTTTTTGGGCTGAAAGATGCATTCTAAAGCCCAGATCGATGAAAACTGCAATTTCTGTTCTAAGACTCCCAATCTGCAAATTTCTAAAAAAAGTGTTGCCTTTGCCGTAGCTAGTTCATGTGACTTGCAAAAATGACCAGAAATCTTCCGAAAGTCAGAAATTTATCAGATCTAGGGTTAAAAAACTAGGAAACATTAAGAGAATTCAAAAAAGAAGAAACCCTAAGCTGAAAACCAAAGGTGACCCAGGTTTCTAGATCTAAAGTATAAAACCTAGCGAAGTCGCCAATTTTTTGTAGTGTTTTCTTCTCAATGATGTACGAAAAGAAACCACTTAAGATTGTGGATGACAAACAATCTCAACAATAGAAATGAATGCTAAACATTATATTTCTGTAGCTATTGATAGAAACAAAACCTGCCAAAATTCTTATCTATGCTACAATCATAGTTAAACAGTGAAAGAAAGAGTAATAACCCCAAACATCCAATGGAAACTAGATATGTAAAGAATAATTTTATAATAACACATGTGAAGAGAATAGATAAATGTTACCAGCCCGCCTCTGTGGTATGGGTTCTTGGCTATCCTCAAATGTCTTCAGCTTCTGTAGAGTCTCTCTCCTCTATAATGCATAAACCCAACAAAAATATGGTGTGCAACAATGAAAATAATCAGTGTTACAACAGTGAGTGCAATAATGAAAATAATCAAAAGTGAATAATGAATGGAAAACCCTTCTATTTATAACAAAATATTGAGTTATCCTCGAATAATGAGCAATAATAAAATATTATTGATCCCATTCTTGGAATAACCACTTGGAATATTTTATTATATTTGGTTAGGAGGGAAAAAGTGTTTAAACTTTTATTTAAAAATAATAAATAAATAAATGATCTATTTATCATCTCAAGGAATCAGTTAAGGAATAATAAACAAATAAGGATTTATTTAATTATTCCTAAGGGATTTAGTCAAATTTAACAAAGAATAATAATTAATTAGTGATTAATTAATTATTCTTAGAGAAAAATAAGAAAAATAATGATTTATCTATTTATTTTTCATGATTGGGTCAAATTTGACAAGGAACAATAATAAAACAAAGGCTTAATTAATTATTCCTAGAAGAAAATCAAATAAATACTGATTTATTTAATTATTCTTCATGGGTTTAACTATAAATTACTTAAAAAAGGTGGTTTATTAAGTAATTTCTCATTGTGAAAGCAATTTTAGTCTGGTAAAATTGGCTTTACATGGTGTACTTCGATCCATCTAGTAAATTAGGCTAGATGATCAATTTTTTGGTGATAACAACATGATTCTAAGTGTTTTCTTTCAACCATCTGAAAGGGTATGGTTTTGGATGATTTTTAGTTTCCAGTTCCAATTTCCTTACTAGTTCCTCAGATATTAAGTTTTCTTGTGACCCGTTGTCAACTAATGTGTCTATCATAGTGTGCTTGGAAATAATCCTTATGTGAAAATTTTCAAGCCTCTTCTTTTCATCAATCACATTATTAGTCTTTGAAGATGATGCATAGTAAGTAGAACTAGAACTAGCTTCAGAAAGTGTACCTGTTAGACTCATTGTGGTAATCTTTTGTTCATCATCGGAATCAAATCCCAAATCTTGTTAGACTGCAACATTCACTTTCATTTCACCCTTCTCCTTAAGGAACTTCTTTAGCTTAAGTTCTAGATGAAGCTTCCAACACTTGGACTCATCATGTCCAACCCTCTAACAATGAGTACATGTAGGTATTTCCCCTTCTTTCTTGTTGTCATTGATTTCTTTCCTTTCAACTTACCCTTTCCTTTGCCTTCTTTGGAGTCTTGGTGTTTTGACTGCTTGAACGATTTCCACTAAAAAGGTCTACCATGTGATTCAATATGAATGGCTTGCACACATACTTCATCAAGGTCAGTTGGATTAAACATAAGCAACGTATGTTGAAAATAAGAATGAAAGTTTCCAATATAATTTAAAAAAGTTTAATGGAATGTTAAGTGCTAAAACCTTTTTCCTGAATTCTTGTGTAAAGTCTTGCACACTATGTCCTTTACCTTGCCTCAAGTGCTGCCAATCTATTACAAACAGTTGCATATACCCTAAAGGATAAAACTTCTTTCTAAGAGCTTTAATAAACTTAGACCATGAATAAATAATTTTACCTTTATGCTTCAAATATGATTGAGTTTTACTTTCCCACCATATCAAAGTTGTTCCCCCATTGTAAGTGTAGCTAACTTAATTTTCTCAAAATCATCAACAATATTCTGAATTCTATAGTAAACTTCAAGTTGTTTAATCCAGTTAGCTAACTTTTTAGGATTCAATTCACCATCATATTTCAAAAATTCAAACTTAACATCAAGCTTAAAAAAAGGAGATTTCTTATAGTTCTTTTTTGATTTAGAATCTAAACTGGAATCATCAAAAGATGATGAAGAAGAAGATGAAGATGGAGGAGAAGGAGGTTCATTACCATTAGTTTTCTTCTTGTCCTTTTTCATGCCTTTAGAAGACGAAGATGGAGAAGGAGGATATTCATCACTATCAACTTTCTCCTTACCCTTTTTCTCCTTCTTACTTTTTGAAGACGACGTTGCATCTCTAGTCTTCTTGTCTTCATAAAGTTCTACAATCATCTGTTTCATATTAAGGCACATCTTTTGAAACTGCTCATCTAACTTGGGCTCAAGAGCTTCTCCTTCATTTTCACATGTCATCTTGCAACTGACTTTCCTATTTCCAATGTTTGGATTGGCCTCTTCAAGTTTCCCTTCTCCACGTTGTGACCTGGATCTTGTCAACATTCACATTGGTGAAAATATTGCTTAAACATGATCAGCCTACTCTGATACGAAAATATGATATGAAATATATAGGATTGATTATTTGCACAACTTTACCAACATTAACTAAGGTTGCATATGTGTGAATGAAAGCGGAAAACTAATTATTAATATGCCTTAAACATAACTTGAGAGCATAAAATAACATAACAGTAGAAAGAGAAAAAGAAAACACAGCAAATTGTTGATAGAGTTAGTCCTGTTATCATTCTGTATTTTCGAGGTTGAGGGAGTAAAATCATTGGACAACATCAAACCAATTATGAAGTTGGGATCTATCCCTGCCAGCTTTAGAGAGGGATCTGTCTTTAAGATTTAGCTTTGTTTTTTAATATGATATTAGGCTAGTTATAATTATGCTTGGTTGTTTGTTTGAATTTGGTTGATTGGTTTGGTTGGTTGATCTGGTCAAATTATTTTCTTTCCATTGAGCTATGGAGTCAAATAATGTTGGATATTGCGTCAATATATTTAAAGAGTAATCACAGGGCAAGATAGTTTCTTTTACTGGATCTTTAAAGTGAATTTATGAAATGGAGAAGAGGCGATTTCAGTAATGATTGAAAAGCATTTAAGAATTTTTCAATCACACTTCAAAAGAAAAACATACATATTGTAAAACAGTCCAAACAAGGTGTTCAGTTAAAAAATCTTACTTTTCACACTTCTTGTTTTACAATTATATTTTCAGATGATTATAACGCAAAGAATAACAGTGAAAACAAAAATTAAAATAAGAAAAACATCACTAGTAAATTGCAGCACAATAATCCTGTGAAAGTATATATATTAATGACAGTCTGATAGCGTCAAAAAAGTACAATGCTCAATAGAAAAATTATACTTACCAGGAACCAACCCTCAATACTTCGAATGAATGAAGTATTTAAACAAAATTTACAAAAATATTACAATGAATGCCACATTGACATGGAAATCTATTATTAACTAGAAAATAACAAAATGAGTAATGTGACAAAAAAAAGGTGAATTTGGTGAAGTGGTCTGGATGTCTGGCACTATTTGACCGGAGAATAGTTGCTGAGTTGCCACGATTTCGGTGTTGCACTAGATGTAGCTGATTTTTTATTTAATCTTGAAATTCGCATAGTTTATCCCACTGCTCTTCATCTGGGACGGTGAATTTTGTTGCCTTATGGTAGATCTCATCTACCTTAGTATATTTATCAAATGTAGGCTTTACCATGAAAATATGCTTTATCTCATGCTGAATGAACATAATGTTACTGATAGCTTTGAAAAAATATCTTCTTGTCATAGCACCTTTAACGTGGGAAGATTTAGCAGTATCCTTTGCAATGTCTTGAAGCTTCTTCTTATAATCTTCCCTGGTCACTACTTTGTCATTAATTACAAATAAAGGCCCCTCTTTGTTAATACCTCTATTCTAGTGAAAAATCTATTGACTACTATTTCCAAACTGTGACATTTTTCTTTAAGTTGCGCAATCAAATTCTTCTCTGTAAGAACTTTCTTCACTTCCAAGATTGCCTCTATCTTGTCATCTACTCCTAAATCATCTAATTCTTATATGTTTTTGGAATTTAGAAACTTAATGATTTTGTTGGCTATGGCAGGCATATTTCCCAACTCATTGTTGGCTTATTGGGGCCTGACCCAGGTTCAGAGTTGATTTACAAATCCCGGTACTACTGGCCCTTTCCACAACAATCTGTGGGGCACAGACTAAGGTCTCACCTAAAGTAGTATGGGAGGGTGCTAGAACCAGGTTTCCATGCCCTGGAGATGTCTGATGAGTTCAAGTGGTCTGCGGTTCGACCCTTCGTGCAAGTCGCTTTGCGCACTCTCCCATACCTCGCAGCCTGAGATACTGCCTTCGCGCAGCCCTACTCAAGGACTGATCTTTGTGCTTATGTGTTATTACCCGAGGTTTTATTGATATTCCAATGTTAGTTGATTATATTAGCCTACTTGCATGCTTTAAGTTATACTTAACAATATAAACCATTCATACAGGTGCACGCAGTAAATAAACAATATATTCGCAATTTATATCAAACATGCAATAACCCAAGAACAAATACACAGAATTATGATAAAACTTCTCTTTATTAATTCCTTCCTTGGTTACAGATTCAACTCCACCCTACGCATTCAGTCGCAGGGGTCTGCGCACTCAGCTGCAGAGCCTTCTCCTACCATACAACCCAAAGACACACTTAGATACTTAGACTCTTTCTTCTCTCTACTTCTTTGCTATGCTTCTATTAGTTATCTTTTACACTTAGAGCCTCACTCTATTTATACAATCCCATGGTCCGTGGACCATGGATAGGCCAACATTACATTACAAGACTAGGAAGAACAACCCTATGACTCTACCATACATTTCATGCTCCGCGCCTACAATTCGTGGAGTCTTTACAACAATATCAAGTCAAAAATTGGGCTTTGAGCCCCAAAACATGCCTTGGGGGGATTCCATGCCCAACAGGGCCCCAACACAAACATCGTGACGCACCCTTGAGTCACTTGGTTAGCGCGGTGATCTTGGCATGTAGTCCCTCCAACTGTTATCGAACTATGCTGAGGTCTGCAGCGCACTGAGCTACTACTTGCTGGATCTGTTGCATCCGCTATTCCAAGACCTCTGTGTCTGCTTCTCTACATCAATGTGTGGATCCCCTATATGTGCACGAGCTTTCATTCAATGTTTTTCGTGATAGTGAAGGCCTCGTCGCTCCAAGGTTGAACGTACGATTTGAGAACTGCCCCCTTGTGTCGCGCCGTGTCCACCTGCTCCTTCAGTGATTTGGCTTATTGCATCCTCGCAAGCCTTTGGGTGAGGACTATTATCTGTGTAGTTCCTTGGACACTATCGTATTGTTGTTGGAGTTCTCATGCTTCAGTCTCCAAGTGCTAGATGTGGGTATCCTCCTACAGGGATGTGAGGACCTCAAGTGCTTGTTCCAACAGGCTGGTACAATTTCGCACTGTACCTCCGATTTCCTCCAATCCCGCTGTGATAGCGCTAGTGCGTTGTTCTCTGATTTCCAGGGGAGTGGATGGTTGTGCCTTTAACCGCAACTCTGCAATCTGAAGATTCAGCTCCAGCTAAACATTTGTTGTTTCTTCCTTGGCTTTGCGAACTCATACTGCTAACCTGTGGATCCGCACTTCCACTAGTAGATTTTCTAGGATGGCTAGCTCCAGGACACTACAGGAAGCGTCGCCTACCACCTACACCAACTGCTGATTTTGCGACACCAATTCGTTGCGTTGTAAACTAAGTTGTTCCATGCTTATCTTTTGCTCGCTAGGGACTTGGATCACGTGTCTCTCCCTAGCCCGCAACTTTGCTGTTATCTCATCCTGTAATAGATATAGTGTCTCATGCGGAAGGGCAGCTAGATTAAGGCCAAGGCCTTTCATCATGCTAACCGAAAATCTATTGGCCTCATTCGATGTCACTAGGGTCCCTTCTGGAAACACTATTGTGTTTGCCATCCCTACGTGTAGCATCTACTCTACTGCCGAGGATCTTGCTGCGAGTTGTGTTGAAAGGGTACCCAACTGAAGGGAACGCACTTGTAACTCCTACACTCTAAGGGCCCCCAACATAGTCTGGTTCTCTTGCATAGAATTCTGAAGTGACTCATTTGTGACATCACGCATTATCTTGCCGATGTCATGCAAATCACCCTCGGTTAGGGTGATTAGGTCAATGGCCAATTTCAAGGCCTTGACCTTCTTCCTCGGTCCTGCTCGCTCTATCATTTGTGGGGGTTTCAACTGTGTGGACACGGTCCTTGGGCCCATGCTCCCTTCTACTGTTTCTACTTCCTCTACCTCCTGCTCCTGTGAGGGCGTTGCTTGGCCCTCACCTACCTTCATGGTTGCTGCCTGTGTTGCTGTAGCTACTGCGGTGGCCTTTTTCTGTTTGGCGGCTTTCTGTGTCACTTCCCGTGTTGCCCGTACCTCAGTTGTTGCTATTTCCTTTCGCCTTTTCTTGGTCAACTGTGTGATGCGCAGCTTGGCATCGTCCTTCTTCTTCTATGTTTCCCCCCTCTCGAGTTTTGCAAGATCTAGGGTGCACCATTCTGGAGGTCATGCCTCAAAGACAGTGAAAAATGGTGTCATCCATGGCTACAAAAGGTAGCTATGTCCACTGCTTCGTCAGATCCTTTCGCGCCATGTTAAAGATGTTGTGCATGTCTGCCTTAAAGTCTACAAAGCTCTACAGACTGTTGTACATGGTGGGTGACAAGCGTGGCTTCCGGTTGATGCACATCTGGATGTTCATCTCCATGAGCACCCGAAAGATCTTGTTGTCGCGTATCCTTTTCGCATCCTTTGTGGCCTAGAGCAAAGCGTACTTTGTGGATGCTGGTAAATATCTGTCAATTTTGGGGAATTGACTGTCCTCCAGTAGTTCCCCCACTACGAGCACTATGGATAACAACAACCACACATAGTGGAAGGTTTTTCCCTTCTCCTAGGCTTCGTGACAATTCTTCAAGAATTTCGTACAGGGGAATTCATCCTAGTTAAACTGGACCCCCTCCATGCACTGTTCGGCCAGTGTGATCACCGGTGCAAGTACCTCATATGTGCAACACTTTTGCATAACTTTTCCTGCCAAGATTTGGGTTGCTACGTGTACCTCTTTGTCCTTGACGCTGGAGATGGTGTAGCCCCTCTTCTTCTTCTCCAGCTTGTACTTCATCTTCATGGCCTCCGTGAGGGCCAAATCACTACCCTTCCCTTCTGATATGGTTGCGGGGTCCTTTCCTCTATATGGTAGCCGGAAAATGTGATGAATTAGGTCTGCCATGATGGGGATGGGCTCCTCCAGCCATAAATGCCTATCATGCACTAGGTAGAGTAGCTGCTTGATGACGAAAATAGCTATTGGGGTGCAGTGGAAATGTGGCACCCATAGTAAGTTCAGTAGCCCGTCCTTTTCCACTCCGCGCAACCACTTCCACGTTCTAACATTGTGACCACCCCCACAGTGTTTTGCTTCATGAGGTTCCCGATCTCCAAGTCAAGGAACTTCTCGCGATCAGTAAGGTCCCAATATTCAAACTTCATGGTTGGCACGTGGCCCAGGTGCGTGCCTTCAAGCACAATGTCATCTGAGAGGAGCGGGGTCTGGAGTGAACTCTTGGTTTCATCCAAGTCTTTGGGCACTTTGGCCTTCCCTTTTCATCGGGGGACATATGTGGATAGTTTTTTCGTAGAACATGTAGGTTGAATATCCTCCTCCATGACTTCGTCTTCTTCCTCTGTGATGATAAGGGCCTGCAAATCTTCTTCTTACTCATCTGTTTCTATCGTGACAGCTTTCCCCTTCTCTTCCATTGATAGTTTTCTACGTAGTGGGTTCCTCGGGGACATGCGTATGAGAGCCATTGCTTGTTTATCCCTCTTGGGTCTTGGCATATATGGTGATTTTGGGATCTCTGCCACAACCCTGGCACCTTATGGAACATCCTCCACAGTTTGGGTCTGCGCAGCCTCGTTGGTGGTTACCTCTTCTATTCCCAAACCATCCTTAGTTGTTGTCATTGTATTTGGGCTCTAATCTGTCACTCGCGAATTCAAGGGCTCAATCAACACTCGGCTCACAATGCTCAAGGCTCTGCTCAATCGCTCAATTCTCCAATGACCAAGTGTTGTTTGCTAGGTAGCCCTTTACATTTTATAGCTCCTTTTGAATTTGAATTTGACCATTCCCCCCAATTCCAGTTCATTAATGCTTTCTTGGCGGAATATTTTCCCAAATCTTGCCCTTAAATCGCGTCTTAAATGTCCATCACCGGCTCCATTTGGCCTCAAGTCAATCATCCCATCATGAATAGTGACTTCAACAGTCACTTTCTGGCCAATGTGTGTGGCAACATAATCCCCCATGCGCAGTCGTAGACCTTGTGATTCTCTGCTTCTGCATGCATCGCAACATCATGTAGCTCCCGGGTAGGATAATTTATAGTCCCGCGCTCCCTTTCAACTACCTGGAGCACTAAGACTATCCTTCCCTTGGCTAGTCAGGTGGTCACACCACCCATGTGGGGTTCCATCCTATCCTCCATCACGGTTCTTGGAGAATCCCCACCTTCTATTGCTGTGGTCGGCATCGCGCACTTCACCATTTGCAACGCGCTACCTTAGTCACTATGCTTGGCGATATGTGGTCCGAGCCAAGATATCAAACTAACCAATTCATGGCGATAGTTCTCAAACTTGTCAATATGATCGTACACACCTTGCCTTACCATTCTAGTATTTTTGGCGAGAAACTTTATCTCGTCCTCCGACTTCTTTACCTCTGCATCCATCAAAGCATTTTTCTCTCTTAACCATACCCTTTCTTTTTCAAGTTCGTGAGGTCTAAGGTTTCCCTGTTGGATTTCTTCCTCAAACCTCATGTGTTATGTTTGTTTTAGTTGTGTTGGCTTGTTGGGGCCTAACCCAGGTTCAGAGGTGATTTAGCCAAACAAATCTTGGTACCACTGGCCCTTTCGGCAATAGTCCGCGGAGCGCGGACTGAGGTCTCACCCGAAGTAGTATGGGAGGGTGCTAGAACTAGGTTTTCACACCCTCGAGATGTATGATGGTATCAAGTGGTCTGCGGTTTGACCCTGCACGCATGTTGCTACATGCATCTATTGGTCCTTCACAACCTATGATGTTGCCTTCACACAACCCTACTTGGGGTGCGATCCATATTATTAGACAAGTTCCTTACTATTAACATGTTATTATTCAGTTACTTAGCTTATTTGTGTAAGTCTAGAGATAATTGACAGTATATCCAGCATTCATATAAGGGTGCGTGATAAACAAAATAGTATAAATGCACAGAATATGATACAAAAGCAGATACACAGCAATTGGAATCAACTTCTCTTTATTATTCTTCGTTCAAGGTTACAGACCCGACGTCACCCTGCGCACTCAGCTGCAAGGATCTGTGCACTCAGCTATAGACTCTACTAGGCCTATGTGCACTCAGCTGCAGAGCCTCTTCCTACTACTATGACCCAATTCACTTAGACTCTTACTCTATGCTTGAACCATTCGTACTCATCTATCTCCCATCTTCTTAGCTATCTTTACAACTTAGAGCCTCGCTCTATTTATACAATCCCATGGTCCGTGAACCATGGGTAGGCTGACATGACATTACATTACATTACAAAACTTAGGGTAGACAACCCTATGACTCAACCTATACTTCACGCTCCGCACCTGTAATTCGCGGAGTCTTACAATACATTTGACCCAAAACTTGGGCTTTGAGCCCCAAAACATGCTATGGGGGGATCCAATGCCCAACAGAGCCCCAACAAAAACATCATGACTCACCCTCGAGTCACTTTATTGGCACAGTGATCTTAGTGCGGTGTCCCTCCAACTGGTCCCGCGCTGTTTGGAGGTCAGCAATGCGCTGTTCTGCGGTTTGCTGGACCCGTTGCATTAGCTCTTCTGATGCTTCTTTGTGAGGATAAAATCCTTACCTTAGTGCGTTGAGCCCTTCCATCTATGCGAGCTTGTCCTCGATACCTGCCGTAATGGTGAAGGCATCGTCAATCCATGGCTAGATGTGCACTTTGAGAAGTGCCTCTTTCTGTCTTGCGACATCCATGTGCTCTTTCAGTGCCCTTGCTTGCTGCATCTTTGTGAGCCGTTGAGTGAGGATGACTATCTGCGCAGTTCCTTAGACACTATTGTATTGCTCATAAAGTTTGTGCACCTCTGTTTCTAGGCGTTGTATGTTGGGGTCCTCCTACAAGGATGTGAGGACGCCAAAGGCTTGGTCTAACATATCGGTATAGTCCTGCATTGCCCCTCCAATTTCTTCCAACCCTATTTGAATAGTGCTAATGAGCTACTCGCTAACTTCTGGGGGAGTGGAGGGCTGTGCCTTCGGCCGCAGCTCGGCAATTTGGAGATTCAGCTTCATCTGCACTAGCGTTGTTTCCTCACGCGCATTTCAAACTCTACTTGCCAAACAGTGGATCCATAATTCTATTGGCAGGTCCGTTGCGATGGACAACTCTAGGACATGTTGGCACGCTTCATCAAATGTCTGCACTAAGTGCTAGTTCTGTGACACAAGTTTGTCACGCTGCAGGCTGAGATGTTTGATGTTGATCTTTTGCTCACTTAGCACTTGTATCACGTGGCCCTTCCTAGTGTAGAGCTCTGCTGTTATTCCATCCTGTAGTTGGCATAGTGTGTTTCACGGAAGGGTAGACAAATTAAGGCCAAGTCCCCTGACCCTGCCAACCGCGGCTCTGTCAACCTCATTCTCTGTTGTGCTCGTCCCTTCTGGTAGTACTATGGTATTGGCCATCCTGGCGCATAGCATCTATTCTACTGCTGATGTGCCTATTGCGATGTAGATGGCTATGGTTCCTTCCTATGGGGGCCACCCCTGTAGTTCCTGTAGCTGCACCCTTAGGGCCCCCAACATAGTCTACTACCCCAACATGACTTATTGGAGCACTTCCTTGGTGACATCGTGAACCGTCTCGCTGATGTCGTAGAGGTCACCTTCCGTTAACGTGATCGGGTCGATGGCCAATTTGGAGGCCTTGACCTTTTTCCGTGGACTCAATCTCTCTGTGACGCACAGCCTTTTGAGTTGGGTGGAAGTTGTGCCTAGGTTTGCGCCCTCATCTGCAAGGTCTATGTCCTCTATCTCCTATCTTGTAGACAATTTCTGGCCCTCCTCTGCCTGTTTTGTTGTGGCCCCTATTGTCTACACTGCTGTGCTGTTTCATCGGCCTTTGTCTGCTCCACGACTGCCTGTGCTGCCTCACGGACTATCCTTACCTCTGCTGCCACTTTTTTTTTGTGCCTTTTCTCGGCTAGCTATGTGACACGCAACCTTTCCTCCACCTTTCTTTTCTGTGCTGTCGCCTTTTCCAATTCTGCTAAATCTGGGGCGCGCCACTCAGGAGGCCATGTCTCTAACACTGTAAAAATTGCATCATCCATGGTGATGAACGAGAGCTTGGTCCATTGTTGCGCCAGATCTTTCCATGCCCTGATGTAGATATTGTGCATATCCGCCTTGAAATCTGCAAAACTCTGTAGACTGTTGTGCACTGTGGGGGACAAGAATGACCTTCTATTGAACCACATGTAGATGCTCACCTCCATGAGCACTTAGAAAACCTTTGTATCGCGAATCTGCTTCGCGTCCTTTGTAGTGTAGAGCAACGCGTACTTTGCGGTCTCCAGTAAGTCACGCTCAATGTCCGGGAACTGACTGCCCTCTAGTAGTTCACCTACGACCAACAAGATAGACAAGAGCAACCACGCATAGTGGAAGGTCTTACCCTGATCCTAGGCTTCCTTACAGTTGATCAAAAATTCTTCACAGAGGAACTCAGCCCAGTTGAACTAGACCCCCTCCGTGCATTGTTTGGCCAATGCAATCACTGGCACTGGTACTTCATCAGCGCAACATTTTCTGATTACCTTGCCAGCCAGGAGTTGGGTGGCTACGCACACCCATTTATCCTTGATACTAGTGATAGCATAACCCCTCTTTTTCTTTTCTAGCTTGTATTTGGCCTTCATGGCTTCTGCGAGGGCCAAATCACAGCTTTTTCCTAGTATAGTCGTGGGGTCTTTTCCCTTACAGGGAAGCCACGAAATTTTGTGTATGAGAGCCACCGTGATGGGAATAGGCTCCTCCAGCCATAAGTAACCATCATGCACCAGGAAAAGTAGCTGCTTGATGACGAAAATGGTGATGGGCGTGCGGCGAAAGTGTTGTATCCACAGCAGATGCAGCAACCTGGCCTTCTCCACACTGCGCAGCCATTTTTACGGCTCTAACCTGATTATTGGCCCCACCTTGTTCTACTTCATGAGGCTCTCCATCTCTAAGAAGTGGGAACTTCTCGTTGTCCGCGAGGTCCCAATCTTCCAACCTCATTGTGGGCACATGGCCTAGGTGCGAGCCCTCAAACACAATTCCATCAGGGAGGAGTGGGGTCTAGGTGCGCTCTTTGTGGCATCTAGATCCTTTGGTATCTTGGTTTTCACTTTTAGTGGAGGGACGTACTCGGGAAATTTCGTTGCAGAGCACACCGGCTGGATATCTTCCTCTACATCCTCTGCTTCCTCCACCTCAGTAATCAGAGCTTGTAAGTCCTCCTCCTCTTCATCTGACTCAATGGTGATAGCCTTTCGCTTTTCTTCCATTGAGAGATTACCAAACAACGGATTCCTCAGGGACATGTGGACTGGTCCTGCTGCATGCTTATCTTTTTTCAATCTTGGCGTTCGAGGTGATTTCGGGATTTTCGGCGCAACCCCAGTACCTTCGGGAACATCATGTACTGTGGGGTTCTACGCGACCTCGTTAGCAGTTTCTTCTACAAAACCCAAACCTCTCCTGGTAGCCGCTATCTTGTTTGAACTGTATGTGGTCTTTCGTGAACTTAGGGGCTCAGATATCGCTCGACGCTCAACACTGTGTGCTATAATCAACTGCTCAAATCTCAAGTGAACAAGTGTTGTCTCGTGGCTAGCCCCTAGAGTTTTAAAGCACCTTTTTGAATTCAAATTCGACCTTTCCCCCAATTCCGGGCCATCAATGCTTTCTTGGCGGCAGATTGTCCCAAATCTTGCCCATAATTCGCGTCTTAAATGCCTGTTGGCCACTCCATTTGGCCTTAAATCGGACATCTCGTCATGAACAGTGACACTAACAGTCACTTCCCAGCTTATTCATGCGGCAGCACTGTCCCTCGTGCATGGGCGCGAACCTTGTGATATGTTGATTCTCCACACACCTCCCTTATCGTGCAGCTCCCAAATAGACTTTTTTATAGTCTCGCGCTCTCTTTCAACTGCCTGGAGCACTGAGACTATGCTTCCTATGGCTAGTCAGGTGGTCACACTACCTGTGTGAGGCTTTAGCTCGCCTTCCAGTATAGTCTGTGGAAAATCCTTAATTGCCCTTGCGACAGCTGGCACTATGCATTTTATCGTATGTAGTACGCTCCCCTGGTCATTGCATTTGGTGAGATCTAGTCATAGCTGTCATGCGGAAAGAGTCAATTTTGCGGACAAAACCAACCTCCCTAGAAGCTAAGGCTTTCTAGTGACAAACAAAACAATCAAGCACTATCTTTTCCTAAATATGCGTTTAAAATAAAAGCAACCAGGTGTTTAAGGCTTACCTCTAGTCCAACGCTTGTTTGCAGCAGCCAAACCTCTCCGATCCAGATGAGCTCCTCCTTCTCTTTGAAACCTGCATTCACTAACAAGCAAACGATTACATAGCACCTGAATAACTCATATAATAAAACATATTCATCATAAAGACCAAGGAGTTTATGAAACAAATTATATATAACAACTTGTTGAGAAAAATGAACTTAATTGTATTAATTGGAAACAAAAGAAACCATTACAACCAGTGCCTTGGTGTTGTGCAGGTCCCTCCCAGGGTCCAGCAAGAGTTCTCCTTTTACTTTGATCAGCTCACCCACTTCCAAATGAAGCTAAGAAAGGATGGGAATATCTCCTCTCAAGCTCTATAAGGGAGTCCTAATTTCAGCAGCATCTACCCTTAGGAATGTTCAGCTTTCAACCTCCCCTCCCTCTGGCCCAATGCCTGTATTTATAATGCTTTAGAGGAAGTTAATCAGGTCCACCATCAATGGGATAAGTCCCTCTTTCAATGGGATAGCTCCCCTCTTGATGGGATAAGTTCCTCTTTCTTTGGGATGCATGAACCATCTGGAGGCACTCAATACACGTCAAACCATCTTCTAGAATGCTCTAGAATCGACCACAAGTAACTTTTTTGGAGTAAAACTTGCGCCTTTTGACCTTTACAGGAGTACGCACCCACCCCTTTACAGACAGAGCGTACAAGTACGCAGGTGTTATGAACTTGAGGTGCGTACACGCAGGTAAGGCTAAGAGAAACTGCGTACCCAGAGTTATATAGATTTTTAAAGACTTTCTCTCTTTCTTGGAGTTTGACATGAGTAGCAGAGGTATAAGACTTGCCAAGGAGGATAGTATGACAGTTGATGGAGCCATACTAACTGCAAATAGTCATGGTGACAAATTTTAGTGTAACAATAGCCATGGCAGCTGGTGGGCTCCAGTATTGTAGCAATAATGCTACAACTCCTGGAGCTTCCTATCTCTAATTTTATCAACCCGGTAGTTCGTAACAAACTTGGAAGCGACGGTGCTGTATGCACAAGTACTAGCTCTTGTCGCAGCTGTCACTTGTTCAGCTGGCACAAGCCTGCTAGGGCTCAAGCAAACTTCTATATGTTCTCTGAAGAAGCTTTCTAAATGATGAACGAAGACTATCTGAAAGGAAATTAACCTACTTTGCAAGAATGAACTGAAAGCCAACAAAACATGGAAACCCTAGTAAACCCTAATCTGACTAGCTTAGTCCTTACGATGCAACGATGGGAATGTAACTCCTAAAAATGATGCCATTACTTCTAGTGATATGAGATGCATGAGATTAAACTACCTCCATTGAAAAGAACATTTTTTTTATATTTTTGCTTAAGTGGTTGGAGTTATTATGATTTTGTTTCTTATTAGGGTTTGACTATGCAGGGGTAGTTCGAAGGAAAAGAAAGCTTGGGAAAGGTCAGGAGGGCTAGGAGAGGTTCCAGGGGATCCCTAACATCGTTCCACAGAAGTCCACAACATTCAGATGCTTGGCAACCGAGGTTACAGGTTTCTACAGGATGTCTGCAGGGGATCCTACAGGAAGCTCGGGATTTCTACAAGAAGTCTGCTAACTTCTACGGGATGTTCTGTGGTTGGTGTTTTGGGTGATGGAGGAGTGGAGGAGTTGTATGGGTAGGTAGGTAGGATGGAAAGGGAGCTTATGATGGCTCAGGGACAGAGATATGAGATGAGGAAAGAGTGGGTACAGTGGGTTGGTGGATAGAAGGGTGGAAGCAATGAAAAGTCCAAAAAGATGGAGCTACGTGAACAGTAGAGGTGTTGGAAGGCAAACGAGCTGAACAGAGGTTGGGTAGGTGACTTGGGTGTGGTTGAGAAGAAGAAGAAGATAACAGAGTGATACTACGCAGTGTAAAGGAAACAAATCTGCACAAAACCGAGAATTCAACAACCTATCCTAACTGTGTTATTAAATCAACGAACAACAATGTAAACTTCAGAGAAAAATCGTGCATGGAGTTGGAATGAAGAAGTACTGCTCAAGATCAGAATGCATGGATGGATCTACAATTGAAATGACTGTGTTGCAGCTTGAATGAAAGTGTAAGACTGTGTTTTTTTGGTGGTTGGTACGGTCTACACCCCCAATCTCTAAACAGAGATGGCAGTGAGTGCACTGCCAACCTTTTCTTGGAGCTCTAAATGAATGCTAATCCTCCTACTCTAATCTAAGCTATTGAAAGCACCTTAACCATAAACTAATCCTACTCAATCACATTAAAGAAATCAAATTAGCAGACTGTAATTTCCAAATGCATGTCAAAACAGAGGAATAAAGTGCTGGAAGGAAAGACAAGTAACAATACAAGGAAAATGAGGTCTATTTCTCTCAGGTTGGGCCCTAACCTGGGAGCTATAGCTCCCTTAAAAACTCAGAATTGAATCCAAAGTTGCCTGCCTTTATTGAATAATCATGAGTCTAACATCATGCCAAAACTGGCTCACAAAAAGCAAAAACCGAGCTGTAGCTCGTGCTTAGAAATTGCAACAGTAGTTCAAAAGTTCAAAAAGCTCCTATCAAAGGCTACGACCTTAATATTTATACATGATGAGGATCAAGATGGCTTCCTCAATAAGTGGAGCTTGGCTGTCCAACTGAAAGTTAAACTGATGTTCCTGTATAATCCGTTGGCTGCCTTTAAGCTCGGTGGGGAGAGCTGTTGGAGCTCGGAGTTAGGGTGGAAATCACGAGGAAGGTCATCAAGACTGTGGACAACCTCCCTAAAAACCCACAATGCCACCTTGGCTGTCTCCTTGTCTCCATTTGCGTGGTCTTTTGCTCCCTTTTAATGCCAAAAAACCTGAAATCGTCATGTATTAGCCACATAGATATAATGCATGCCCTTCTTCCTACAAATAACACGAATATACCAAGAAATGAATGCATAAGTGATAAAAAGATGAAGGGTTGAGCAAGGTAAATAGGCCAAATGAGCCCAAATTGTTACCAAAAATTGGGGCTCATCATCACCCCCCAGCTAAAATATTTGCTCATCCTTGAGCAATTTTGCCCCAGCTCCTTGTCCTTGGCCGAGAACTAGGCTCCGGAATACGCTCTTTCTTTCCTACTCTTGGTGGCTCTACCTGTTCTGCCCTTGGTGGCGATGAGGGTGCCGCTCCTTCCCTCTTCTCTGTTTCCTTGACCTTGAGTCGGGCTTTTGAAGCCGATTGGTCTACCCTTCCTTTCCAAGTAGTTGTTTTTGGGCTCCCCCTTTCGTAGGTGACCGATATCTTCGAGGGGGACCTCTCACTGGGTGAAGTAGGGGCATCCCCTGTAGTGATTTGGCTGCTGGATGGGGGCTGTGGCTTGCCCGTCTTTATTCTCGCACTTCTTCGAGCTTCAAAGTATAGAGGGGTCTCCCTCTTTCTCTTCTCTTTTGGCTTAGGTGGCGTGCTGAGGGCGGCCAGCACAGCTGCTGCCTCCCTTGCTAGAATGTCCGCCTTCTTCTCCTTGGGTTTCACTTTTCCGGGGCTTCCTGTAGAAGACCCTGTTTTGGTCAATTTCGGGCTTCCTGTAGAAGACCCTTTTTCTGTTTTCGGGCTTCCTGTAGAAGCTTGTTTTTGCTTTCCTGTAGACACAGGTGTCACCACCTTGGCTTGCTTTGTTGCATGGGTTTTGCTTTCTGGTTTGGTTGCGGGTGCTGATGAGGTACTTGTGTTGATGTGGACCTTCTCAGCTTTGTCCGTTCTGCTCTGCAACCTTTTCTCTCTTGCTGACAAGATGGGTGTGTCACCTTTTTCCTCAGCATCCTTTTTCTTTTGTTTCTTCTCTTGTTTTTTCTTCTGCACTGTGGTCGAGGTCTTCTGGCCTGCTTCTTTCTTTCCCGCGACCACTGATTCGTTTTCCTCACTACTGGAGTAACCACTTTCTTCAGTCAACATCCTTATGTCTCCATCTCTTATCAAATTTCTGAATGCTTCCCATGAGAGGGGAACCTTATATGAATGAAGCGCATCCTCCACAAGAAGTTTGATCAATCCATGGTGGGCTACCTGATCTGGTATGCCTTCTTTTAACTTTGTGGCACACTCAATTAGAGACTGTAGTAGGAAATAAGGGATGCTCAGTTTGTTTTCTATAGGAATATCAATCTGGTGTCTCAATTCAGTGAGCAACCTGAAGTGATACCCGTACACAATGCTAAAACGGCCTTCACAGGTTACATACTTCATGATCTGCAGGCTAACTTCATTCCATGGTGGCAGCAAACTGGTTCTACGTACCCTATTTTTGTCCTCCGAGAATTCCTCCTCAGGTGGAAAGAATTCTTTCTTGGCCTGCTGGCTCAACTTCCTTTCTTCCTTATCCCATGGCAAACCCATTGGAAGTTCAGCAATTCGACTGATATATTGCGGGGTGAGCTTGAGGTTTAGGCCCCTGAAGTTCACGGTGGCCAATGTTTTGGATTTCAGCCTCAAAGCTTGTAAAAATTCTTCTGCCACTTCGTCGTCATAACCCTGCAACTTGTCACAAAAGGATATCCATTGCACCCGTGTGAAGAGCTCCACCACCTCCTGGTTTTCTCTTAACTTTGATGAATCAGTGGGTTCCCGTCTAATAAACCCACCCGGCATGATAAAAACTGTTGCTAGAGGTGGCGAATGCGGACGAAATTTGGCCTACTGAGACAGAGCGTAGAATTACGCTTCTGTCATGCACATAATCCACGAAACTTATCCCTGAGGACCTTAACATAGTTTAATTACACTGACATCCTGTAGAACGACAGTAATTGCAACCATTTCCTACGACCAGACTGTAGACAACGATTCTGCCACCTTTAAAAACCAATTGCATGGAGAGTTCAGGGTTACCTTTTTATCTGCCACCTTTTTATGTGAGGAACTCGCCTTCCTGTAGAAATAGCTTTCCTGTAGGAGTAGCGCATGATTCCTGGGGAAGACTGCAGTTGGTCTGCACTCTCGGTGTTGCTTCATAGACGTTCTGATAGCCAAAGGCTCGGAGTTTCGAACTGCAGAGGGATCCGAATGTTCACTCGAGTTTCAAACGGTGAATGATAAATGCATGCGGGCAATCTAGTCGATTAGATTTGAATCGGCAGAATCCGTGGTGCGGGGGTGAGCTGTCCTCGCCGGACCGTTGGATGACGTCGTTCCATCATTTGTCTGCGAGTTCACTTACTACCGCGTCATCCCTCCAGCAGATCCGCCGCCGTTTCTTCTGCTAAATCCGTTTTTCCCAACGGGGATTGCTCTCACGTGTGTGCTGCCCATTCCTTTTGTCACGGCCGCCACCCAAACATCCGACTGGACCATTAACCGGTCAACGTGGCCAGTCAACTGGCCATACAGTAGCTCAACCCATTCACTTCACACTTTGCAAACAATTCAAAGTAAAATTCATGCAATCTGACGGAAGAAAGGGTCGAGACACTTACCTGCGCGGCTGCAACACGATTTTTCGGGTTTTGGACGATGATGAATGGATCTATCTGCTGCTAGTGAATTTGCACAGGCCCGAAGGTTCACGTTTACAGGCTGCCGATGATGGATTTGATGCTTGGCTGCATGCACCGCATTTTCATTGCATATGGCCAGCGCTGTGAATAGTATACACTCCAGCGGGCTTAACTGTTACAGGACTCCCGTGGGATGTCTTGTAACAGTTCTTCCTCCTCGGGTGCATGCTGCACGATGAAGGATCTGGCCTCCCAATCACGCTCCCAGGGCTTCTGGATGACTGGGATGGATATGGTATGAGATCTCAGCGTTTTTTTTTATTTAAAAATTGTTTTTTCTTGATAACTCAACAATCTGCTTTGCTGGTGCAGGTAACTTCGTTGCATGTCGACAAGGATGGCAGGACGAGGTGACAACAATGTGCAAGGGAGATAACAATAGCTTGCATGCGTCCAAACTGATCGTCAGTCGTTAGATCTCCTCATAAAATGGATTAAGGGCCGTCCTGAACTTCTACAGGAAGTTTCCTGTAGAAATACAGAGCTTCCTGTAGAAAGGTTGCGTTTCCTGTAGAAAGTCTGCGCCTTCCTGTAGAAATCTGCATTTTCCTATAGAAAATCTGCGTCTTCCTGTAGAAGACTCAAGCCGTGATAAAATTGCACATACCTTGGAGAAAATGAGTATTCTTGGAGGAGGTGCTGGTGAGGCCTCCTGACAGCATGGTAAGGAACCTTAGCTTTGAGTTGAGAGGCTTCCTCTCCTCCATAGTACACCTGCAACCTGCATGCAACTTTACATTATGAATTTGCTGACCTTGTTTTTTTCTTATTGTTTTTTATTTTCTTCTTTCTTTCTTCTTCTTTTTTTTTTGTTTTTTTTTTTTGAAAGATAATAGGGGCGCCTCAATGAGGTTTTCACCCTTGCCATCTGCCTTAAGCGCCTCAGAGAGGTTTTCACTCAAGGATCTTTTTTCAATTTTTTTTTTTTTTTGAAAGACAATAGGGGCGCCTCAATGAGGTTTTCACCCCTACCACCTGCCTTGGGCGCCTCAGAGAGGTTTTCACCCAAGGATCTTTATTATTTATTTTTTTTATTTATTTATTTTTTATTTATTTATTTATTTTTTAGATCTTTCAGGGTATGCCCAAAGCAGAGGCAGAACCCTTCTCTATGACCAGCACTGATTTCTCCATAGTTTTGATGAACTCTTGTCTTGAGAGAGGCTTCCTGTAGATCTTCAATCGAGGTCCATTGACAAGCATGGGGATGGCTTCCTCATCAATGGTCCGAATAAGAACAGATCCATTGTCATGACATTTTTCCACTGCATATGGTCCCAGCCATCTGGTTCTCAACTTCCCCTTGAAATCTTTGTATCTGGAGTCATACAACAAAGCCCAATCTCCCAGCTGGAATTGCTTGTCATGGAGGTGTTGGTCATGCCACACCTTTCTCTGAAGTTGAACCACTTCCGAGTGAAGGAGGGCCTGCATCCGGTGCTCGTCCAGTCCATTTAGCTGCAATAACCTTTCCTGCTGTGCATGGCTGAGATCTAGGTCCAGATGAGCTGCCATCCTCAAAGTGTTGTATTCAAATTCAATGGACAGCAAAGCTTTCTTCCCATAGACCAGCTCATAAGGTGTGAAGCCGGTGGTGGTCTTCCAGGTTGTGTTGTAAGCCCATGTGGCCTCAACCAGGCGATCTGCCCAGTCCTTTCTGCTGCTGCTCACCACCTTAGTCAAGATTCCTTCTAATGCTCTATTGGTGACTTCCACCTGCCCATTTGCTTGAGGGTGATAGGGGGTGGAAGTCCTATGCTTGATCTTGTGATGAGCTAGTAGGTATTCAACTAGGTTGGATGTGAACTGGCTCCCTTGATCGGTGACTAGCTCTCTTGGGTAGCCAAACTTGTAGAAGATGTTTTCTCTTAAGAACTCGGCCACCTTTTCTTCTGTTGCTGCTTTGATTGCTTTGGTCTCTGCCCACTTTGTCAGGTAGTCAGTACACACAATGATGTAAGACCTTTGCCTCGAAGGAGGGTTGATTGGACCCACAAAGTCCATACCCCACTTCTCAAATGGCTCAAGAGTCACTTGAGGTTGGAGAGGCATCTCATCCCTTTGAGTCGGTTTCCCCATTCTTTGGCATTGGTCACATTGGCTGATATATCTTCTAACATCTTGATGAAGTGTGGGCCAATAGTAGCCTGCCTGCAGGATCTTGAAGGCAGTTCTCTTTGCTGCAAAATTTCCTCCACAAGGCCCATCATGACAGGTGAGGAGGATATCAAAGACTTCCTCCTCCCTTACACAACGCCTTAAGATCTGATCAGGGCCAAGCTTGAATAGATTTCCCCCGATCCAAGTAAATGAGGCACTTTTTTTGATGATTCTGCTATTCTCTCTTGAAGATAGGTGCGGAGGGAACTGTGCTGAAACAAGGTAGTTTGCTATATCAGCAAACCATGGAGAGAGTGTTGAGATAGCAAACAGATGTTCATCGGGCATCTGGTCATCCACTGTTCCATTCTCATCTGCAGACAAATCCAATCTAGATAAAAAGTCAGCAACAACATTTTCTTTACCTGGTTTGTCAACAATGGTCAAATCAAACTGCTGCAACAAAAGTAACCATCTAATAATACGAGCATTCACATTTGGTTTATTCATTAAATATCTAATTGCAGCATGGTCTATATGTACAAATGTTTGATAGCCAGTGATATAGTGTCGGAACTTGTTCAGTGCATGGACCATAGCCAAAAACTGTTTCTCGGTTACAGTGTAATTCAGTTCAGCTTTGGACAAGTTTTTACTAACAAAGTAAATGGCATATGGAAGTTTTTGTTCAACTTGTCCTAAAGCTGCACCTATGGCTTTGTTCAAGGCATCAGTGTGGATGTGGAAAGGTAGGGCCCAGTTTGGACCTCTCAAGATTGGGGCTGACACCAACTTGTCCTTTAATTCATTCAAAGCCCTCTGACAATCATCAGTCCACTTAAACTCCACATCTTTTGCCAACAGGCCAAACAATGGCGAGGCTAGCTTGCTGAAGTCCTTAATGAATCTCCTGTAATACCCTGCTAATCCTAAGAAACTCCGAACATCCCTTACCTTTTGAGGAGGTGGAACCTTCTTGATGAGAGCAATTTTGTTAGGATCCACCTGTAACCCTTGGCAAGAAATGGTATGGCCTAGCACGGTCCCTTCAGTCATCAAGAATTCACATTTTTCAGGACTAAGGGACAGGTTCATCTCAATGCATTTGGTTAGGACTTTTCCCAGATTGGACAATGCTTCCTGGAAATTGGCCCCATAAGGAGTGAAGTCATCCATATAGATTTCCACTGCATCATGGACCAGCTCCGAGAAGATTCTCAAGACAGCTCTCTGGAAGGTAGCAGGAGCATTGCATAGCCCAAAGGGGAGAACTCGGTAGGCAAAGGTACCCCAAGGACAAGTGAAGGTGGTCTTATCTTGGTCTTCCGGGCTGATTTGAATCTGGTTGTACCCACTAAGCCCATCCATGAAAGAGAAGAACTTCTTTCCTACCAGTCCATCCAATACTTGATCTATGAAAGGTAGAGGGAAATGGTCTTTCTTGGTAGCTTTGTTCAGTTCTCGGTAGTCCACACAGATTCTCCACTTCCCATTTTTCTTGGGAACCAACACCAGAGGGGACACCCATTCACTATCTGAGATGGGGTAAATGAATCCGGCATCCAATAGTTTTTGCAATTCTTCCTTGACAATGTCCTTAAGGGCTCGATTCATTCTCCTCTGAGGTTGCCTAACTGGTTTACATCCCTCTTTAATGTATATGTGATGGGTACAGACCGAGGGATGGACTCCTTTCATCTCCTTATAGCTCCAAGCAAAAGCATCTAGGTGACTGGCCAACAGGCTACACAACTCCTTTTCCTGGGGAGGAGATAGGGAGGAGCTGATCTTTAACGTTCTCTCAGGGCTGAACTCTACATTCTTGACTCTGGGAGTGACCGGGTTGGTCGTAAAAAGATTCACTAAGGTGCTGGCTTGGGCATCCTCCACCAATTTCTCTAAGGATAGTGGATTGGAAGGTGGATTCTGGATCAAGGTCTCAATCAAGTCATCCTCGGTTGGGGGGTCTCTTCTAGTAGTATCTAGGGTGCACAAAGGTGCTGAGTACACTTCATCCTCTTCTCCTTCCTCCAACCAAAGTGGTAAGTCATGCTCTAAGGAAGGTTGGGCAGGAGGGTATAGGACTAGCTGCTTGGACATAGGACCATTTTTGATGGTCATATTTCCTGCACGACAACTTATGTAAGCATCTGCAGTGGCTAACCAAGGCCTTCCCAAAATAAGAGGATATCCAGTAAGCTTTGCCTTGGGTTGCAGAACCAAGAAATCTGCAGGGTATTCCCAAGAGTCGACAGAGACCGAGACATCCTCCATAATCCCTTCGGGAGTCACAGTGGAGCGATCTGCTAGTTGCAGAACTGTCGAGGTCTTCCTCAAGGAACCCTGAAGATTGAGTTTGAGCATGGTATCCCTGGTCATCACATTAATGGTAGCCCCCAGATCAATCAAGGTGTGAGGTATGATGATGCCATTGATGTGGACATCTACTACAGGACTCCCAGGATCTAGATACTTTGGGCAGATGACTTGTCCTAACATAAGGTCAGACAGTTGTCCTAAGACATTGATGGTTGAAGCATCTCTCTTTCGCCTGCTTGGGTGTTTAAAACACTTTTCCTTAACCAGTTTGTTGTATATTGGCACATCCTTGATGGCTTGGAGAAGTGGTATTTTCACACACAACTGCTTGAGCTCACCCAGAAGCTCATCCTTCTCTCGGTTGGGTTGTGTGGTGGCTGTTAGTCTCTTAGAAAAGGGTGGAATAGCCTTTGGTTCACTTTCCTGTTTATCCTCCTCATCCTCTGGGGGAGGAGGTTGGCGATCCGGAAGAGTCTTTCCAGATCGAAGATTGATCTCCTGGATCTCCACAGCATAAGTAGGGCATGATGTTTCCCCAGTGTATACCTGTTGGGCCTATCTATTGTTGGGGTTCGGGTTCGGTTGAGCAGGCATCTGAGGTTGCCTTGGAGGAGCAGGAGGTAAGGGTTGAGGTTGAACTGGTGGTGGAGGCAAAATGGCAGGAGGAGCGTTGTACTGGGGCCTCCACCCCGACTGAGGTGCATTCCACTGAGGTTGTGGTTGGGCATGTGAGTGATATGAATGAGTAGTGGGTTGAGTAGGGTACTGAGGTGGGTAAGACCATGGAGGAGGCATGGACCAAGAAGGATGAGCAGGGGGACCCCAGGAAGGCATAGGAGTCAATTGGTTGGGGCTGTAATAAGCTTGGGGTGCCCCTTGCATCCCTTGCTGGTAAGGTCTAGGTCCTTGTGGCCTTCTTTGGTTGAGGAAATAGAGAGGTTCAGTGGGAGCTTCTGTCCCTTGGTACATGGCTTTAAATCCAGGTAAGGTTGGACATTGGTTTTTGGGATGGTCCTCCTCACAGACGAAACACACTTCGACTGAATGCAATGGGCATTCGTTCTTAGGGTGTCTCCTTGTACATCTAGGGCAGAAGATAGCCAAGGCTCTCTCAGCTTCTTCCTTCTTCTGCTGGATCCTGAATGTGTCTAGCTGCATGGCAATGGTCTATCTCACCTCACTCTTAAGATCTTCTAATTGATTTGCAAACTCATGTTTGGAGAAAGGGACACCAGCTGAGAGGAGGTTTCCTCTACCTCGTTTCCGAGCTGCCCTGGAGTGGTTTCTAAACACAGTCTTGATGTCCTCATAAGGCAGTTGGTAAATATCCCCCCAGCTAACATGTGAAGGGTATCTAAGAGGTCTTCAGGGACTCCTCGGAGCAGGACCAACTTGAGGGATTCAGGGTCAAGTGTGCACCTAGCCCGCTTATAGCTAAGTTGGAACCTCTCCTCATAATCCTCTAAGGACTCATCATTTCCCATGGTCATCCGAAATATTTCTCCCTTGGTTTCCTTGGACCTACAGTAGTCCCGGTACTTGGTATTGAAAGCTTGCTACATCTGAGCCCAAGTAGTGATACTATTCCTAGGTAAGCCCATGAACCAGCGTAATGCTGCATCCTTAAGAGTTGAAGGGAAGAGTTTCAGCTTCTGCTCATCTTCAGTATAGTCATAGGTTCTACAAAGGACAGCAAACTCAAACAGGAAGGTATCAGGATCTTCAGTAGTCAGTCCATGGAAGTGAGGTAGGGCAGAGGGACTAATGTTTTTCATTTTCATGTCTCCATTGGTCTCTCGGATGGGGAAGGCACCTTCTATTCTCTCATCTTCTCCTCTATTGTCAGCCATAGCTTCAGATGGGATGGTCTCTAATTCTTCTTCTGCTATAGGATCTTCGTATATCTCAGGAGGTTCACCTATAGGTTCTTCTGGATCACTGTCACCGAAGAAGAGAGAAGGGTGACTCAGTGATGTGGTGGGGGTTTTGGGTAAGAATTTGCATGTTTTATCTCGATTCCTACGAGGCATGAAATGGAAAGACTTTTTTGATTGCTTTTGCTTTTCTTTGGTACCTGCAAAACTGAAACAGATTGATCTACAACTAACTATCTTGCTGAAATAAAAATGCCGAATTGAAATGAAAGCAGGAAAGGACTAATCTACTTTGCTCAAATGAAATTGCAGGAATGGAAATGCTAGTCTACGCTTGCAGAATGGAAATGCTAATCTACGCTTGCAGAAATGAAATTGCAGAATTGAAATGCTATTCTATGAAAGCAGGAAATGCTAATCTATGAAAGCAGGAAATGTCTATGCTACTTTTGCAGAATGGAAATGAAATAAACTACTTGGCAGAAAGCAAGAGTAGGAAAGTAGAAGAAAAGCAACAATTACTAATACTCTGACGCTTCCCCGGCAACGGCGCCAAAAAGATGGTGGGCTCCAGTATTGTAGCAATAATGCTACAACTCCTGGAGCTTCCTATCTCTAATTTTATCAACCCGGTAGTTCGTTACAAACTTGGAAGCGACGGTGCTGTATGCACAAGTACTAGCTCTTGTCGCAGCTGTCACTTGGTCAGCTGGCACAAGTCCGCTAGGGCTCAAGACAACTTCTATATGTTCTCAGAAGAAGCTTTCTAAATGATGAACGAAGACTATCTGAAAGGAAATTAACCTACTTTGCAAGAATGAACTGAAAGCCAACAAAACATGGAAACCCTAGTAAACCCTAATCTGACTAGCTTAGTCCTTACGATGCAACGATGGGAATGTAACTCCTAAAAATGATGCCATTACTTCTAGTGATATGAGATGCATGAGATTAAACTACCTCCATTGAAAAGAACATTGTTTTTATATTTTTGCTTAAGTGGTTGGAGTTATTATGATTTTGTTTCTTATTAGGGTTTGACTGTGCAGGGGTAGTTCGAAGGGAAAGAAAGCTTGGGAAAGGTCAGGAGGGCTAGGAGAGGTTCCAGGGGATCCCTAACATCGTTCCACAGAAGTCCACAACATTCAGATGCTTGGCAACCGAGGTTACAGGTTTCTACAGGATGTCTGCAGGGGATCCTACAGGAAGCTCGGGATTTCTACAGGAAGTCTGCTAACTTCTACGGGATGTTCTGTGGTTGGTGTTTTGGGTGATGGAGGAGTGGAGGAGTTGTATGGGTAGGTAGGTAGGATGGAAAGGGAGCTTATGATGGCTCAGGGACAGAGATATGAGATTAGGAAAGAGTGGGTACAATTGGTTGGTGGATAGAAGGGTGGAAGCAATGAAAAGTCCAAAAAGATGGAGCTACGTGAACAGTAGAGGTGTTGGAAGGAAAACAAGCTGAACAGAGGTTGGGTAGGTGACTTGGGCGTGGTTTAGAAGAAGAAGAAGATAACAGAGTGATACTACGCAGTGTAAAGGAAACAAATCTGCACAAAACTGAGAATTCATCAACCTATCCTAACTGTGTTATTAAATCAACGAACAGCAATGTAAACTTCAGAGAAAAATCGTGCATGGAGTTGGAATGAAGAAGTACTGCTCAAGATCAGAATGCATGGATGGATCTACAATTGAAATGACTGTGTTGCAGCTTGAATGAAAGTGTAAGACTGCGTTTTTTTGGTGGTTGGTACGGTCTACACCCCCAATCTCTAAACAGAGATGGCAGTGAGTGCACTGTCAACCTTTTCTTGGAGCTCTAAATGAATGCTAATCCAACTACTCTAATCTAAGCTATTGAAAGCACCTTAACCATAAACTAATCCTACTCAATCACATTAAAGAAATCAAATCAACAGACTGTAATTTCCAAATGCATGTCAAAACAGAGGAATAAAGTGCTGAAAGGAAAGACAAGTAACAATACAAGGAAAAGGAGGTCTATTGCTCTTAGGTTGGGCCCTAACCTGAGAGCTATAGCTCCCTTAAAAACTCAGAATTGAATCCAAAGCTGCCTTCCTTTATTGAATAATCATGAGTCTAACATCATGCCAAAACTGGCTTACAAAAAGCAAAAACCGAGCTGTAGCTCGTGCTTAGAAATTGCAACAGTAGTTCAAAAGTTCAAAAAGCTCCTATCAAAGGCTACGGCCTTAATATTTATACATGATGAGGATCAAGCTGGCTTCCTCAATAAGTGGAGCTTGGCTGTCCAACTGAAAGTTAAACTGTTGTTCCTGTAGAATCCGTTGGCTGCCTTTAAGCTCGGTGGGGAGAGCTGTTGGAGCTCGGAGTTAGGGTGGAAATCACGAGGAAGGTCATCAAGACTGTGGAAAACCTCCCTAAAAACCCGCAATGCCACCTTGGCTGTCTCCTCGTCTCCATTTGCGTGGTCTTTTGCTCCCTTTTAATGCCAAAAAACCTGAAATCATCATGTATTAGCCACATAGATATAATGCCTGCCCTTCTTCCTACAAATAACACGAATATACCAAGAAATGAATGCATAAGTCATAAAAAGATGAAGGGTTGAGCAAGGTAAGTAGGCCAAATGAGCCCAAATTGTTACCAAAAATTGGGGCTCATCAGTAGCAGAGTCATAAATTCTCAACTATAGTCTTTTAATTCAGTGGTATGATCCTCTGCACCTTTCCTTGTCATCCTTGGTTTATCGACAAGACATGCTTTCTTGATCTCGTTTTCCAGTCTCTTGACCTCTGCGTCCATCAAAATTCTTTTCTTCCTCAGTCGTACTCAGTCTTTATCAAGTTCACAAAGTCTAAGGTTCGCCGCTCAAATGGTTTCCTGAAGCCTTATGTGTTCGACCTTGTGTAGCTATGTGATTTCTTCGTCCTGGGCTTCGCGCACTATCACATCTACGGGTGCTATTATGTGTGGATTCCCTTTTTCATTCTCTTTAGAAATTACGGTCCCTACTCTGTTCCGCACCTTTGGAATCATTTCCGCAGTTAGGGTTTTTCACATGGTCCTATAGGCCCATTGAACCGCTGGTATGCGCAGGTCCCAATCAGTGCATCTTGCCTGGTGAACCCTGTTCAGTACTTCACACACCCTATCGAATGCTTCTTCATGGATAATTGGTAGCACACATCGCCTTTTCTGCTACTGTGTTTTGTTCCGATCCTCTATTCTGGGAGTGGTGTGCACTGGTGCGGGCTATACGACATATGTCCATACCCATCGGGAAAGGTGGGCACGCAAGTTGTTCTGCCCATGGAGACTAGCTCTCATCCCAAGCTAGGGTTTTCCAAATCATAGTCAAATCATCCTTCTCCATCTATGCTAGTCCTCAAAACTTCCTTGATGCGTACCCCACCATCATATGAGAATTGCGCGTAGTGCCCACTTCAGAGCACCGAACCAATGTTGTTCTAGTACTGCGCTTTCAAATTTGTTCAGGAATTCATCCACTGCTGTTAACCAATCATACATAGGCAGATCCCTTACCTCTGTTGTTACACAGTGTAGTGACCTTATCATCATGTTGCAATTGAGTGTGGTTACCTCGTGTAACCGGTTGTACCATCGTTCTACTTCTTCGTCTGAATCCGAAGTGCAGGAGTTGTCATGCTCCCATGAAATCCTACCATCTGCTGTTGGATTCACCCAATCCTCTTCTCATGTGGTTATCTTGTAAATACAATCGATATCATCATCACTATCATCGTCGCGCATTGTTTTATTGTATTGCGCTCCTTTGGATGGATCTAACAATACTACTATGCATAGTGACTTATTTTCAAAGATCATTTTGTGCTTCTTCAAATTTATGACTCCATTCATATCAGTGGCCCAGTCTATTCTTAGTAACGCAGGATAGGGATTATTTTCATCGATAATCTCTATCACTTCAAAATCTGTCTGCGCGCTCTCACCTTCAATATCTACTATCACCCCTTGCAATATTCCCATCGGCAAGATATTCTGTTGTTTCACCATTCGTAACAGAATAGGATACCACTGTAGTGTGGGTCTGCCCATGCGTTCGCATGTTTTTTTTGGAAATACATTTCCGTTTGATCTAAGATACATGATTACCCAATCCATTTCATACTCACTGATTTGTGCAGTCAACCTCATTTCCCTTCCTGTGCGTAATGTATGCTTTCCAAGTTTCCAGACCACGTGCAGTTCTCCTCACCCTGCGCACCTAGTGATAAGTTCCTGTAGCTCTTTTACTGTCTTGTTGTCACGTAGCAGTTTCATGCATGTCTCTAGAAAGGTAGTGAGCATTGAAGGATCCATCCCTGGTTCTAGTTGATCCTTACTACCTGAAGTGGAGGCCTCCGTGAAGCTCTTCTTAGCTTCCATGAATGTCTCCTTCGCGCATTCTAAATCAAATTCAGGTTCCTTTATAGGAGCCTTGTGAACCCACGCACTTTCTTCTGACTGCTTACCTTTATCATCGCCAGTGGTCATACCGCTCCTGAGCATCATGTTTACATTCGGGTCTTCTTCGCGCGGCTCAGACCTCATCATCTACAAATTCTGAGTCGGAGGGGGCTGGAGTACCCATTTTTCACGTAGTATTGTTATCAATGTAGGGCAGTCTCCTCATGATCAAACTGAGTATAGTAACATGATTTCCTTGTCGGGTTTGTACAATCACGGGCATAGTGCCCTAGCCTTTCGCAATTGTAACAAATTAGTTGTCCGCAACCCCTTCTTGGTCCCATAACACCTTGACCTTGACTGGGCCCCTGAAATCTAGCACGTGTCATTCTTGCATTTGGGTTGAGGGCTCGCGTTTCAGTCTGCACCCTGTAGGTAGGAGTCTGATCCATCATTAGTTCATAGCTTCTGCAGGTACGTTCATCATGGCCTACCAATCTGCAGAAATTATAAAACAATTGCTGGGACGTCTGCGTATACATCTGCAATAAATGACAATTATCCATAGTGTGTTTTACTCCTATCTGATAGATCACACACCATAATATAGGCATTGCACTTGGTCCTGCTTGTGCCTCTAGTCTTAATGGCATCAACCCTCCTCTTGTTGAGTAGTTCGCGAAGACTAGAAAATGGTCCTTGTCATGCCCTTGGCCTTTTCATTTTATGCACCATACCTCCTCGCGCGCCTCTAGCTCGGGTGTCCTGTCTTGTTTTAAGCTCTACATCTCCAAACATAGATTTTGTAGTCGCGCATGGATTTGCTGGAATCCCAGACCAGGGTCTTGTATAGGGGTCTCATGCAATCTCATTGCCATCTCCAAAGCTTCGGCTTGGGTGGAAATTTTTTGTTGTGACAGTGTCATCCTTAAGTGCGGTGTTAGTGATGCTACAAACCATGCGTGATGTTGTCCATCCGTCAACGTCATGTTGGCTTCGCGAATAATACCCTTTAGTCTTTGGTCCAGATCCCAGGGGGTCTCGTCTGGGAGCATCACGATCTCCTTAAACCTAATGATTGATTGTGTTTCCAACTTTGGCCTGCTAAATAACCTGTTCAGCGTGGTCTGGATATCTGCGATCCTTGCATTTGGATGGTCATTAGAATGCTTAATGTACCATGTCAACACATGATCCTGCAACGCACTAAAGAGCGTTGCCTTATTGATATTATCATTCGTGACTCGTTGCACTTCCCATACATATTTTACCATGAACCAAAAGTGGTCTAGATCATTGTTTCCTACTCTCTAAATAATGGCAACTTTATTGCACTCACCATATTAAACTGTGGTGGTGGTGGAGGTGGTGTGGGCGAAGTTGGAGGTGAATATGGTGAAACCGGTGGCAGTGTAGGTGGGGGTGGTATGCGCGGAATTCACTGTCTTATCAGACTGATCTCACTCCTCGGTGAAACTCTTGCGAGCTCCTCCTCGCTCTCCCATGGAGGTGAAATCAAGGGACTGGTCTGTAATTCTTCATTACTTCTGTTTCTATACTCCCTCCCACTTCGTGTTGCCCCAAACATCAATTTATTCGCATAACCATTTTTTCACACAGTAGCATTTTAATCCAAGTGTTCAAAGATTTAATGTACTTACCTCGCGGTCCTTTGAGGAAGCATCATTCCACCTCGCCGTAATTGGCTGTCATGTCTACTGTGAACTCGGTGATAAATCCTCCTATAATTCGATCAAGCCAATGGTCCACAGTGCGTGCAAGCTTCTCTTCTGATGCTTCTAGGCTGCGCACCAATTTAGGAGTCCACACAATTGGTTTGTTGAGCCTACACCTTCCTTGACTGTCTGCTAGCTTCACAATCCACTCATACAACTTAGAGGGGAAGGACGCAAAGAAAATTTCATGTATTTACGTATATAAGTAGCGCTCCAACCACCATTCCTTTGATACTTGCAGATTTCTATTTTCCTACACTGCGAACTCGTGAATATTCTTGTCCAACCACCCTTCAATTTCTTTCTTTGTTGGATTCTAGTGGCACAACATCAGACATCCCTTATGCAGATCCCGATCCTGGTAATAGAACCATTTGTTGGCTTGTTGGGGCCTGACCCAAGTTCGGAGGTGATTTAGCCAAACAAATCCCGGTACTACTGGCCCTTTCGGCAATAGTTCGTGGAGCGCAGACTGAGGTCTCACCCAAAGTAGTATGGGAGGGTGCTAGAACCAGTTTCCCACACCTTGGGGATGTCTGATGGTATCAAGTGGTCCGCGGTTTGACCCTACGCACACGTCGCTACGCGCATCTATTAGTCCTTCACAACTTGTGATGTTGCCTTCACGCAACCCTACTTGGGGCGCGATCCATATTATTACCCAAGTTCCTTACTATTAACCTGTTATTATTCAGTTACTTAGCTTATTTGTGTAAGTCTAGAGATAATTAATAGTATATCCAGCATTCATATAAGGGCGCACGATAAACAAAACAATATAAATGCACAAAACGTAATACAAAAGAAGATACACAACAATTGGAATCAACTTCTCTTTATTATTCTTCATTCAAGGTTACAGACCCGACACTGCCCTGTGCACTCAGCTGCAGGGGTCCACGCACTTAGCTACAGACTCTACCAGACCTCTGCGCACTTAGCTGTAGAGCCTCTTCCTACTACTATGACCCAATACACTTAGACTCTTACTCTATGCTCGAACCATTCATACTCATCCATCTCCCATCTTCTTAGCTATATTTACAACTTAGAGCCTCGCTCTATTTATACAATCCCATGGTTCGTGGACCATGGGTAGGCCAACATGACATTACATTACATTACAAAAATTAGGGCGGACAACCCTATGACTCAACCTATACTTCATGCTCCGCACCTGCAATTTGCGGAGTCTTACAATACATTTGACCCAAAACTTGGGCTTTAAGCCCCAAAACATGCTGTGGGGGGATTCGATGCCCAACACGTTGTGTGATTCCTTCTTTCCGGGCTTCACGAGCCATTGTATCTATGGGTGCTTCTATACACGGACTAGGCTTTGCATGCTCCTTAGGGATTACAACATCTGCTTCATACTTCAACGTCGGAAGTTCCCATGCGATCAGGGTTTTGCACATGGTCCTATAAACCCATAGAACCGTTGGTATACATAGGTCCCAGTCAGCGCGTCTCACATGGTGGACTGTGTTCAGTACTTCGCACACTTTGTCAAAGGCTTCCACATGGATGATCTTCAGCGCGCTAGGTCTTATCATACTTTTTTATTTAGGCCCTCATCTTGCCCGCTCCTACTTGTTGGTCCTGTTTCCTATAGCGAGGACATTGTACGTTCGTGTAGGTTGCGTACCATACACCTGTACCCATCTGGAGAGGTGGGCACACAAGCTATTTCGTCCATCATACCGAGCTTTCATCCGCATCTGAGGCTTTCCAAACTATATGACCATCATCCCTCTACATTCGCGCTAGTCCTCAAAACTCCTTTGATGCATACCCCACATGCGCATAGTGCCCATTTTAGAGCGTAGAAATGCTATTGTTATGGCACTTCTCTTTCAAATTTGTTCAGGAAATCATCCACCATTGTCAACCCATCATACATAGGTAGATCTCTTGCATCCATTGCCACATAGTGCAGTGACCTTATCATCATGTTGCAGTTGAGCCTGGTTACCTTGTGTAGCCAATTCTGCCATTGTTCTATCTCCTTGTCCGAATCTGAGGTGCAAGATCTTTTGCGCTCCCATGAAATCCTGCCATCCGCTATTGGATTCACGCAGTCCTACTCCTGAGTGGTTATCTTGTAGATGCAGTCTAGATCGTCATCGCTGTCGCAGTTGCGCACCAGCTCTGTGTAGCGCAATCCTTCCACAGGGTCTAAAGGTACCACTATGCGTAGTGACTTTTTCTCAAAAATCATCTTGCACTTCTTTAGATTTATCACTCCATTCATGTCAGTGGCCCAATCTATTCCTAGTAGCGCGAGATAGGAATTATTGTCATCAACAATTTCTATCACTTCGAAATCTGCAAACGCGCTCGTACCTTCGATATCTACTGTTATTCCCTGCAATATTCCCATAGGTAGGATCTTTTGCTGGTTCATCATCTGCAATTGAATAGGATACCATTGCAATGCGAGCTTGCCCATGCGCTCCCATGTCTACTTTGGCAGGACATTCACGTTTGATCCTAGATCCAAAATCACTTGATCCATTTCATATTCCTCGATCTATGCGGTCAATCTCATCTCTCTTCCTATTCACGTGGTGTGCTTCCCGAGCTTCCGGACTACACGTGGTTCTCCTAGACCAGCACATCTAGTGACGAGTTCTTGCAGCCCCTTCACAACCTTGTTGTCATGCAGCAACTTCATGCATGTCTCCAAAAAGGTAGTGAGCATTGATGGGTCCATTTCCAGTTCCAGTTTGTCATTACTACCTGAAGTGGAGGCCTTTGTGAAGCTCTTCTTAGCTTCCATGAATGTCTCCTTCGCACACTCCAAATTGAACTCTCGTTCCTTTGTTGGAGCCTTGCGAACCCAGGCACTCTCTTTGGGCTACTTGCCCTTGTCATCTCCTATCGTGATACCACTTTGGAGCACGATGTTTACATTCAGGTCTTCCTCGCACGGCTCAGACCTCATCATTTGCAGGTTCTTAGTTGGGGGAGGTTGGAGTGTTCTTTATTGCGTAACCTTGCTATCAGTGTGGGACAATCCTCTGTCTCATGATCAGACTGGGTACAATGTAAACATGATGCTCTCGTCATATTTGTACAATCGCGGGCATAATGCCCTGGCCTTGCGCAATTTTAATAGATCAGTTGTCCGTGGCCCCTTCCTGGCCCCATTCCACCTTGACCTCATCCACGCCCCTGAAATCCAGTGCATGCCATCACTGCGTTTTGATCGAAGGCTCATGTTTCGGTTTGCACCCTGTAGTTAGGAGTTTGATCCATCATCAGTTCATAACTTCTACAGGTACGCTCATCGTGGCCTACCAACCTACAGAAATTACAGAATAACTGTTGGGAAGTCTGCATATACTTCTGTAATAGATGGAAGTTATCTATAGCATGCTTTCCTCCTATCTGACAAATCACGCACCATAATTCAGGCACCATGCTTGGTCCTGCTTATGCCTTTGGTCTCAATGGCATTAGCCCTCCTCCCATCAGGTAGTTCGGGAAGACTAGATAATGGTCCTTGTCATGTCCCTGGCCTTTGCACTTTATGCACCATACCTCTTCGCGTGCTTCTGGGCAAGCTGTCCTGTCTTGTTTCAAACTCTGCATATCAAGGCAGAAGTTTTTCAACTACTCATGGATCTGTTGGATTGCCAGGTTAGGATCCTGTATTGGGGTCTCGTGCAGTCTCATTGCCATCTCCAAGGCCTTAGCCTGAGTGGATAGCTTCTACTGTGATAGCATGGTCCTTAGATGTGACATTAGCGATGCTACAAACCATGCACGGTGTTTCCCATCTATCAAGGTCATGTTGGGTTCATGAATCATACCCTTCAATCTCTGATCCAGCTCCCAGGGGGTCTCACCTGGAAGCATCGCGATTTCCTTAAATTCGATAATCAACTATGTCTCTGATTTTGGCTTGTTGAATTCCTTGTCCAGCATAGCTTGGATATCCGTGATCCGTGCATTTGTATTGTCATTGGAATGTTTAATGTACCACATCAGTGCACGGTTCTGTAGGGTACTGACTAGTGTTGCTTTCTTTATGTTGTCATCCATGACTCCCTGCACTTACCATACAACCTTTACCATGAACCAAAATTGGTTCGGATCTTCGTCCCTACTCCTTTAAATACCAGCAACTTTATTGTGCTTGCCATATTGAACTGTGGTGGTGGCGGAGGTGGTGTGGATGAAGATGGGGGTGAAGATGGTAAGACTGGCGGTGGTGTAGGTGGAAGTGGTATGCGTGGAATCTACTGCCTTATCAAACTAATCGTACTTCTGGGTGAAACCTTCGTGAGCTCTTCCTTGCTTCCTCGCGGAGGTGAAATCAAAGGGATAGTTTCTACCTTTGTGATCCTACCTTCGTTTCTGTAGATCCTCCTGCTTTGCGTAGCCCCAAACATCAATTTATTCGCATAACCCACTTTTCACACAGTAGCATTTTAATCCAAGTATTCAAAGATTTAACATACTTACCTCGCAGTCCTTTGAGGAAGCGTCATTCCGCCTTGTTGTAGCTAGCTGAAGTATCTACCGCGAACTCAGTGATAAACCCTCCTATAATCTGATCGAGCCAATGATCCACAGCATGCACGATCCTATCTTCTGATGCTTCTAGTTTGCGCACCAACTATGGAGTCCACACAATAGGTTTGTTGAGCCTACACCTTCCTTGACTGTCTGTTAGCTTCATGATCCACTCATACAACTCAGAGGGGAAGGATGTAAAGAAAATTTCATGGATTTCCGTGTATAAGTAGTGTTCTAACAACTCTTCCTTTGATACTTATGGGTTCCTATTTTCCTGTGCTGTGAACTCATGAATTTTCCTTTCCAATCACTCTTCAATTTCTTTCTTTGTTAGATTCCAATGGCACGACATCAGACATCTCTTATGCAGATCCCGGTCTGGGCAACGGAACCATTTGTTGGCTTGTTGGGGCCTGACCCAGGTTCAGAGTTGATTTAGCCAAACAAATCCCGTACTACTGGCCCTTCTGGCAACAGTCCACTGGGTGCGGACTGAGGTCCCACCCGAAGTAGTATGGGAGGGTGCTAGAACTAGGATTTCACACGCTGGAGATGTCTGATGAGTTCAAGTGGTCTGCAGTTCGACCCTGCATGCAAGTCACTTCGCGCACTTTCTTGTACCTCGCAGCTTGAGATACTGCCTTCGCGCAACCCTACTCAAGGGCTGATCGTTGTGCTTATGTGTTATTACCTGAGGTTTTACTGATACTCCGATGTTATTTGATTATCTTAGCCTACTTGCATTCTTTAAGCTATACTTAACAATATAAACCATTCATACAGGTGCGTGTAGTAAATAAACAGTATATTCACAATTTATGTCAAACATGAAATAACCCAAGAACAGATACACATAATTATGATAAAACTTCTCTTTATTAATTCCTTCCTTGGTTACAGACTCGACTCCACCCTGCACACTCAGTTGCAAGGGTCTGCACATTCAGCTGCGGACTACTAGGCCTCTGCGCACTCAGCTATAGAGCCTTCTCCTACCCTACAACCCAAAGACACACTTAGATACTTAGACTCTTTCTTCTCTCTAATTCTTCGCTATGCTTCTATTAGTTATCTTTTGCACTTAGAGCCTCGCTATATTTATACAATCCCATGGTCCGCAGACCATGGGTAGGCCGACATTACATTACAAGACTAGGGCAGACAACCCTGTGACTCTACCATACATTTCACGCTTCGTGCCCGCAATTCGCGGAGTCTTTACGACAATATCAGGTCAAAAATTGGGCTTTGAGCCACGAAACATGCCTTGGGGGGATTCCATGCCCAACACTGATTATTATAAGTGGAAATTTCCTGATTGGCTTTCTCAATCAACTCTCTCTATTCAAATATAATTTGACTACATGGCTAGATTTCATCCATGGCTTCAATTATATTATTCCATATAATTTCCTTAACCTGAGCAAGTGTGCGAGAAATGGAGGATTTGGTTGCAGATTTTTTCCATGCTTCTATCTGGTTTTGTGCTCTCTATAGTTCTGCTACATGGAAAGTTTCAGTCTTTTCCTTCTGGTCTTGCAGAATGTTAACTTGAGCTTGCAATATTTTAATTTCTTCCATTTTGAGAGTGATATTCTACACTGTACTTGCCAACTGATCTGCATCATTCCCTGTGTTTGTTGTAGAAGATGTAGATGTAGGAACTACTGTAAGAGGTACAACTTCCAAAGGGACAATAGACATTCTGGCATCTTGCTCCTTTTCTTTGATTAGTTTTTCCATCTCTATTTCCATTTGTTTCAACTGTACATTCTGCTCCATGATGAGCTTCATCATGTCTTCCTTCTGTGACTCTATTTCTTTAATGTCTTTGGCTAGGGGATCTTCTGTGGCTATTAATTTCAACTATTTTCTCAATGCTTCTATGTCAGTATTCTTCTTTCTTATGATGTCCTCTGTTGCATTGATGTTTGTAGGATCATATCCTATCTTGATTACCAAGTCCTCCAAGTTTTTGATCCTTGTGCCTTTGGAAAGTGAAGAGACTTTCTCCATCTTCAATTGTGACTGAACATTAGCTAAAGTAACCTAAAATTTAGACAAACTCATAGCAGTGTTAGTGAGTGTGGATGAAATCATTTGCCCAGTTTGTTTGTGCATCTCCATTTCATCAATGGGATGTATGTCTTTTACATCAAATTCAAATGAAGTCTTTTTGTAATCTGATGCTACCTTGGGCTATGTTATTTGTGCTTGGAGGAAGGCCATCTGCATTTTTCCTTTCTCAGAGTCAAAGGCTAATAGTAGTCTGCTTTGAGAAGTAGAAGTCTACTTCCAGAACTGATTATATGTATTGATATTTAAAGCTTCATTTCTCACTTTAATGTCCTTGAATATATCAAATATTCTCTTTTATGTCTCCCCTATGGTAGATGTGCTGGTTTTCATAACTTGTTGTTGATCCTGTGAAGCTGTAGAAGTGGTAGAAGAAAGTGTAGTATGATCACCTACTAGTGAGGAAATAGTTGTTTCTTTAGTGGTGATAATATCCTCTTGCTCCAAATCTTTGCTTAGGTTTAGTTTGGAATTGAGCTTGGTCCTCTTCGTGTACATGATTTTGAAGTCTTCACTCGGAATATCAGTCACTGAAGGTGACTCTTCTTCTCTGGTCATTTTTCCTATTTTCTCCTGTGTGATAGGAGTCTCTAACGTTAAAGTTGACACCAATTTCTCCTCTGCTTCTTGTAGATTGTTTTTAGTCCATTATAGTTGTTCTTGTATTTCTCAATCTCTGGTCTAGATGTATGAAAATAAGGAGTAGATTTGTTCTCTACCCTTAACTTGGAGATGACTCCTAATGGATCATATGACCATGTAAAACTAAGGTTGAATTGCATTTCTTTCAATAATTTGTCTACTTCTTCCCCTGTTGCCCTAATTTTACAAAAAAAGGTCCTATTTGTGTTTTAATCTTGAATTGAGATTTTTTCTTGGTAGACACAAAATGAATCTCATCAACATTAAGCATTTTCCTTATGTATTCTAAGGCAAAAATCCTCATTGGGAGGAATTTTGGCAGCATGTAAGGAGCAAGTTCACACCCATATATTCTTAGTTCTGTGTAATTTTGGTAAAGATACCAATCTCCTATTTTGACTTGGTCTGATAACTGCAAAATTTTCCTGATTTCTTCACTGATTCTTGGCTTTAGACTGCTGCTTAGGAGACTGAGTGCTAGATGTACAAACATTTCTATGAATTGTTTGTGTGAGTATTCTTTTTGCTCCTTCATTACCAGTGTATTCCAGAAGATGACTAATTGTTGATTTCCCTCTTCATCCAACTTTTGTAATGCAAGCTTAAGGTTGTCTCCATAAAAATACAAAACCATGTATACTAACACAGAAGCATATTTGAATACTTCCTCAATTGGAATTTGGCAAACTGTTCATGGATGGAATCTATAAGGAATTGGCTGAAATTGAACAAGATGGAAGGCTTGGAATCTATGGAGAAAATAGAAAGAAAACCTACAATAGCCTCATCTACCCATTGATCTAAGTAATAACCAAGGAGGTAGGAAGTGACAATGATGATCTGCTTAGATATATCAGGGAAAATGGACGACGGATAGGGAGGATTTTTCTTGGGTAAAGGGGCATCTTCAATCAAGAAAAGCTCAAGGGTTTTGGCTCTTTTTGTGAAGTCCAGTTTTTGATACAATTCAGTGAGGGATTCATGAGAGAAAGGATTGGCATTCTCTGGAATAGGAGCTTGCATCATTTGATCTATTTATTGGGCAGTTATGGTAAATAAAATTTCTCCAGTAAGGGTAATAACAACTCTTTGACTGGGTAGATAACAAGCGTGAAATTTCCTCATGAATTCAAGGGAATTGTGGGTACAAGAAAGATATAATGGGGAAAATTGGATTCCCACAGCCTAATAGCATCAGACTTATCAATGAAATTGTCTTATAGCCAATAATACATTTCGAATGAATCAAATTCAAATAGGGTTTCTGGATTTTGTAGCCCTTTCCACTAGAGGAATATGGTGAAAATCGATGGGAGGGTGGATTAGAGGACATACGGGTTCTTCCTGTGCCTTATCTTTAGGAGGCATGATCGGATTAGGATTAGAATTCTGGTGAAATCCTGATTGTGCGAGTTTACAGGGTGTAGAGAGGACTCAGATTTAAGCAGATAGGAAAGAAGAGGTAATAGTTTGAACGAAAGTTAGTAGGTGTGATGCTCGGATGAGTAAAACAGTTGCAGTTTGAATTGGAAAACTGGTCCCATAAAATGGTATCGGCAGAGTTGGATATCAGTAACCTGTGAATGGGTGAAAGGAGGAAGTTTATAACTTTCCGGGTTTCCCGTTGATGATGGCACAGGTCAGTTTCATTAATGGTTAAGTAATTTAATTAATTAATGGGTTTATTTGGGAGGGAACGGATGTGATTGGGTGGAGCAAGAAATAGGTGAGGTGGCAAGGGGAATTGGAGGGACCGTAATGGATAGGACAATGGTTTTGTATGGCGGAGAAAAGAATTTTCGGAGGGGGGGGAGGAGGTGGTTAGTGGTTTCAGCAAGGGGGGTGCGAAAGCATGAGATGGTGACACGTTGCGCTGGGCACGAGTTTTAATACCATCCATTTCGGACCCCCTCGATGGTAAAGATCAGATGGTGAGGGGGGGACTATTAGCTTTGTTACATGTCTTGACTTTTGGAGGACCAAATACCAGCTTGGCCGTGTGTTTATGCTCAAAGGGAGCCCGCAACAGTCTGTTTCTTTCTTCTCCTTCATTCTCCTTACACTCTCATAACCCCCCTCTATCTTTGTTTTCCTCCAAAACTTGGCATAAGCCCCTGTTTCGTCAAGTCCCTGGGCGCTAAGTTTTAAACCCATATAACCACGCGCTTTCACAAAACCCCTAACCTGCCGTTTTCCTGTCACATCAAACGAAACTCGTGTGATCAAACCCCCACCATCCAATCATCTCCGCCTCAATTGGACGGCATTCGCTCTTCCCGCGCCCGCAAATCAACCACCCGTTAACTCACGATCAAAGTGGTTTCGTCACGTCCCGTCCGCCACGCATCGCCCAATGATAGGTATCGCTCGGCCGTGTACGATTACCACCCGACCCCCGATGGCGGTGCGATCAATACTGCTTACCACCCGTCCTCCGTCCTCACCCGTTAAACTCCACACATCTCCTTCGCCCGATGACCGTTGGATCTGTCCACCAGAGATAGAATGGCTCACACTCCTTGTTGCTCTCGTTTCTTCCCGATTCCTCCCGCCGAGAGATCTCCACCGTTCATTCAGTTGATCCAACGACCAACATCTATTCACATCCTGGTCATGTGTCTGCCATGTAGTCCTCTCGTACTCAACCATTCCATACTCCCGAAAGGACGAAGATGGCCAGTGTTCAGTACTCTGCGCAGTTACTCCTCAACAACTGCATTCAACAGGAAGGCTGGCCGAGAAAGAAAGGACCAGCCTCGAGCAGATAAAGACGTTCAGCAGTTAGGAATTTTATTCTTTACGACACTCCACCTGCTTGAGAAGTACAAAAGAGCACCTGAGAAGATCAAATTCGTTCACTGAAGTAGGAAGATTGCACCAGAAACTCCATCAGACAGTTAAAGTAGTTGGTGGTCAATTATGACCCCTCCACACCTAGAATAACAGAACATCTTTGTAATGAAACTCTATATATACCCAGAAACAAGATGTAATCAGGGTTGATGGTTGTTGTTTTGATGTAAGGTTCAACTTCTGGAGACTGTAACTACTTTGATACTTGCAGCGTCTCGTCTTCATTTTTAGCTAATACAAGCTTCTTTTGCTGTTAATTTCTCACTTTCCATTTCTATTCTGTTCTAGGCTGTGCTTGATATGCATTTTTCCTGAACTCTTGATGTTTAGCATTAGAGGAGTTGTCATCCTACCTCTGTGTTATAATCTTGTATGTATCAGTGAATGTATTGATTAGGTTTCTTTTCACTTAGTGACAGAGAGCTGTCATCCTATCTGGGCACGGGGGAATTAGATTTGCAGACCTCTTTACTAGTTGTAGCTGGCCATCACATGGTCTTGTGCATCTGCTGGTGCGGTCAGTATTCTCCATATTCACCCAACCCTTAAACTATGAGTAATTGGTGGTTTAAAGCCTTGTAGTCTGGGGGAGTTCACACATGTCTGGATTTAAGAAAAGTAGGAGTGGTTATCTGGCTTGAACAAGCATCATTCCTTCCATTCATGCATTTCCAACATTGAGTTGAGTTTGTAATGTTCCCGAGCATCTCTGAGCTACAACCTAGGAGAATTTCTTGGGGTGATAACATTGATTGGCACTGTTGCCGGGGAGAGGAGATTGAAGCTCAGCTTCCCTAGGAGAATGACACAGTTCCATGATTTGATGATAGACAAAGTCTGGACACATTTCTGGTTGTAATCATCTATCTGGTGACTCTACTGGAGAACCTACCTGGTGGCGACTCCATATTTCAATTCTGGCTCAGTTTGTGAGGCATACTCGGAGAAATCCTCATAAATCACCAGCTGACCCAGTGCCTGACCCTGAGAAGATTGCTAAGCAAAGGAAAACATCACAAAAAGGAGCATCAGGATCAGGGAAGCCTAAGAAAACTTATGTATGTTTGAAAGATAAGGTTATAGCTAAGGATATACAATTTGAAGATTTAGAGCCCAACATTGTTAGTCAAGAAATTCCTTCAGAGATTAATAAAGCTCCTTGTTTGTTTAGTTCCCCTTTGGATCTCAGTGCAAAGAAACCCTCCCATACAGTCCATCATATTTTTTTGTCCCTTTCACCTATTTCATTACTTCCTACCATTCAATCTGCCAGTATCCTTCCACCTAGCCCAGCCATGGCAGGTCAGCAAGCTCCCACGAAGATGGAAAGAATTATAGCTACTAGGTATGGACCCCTGATATTTCCTGTTCCTTTGAATGCCATGCCTGCATGAGAATATCAAAAATACATGCTCAAATTTACTGGTACAGAGGGAGTAACAGCTGAAGAACACCTTGAGTCCTTTTATAGCTATGCTGATAACCTGGATATCAGTGAAGATGATGTGTGGATGAGAGTATTTTTCCAGAGCCTCGATGGAGAGGCTAGAAAGTGGTTCAGAGAATTACCCCATTGTTGTGGGGAAAAATGCCTATGCAGGACGATCCTATCCACCTAAGGTGTGACAGTGCCTTAGCAACAAACAAAAACAGCTATTCTAGTATTCTTCCTTTATGAATTAAGAATGAAGAGAGATGGATGGACCAACCGGTGTCTTCCGTTTGTCCCTCGATCCGGTTTCTCTTCTCTTTGGGAGTTCCCAGCTACTTGCCTTCTCGCTCGCCCAGCTTCAAGAGGTTTCTGCAAGATCAAAAGAAGAGAACACTACAAAAAAGACATAGATTCATATTCATAACTAGTTCAGGATTAGAAATAAACTAAACATACTAATGCAATCATACATCAAAGATACACCAGTATATAGGAGAAACCAAGATAGCTTTATTGATGAATAACAAGGTTCAGGAAGAGATACAACCCAGAGGGCTCCAATCCAGCATCTCCTTCCCAGCAAATGAAATTCCTATCTTCCCCTTCCTTCAAATCATTAAGCACCCGATGATTCCAATCTCAAACCAACAACAATTCTTTGCAATAACAAAATTCCAGCCTCCTAGATCTCATGGAGGAGAGATCCATATATAGATGTTTGGAGAGAGGATGAGTCAGCTTGAGATCTGACTAGTGTCCTCTCCCTCTGTCAGTTCATGATTCCACTTGGAGGTTCTTGCTTCCACTTGGAGATTGGGAACCTCTTACTCATCACTAGTCGAATTCACTGAGGCAAGTGTCATTGAGGAAGATTCTGGAAGCTTCCTAGGTCTTGACATCTCTTGGAATGAACTTGCCATTTGTCAACTCTCGCTCAGCGCACCCTGGTAGTGCTTCTACCTACGTTGCAGTGCAGGTAGCCAGTGTTGACTTTGCATTTTAGCGCAGACAGCTAGTGGAGCCACTGAATTGATCCTGAATTGACTTGTTTTTGAGCAGTTTCTGGTGGAGAACTTCTGTGAATTGTTGTGGTTTGTTAGCCTTGTTCCTCTAGGGGTAGGAACAACATGTTTAGGGACTTTGGATCCCTTAGATTATGGACATTTCATGCTTATAGTTGTAAGACACAAAAATGTCTATAACAGTTGCCCCCTAAAGTATGAGGCCGTTTATCGGGTGAAAAGCTTTATCAGGAGGATCCGAAGTTCATTCATTGTTGGGAGGAGACCTGTAATACAATACAATACAATACATTATTTTTCATACTGCTTTCATGATCTAGCTGAGGCGGGCATTCCCATGCTCATCTTTATAAATTCATTTTTCTGTACATAGAACAGACAATCGTCTGATGGTAGACTGATAATTTTGATGAAATTATCATCCTTTGGGTAGGATGATTATCTGCTGCAATGATGTACATGTCAACGTCTTTATCTTTCCTGAATATATATCGCATCCCGAATGGATGAAACTAGATCCAGGATCTTCAATCTCGTCCGATCTTCACTCTAAGTACAAGTCGATCCATGTGAGAATTGTTCTGAAGTCGAACATGGAAAGACATCGCTTGATTACCGGTCAATGAGGTAAACCGTTAACAAGCGTGAGAGGAATCACCGATAATGATAATGACCCTCAAGGTACTGCAGTAGAATTCATGTGGTGTGAATAAAGGACTTGGCGTCGAACACCACGCAAAATCTTTCGGTCGGAGGTCATTGATGTATACCTGTCGCCGGAAGTGAGAAACTTGCCATTGAGGCATGCAAGCTTCAAAGTACTGAAGGGGTTGTTCCTAGATCAACTTCTTGGATAATGAGCTGATGTCGACAAGAAGCGATCCGTCAAAGGAGGGCCTTAATGTATCCCACATCAGTGACACGGAACGGAGCAAATGATTTTGATGGAGGTGAAAACGATCTGATGACATATGATTCAGGGTGGCGGTCATGAAAGGATGAAGGATAATGTATGGCAATGGATGGGACATGGTTGACTTCTTTGAACGACTTCTCTTGAACATATGGCGACACTTATGTGATGGATCGGTAGCATTACCCCAAATATGGATGGTATGGCGAGACCATGGTGATGTCACCGGTGAATGAAACAACCCAACCCAATTGTGGTACGGAGGAAAAGTGTCATGTTCAAGAGCGACTTGCTACCATCAAAGTTTTCTTGAGTTTCTCCCAATTTTTCCCCAGTCATTGCTGACCAGTACCTCTTTATTTTTGTCAAGCTTGAGGAGGATAACATATGCTTGTTCTATAACTTGCCCTTCGGGCAAGCCCATCGCTATGTTTTAATGAGCCTAGCAATAGTGAAACTCGTTCTCGTCTAAAGACAAGTTTGTCGCTATTTAATGATTTTAACGAGTCTAACGACAAAGATAACTCGGTCCTTTTCATTTTTAGAGAGTCTGAAAAGGTACATAAAGTTAACTCCAAAAGTCCTTTTTCGTCATCTAATCCATTAGGTCCGAAAAAGTATAAAACAATACAGAAGGGATGAGTTTTCGATAGTTTTAATGAGCCGAATAAAACAAGCGCTCGATCTTTTTGTGCAATAATCCCTCAGGTCCAAAAAGATTAAAATCTAGAGGAGGGATAGCACTTCCTGTCCCTTTAACGAGCTGGAAGGCCAAGGACTTGGCAATCTTTTCATATTTTACGAGTCAGATGAAAATAGCTTAAAGAAGACTCGTCTTTTGAGGAATGAGTGATGAAACAGGTTAGCAGCTGATTCTAGGTACAGGTTGGAATTTTCCAATCACGGCAGTGTCACAAAGATGGCTAGTGAAATCACTCTTCGCAGCTGTTCCTCAAAATGGGTAAACAAACATATGGAGGTGAACGATCGGCCAATGGAAAAGTGGAGGTGACGGTGCAAACACGACTAAGGCTTTAATGGCTGATAATGTTACATTCACAGTGGTTATTTACTGGAATAGTTCATTTTTTAACGAGCTTAAATGCGGGAAAACACTTGCTCGATCTTATGTTTATTTTTTAACGAGCATGAACTATGTGCTAAAACTGCTCGGTGTTATAGACATTTTTGTGCCTTACAGCATTAAGCATGAAATGTCCATAATCTAAGGGATCCAAAGTCCCTAAACATGTTGTTCCTACCCCTAGAGGAACAAGGCTAACAAACCACAGCAATTCACAGAAGTTCTCCACCAGAAACTGCTCAAAAACAAGTCAATTCAGGATCAATTCAGTGGCTCCACTAGCTGTTTGCGCTGAATGTCAAAGCCAACACTGGCTACCTGCGCTGAATGTCAAAGGCAACACTGGCTACCTACGCTGAGCGAGAGTTGACATGTGGCAAGTTCATTCCATGAGGTGTCAAATCCCAGGAAGCTTCCAAAATCTTCCTCAATGACACTTGCCTCAGGGAATTCGACTGGTGATGAGTAAGAGGTTCCAAATCTCCAAGTGGAAGCAAGAACCTCCAAGTGGAATCAAGAACTGACAGAGGGAGAGGACACTAGTCAGATCTCAAGCTGACTCATCCTCTCTCCAAACATCTATATATGGATCTCTCCTCCATGAGATCTGGAGGCTGGAATTTTGTTATTGCAAAGAATTGCTGTTGGTTTGAGATTGGAATCATTGGGTGCTTAATGCTTTGAAGGGGGTGAAGATAGGAATTCCATTTGCTGGGAAGGAGATGCTGGATTGGAGCCCTCTGGGTTGTATCTCTTCCTGAACCTTGTTATTCATCAATAAAGCTATCTTGGTTTCTCCTATATACTGGTGTATTTTGATGTATGATTGCATTAGTATGTTTAGTTTATTTCTAATCCTGAACTAGTTATGAATATGAATCCATGTCTTATGTAGTGTTCTATTCTTGTGATCTTGCAGAAACCTCTTGAAGCTGGGTGAGCGAGAAGGCAAGTAGCTGGGAACTCTCCAAGAGAAGAGAAGCCGGATCGAGGGACAAACAGAAGACACCGGTTAGTCCATCCATCTCTCTCTTCATTCTTAATTCATAAAGGAAGAATACTAGAATAGCTGTGTCTGTTTGTTGCTAAGGCACTGTCACACCTTAGGTGGATAGGATCGTCCTGCATAGGCATTTTTCCCCACAACAAATTGGCGACCATACTGGGGAGATCTGTTTAGTCATTTCATTTGTGTTTCTATCATTGTTTGTTTCATAGACTCGATGCAAAGTAGACAGTTGCTGCTTTGATCCAATCACTGGACTTGTCTATGATCTGAACAATGGACTCACAAATGATTTGATGATCCTTTGTGATAGATCTTAGTACTCCCTCAAAGCATCCCTTTGATTGTACCTTGCTTGTTGCTTTTATTTGGCCTGAAACTGTAGATTAAAGAGCAATCTGTGACCCAGAACCCAGTGAGAAACGAGAGCTTCTCCTTCAGCGCAGACCCTGTGAAGGGATTCTGCATTTCAACGCAGGTCCCGTGAAGGCTACCTGCGCTGAATGTCAAAACCCTTGTGTTGAGGTTGCGCTGAACCAGTTTGGCCTTGTGCAGCTGGGGTTCTCTGCTCTGTTTTGCCTTGTTTTGATCTCTGATTTTTGCAGTCTGTAACCAGCATAGGTGCCAGTCTGATAACTCCTTTTCTCTGCTTAAATTCCGCCACCTTTTGTACAAAAATACTGTGAGTGTTTTTATGTGTTTGTGGCGTCATTCGCAGTTTTCCTTTGCATGAGTGAAATAATCATCCTGTAGCCTTTGATCAGATCTGTTGATTGTGATCTTAGGAGAGAGTTCATTGGCTGTTTGCAGTTGATTATACATTTAATTTTGCTTATTGGTTTGAGTTTGTCTCTTTTAAGTGTCGAAACAAGTATTCATTTCGAAAATCGTTAAGTGTTGTAATCTCTTCTACCCTCTCTGGTTTCGAAAAAGTAAACTTGTATGTATTTGTCATTTAAAAGCAAATTCAAAGTTGTACAAAAAGCTTTCTTTGTAGGCATCAATAATAAGAAAGCGGAAAACAAACACCTGCATTGTGCATTTGCATCTTGATAGTTTGCATGTTTGATTTAGGAAAAGTGCATTAGAGTGTGCTGATTGCTCTTTGAGAAAAGATGGTGTCTTTCTTTTCCCTTAGTAGCTAGGATTTCCAAAGTTGAAAAGATATAAAGCTTGCTTATCATCTTTAGACTGCATTTAGGAATTATATCATACATCTCGTGGTGAACCTCAAAAGGCAAACTTCTAAAAAGATCAACCTAAAATAAATTGAATGAACTTAACAACGCTTTGCAACATAACGCACAACATAGAGGTCTAGGCTAGAGACGTGTTCTGGCATCGTAAAGCCTGGTGACTGTCGATCTCGTGGATGGTGGGTGATTCCTCCTGAGGGACGATAGCGCCAGTACGGATTGTGCTCCCACGTACCATCGCGTATATATTGGGAGACCCCTATAGGCATAAAACCTTTATCCTTAGGAAGCCGTGTCGGCTGCCCTACTGATTGCAATGCACTGAACACAACATTCAGGAAGATCGACCGCCCGTACCCTAAAAAGTATTCTGCGGTTTTGCGAAAAGTTTGGCACACCCTCTGCCTAGAACTCCAGAGTAGTTCCTTTTGGCCTTTTTCAGACTCTATAACGGAAAAAGTCCATCCGAGCATTTGTCACTTCAGGCTCGTTAAAACATCGAAGGAGACTAGAGTCATCTTTAGCTTTTTCTCGACTCTTTAAAATTGAAAAAGAAAGTTGTGTCCAAGCATCGTTAAAATTTATTTTAAATGGAATAATCATCACCATTCCCTCGTTGATCTTCGAAGTTAGTCTCTTTTCATCGTAAGTTCTTGTAGAATCGCTAGAAAATCTTTTGGATAGACTAAATATGTCTGAACAACCGTCGACATCCAGGACTGTGTCATCCGACGCAGCAACAGCAGAGCCTCCTGTTGCTACTCCAACGATGTTCGCTGGTATACCATCTGTCCCGGCAAATTGTCAACAACAAGCTGGAGTCCAACCAAAGACTGTTTCGACGACATGGATAGTTCCTATTTCTTCATCAGGATTATCATCTGGTATTTCTTATGTTGAAACTCAACAAATTGATCCAATGCGTCTTCAAAGGCCAATCTACCATTTAAGTACTGGATTGCCACCATATGGAGGGAAGTATGCCTTTTCATTGTTCCCTCCCGAAGAACAACCATATGGGAGTTTACAACAAAGTTCAGGTCAAACTGGAATTACATCCAGCGGTTGGGTACCAATACTGCCTCAGCAACCAAGGGTTGTATATTCAATGCAACCAGTCCACCCTGTGTCGAATATTCCCACTATACCTGCTATGGTGACTGCGTCGCAAGTACAAGCGCTACCTGTTGTATGTCAACCCCAACAGCCTCAGGTTGCGATACAACAGCCTCTTGTCTCAACGACTCAATCACAACCTCAGGTTAGTGCCTCCTTATCTGGAGCGACTCAGGATCAAACAAGTACTGTGACTCCTCATCTTGGTCAATCATCCAGTATTGGTCAACAACAAATGGTTCAACAACCAGAGCTGGTTCAAACTCAACAACCCCCATTCCAGCAATCATATCAAGGACCTGAGCAACAAGCCTTTGTAAGTAATGGGAAATCGCATTTCCAAAGCGGTTATCAACAACCATATTATAATGGTTATGCCCATCAACCTTGTCAAAGTTGCCAGCATCAAATACATTATGCTGGTATGCAAAGACCCACTGCTCAGGCGATTCTATCTTATCCTGGGTATGCTTCGCCTAACCTGAATCAACAGTTGCCCTTTGTAGCAACTCTAGAATTACCAGATCTAAACCGGCTAACGAATGATCCAATTGCTTATGCCCCTTGGTGGCCAGCGATTCCGCATAAACTTCCGTCAGGTATTCCTAAATTTAATGGAAATCCGGGTGAAGATCCATCGAATCATGTGATGACATTTCATCTGTGGTGTTCATCAAACACCCTAAACGATGATTCGATTAGGCTTCGCCTTTTTCAGAGGATGTTAACTGGTCCAGCGGCAAAATGGTATATTGAATTGCCTAGAGCTTCGTTCGACAACTTCAGTACCTTAGCCACAACTTTCTTAACCCATTTTCAATTACCGATAAGGTATGAAACGGGAACGGAACTCCTAACCAACTTCAAATAGACAACGGCCACTCACATATCTGATCATATACATGAGTGGTGACGTCGTCGTAGGATGGTAAAAACGTACGTTCCCGATCAGCTATTAGCTGAATGGTTTATCAAATCCTTACTTCCTACAATCACAGAAGATGTGGCAAAGGGGGGAGTCGTAACGGAAGAGCAAGTCATCGCTCGTGCGCAATATTTGGACTTGGTCTATACTCAGTCTGGCACGCTCTACAACAAAATACCTGACGCCCCTAGACCAGAATTCTCAATTCCTCCTCCTCCTAAATCAAACAATGACTCTCATGCCGGTGATGGTGTGATTGGCGCGACAGACACGAAATCGACAAAGGCTACATCTAAAAAGGCCCGTAAGATTTCCAATCAAAATGCAAATGAGGAACTTCTTGCCTCGGAAGTAAATGCCGTGTCGACTGACAAGGGCAAACAACTGAAGCAACCAGGGGGCAAGAAGAAAAAGAAAGGGAGAAAAAGGAAACCCCCTGCGGGGTGTCATATATGCGATGAGGATCATTGGACGAGAGATTGTCCACATATAGCTGAAGTTAAGAAACTCTTTAAGAGTTCAAAATCCTCAGCAGTATTGACTGATCTGTTTCTAAGCCCGGGAACCAAACTAGTTGCTAATCAAAATGCTTCCCGATCCCAAGTGCTTATGTTGTCTATCTCAAAGCAGCAAAATGATGCTTTGGCAAGGAATAAAGATTACAGGAATCCACAGGTGTCGAATAACAAGGCTAATGAACAACCTAGTAGTTCGACAACAACTTTGACCAAAGTTGTGCCACCCTTCATTCCTGAACAAATGATAAAGTTGCCAAAGGGAGTAGTGCACAAATCGACATTTAATCCTCGTGCAAAAATAGCATAGAATTATAATATAATAGAAGACCTGGCCCAATCGCCGTCTGCTATGTCGACACTTGAGGTACCGCAAAATTGCCTCTCCCAAGAGCAAGCTTTATTATCAGCAATAGGTGGGATTGACCCAATGGATTCCAATCTTGTGGCCTTTAATCATAAAGGATATGACCCTCAGTTACCAGCTCAACTAGCTTTCCTTATTCAAGTGAAAGCCCTCAACAAAACTGTTCATCTAACAATTATTGATGAGGGGGCATCTACATGTATTATGTCGATGAGTTGCTGGAAAACTTTAGGATCTCCAACCTTGTCGCGATATGTGACGACGTTAAAAGCATTCGACGGAAGGACATATACCCCATATGGTATCCTAAATAACTTGAAAGTTGAACTAGGAGGGAAAACAGTAGAAATAGATGTTGAAGTCATAGATGGGAATCTTGATTACAACATCCTACTAGGAAGACCATGGATATATGCCATGGCAGTAGTTGTGTCGACCTACTTCAGGAAGATTGCATTTCCCTTTCAAGGAGGAATTACAGTCGTCGACCAACAAACTTTCCTCCCCGACAGTTCACAAGTTACGGGAAGCATTCCAATGATCCATGGAAGCAATCATTCACTCCAAAATATCGGAGTAGGTCTCCTAAAAGACCCTGCCTTAATGGGTACTTTTGCCCTACCGCCTCCGAGTAATCTAGCGGAAGTGGCCACAGTGGAATATGAAGCCTTCTATATCTAATGGATTTGGACCCCGAGGACGGTTCTTATCTCGTGTCAACCTCGTTAAAAAATGAAACAAGGAGTCATGAGGATAGTTCTTTTACTGTGTCAACCTCATTAAAAAATGAAACAATCCCCTTTCCGAATCTCAAAGGAAAACCTTCATTCCAACCACCAAGTTGAATGCAATGAAGCTTGGGGGGCACAGACCTCGATTTGCGTTATTATGCTGGGGACATGCAAACTTATCATGAGCAGTGTTACCGCAGGGTTCAAGCTTGTTAAAAAATAAACCCGCATCGAGCAGTTTTAGCACACAGTTCATGCTCGTTAAAAAATAAACGCAAGATTCGAGCAGTTTTAGCACACAGTTCATGCTCGTTAAAAAATAAACGCAAGATCCGAGCAGTTTTAACGCGGACTTCATGCTCGTTAAAAAATAAACATAAGCAATGAGCAAGTGTTTCCACCAGCGTTTAAGCTCATTTTAAAATAAAAAATGAACCACTACCCGGTAAATAACCACTGTGAATGTAACCTTATCAGCCATTAAAACCTTGGTCGTGTTTGCACCGTCACCTCCACTTTTCATTTGGCCGATCGTTCACCTCCATATGTTTGTTTACCCATTTTGAGGAACAACTATGAAGAGTGATTTCACATAGCCATCGTTGTGACACTGCCGTGATTGGAAAATTCCAACCTGTACCTGGAATCAGCTGCTAACCCTGTTTATCACTCGTTCCTCAAAAGACGAGTCTTCTTTAAGCTCTTTTCAACTGACTCGTAAAATATGAAAAGATTGTCGAGTCCTTGGCCTTCCAGCTCGTTAAAGGGATAGGAAGTGCTATCCCTCCTCTAGATTTTAATCTTTTTGGACCTGAGGGATTATTGCACAAAAAGATCAAGCGCTTGTTTTATTCGGCTCGTTAAAACTATCGAAAACTCATCCCTTCTGTATTGTTTTATACTTTTTCAGACCTAAGGGATTAGATGACGAAAAAGGACTTTTGGAGTTAACTTTATGTACCTTTTCAGACTCTCTAAAAATGAAAAGGACCGAGTTATCTTTGTCGTTAGACTCGTTAAAATCATTAAATAGTGACAAACTTGTCTTTAGACGAGAACGAGTTTCACTATCGCTAGGCTCGTTAAAACATAGCGGTGGGCTTGCCCGAAGGGCAGGTTATAGAACAAGCATATGTTATCCTCCTCAAGCTTGACAAAAATAAAGAGGTACTGGTCAGCAATGACTGGGGAAAAATTGGGAGAAACTCAAGAAAACTTTGATGGTAGCAAGTCGCTCTTGAACATGACACTTTTCCTCCGTACCACAATCGGGTTGGGTTGTTTCATTCACCGGTCACATCCATGGTCTCGCCATACCATCCATATTTGGGGTAATGCTACCAATCCATCGCATCAGTGTCGCCATATGTTCAAGAGAAGTCGTTCAGAAAAGTCAACCGTGTCCCATCCACTGCCATACATTATCCTTCATCCTTTCATGACCGCCACCCCGAATCATATGTCACAGATCGTTTTCACCTCCATCAAAATCATTAGCTCCGTTCCGTGTCACTGATGTGGGATTCATTAAGGCCCTCCTTTGACGGATCGCTTCTTGTCGACATCAGCTGATTATCCAAGAAGTTGATCTAGGAACAACCCCTTTAGTACTTTGAAGCTTGCATACCTCAATGCCAAGTTTCTCACTTCCGGCGACATGTATACATCAATGACCTTCGACTGAAAGATTTTGCGTGGTGTTCGACGCCAAGTCCTTTATTCACACCACGTGAATTATACTGTAGTACCTTGAGGGTCATTATCATTATCCGTGATTCCTCTCGCGCTTGTTAATGGTTTACCTCATTGACCGGTAATCAAGCGATGTCTTTCCATGTTCAACTTCAAAACAATTCTCACATGGATTGACTTGTACTTAGAGTGAAGATCGAACGAGTTTGAAGACCCTGGATCTAGTTTCATCCATCCGGGCTGCGATATATATTCAGGAAAGATAAAGACATTGACATGTACATCATTGCAGCAGATAATCATCCTACTCAAAGGATGATAATTTCATCAAAATTATCAGTCTACCATCAGACGATTGTCTGTTCTATGTACAGAAAAATGAATTTATAAAGCTGAGCATGGGAATGCCCACCTCAGCTAGATCATGAAAGCAGTATGAAAAATAATGTATTGTATTGTATCTTGTTACAGGTCTCCTCCCAGCATTGGATGAACTTCGGATCCCCCTGATAAAGCATTTCACCCGATAAACAGCCTCATACTTGAGGGGGCAACTGTTATATACATTTTTGTGCCTTACAGAATTAAGCATGAAATGTCCATAATCTAAGGGATCCAAAGTCCCTAAACATGTTGTTCCTACCCCTAGAGGAACAAGGCTAGCAAACCACAGCTATTCACAGAAGTTCTCCACCAGAAACTGCTCAAAAACAAGTCAATTCAGGATCAATTCAGTGGCTCCACTAGCTGTTTGCGCTGAATGTCAAAGCCAACACTGGCTACCTGCGCTGAATGTCAAAGGCAACACTGGCTACCTGCGCTGAGCGAGAGTTGACATGTGGCAAGTTCATTCCACAAGGTGTCAAATCCCAGGAAGCTTCCAAAATCTTCCTCAATGACACTTGCCTCAGGGAATTTGACTGGTGATGAGTAAGAGGTTCCAAATCTCCAAGTGGAAGCAAGAACCTCCAAGTGGAATCAAGAACTGACAGAGGGAGAGGACACTAGTCAGATCTCAAGCTGACTCATCCTCTCTCCAAACATCTATATATGGATCTCTCCTCCATGAGATCTGGAGGCTGGAATTTTGTTATTGCAAAGAATTGCTGTTGGTTTGAGATTGGAATCATTGGGTGCTTAATGCTTTGAAGGGGGTGAAGATAGGAATTCCATTTGCTGGGAAGGAGATGCTGGATTGGAGCCCTCTGGGTTGTATCTCTTCCTGAACCTTGTTATTCATCAATAAAGCTATCTTGGTTTCTCCTATATACTGGTGTATTTTGATGTATGATTGCATTAGTATGTTTAGTTTATTTCTAATCCTGAATTAGTTATGAATATGAATCCATGTCTTGTGTAGTGTTCTATTCTTGTGATCTTACAGAAACCTCTTGAAGCTGGGCAAGCGAGAAGGCAAGTAGCTGGGAACTCTCCAAGAGAAGAGCAGCCGGATCGGGGGACAAACGGAAGACACCGGTTAGTCCATCCATCTCTCTCTTCATTCTTAATTCATAAAGGAAGAATACTAGAATAGCTGTCTCTGTTTGTTGCTAAGGCACTGTCACACCTTAGGTGGATAGGATCGTCCTGCATAGGCATTTTTCCCCACAACACTCGGATCTTGCGTTTATTTTTTAACAAGCATGAACTGAGTGCTAAAACTGCTCGATCAATCCAGTCATATGATAAGAATGTCTCATGTAAGATTCCATTTTTTATGGAGCTTGTGCCTTACCAAAGCTATGCCCCGCATCCTTTTGTTATGCAAGTTCGGAAACGACTAATCCTACGAGTTTAAAGGGTTAGACCTACAGGTTTAAAGGGAGAACCTAAAAATTTTAAAAAAATAAATAGCCGCCCCTTGCTTGCACTCCGAAAGGTTTGCATGCCCCCAGGTATAAAACAGAGTTTCAAGGTTACCCCTACTTTAGTCCGGAAAAACAATTGTTTTACCGAGAGAGGCCTACCTCTTTCAGGTTACCAAAGATTGCTCCATTCGTGGCCACGAATAAAACACTTCTTCGGTGATGTCTACCGAGATAAACAAAGGTGAGCGACGAAGCCCGCCAACTCACATAACTTTGACAAAAGAATATTATTCTAGAACAACCCCTCTTCCAATCACGGACGGGGTACGGACTAGTCATATTCTCCCGCGGAAACCTACCCTACACCCAAAGTTTTCCTGCCGAAGCAGACCAGGATGCATGCCCCCTGGGTTTCAGTCATATCCTCCCGGATTACTCACGCTCATCAGGAGGACGGACCGTGGGTTGAGACATTTCTTGCGTGAAGAGACCATTTAGGGATGGTATATGACTATTTGCGATGCGTGATCCGGGAAATGAAAGCTGGTCCACGAGCTTGACCACTCTTCCTTCGGGCGGAAAACACATTACTCTAAAGAGTGAGGAGACGATGGCTCCCATGCAATATATATAGTCTCGTCCAAGGAGTAGGTTATAATCCAAGGGTCCTTGAACGACCATCACGTTCATTTGAACGATCTTCCATTTCAATGTTATGGGCACATTGGGGAGGATCCCTAAAGGTCGACTGGTTCCTTTATCAAAGCCTGTCATATTTCTCATTTTAGGCAAAAGCGTTGGCGAACCAAGCGCTTTCCAAGCAATAGAGGAAAGGATACTCACAGATGCCCCCTCATCGATGATAGTGCCAGCCATTACCATTCTGTATATTTGAACGATAATCCTGAATGGTATGCTTGCCGGCAAACGGGGTCTGCCTAGTTGGTTCCAGTCGAACGAGACAACTAGGTTTCTTGGTGGTGGGACCGAATAGACGACCGGGTATGACTCTGACGAAGTTCCTTCCTGCGATAAAGGAATGGGCAAATTGCCCCCTTGTTCGTCGGAGTCTGTGTTGATGAAGAGAATTTGGACAGTGTCATCTTTATTCTCCTCTGTGATGGTATCATTCGAAGATAGAGCCTCTAAAGGCAAAACCAAGTCAACTGCCGCCTCAACCTTTTGACTTTCGTCAGGTATGGATTCAGACGGTTCATCCTCAATGATAGGTGCTTCGGCTGACCACCTGAGCGGGCCAGCCGGGTTCTCAACTGGTGAAGGACTTGGCAGGAGTTTTTGATATCCAGGAGGAAGTTGCACTGGTAAAACCGGGCGATCTTCCAAAACTCTTTTAGCCTCGTCTAAGAAGGGACAATGGTGGATGGCATGGTCGCCTTTACACATTTTGCAGGGAAATCTAGCTTTCCCTCTCTGTCCTGTGACTTCACTTTCACTAGTTGACGGTGAGCTGTCAACATGGCTATCAGAGGTTGATGCCACCGAGTTGTGCAAACGGGGAGACCAGTCCCTTAGTATCCGAGGGATGTAGGGACAATCTCTGTGGAAGTGGTCTCCCTTGCATATGACACCTGGCAATTTAGGCCTAGTCAGTGCTGTGTGTGGATTTTTGTCAGACGCCACTTGTTTGCCCCCAGTCGCTTTTGGCTCCTTCTTCTTCTTCTCTTTCTTCTTCTTTTCCTTCTCCTCCTTAGGAACTTGGTTTTTTGTTTTACCAGTTCCATCAAGCGAAGAGGAAGGAGGAGAGGGAGAATTAAATGAAGTAGAAGGCTGATGGGTAACTCTGGTCTGGTCTAACTGTTGATTCGACTGTTCAGGAGTAGTGGTGTTCTGAACGACATTGGTTGAAAAGAGCCAGACCGGCAGGCCAATTGTCAGTCCTGGAAGCGACAACGTGGCCATATGGGGCGCACCAACATCTCCCCAAGAGGAGAAGGGACTAGGATTTCCACCAAGGGGAATTCCTTGGTTGGTGTGCTCCATTTTCTCCACCTAAAGATCAACGTAGGAATAGGGGTGATTTTTCCGTTTAAAATAAATTTTAACGACGCTTTAGACACAACTTGCTTTTTCACTTTTAAAGAGTCGACAAAAAGCTAAAGATGACTCTAGTCTCCTTCGATGTTTTAACGAGCCCGAAGTGACAAATGTTCGGATGGACTTTTCCCGTTATAGAGTCTGAAAAAGGCCAAAAGTAACTGCTCTGGAGTTCTAGGTAGAGGGTGTGCCAAACTTTTTGCAAAACCGCAGAATACTTTTTAGGGTACGGGCGGTCGATCTTCCTGAATGCTGTGTTCAGTGCATTGCGATCAGTAGGGCGGTCGACACGGCTTCCTAAGGATAAAGGTTTTATGCCTATAGGGGTCTCCCAATATATACGCGACGGTACGTGGGAGCACAATCTGTACTGGCACTATCGTCCCTCAGGAGGAATCACCCACCATCAACGAGATCGACAGTCACCAAGCTTTACGACGCCGGAACACGTCTCTAGCCTAGACCTCTATGTTGTGCGTTATGTTGCAAAGCATTGTTAAGTTCATTCAATTTATTTTAGGTTGATCTTTTTAGAAGTTTGCCTTTTGAGGTTCACCATGAGATGTATGATACAATTCCTAAATGCAGTCTAAAGATGATAAGCAAGCTTTATATCTTTTCAACTTATGAAAATCCTAGCTACAAAGGGAAAAGAAAGACACCATCTTTTCTCAAAGAGCAATCAACACACTCTAATGCACTTTTCCTAAATCAAGCATGCAAACTATCAAGATGCAAATACACAATGCAGGTGTTTGTTTTCCGCTTTCTTAGTATTGATGCCTAAAAAGAAAGCTTTTTGTACAACTTTGAATTTGCTTTTAAATGACAAATACAAACAAGTTTACTTTTTCGAAATCAGAAAGGGTAGAAGAGATTACAACACTTAACGATTTTCGAAATGAATACTTGTTTCGACACTTAAAAGAGACAAAATCAAACCAAAAGCAAAAGTAAATGTATAATCAACTGTAAACAACCAATGAACTCTCTCCTAAGATCACAATCAACAGATCTGAATCAAGGGCTACAGGATGACTATTTCACTCTTGCAAAGGAAAACTGTAAATGACGCCACAAACACATAAAAACACTCACAGTCTTTTTGTACAAAAGGAGGCGGAATTTAAGCAGAGAAAAGGAGTTATCAGACAGGTACCTATGCTGGTTACAGGCTGCAAAAACAAAGATCAAAACAAGGCAAAACAGAGCAGAGAACCCCAACTGCACAAGGCCTAACTGGATCAGCGCACCCTCAAGATAGAGGTTTTGACATTCAGCGCAGGTAGCCTTCACAGGACCTGCGTTGAAATGCAGAACCTCTTCACAGGGTCTGCACTGAAGGAGAAATGAGAGTTTCTCACTGGGTTCTGGGTCACAGTTTGCTATTTAATCTACAGTTTCAGGCCAAATCAAAGCAACAAGCAAGGTACAATCAAAGGGATGCTTTGAGGAAGGGCTAAGATCTATCACAAAGGATCATCAAATCATTTGTGAGTCCATAGTTCAGATCATAGACAAATCCAGTGATTGGATCAAAGCAACAGCTGTCTACTTTGCATCTGAGAATAGCAGATGCAGTTCGATTGTTGTTGTTGAGTCTATGAAACAAACAATGATAGAGACACAAATAAAATGACTAAATAGATCTCCCCAGCGGAGTCGCCAATTTGTTGTGGGGAAAAATGCCTATGCAGGATGATCCTATCCACCTAAGGTGTGATAGTGCCTTAGCAACAAACAGAAACAGCTATTCTAGTATTCTTCCTTTATGAATTAAGAATGAAGAGAGATGGATGGACCAACCGGTGTCTTCCGTTTGTCCCTCGATCCAATTTCTCTTCTCTTTGGGAGTTCCCAGCTACTTTCCTTCTCACTCGCCCAGCTTCAATAGGTTTCTGCAAGATCACAAGAAGAGAACACTACACAAAGACATAGATTCATATTCATAACTAGTTCAGGATTAGAAATAAACTAAACATACTAATGCAATCATACATCAAAGATACACCAGTATATAGGAGAAACCAAGATAGCTTTATTGATGAATAACAAGGTTTAGGAAGAGATACAACCCAGGGGGCTCCAATCCAGCATCTCCTTCCCAGCAAATGAAATTCCTTTCTTCCTCTTCCTTCAAAGCATTAAGCACCCGATGATTCCAATCTCAAACCAACAACAATTCTTTGCAATAACAAAATTCCAGCCTCCTAGATCTCATGGAGGAGAGATCCATATATAGATGTTTGGAGAGAGGATGAGTCAGCTTGAGATCTGACTAGTGTCCTCTCCCTCTGTCAGTTCTTCATTCCACTTGGAGGTTCTTGCTTCCACTTGGATATTGGGAACCTCTTACTCATCACTAGTCGAATTCACTGAGGCAAGTGTCATTGAGGAAGATTCTGGAAGCTTCCTGGGTCTTGACACCTCTTGGAATGAACTTGCCATTTGTCAACTCTCGCTCAGCACACCCTGGTAGTGCTTCTACCTGCATTGCAGTGCAGGTAGCCAGTGTTGACTTTGCATTTCAGCGCAGACAGCTAGTGGAGCCACTGAATTGATCCTGAATTGAATTGTTTTTGAGCAGTTTCTGGTGGAGAACTTCTGTGAATTGCTATGGTTTGTTAGCCTTGTTCCTCTAGGGGTAGGAACAACATGTTTAGGGACTTTGGATCCCTTAGATTATGGACGTTTCATGCTTATATTTGTAAGGCACAAAAATGTCTATAACACCCATAGGTCTATTACTGATATTAAAGCATTGGATGATGCATTCCTGAAGCAATGGGGAGATATAAAAGATCTACTCTATTACCATATGGAGTTTGGAAAACTAAAGAGGGAGAATCGGGAATCATTGCCTAATTTTAATAAAAGATTTAACCGTATGTATAGTAAGATACCAGCTGAAGTAAAGCCTACCCCCACCTCTGGCAAACTCACTTATGCTAATGCTTTTGACTCGAATTTCTGCCTGCTTTTGAGAGAAAGAAGATGTGATTCTTTGGCTGATATGCAAGATGCAGCCCTGGAAGTAGAATCAAACATCATGGCAGCAGAAAGGCTCGAAGGTAACTCTGATAGAAGAAGACCAAGAGGTGAGCTCTCATCATCCTCAGATCCTAAGATCGATGAAATGGCCAGGATGATAGAGTCATTAGCCTCTGAAGTTTCCAAATTAAGGGTTGAGCAACATTCTGGGAAGGAAAGAGCTCCTAATACCTTTTCCCTTCAAAATCCAAATCTATATAGAGGGGAAAAGGAGCAGTTGTAGATTTTGCAAGAAAAAAAAAATGCAAACGAAGACCAAAGGGTGAAGACCCTTTTTCAAGATTTAGTCATGGAAGAAGAGAAATTTGAAGAGGAGGATGAGGTCCATGGCATGGAAGACAAGGGAAGTGCCCCTTTCTTAACCAAAGCTGCCTATGAGAAGTCATTATTCAAAATCCCTGATCATAATTTTGTTGTCCTTGCAGAACAACAAGCTTGTAAGCAGAAGCCACCAGCAGTAGATCCCATCATCCTCAAAGTTCCAGCCATAGAGATAAGAGGCCTTGAAGGTTCTCCTTCTTCTTTCATCTTTCAATCAAAAATTTAGATGCCAAGAATACCCATGCCTCTGATTGAACTAGTGAAGAATGAGCCCCTTATCATGCGGAAAGAGTCGTTAGTGCGGACACAACCGACCTCCCTAGAAGCAAAAGCTTTCTAGTGACAAACAAGACAAATAAAGCTACATTTCTCTAAACATGCATTGCAAATACAAGTAATCAGGGGATCTTTAACATACCTCTAGTCCAACGCTTTGTAATAGTCCAGCCTCGCCGATCCGGATGAGCTCCTCCTTCTCTTCGAAACCTGCATTCACTAACAAGCCAAAAGATTAAATAGCACCTGATAAACTCATAAAACAATACATATCCATCATACAGACCAAGGAGTATATGAAACAAACCATGAATAACAATCTGTTGAGAAAAATAAGTTCATTTGCATTAAAAGGTAACAAAAGGAACCATTACAACCTGAGCCTTGGTGTTGTGAAAGTCCCTCCTAGGGTCCAGCAAGAGTTTTCCTTTACTTTGATCAGCTCACCCACTCTCAAATAAGGCTAGGAAAGGATGGGAATCTCTCCTCTCAAGCTTTACAAGGGAGTCCTAATTCTAGCAGCATCTACCCTTAGGAATGTTCAGCTTTCAACCTCCCTCCCTTTGGCCCAATGCCTGTATTTATAGTGCTCTAGAAGAAGTTATTCAGGTCCACCATCAATGGGATAAGCTCCTCTTTGGATGGGATAGCTCCCCTCTTGATGGGATAATTTCCTCTTTGGTAGGGATACATGAACCATCTGGAGGCGCTTCATACACATCAAACAAGCTTCTAGAAGGCTCTAGAAATGACCACAAGTAACTTTTTTGGAGTGAAACTTGCGCCTTTTGACCTTTATAGGAGTACGCATCCATTGCTTTACATATAGAGCGTACAAGTACGCAGGTATTGTGAACTTGGAGTGCGTACACGCAGGTAAGGCTAAGAGAAACTGCGTACCCAGAGATATATAGATTTTTAATGACTTTCTCTCTTTCTTGGAGTTTGACATGGAGAGCAGAGGTATGAGGCTTGCCAAGGAGGATAGTATGATAGTTGATGGAGCCATACTAACTGCAAATAGTCATGGTGACAAATTTTAGTGTAACAGATTGCCCCCTAAAGTGCGAAGCCTGTAGTAGATAAGGGTTTCATTTTATCTAGGAAGGGTGAAGTACTTTATCATTTCAAGGATTATCTTGTGGAGAGCCCAGTCGAAACCTGCAAGTATTCAACACAAAATACATATATATGATCATATCATCGCTGAGGTAGGCATTCCCATACTCAGATTGAAAACTTTAACTAATTGACTATCTACTGCTCTGATACAGGAATGATTTTGCAGTACATCATAATCATAGACTTTTGTAGGCACAGTATGGACGCAGTCATCTGTTTATGATTAGTCTACTGTATAATGAATACAAAACTCCTCGCAGCCTGGATGGTGGAAACTAGATCCAGGGTCTTCATTTCTACTTCCCGAACAGGTACGATTCTATCCATGCGAATAAATGAGTTGATGTCGAACATGGTAGAAACCACTTGATTACCAGTCAATGATGTAAACTGTTAACAAGCGTGAGAGAGACCACCAGTGATGTCAATGGTTCTCAAAGTACCCAGTACAATCCATGAGATGTGAATGAATGAGTTGATGTCGAACATTTCACGGAATCCTTCGATCGAAAGTCAATGATGTAAACTGTCGTCAAAGGCGAGAAACCTGCCATTGATGCATGCAGACTTCAAGGTACTGACGATTCCTAGGTCATATTTCTAGATAATGTGCTGATGTCGATAGAAAGCGACCCGTTGCAGGCAAGCCCACAACACGAAATCATAGATCAAGTTGAAGAAATGTAGCTATAAGGACTGACTCAGGGATGGTCAAGATGGATGACGGGTATTTTGCAGATGAATGTTTATTGCAGAGACCTCTTGAACACATAACGACACGACAGATGGCTTGGTGACATTTGACCCAAAGTTAATACCCGGCTAAAGACTTTCAATGTGGCTTGATCAACTGTGAGGCAAAGGATTTCCAAACCCAGGTGAATGAAAAGTGTCGTGTTCAAGAGTGGTAATAAGGCTTCTTCTGAGACAAAGGATAAAAAATGGGCTCATTTTTCTCTCTTTTCCCCCACCATTTCTGGCAAGTACCTCTTTATTTTTTACAAGCTTGAGGAGGATAACATATGCTTGATTATAAGCTCATCCTTCGGATGAGTCCAACTTAGTTTTGATTCGAACCCTAAGAAGGAGTGGTCCGTTCCTGTTTGTCATCGAACAGGTCCTTTACTGTGAAATTTTAACGAGTCCAGTATAGGAGAAACTTGGCGTTTTTCATTTTAGAGAGTCTGAAAAAACTAAAGAAGACTCCAGGTTGAACTTTTTCGTAAAGTTGTGTCTCCCAAGCCCGAAAAAGTATAAAATAATACTTGAGAGAACCGCTTAGTCTTGCGACCAAGGAGTACTTTCATGATTAGTGCCTCTGACCTGAAAAGTAAAAAGTGATCAAGGACACGTCGTTTTATTTCCATATCAAGTTTGAAATGACAAAAACCCGGCAATCTTTTCCTGTTTTTTACGGTCAGAAAAGAGCTATAAGGGGACCGTCTTTTAATTCCGTTTTAACGAGTGTAAAAGAAACGCTCGGCAATCTTTTCATGTTTTAGGAGTCAGAAAAGGGCTTAAAAGATGACTCTGACATTTTGATTCGTGAAAAATGATAATTTTCCTTGAAAGTCCTATTGTCCTGCACAAAAACGACACATTACTCATACCTGTTTAAGATAAGAAAAAATGCATTGAGAAATATCCTTCCATGGTAAAAAATAAACAAATTTAGCATTCATTTATCCAAAAAACCTATAAAAATACCTTTTACCATGTCATTTTTACCATTTTACTGTTGAGGGAGAGAAAAGCGCTTTTGGCAAGAAACTTCCCGTGGACTTTGCGGAGAATCCGACCGTCGGAATCGAGTGCCGTCTCTTTCAGGTATTTCACAACATCCTCCTCTTTGTTTTCATCCATTTAGAATTTCATTTTAAGCCTTAGTTTGATTTTTTTAGGGCTTTGGGGTTTTAGGATCCGCTTTTCGGGGTACGCAGGTGCCCAACGGGCGACCTGCGTACCCCGACATTTTCGTTAATGGGAAAATGGCTGGAGTACGCAGCCTACCTTCAGAACAACTGCGTCCATACGCTCTGTTTCTGAACGCGGGGTGCGTACTCCGCGCAAAGCAATTTCAAAACCCTAAAACTCAAAATCAAACCATCAAATTTTGATTTAATGAATTCTAATGAATGTTTTCTGGTGTGTAGATTGCCCACCATGCTTGATTGGCGCGAAAGAGAACACAAAGATGTCGATTTGGCCGCAATAGATCATCAACCCTCCATTGATGCTTTGAAGGCATGCGGTCTCTACAAATACTGGGCCATACCTGGCATGAGGGCCCAGGTGCGATTCTTAGAATGGCTGGTTGAAAGGTGGAACGTCCAGGATCAATGCTTCTACATCGGAGGGCACCAGCTCGAGATAGAGCCCTCTGACATATATTTTCTCACTGGTTTGCCTAATAGGGGCGAGCAACTGACTCTGTCTGGGACTAGGCTGGGTGGCCAATCCCTTGCTAGCCTCCGGCTAGAGTGGTGCAACAATCAGAACCAGGAGAAAGGGATAGAAATCAAATACATATCCCTGCCTGAACTTATGGTAATTGCCTTTACAGTTACCAGACTCTGCGGCGCAGCCACCTTGCACATTGCCACCGGGTCCCAAATGCGGATGGCGATAGATTGCTACCGAGGCACCATTTTCAATTGGTGTGACGCTGTGTTGGCCAATATGAAGGGCCAACTGACTAGGGAAAAGAACGAACAATTAAAGACCTTTGGGTATGGGCCTCTAGTTGTGAGCTTTGCCCTAGAGAGGGTTCCGATGCTGATCCCACAGCATCTCACTATTCTAGCTGGGCCTCCTTGGGAGCCAAAGTTGATGCGATGGGTTGCGGTGATGGCCCGGCATCCCGATGAGGGAGCGGGAGTTGTTCGATTTCCTGCGGGTTACTTTCACTGGTTGGAGGACCTGGTCTTTGCGATTCAGGACTTCCCTTATGCAGGAGTAGATTTTCGCGGTGATCCGGACATGGTTCTTCCACAGGGAGAACAATGGGACGACAGAGGTACTTCATTTTTCACAACTTTTTAAAATTATTTACTTTTTTGTTTGTTTTTATATCGTCTCAAAACTGACAGTGAAAAATTTCAAAATGCAGATGTAGGTCCACAGCGTCCAGCCAATCTCCGGCCATTCGAGAGAAGAGTACCAGTTGCACCAGCACCGGCCCCACAGGATGCGGCTGCAGAGACCTTAGCCGAGCTGGAACAGGACCTAGAGCGTCTCACGGCGGACATACCAGAGACGACTATAGACGATATTCCTATCCGACTTCAGCGCTATGTGGTCGCAGTCCCAGGACCTTTCAGGAGGTTCCTGTGTAGGGTAGCACGGGCAATGGTCTCATATAGAGAGCACCACCAGTGATTGGCTAGTCACTTTTTGTAGACACATGTGACATTTTTGGTTTTTTGTACTTATCATTTTTGCCGATCATAAGGTGTTTTTCAACCTATGATCGAAGACGATGTATATTTTTGACACACTCCTATCTATATATATATCATTATTACCGGCTTGTCTTGTTAAACATGTATGATGAAATGTTTTTAAATTTACATTTATGATTACTGCAAATGTTTGTCTAACATTGGAGAAGCAATTGCATCTGCTAATGTATTTAATGACCTTGGAATATGCTGATATTCGATGTAATCAAATTCACGTTCCAAGAGGCGCACTCTCAAAAATAACCTTAATAACACTGGATTTCTAATGGCATATACTCTATTAAGCTGTAATACAACGAGTTCAGAATCTAACCTCACTATCAAACTCCGAATCCCAAACGAAATAGATTCAGATAATAACTCAATCACTGCACTGTATTCTGCAATGTTGTTTGTTGTTTGACCGAGGCTCACCCCATGCATAGAAACTAACTCGTCAGAGGGCGAATAGATAACCCAAGCTGTGGAAGAGATATTCCGTGTACTACGACAAGCACCATCAGCAAAACCAATGTACGTTTGGAGAGGCGTCGACATCTGCAATATCAAGAGTAAAACCAAGATAAGCCAGAATAACGATGAAAAACACACTCTCTAAGCTAAGCACACTGTCTATACTAACAAACACACCAGCTAGAAAGAAAAAACTAACCTAACTAAGTATCCATACCCATCATTTAAGCATAATACCTCTTTAGGTAAAGTCCATTTCTGGGCTTACCCAAAGAGTCCCCATCAAAATCTACCAGCTCATAGGCCCCTTTTGCTAGCTTTCGCTTGACAATGTAGGGCCCATGCCACATAGGAACGAATTTGCCAGCACCTAATTTATCGTTAGCTTGATCATGTAATAGCACTAGGTCTCCTTCCGAAAAATTACGAGGGGTCACGTTGCGATCATGCTGAGCTTTCATCCTTTTTGCGTGAGTCTCGATTGCCAATGCAGCGTCACATCGAGTCTCATCTAATTTAGCTAAGTATAATAGATGCTTCTCCTCTTTGGAAGTAGCTGGAAGAAATTCGACAGCCATTTGAAGTGATGGGATCTCGCATTCAATGGGCAACACTGCTTCCAAACCATAAACTAGTTGGAAAGGAGTGAACCCTGTTGATGTTTTCACTGAGGTTCGGTACGCCCAAAGCACTGAAAATAACATGTTGTGCCAATTCGACCGATGAATACCAATGATTCGTTTGCTTGGGGATAATAAGGAGTAGAACTATCATGACGCAAACCAAGCTGGCTTGTAAGTTCTGTCATCATAATGTTTCGAAAATGGCTCCCATGGTCAGTGATTATCGCTTGTGGGACACCAAACCTAGCAATAATATGATTAAATACGAAAATCGCAGCTGTCTTGCCGTCAGCCTCGAATGTAGGCATCGCCTCGGCCCACTTAGTAAAATAATCAACCGCAAGGATGATATACGCATGCCCCCTGGCCGAGTGAGGGTTACATGTAATAAAGTCGATACCCCATTTAGCAAAAGGACCAACGGCAATTATAGGGTGGAGAGGAGCAGGTGGTGCGCGCATCTTGCGATCAAACACTTGACAGTTGTGGCATTTTCGGACCGCAATGATACAATATTTAAACATGGACAGCCAGAAGTAGCCAGCACGCAACACCTTCTGAGCTGTGGCATACCCAGACATATGACCGCCACACGCTCCAGAATGATAGTCATTCATAACCCTTTCTGCCTCTTCATGAGTTAAGCAACGACGAAAAACCAAATCTGCCCCACGACGATAAAGAGTATCTCCAATAATTTTGTACTGTTGGGACTAGAATCGAATTTTTCGGCGTTCCGACTTTGAAGCTTCGGGCTGAAAGGATTGGGTTTGGAGATAGACAATTATATCCCCATACCACGGATCTAAAGTGCTGATGAGAAATAGGGATTCGTCCGCAATGGGTTCCTCTACCACAGTTTCCGTGTCAGCACGCGGGAAGTCACACATCAATTCCGCAAAAACTAAAGATTTCTTAGACTTAGATTTTTCAAACTCCAAGTTGAACTCTTGCAAGATAACAATCCATTTAGAGTACTTGCCCCCTAGCAATTGTTTAGTCAAAATATAGATCATGGAGTTGCAATCCGAAATGACTATAGTTTTACGGAGAAGAATGTAATGACGAAAACGCTGGACAACCTGAACAGCTGCCAGGACCAACTTCTCCACATGCGAATATTTTAGCTCAGTGGGATTTAACGTCCTACTAAGATAATATATCACATGTTCCATTTCGAATTCATCTTCCTGTACTAAGACCATTCCAATGGTGGAATGAGCGGCGGCGAGGTACAAAAAGTAATCCTGGTTGTAGTTGGGAGGATGCAGCAACGGTGCATGGGTCAACGCGTGCTTTAGCGCATCAAAAGATTTCTGAGCTATCTCATCCCAAGAGAATTGAGCATTTTGTTTCAACAACCGGGTAAAACCCTTGGTAATCTCGGCGTAGTTAGGAATGAATCGGCGTAAAAAGTTTTCTTTCCCTTGCAAACTTTGGAGTTGGTGCAAACTCGAAGGAGGAGGCAATTTGATGATAGCTTCGACCTTCGAGGGATCGACGCGAATGCCGGCTTTTGAAACTACAAATCCCAGCAATCGTCCCACTTCGATGCAGAAGACACATTTGTGTGGGTTCAACCATATACGATAATGCCTACACCTCATAAAAATTGCTCGTAAATGGACAAGGTGATCAGCTCGACGTAAGGAGTGAGCGGGCAAATCATCGAGATACGGTTGCACAATGGGCTTGATGTCATGAAATGCATAAGACATCGCCCTTTGGGAAGTGGCTCCGGCATTCTTAAGCCCAAAAGGTAATTTGCAATAAGAAAATGTTCCCCATGGACAAATGAAAGCCATTTTTGGTTGATCGGCAGGTAGAATATTGATTTGGTTGTAACCGGAAAAACCGTCCATAAAGGAAAATATTTCACTGCCGGCACAATCATCAATTATTTGATCGATATAGGGCGTCGGATAGTTGTCCTTGGGACAAGCACGATTGATATCCCTATAATCGATACATATTCTTATTGTTCCCTGCTTTTTATTAACCGGAACAATATTCGATACCCAATCCGTTAACGAGATCGGATAAATGAAACCTGCTTTCAACAGCTTCTCAACTTCTGCTTTAATTGCAGCCGCTTTCCGAGGGTGGATCTGATGCAGACGTTTCTGAACGGGTTTAGCGTCCGGGTAAGTCTTGATCTCATGAACAACAATGGAGCGATCAATTCTTGGCATTTCCTCATAGGACCAGGCAAACACGTCGCGGAATTCCTGAAATAGGGCCTTGTATGTTTGAATTTCGTCATCTGAACATGAGGCACCTATATGAATGTGTTCAACAATTCCAAGCTTCACTAAAATGTCAATGGGAATAGTGCGAGAAACGTTTCCCAAATTCAGCTCTGAATCAGGATGTTTCATTGGACTCTGAGCGTCTTTGACATATTCAGCTGTAAAGATTGATGAGAAATCATTTTCAAAATGATCATCCTCAGGTAAAAACGAAGATCTATGATGGAGATCTTCCCATGGTAAATCGTCTACGCACAGGATTTCACAAAGTTGTTCGTCAGATGAGACAACTTCGGGAAACGTTATTAACTCCGAGGTTGATGCGAAAAGGGATTCCTCACGGACCGCATTCATTTGGTCGATTTGGGTTGAACTTGGGTCAGAAAAAGACTGCACGGCCTCATAAGCAATTTCATATGGACTCAAAGGCATTGCATCACCGAATGAGTCTATCTCAGATTCAGCTAGGACAATCCAAGGATCATCGTAAATAATAGTGTCTGAAGTAATCATATGAATGGATGCGAATGAAGGGTCTGTGTTGATCGGAGGAAAAGGAAAAGTTCCCAGTAAACCGGAATCTTTAACTAATCCTACGCCAACATCCTTATAAGGGATAGTCGTTTTACCGACATGCTGGATACTCTCTGAAGAGGCTGGGTCCGATGAAAAATAAGCCAGCTGGTCTATTGTCACGATCTTGCCATTATGTGGAAACTTTATGACTCTGAAGATTGATGAAATGATCGCTGTCATAGCGTAAGACCAACTTCGACCCAAAAGAAGGTTGTAGTCTAGAGGGGCATCAACCACCTCCACATCTAGACTAACGGTTTTTCCTTCAACCCCTATAGGCAAATCCTGTAAAATGCCAAACGGATGGAACCCATGGCCATCAAAGGCCTTAAGAATTGTCGGGGATTGGTTCAGCGAAGGAGAACCAAGCGATCTCCAACACTGAATCGACATAATACACATGGAAGCTCCCTCATCAATTACAGTTCGATGAATAGGCCTGTTTTTTACTATCACTGGAATCTGGAAAGCCATCTGATGAGGGAGACGCGATGTACTATTTTCTAGATCAAAGATTATCAGGTTCGGGTCCTGGACATCAACAGCTCCTATAGCCGACAAAAGTAATTTTCGCTGTGCTGGGCATGATTGCAGCACTTCTAAAGCCGACATTACTGAGGGTGAGACAGCTAAATCCTCAACAATGCTGTAATTCTGAGCTGCTCTCGCATGTGGATTGAAAGCAGACCTTCGAAGTACACCCTTGGCGGGTGGTTTTATTACTAAGTCAGGGTTAGGTTTCTCGATCTGTAGTGGATCGGAACCGGGAGCTGAGGTTGATGGATTTGTATGAGAAGATTCTGCTTCTTTCGATCCATCAACAGGACTTTTACTACCGTAATCGTGAGATCGAGTCGCAATCCTTACATGAGACATCATCAATATGGGTTCTTCAGTGGCACTCGAGGAAGAACCTATCATCTTACTCTCCTGCTTTGGAAATGGATCTTTCAAAACAGCAGGAGTTGAGGAACCTTTGACAATTTTCACAACCTCGGCCCGATGGGGGAAATCTCTTGTAAAATGATCCTCTTCACAAATAAGACAAGGATATCGAGGTTTGCGCTTTTCGTCATTGGATTCCGACTTTTCTGTTTTCTCCTTTGGAGTCTTGTCTGCTTTACCCTTCTTTTTCCCACCGTTTTTTGATTTAGCCGTAGATGATTCTACAGCGTGAATATCGGCGGAAATTTCAGGAGAAGACTCTCCTGTCGGGGAATCTGGTAAGGTTATAATGGGCGAAGAATTCTTTGAAGATTTCTTCTTGCTTTTAGTATTTACCGAACCGATCATGCCATCAGCAGCATGAGATCCCGAAGGAGCAACAACGATTTGATTTGACTTTGGAAGATCTGGGATCTTTTCATGTAACATACCTGACTGAGTGTAAACTAAGTCAAGGTACTGCGCTTGAGCAATTACTTGCTCTTCAGTAACTACTCCGGCCTTAGCTACATCTTCAGTAATCTTCGGTAATAATGATTTAACAAACCATTCAGCTAAGATTTGGTCCGGAATAAAAACTTTCACTAATCGCCGTCGACGTCTCCACTCATGTATATGATCGGAAATATAAGTGGACGTCAACTGTTTTAGTGAAGTTAGTAGCTCCGTGCCATTATCATATCTGACCGGCAACTAAAAATGAGTTAGGAATGAGGTAGCTAACTGACTAAAATTGTAAAAAGAGGCCCGTGGTAACTCAATGTACCACTTGGCCGCGAGACCAATGAGCGTACGCTGGAAAAGACGTAAGCGGATCGAATCATCCGAGATGGAATTTGAAGCACACCAGAGGTGGTAAGTCATCACATGATTGGACGGATCCTCTCCAGACTTACCTTCGAACTTGGGTATATCACTGGGAAACTTATTTGGCATTGGCAGCCAGAATGGAAGATATTGTATTGGATCGTTCATTAGGCGCAACAAGTCTGGTAAATCCAAACAGTAATTGCCAATTAGGATCCCTAAAACTCTGGGTCACAAGACCAGTCCCAGGAGGAGGATATCCAGGATAACTTGGAATAGGAATCGCATTCGGGATATTATATCCTCCTGGAAAACCAGGATTAACCGGACCGTACTGGGGTTACTGAGGTTGTTGATAAGTGTACCCAGGATACGGTTGATACTGGTAAACCGGCTGTTGGACAACAGGCCCATATTGGTACTGTCCCTGGTACAGTTGATAAGTGAATTGTGGTTGACTAGTGACAACCGTACTTAAACCAGGTTGTCCTACAGGCATCTGAACCGTAGTTTGAATCGTAGATCCAAACAAGGGTACAGATGTCTGAGGAGTAGTTGCAGAGACAGTAGAAACTGGAGCTGTCGATACTCTAGAAGCAAGTGTGGTGGAAGGAGCAGATGTTGCGGTAGTTGCAGTAGCTGTTTGAGATGGAGTACTAGGTGCAATTGGCGGCTGAGTAACTACCGAAGTTACAGAAGTTTGAACATTAGACTGGACTGGTTGCTGGGATGGACCAGCAACTAAAGGTTGTCCAGCTTGAGATGACAACTGTATACTTGGCTACAATACTTGTTGAACTTGCGATGGATCCCACATTATGTTCATTCCGGGGTATTGACCCATGACAGGTTGAGGATATTGAGATCCATAACCAGATTGAGGATAGGATTGATAACTGAAAGGTACAGTTCCCGTACCTTGAACATATGATTGACCTTGAGGTGGTTGATAACCTTGACTCAAGTATTGACCTTGAGGTTGATAACCTTGAGGTAAATACTGATACTGGGGCTGACCTTGACCTTGAGGTTGATACCCTTGAGGTAAATATTGGTACTGAGGTTGACCCTGGGGTACATATTGAGGCTGGGGTTGACCTTGAGGAATGTATTGTACTATGGGTACATACTGTCCTTGAGGTTGCCCCCCAGACGCAATTTTTGTACCTTGAGGTTGCCCCCCAGGCGTTAATTGAGGCTGCCCCCCAGGCGGTAATTGGCCACCTTGAGGTTGAGAACCGGGAACTGAACCTGACATCATGTAAATGTCCCCTACACCCAACGGTTTATTACCATTGTTTCCAGCGAATAACCCATGTTCAATGGGTTGAGGAGATGCTCCCGCAAAAGTACCAGAAAGTGACTGATACCCGGAGGGAACAGAAGGACCGCCATACAAGAAAGGTTCAGGAGATTGAGTGAACACGGACGACTGACCAGACATATTTACAGGAGTATAAATACCTCCAGGTGGAAAAGGAGTATGAGGTGGAGAAAAACTTATCCCTGAGTTGTCTAAATAATTGGTTAACGAAAGATACCAAGTAGTACTTCTAGGAGGACTGTAAAAGATAGATTCACGCTCCCTTAGATCAATAGTAGGTTGATCTTCAAGGATAGATACGCCTAATTCTTCCTCTGGAGCAAGTTCTTCAATAGCTATCAAACCAGCAGGAAGATTTTCAGTGATGACTCTTTCTACCCTAGGTGAATCAGGTGCACTAGGAGTTGGAGTAACAGGTTCAGATACTTCAGGTTCTTCGCCTATATCACTAGTAGATGAAAAACTACCAGCAAGCTCGGAAACTGCAACAACTTCGGGATTATAACCTGTTTCTACACCTTGGTAATCTGGATGGACTACCAACGACGATTCTCCTTCTTCAGGTGAACCTACTTTACTACCACTAGGAGTTACAAGGACCTTTAAACCTTCGTAATGACTCGGGACCGATTCAGAAGGTTCGCCCTGCAATCTACGGGACTTCCTCAACAAATCGGCCACGGTAACAATCTCAGGAGACTTGCCCCGAAGTCTACGGGACTGTCTCGGTAATTCAGCCACAGTTAAAAACTTTTAACTACTGCACACGCAAACAAAGTAAAATCTCAAAGCAAACCATCTAAAGTCTCTAAAGAACCAAACAAATTTGAATCACACGCCTAAAGAATCTAGGGCGTCAAACCATGCACAAACAGTAGCCTTCCGGACCGAAAACACTAGTTGGAGATGAAACCCAACATCGTTGAATTCAGTACAGAAGTGGTGGGCAGAATAGTTACCTCGGCAACCTGCTTAATGAATAGACCGGCACAAGTTCCTCCACTTTAACCGTCTCGAGTGAAGTGAACCCCCCGGAAAATCCAAGTGAGTCTAGCCGACGTCTGCTCCAGGTACAGTGGGATCTTGTTATAGACATTTTTGTGCCTTACAGCATTGAGCATGAAATGTCTATAATCTAAGGGATCCAAAGACCCTAAACATGTTGTTCCTACCCCTAGAGGAACAAGGCTAACAAACCACAGCAATTCACAGAAGTTTTCCACCAAAAACTGCTCAAAACAAGTCAATTCAGGATCATTTCAGTGGCTACACTAGCTGTTTGCGCTGAATGTCAAAGCCAACACTGGCTACCTACGTTGAATGTCAACTGGAACACTGGCTACCTGCGCTGAACGAGAATGGACAAGTGGCAGGCTCATTTCTCAAGGTGTCAAAACCCAGGAAGCTTCCAAAATGACACTTGCCTCAGGGAATTCGACTGTGATGAGTAAGAGGTTCCAAATCTCCAAGTGGAAGCAAGAACCTCCAAGTGGACTCAAGAACTGACAGAGGGAGAGGACACTAGTCAGATCTCAAGCTGACTCATCCTCTCTCCAAACATCTATATATGGATCTCTCCTCCATGAGATCTAGGGGCTAGAATTTTGTTATTGCAAAGAATTGCTGTTGGTTTGAGACTGGAATCATTGGGTGCTTAATGCTTTGAAGGGGGAAAAGAGAGGAATTCCATTTGCTGGGAAGGAGATGCTGGATTGGATCCTTATGGGTTGTATCTCTTCCTGAACCTTGTTATTCATCAATAAAGCTATCTTGGTTTCTCCTATATGCTGATGTATTTTTGATGTATGAATGTATTAGCATGTTTAGTTTATTTCTAGTCCTAAACTAGTTATGAATGTGAACATTTGTCTTTGAGTAGAGTTCTTCTCTTGTCACAAGTAGCTGTTCTCTTGTGATCTTGTAGGAAGTTGAAGCTGGATAAGCAGGAAGGCAAGTAGCTGTGAACTCCCAAAGAGAAGAGAGACCGGATCGAGGGACAAACGGAAGACACCGGTAAGTCTATTGATCTCCCTTCTTTCACATTTCATAAAGGAAGAAACCAGAATAGTTGTACTCGTTTGTTGCTAAGGCACTGTCACACCTTAGGTGGATAGGATCGTCCTGCATAGGCATTTTTCCCCACAACAAATTGGCGACTCCACTGGGGAGATCTGTTTAGTCATTTTATTTGTGTTTCTATCATTGTTTATTTCATAGACTTGACAGCAACAATCGAACTGCATCTTTCCCGGATGCAAAGTAGACAGTTGCTGCTTTGATCCAATTGCTGGACTTGTCTATGATCTAAACAATGGATTCACAAATGATTTGATGATCCTTGTGATAGATCTTAGTAGCCTTTCAAAGCATCCCTTTGATTACACCTTGCTTGTTGCTTTTATTTGGCCTAAAACAGTGAATTAAATAGCAAACTGTGACCCAGAACCTGAGGGAAATGAGAGTTTCTCCTTCAGCGCAGACCCAGTGAAGGGATTCTACATTTCAACGCAGGTCCCGTGAAGGCTACATGCGCTGAATGTCAAAACCCCTGTGTTGAGGTTGCGCTGAACCAGTTTGTCCTTGTGCAGCTGGGGTTCTGTGCTCTGTTTTTCCTTGTTTTGATCTCTGATTTTTGCAGCCTGTAACCAGCATAGGTACCAATCTAATAACCCCTTTTCTCTGCTTACATTCCGCCTCCTTTTGTACAAAAAGACTGTGAGTGTTTTTATGTGTTTGTGGCGTCATTTACAGTTTTCCTTTGCATGAGTGAAATAGTCATCCTGTAGCCCTTGATTCAGATCTGTTGATTGTGATCTTAGAAGAGAGTTCATTGGCTGTTTGCAGATTGATTATACATTTACTTTTGCTTATTGGTTTGAATTTGTCTCTTTTAAGTGTCGAAACAAGTCTTTATTTCAAAAATCGTTAAGTGTTGTAATCTCTTCTACCCTCTTTGATTTCGAAAAAGTAAACTTGTTTGTATTGATCATTTAAAAGAAAATTCAAAGTTGTACAAATAGCTTTCTTTGTAGGCATCAATACTAAGAAAGCGGAAAACAAACACCTGCATTGTGCATTTGCATTTGATAGTTTGCATGTTGGATTTAGGAAAAGTGCATTAGAGTGTGCTGATTGCTCTTTGAGAAAAAATGGTGTCTTTCTTTTCCCTTAGTAGCTAGGATTTTCAAAGTTGAAAAGATATAAAGCTTGCTTATCATCTTTAGACTGCATTTAGGAATTTGTATCATACATCTCGTGGTGAACCTTGAAAGGAAAACTTTAAAACGATGAACCTAAAATAAATTGAATGAACTTAACAACGCTTTGTAACATAACGCACAACATAGAGGTCTAGGCTAGAGACGTGTTCCGGCGTCGTTAAGCCTGGTGACTATCGATCTCGTGGATGGTGGGTGATTCCTCCTGAGGGACGATAGCGCCAGTACGGATTGTGCTCCCACGTACCGTCGCGTATATATTGGGAGACCCCTATAGGCATAAAACCTTTATCCTTAGGAAGCCGTTTCGGCCGCCCTACTGATCGCAATGCACTGAACACAACATTCAGGAAGATCGACCGCCCGTACCCTAAAAAGTATTCTGCGGTTTTGCGAAAAGTTTGGCACACCCTCTGCCTAGAACTCCAGAGCAGTTCCTTTTGGCCTTTTTTAGACTCTATAACAGAAAAAGTCCATCCGAGAATTTGTCACTTTGGGCTCGTTAAAACATCGAAGGAGACTAGAGTCATATTTAGCTTTTTCTCGACTCTTTAAAACTGAAAAAGCAAGTTGTGTCTAAAGCGTCGTTAAAATTTATTTTAAACGGAACAATCACCCTTTATTCCTGCGTTGATCTTTAGGTTGAAAAAATGGAGCACACCAACCAAGGAATTCCCCTTGGTGGAAATCCTAGTCCCTTCTCCTCTTGGGGAGATGTTGGTGCGCCCCATATGGCCACATTGTCGCTTCCAGGACTGACGATTGACCTGCTGGTCTGGCTCTTTTCAACCAATGTCGTTCAGAACACCACTATTCCTAAACAATCGAGTCAATAGTTAAGCCAGACCAGAGTTGCCCACCAGCCTTCTACCTCATATAACTCTTCCTCTCCTCCTTCCTCTTCGCTTGACGAAACTGGTAAAACAAAAAACCAAGTTCCTAAGGAGAAGAAGGAAAAGAAGAAGAAAGAGAAGAAGAAGAAGGAGCCAAAGGCGACTAGGGGCAAACAAGTGTCGTCTGACAAAAATCCACACACAGCACTGACCAGGCCTAAATCGCCATGTGTCATATGCAAGGGAGACCATTTCCACAGAGATTGTCCCTGTATCCCTCGAATACTAAGGGACTGGTCTCCCCGTTTGCACAATTCGGTAGCATCAACTTCTGATAGCCATGTTGACTGCTCACCATCAACTAGTGAAAGTGAAGCCACAGGACAGAGAGGGAAAGCTAGATTTCCCTGCAAACTGTGTGAAGGCGATCACGCCATCCACCGTTGTCCCTTCTTAGACGAGGCTAAAAGAGTTCTGGAAGATCGCCCGATTTTACGAGCGCAACTTCCTCCTGGATATCAAAAACTCCTGCCGAGTCCTTCACTAGTTGAGAACCCGGCTGGCCCGCCCAGGTGGTCAGCCGAAGCACCTATCATTAAAGATGAACCGTCTGGATCCATGCCTGACGAAAGTCAAAAGGTTGATACGGCAGTTGACCCGGTTTTGCCTTTAGAGGCTCTATCTTCGAATGATACCATCACAGAGGAGAATAAAGACGACACCGTCCAAATTCTCTTCATCAACACTGACTCTGATGAACAAGGGGGAAATGCCCCCATTCCTTTATCGCAGGAAGGAAGTTCGTCGGAGCGATATCCGGCTGTTTATTCGGTCCCACCACCAAGCAACCTGGTTGTGTCCTTTTACTGGAACCAACTAGGCAGACCCCAGTTGCCAGCAAGCATACCGTTCAGAATTATCGTTCAAATATACAGAATGGTGATGGCTGGCACTATCATTGATGAGGGGGCGTCTGTGAGTATCCTTTCCTCTATTGCTTGGAAAGCGCTTAGTTCGCCAGCGCTTTTACCTGAAATGAGAAATCTATCAGGTTTTGATAAAGGAACCAGTTGACCTTTAGGGATCCTCCCCAATGTGCCTATCACATTGAAAGGGAAGACCGTTCAAATGAACGTGATGGTCGTTCAAGGACCCTTCGATTATAACCTACTCCTTGGACGAGACTATATATATTGCATGGGAGCCATCGTCTCCTCACTCTTTAGAGTAATGTGTTTTCCGCACGAAGGAAGAGTGGTCAAGCTCATGGACCAGCTTTCATTTCCCGGATCACGCATCGCAAATAGTCATATACCATCCCTAAATGGTCTCTTCACGCAAGAAATGTCTCGACCCACGGTCCATCCTCCTGATGAGCGCGAGTAATCCGGGAGGATATGACTGGAACCCAGGGGGCATGCGTCCTGGTCTGCTTCGGCAGGAAAACTTTGGGTATAGGGTAGGTTTCCGCGGGAGAATATGACTAGTCTGTACCCCGCCCATGCTGGAAGAGGGTTATTCTAGAATAAGATTCTCTTGTCAAAGCTACGTGTTTGGCACTAAGGTCATTCGCCTTTGTCTATTTCGGTAGATATCGTCGAAGAAGTGTTTTGTTTGAAAGGTTAATGAAACAATCTTTGGGTAGCCTGAAAGAGGTAGGCCTTTCCTGCTTAAACAAATGTTTTGGCGGACAAAGTAAGGGTAACCTTCAAATCATATTTTATACCTGGGGGCATGCAAACCTTTTGTAGTGCAAGCAAGGGGCGACTATTTATTTTTTTAAATTTTTAGGTCCTCCCTTTAAACCTATAGGTCTAACCCTTTAAACTCGTAGGATTAGTCGTTTCCAAACTTGCATAACGAAAGGATCCGGAGCAAAGCTTCGTGAGATGAAGCTCCATAAAAAATAGCATCTTCACTGAGACATTCTTATCATATGAATGGGTAATCGAGTAGTTTTAGCACACAGTTCATGCTCGTTAAAAAATAAACGCAAGATTCGAGCAGTTTTAGCACACAGTTCATGCTCGTTAAAAAATAAACGCAAGATCCGAGCAGTTTTAGCGCATAGTTCATGCTCGTTAAAAAATAAACATAAGATCGAGCAAGTGTTTCAATCCGCGTTTAAGCTCGTTAAAAAATGAACTACCCGGTAAATAACCACAGTGAATGTAATATCATCAGCCATTAAAGCCTTGGTCGTGTTTGCACCGTCACCTCCACTTTTCCATTGGCCGATCGTTCACCTCCATATGTTTGTTTACCCATTTTGAGGAACAGCTGCGAAGAGTGATTTCACCTAGCCATCCTTGTGACACTGCCGTGATTGGAAAATTCCAACCTATACCTGGAATCAGCTGCTAACCCTGTTTATCACTCGATCCTCAAAAGATGAGTCTTCTTTAAGCTCTTTTCAACTGACTCGTAAAATATGAAAAGATTGCTGAGTTTTGGCCTTCCAGCTCATTAAAGCAACCGGAAGAGCTATCCCTCCTCTAGATTTTAATCTTTTTGGACCTGAGGGATTATTGCACAAAAAGATCGAGCGCTTGTTTTGTTCGGCTCGTTAAAACTATCGAAAACTCATCCCTTCTGTATTGTTTTATACTTTTTCGGACTTAAGGGATTAGATGACGAAAAAGGAATTTTGGAGTTAACTTTATGTATCTTTTCAGACTCTCTAAAAATGAAAAGAACCGAGTTATCCTTGTCGTTAGACTCGTTAAAATCATTAAATAGCGACAAACTTGTCTTTAGACGAGAACGAGTTTCACTATCGCTAGGCTCGTTAAAACATAGCGATGGGCTTGCCCGAAGGGTAGGTTATAGAACAAGCATATGTTATCCCCCTCAAGCTTGACAAAAATAAAGAGGTACTGGTCAGCAATGACTGGGGAAAAATTGGGAGAAACTAAAGAAAACTTTGATGGTAGCAAGTCGCTCTTGAACATGACACTTTTCCTCCGTACCACAATCGGGTTGGGTTGTTTCATTCACCGGTCACATCCATGGTCTCGCCATACCATCCATATTTGGGGTAATGCTACCGATCCATCGTATCAGTGTTGCCATATGTTCAAGAGAAGTCGTTCAGAAAAGTCAACCGTGTCCCATCCACTACCATACATTATCCTTCATCCTTTCATGACCGCCACCCTGAATCATATGTCACAGATCGTTTTCACCTCCATTAAAATCATTAGCTCCGTTCCGTGTCACTGATGTGGGATTCATTAAGGCCCTCCTGTGACAGATCGCTTCTTGTCGACATCAGCTCATTATCCAAGAAGTTGATCTAGGAACAACCCCTTCAGTACTTTGAAGCTTGCATGCCACAATGGCAAATTTCTCACTTCCGACGACAGGTATACATCAATGACCTTCGACCGAAAGATTTTGCGTGGTGTTCAACGCCAAGTCCTTTATTCACACCACGTGAATTGTACTGCAGTACCTTGAGGGTCATTATCATTATCGGTGATTCCTCTCGCGCTTGTTAACGGTTTTCATCATTGACCGGTAATCAAGCGATGTCTTTCCATGTTCGACTTCAGAACATTCCTCACATGGATCGACTTGTACTTAGATTGAAGATCGAACGAGTTTGAAGACCCCAGATCTAGTTCCATCCATCCGGGCTGCGATATATATTCAGGAAAGATAAAGACATTGACATGTACATCATTGTAGCAGATAATCATCCTACTCAAAGGATGATAATTTCATCAAAATTATCAGTCTACCATCAGACGATTTTCTGTTCTATGTACAGAAAAATGAATTTATAAAGCTGAGCATGGGAATGCCCGCCTCAGCTAGGTCATGAAAGCAATATCAAAAATAATGTATTGTATTGTATCTTATTACAGGTCTCCTCCCAGCATTGGATGAACTTCGGATCCCCCTGATAAAGCATTTCGCCCGATAAGCAGCCTCATACTTTAGGGGGCAACTGTTATAGACATTTTTGTGCCTTACAGCATTGAGCATGAAATGTCCATAATCTAAGGGATCCAAAGACCCTAAACATGTTGTTCCTACCCCTAGAGGAACAAGGCTAACAAACCACAGCAATTCACAGAAGTTCTCCACCTAAAACTGCTCAAAACAAGTCAATTTAGGATCATTTCAGTGGCTACACTAGCTGTTTGCGCTGAATGTGAAAGCCAACACTGGCTACCTGCGTTGAATGTCAACTGGAACACTGGCTACCTGCGCTGAACGAGAATGGACAAGTGGCAGGCTCATTTCTCAAGGTGTCAAAACCCAGGAAGCTTCCAAAATGACACTTGCCTCAAGGAATTCGACTGGTGATGAGTAAGAGGTTCCAAATCTCCAAGTGGAAGCAAGAACCTCCAAGTGGACTCAAGAACTGACAGAGGGAGAGGACACTAGTCAGATCTCAAGCTGACTCATCCTCTCTCCAAACATCTATATATGGATCTCTCCTCCATGAGATCTAGGGGCTGGAATTTTGTTATTGCAAAGAATTGCTGTTGGTTTGAGACTGGAATCATTGGGTGCTTAATGCTTTGAAGGGGGAAAAGAGAGGAATTCCATTTGCTGGGAAGGAGATGCTGGATTGGAGCCTTCTGGGTTGTATCTCTTCTTGAACCTTGTTATTCATCAATAAAGCTATCTTGGTTTCTCCTATATGCTGATGTATTTTTGATCTATGAATGTATTAGCATGTTTAGTTTATTTCTAATCCTAAACTAGTTATGAATGTGAACATCTGTCTTTGAGTAGAGTTCTTCTCTTGTCGCAAGTAGCTGTTCTCTTGTGATCTTGCAGGAAGTTGAAGCTGGATAAGCAGGAAGGCAAGTAGCTGTGAACTCCCAAAGAGAAGAGAGATCGGATCGAGGGATAAACGGAAGACACCGGTAAGTCTATTGATCTCCCTTCTTTCACATTTCATAAAGGAAGAAACCAGAATAGTTGTACTTGTTTGTTGCTAAGGCACTGTCACACCTTAGGTGGATAGGATCGTCCTGCATAGGCATTTTTCCCCACAACAGATCTTCCCTCCACCATCACCTCGGTAGAATCCTAAATATAATGGTCACTAAGGTTACCAACAGCAACAAATGCACCTAGGGGAACAGTCTACACTCCGACAGCACGCAAGGGCAGAGTATCAAGCTCAATCCCCTTGCCGGCTCCTTGACAATAATCCAAGGTTTACCGACAAGTGACCCCTGGCTCCTCGACAATGGTTAATCCGAGGTTTACCATTTGTAATACGTGCGTGTCTGGCGTAATTTCCAAGGAGGGAGGATTGATCCCCTCACTGGTTCGGACACGAGCTCGTGCTTCTCCTTTAAGAGGAGCTTTCCCAGAGTACAAATGAAACAATTGGATTTATCCTACCACAAGATGAGCTACTTGTTTGGTTTTTCTGTCTTGGAGAGTTAATTACTCTCCTACTCCAAGACACTAGCCTGATCTATATTGGTGTTTCAGAGCCCTAGTAAATAAAAGTTACTAAGTTGATTTTACTTTAAGCGTTAATTTTATGGTTTTTCTTTAAGACAAAAGGTAGTGGAGATGAAAATGATGGTGTGTAGACTCGACCGAAAGCCACTAAAAATATGCACTTAGGATGATTTACACTAATTTTTCCTTTTCAATGAATTCCCTAGCTAAGAGAGTTGGAGAATGCAAATTCGAAATAAAGACAACTTTCTTGGCAATGAAAAACAAAGAAACAAACTCTTTATCTTTTCAAAATATACGACACATGACCACTATTCACTTCATGAAAATTCCTTTTTCTTTCAAAGACACAAATGCTACCAAAGCAAACTTTCCTTCAAAAGATATTTTTGTATTTTTTCCTAATTAATAAAGCATGTAAAACTTACTTTAACAAAAATCAAAGTTAAAAAAGCTATGGCAATCAAATTAACTCAATTCCACTCAAAATCAAATCTAAGAGAAAAGCACCTAAAAGTAAATCTAACGAGTCAAAAGCTTACTAAAGATGATTCCTGGATGTTTTACTTAGTCAAAATGTAACTAAGGACTAGTTAATGCAGAACCAAAAACTAGTCAAAAACAAAAATCGAAATCTTTTTGTTCTTTTCTCAAGAATAAAATTCAAATTTCAACCGACAAACTTTTCGAGATTCGCAAAGAGAAGACACAAAGGTAGGTTTCTCACAAGGGTGAATTCTATGACAGGCCCGACTCCTAAGAGGACTGAACAAAACCAAGGAGATCCAAATTTTGACAACCTCTAACGCCAAAGTCACTACAGGACCAGTTAAAAATCAAACCCTAAGGCAAAATCCCTATGAATTTCACTAAAACCCTCGACACTGACGAAACAAGCTTAGGTGAAGATTTATGGCAGAAAACTAGTGGATCTGGGCAGAAAAACAAATTAAAAACAAAATGTAAAAGGCAAAAAAGAAGGAAAATGAAATTTTCTTAGTTTTGACAGGGGTACGCAGGCGACCTGTTTGCACAGGTGCGGGTACGCTCTGTGCACAAAGCGACAGTGCGTACAGGTACGCACTGTGCTCCACTCAGAGGCTGCGTACTTCTAGCAAAACAAAGAAAAACTAAAATCTAATTTAACCCTAAGCTAGCCCACCCAAACACACAGTCAGACAGCCAAAAACCAGAAAACAAATAACTTTTCTCAGATCAAAAGTTCATACAAAGGAAAAAACATTCACATCAATGGATTCCCCAGTGGAGTCGCCATTTTGTCATGCGGAAAGAGTCGTTAGTGCGGACACAACCGACCTCCCTAGAAGCAAAAGCTTTCTAGTGACAAACAAGACAAATAAAGCTACCTTTCTCTAAACATGCATTGCAAATACAAGTAATCAGGGGATCTTTAACATACCTTTAGTCCAACGCTTTGTAATAGTCCAGCCTCACCGATCCGGATGAGCTCCTCCTTCTCTTCGAAACCTGCATTCACTAACAAGCCAAAAGATTAAATAGCACCTGATAAACTCATAAAACAATACATATCCATCATACAGACCAAGGAGTATATGAAACAAACCATGAATAACAATCTGTTGAGAAAAAAAAGTTCATTTGCATTAAAAGGTAACAAAAGGAACCATTACAACCTGAGCCTTGGTGTTGTGCAAGTCCCTCCTAGGGTCCAGCAAGAGTTTTCCTTTACTTTGATCAGCTCACCCACTCTCAAATAAGGCTAGGAAAGGATGGGAATCTCTCCTCTCAAGCTTTACAAGGGAGTCCTAATTCCAGCAGCATCTACCCTTAGGAATGTTCAGCTTTCAACCTCCCTCCCTTTGGCCCAATGCCTGTATTTATAGTGCTCTAGAAGAAGTTATTCAGGTCCACCATCAATGGGATAAGCTCCTCTTTGGATGGGATAGCTCCCCTCTTGATGGGATAAGTTCCTCTTTGGTAGGGATACATGAACCATTTGGAGGCGCTTCATACACATCAAACAAGCTTCTAGAAGGCTCTAGAAATGACCACAAGTAACTTTTTTGGAGTGAAACTTGCGCCTTTTGACCTTTACAGGAGTACGCATCCATTACTTTACATACAGAGCGTACAAGTACGCAGGTATTGTGAACTTGGAGTGCGTACACGCAGGTAAGGCTAAGAGAAACTGCGTACCCAGAGATATATAGATTTTTAATGACTTTCTCTCTTTCTTGGAGTTTGACATGGAGAGCAGAGGTATGAGGCTTGCCAAGGAGGATAGTATGACAGTTGATGGAGCCATACTAACTGCAAATAGTCATGGTGACAAATTTTAGTGTAACACCCCTCAAGAAATCTATCCTTGAAGAGCGTGAACCTAAAGCCAACCAAGCTTCTAATGACTATGCAAATCTGCAAATTGACCGACCTGTTGTTATCCCCAGCCCAGTGATCAAAAAAGGTGAAGTCAACTTCCCATCATCTTATGCTTCCCTATCTATTCATGGGAAAATCCCTCATAGTTGCCCCCTAGGCACTGAGGCCAGCCATAACTCAGTGCCCAAGGCTGATATGGATAATCTCAGTCTTGATATTCCAAAGCTTGCCCAGGTGGACTCCACATAGCTTGAAAGGGCATTTTGCCAGATCACAGAGAAAGAAGGTGCACAGTTTAGGGACACCTCCTTGGATGAGGCTGGTTCCAAGAAAGTTATGGAAGCAGGTGAAGTTTTTGTGTCCCACACACAAGAATACATTGGTCCAACATTTATATTAATTGTGTAGGCCACAAACGACACAGTCGAGTACACAGCAGCCATTGTTATCCAGCAAGTGTACAAAATCTTCCATGAAGAACATTTAAGGATGAGAGTGTATAGAGAGGGGGTGAAATATAAACCATCTCTACGTAATAGGGTCAAATGCCCCAAAATTTTTGAGGTAGATGATCAAATCAACCCGATTTTGCAAGTCTTTAATGAATCGGCTGACATGCATACTGACCAAGATAAAGGGAAACAATTTTGGTGGCCCAGTGAATGGGCGGCTTTTGAAAATGTAGGTTGTTTAAGGTTTTCAAGCCTTAATGTTGTAAATGTGTTCTTTCATAGGTTTTAGTGTAGACTTAATTAGACTCCATGCCCAATGGAATACTAGGCAAGGTTTTGAATCTTGTTCTGATGTAGAAGGTAGTGGTCTATGGTTCTTGAGACCTCACAGGGAGGATCTCATCCCCAAAAGGAGCTAGTGTTAGCTCTGCTACATGTCTTGACTTTTGGAGGACCAAATACCATCTTGGCCGTGTGTTTATGCTCAATGGGAGCCCGCAACAGTCTATTTCTTTCTTCTCCTTCATTCTCCTTACACTCTCATAACCTGCCGCTATCTCTGTTTTCCACCAAAACTTGGCATAAGCCCCTGTTTCATCAAATGAAACTTGTGTGATCAAACCCCCGCCGTCCGATCATCTCCCCCTCGATCGGATGGCGTCCGCTCTTCCCGTGCCCGCAAATCAACCGCCAGTTAACTCGCGATCAAAGCGGTTTCATCATGTCCCGTCCACCACGCGTCGCCCGATGATAGGTATCGCTCGGCCGTGTACGATTATCGCCCGACCCCAGATGGTGGTGCGATCAATACTGCTTACCTCCCGATGACCATTGGATCTGTCCACCAGAGATCCAATGGCTCACGATCCTTGTTGCTCCCGTTTCTTCATGATTCCTCCTGCTGAGATATCTCCACCGTTCATTCATTTGATCCAACGACCAACATCTATTCCCATCCTTCTCATGCGTTCGCCATGCAATCCTCTCATACTCAACCATTCCATACTCTCGAAAGGACGAAGATGGCCAGTGTTTAGTACTCTTCGTAGTTACTCCTCAACAAATGCATTCAACAGGAAGGATGGCTGAGAAAGAAAGGACCAGCCTCGAGCAGATAAACACGTTCAAAAATTAAGGAATTTTATTCTTTATGACACTCCACCTGCTCGAGAAGTACAACAAAGCACTTGAGAAGATCAAATTCGTTCACTGAAGTAGGCAGATTGCACCAGAAACTCCATCAGATAGTTAAAGTAGTTGGTGGTCAATTATGACCCCTCCACACCTAGAATAGCAGAACATATTTGTAATGAAACTCTATATATGCCCAGAAACAAGATGTAATTAGGGTTGATGGTTGTTGTTTTGATGTAAGGTTCAACTTCTGGAGCCTGTAACTGATTTGATACTTGTAGCGTCTCATCTTCATTTTCAGCTAATACAAGCTTCTTTTGCTGTTAATTGCTCACTTTCCATTTCTATTCTGTTCTAGGCTGTACGTGATATGGATTTTTCCTGAACTCTTGATGTTTAGCATTAGAGGAGTTGTCATCCTACCTCTGTGTTATAATCTTGTACGTATCAGTGAATGTATTGATCAGGTTTCTTTTCGCTTAGTGACAGAGAGTTGTCATCCTATCTGTGCACGAGGGAATTAGATTTGTAGACCTCTTTACTAGTTGCAGCCGGCCATCACATGGTCTTGTGCATCTGCTGGTGTGGTCAGTATTCTCCAAATTCACCCAACCCTTAAACTATGAGTAATTGGTGGTCTAAAGCCTTGTATTCTGGGGGTGTTCACGCATGCCTGGAGTCAAGCAAAGTAGGAGTGGTTATCTGACTTGAACAAGCATCATTCCTTCCATTCATTCATTTCCAACATTGAGTTGAGTTTGTAATGTTCCCGATCATCTCTGAGCTACAACCTAGGAGAGTTTCTTGGAGTGATAACAGGGACGAAACATAATATCGGTCATTGGATGTGAGAAAGGCGGGTTCAGATGAGGTGAAAAGTGGCGGTGTTTAAATGTGATGTGATGGGGCATATGGTGGGGTAAGGATATAATTTAAGGGAATATGACTGGAGACATGACATGGTAAGAAAATGAATGAAATATTTTAGCGAGGGATGATGGTCAGGTGATGAAACTTATGAACAATGTGATAATGCACCAAATGTGTTTTGATACCCTGAGCCTTAGAATAAACCTTTATCTCCTTGCTTTCCTCCTGTGCATGAATATACATTTAGAATTTGACTTAGGATAAAATTTTCATACTTTCCCTAAAATCACCATTCTTTTTCTACCTACCCTCCGATTTCAATTCTTTTTCTAAGCTAGCTTTTTTTCTTCTTGCTTTGCAGGGTGCATTTAAACTAGCATACCCATATCACTTTTTTTTTTTATATGAAAATCTACCTTATCCTATCACTTATTTCACCATTAATTCAGATTAAATTGTTGAATCAATTTTATTTCTATCTAGCTACTGATTTACCAAGATTAAATTGTTTGGTAAAGCTTTATTCACTAAACTATTCAACAAAAATTTAAAAGTTTTCAATCATGATTAAACTGTATGATTTGAATAGAACTTTAGTCATTGTGGCATTAAAAAAAATTTGCACACAACCTTATTTGATAATGAACTAAAAGAACTAACTTATCAGTAGTGGCATTTAGACTTGTAGCACTTTCCGTATTATTTTCTATTTTTCTTTTGTGGGGTTCTTATTTCCTTTTTCTTATTTATTTTTAAACATACCCTCTTTTCATTTTCTATTTTTTTTCATATATTTTTGGAAATCATTTGAATATTGAGATTATGTACAATATGAAATCAAAAATAAAAAATACTCAATCACTTTGTGATCCTATAATTTATAGGACCCTAATAGTGGCTCCAACTGGGGATGGCACTTCTCCAAGTGAAGTGTCAAGAACATATGATCAGTAGCCTTGAGTACTCCATGTCTGCAATGTCTTCATCTGATTTCTTTATTGTTTTAATGATACTTTTGGTAGCTCATCAATCTAGGCTTAGGGCCTCCACTGTGGGCTTCAACCTTTGTTAATAAGTTACCCAATAAAAACCATAAATACTATGATATTTACATTGATGTAAGGAAAATTTGTAGGGTAAGAAAAGTGGTGCTTTAGCATCCTACCATTGGCAGGACCTCCAGATATCTTGGCTCCATTTAGCTCTTTAAGGAAGAATGCATTATTTCCCCTGAAACCATGAACAATATATGGCCCTTTCCAAAGATTATCAAACTTGCCATGTTTGCCTTTGTCTTCTCTCTTTGAATCCCATCTCAAAACTTGGTCTCCAATGTTAAAGTCATCAATTTTTGTTCTTCTATCAAAATCCTTTTGATATTTTCTTGAATAACTTGGGCCTTGTTGTATACTTCGTCCCTGGATTGTTGTAGCTGGATAGTTTAATTGATCCTTCTCTGTACACCATTGGGTTCAACTTGCACTTCTTGAATGATCTTCATGACTGTAACTCCTAATGAGGATGGAAAAACTGCATCCATTCCATAGACCAATTGGTATGGTGACATGCCAATTTATTTTTAGTAGTAAGTCTGTAAGCCCAAAGTGCATTGACCAACTTGTTATGCCAAGATTTTTTATTGTCTTCTAATAGCTTTTTGATGATGCTCACCAAAATTTTATTTGAGGATTCAGCCAACCCATTACCCTAAGGGTAATAAGATGTTGAATATCCCAAAGTAATGTGGTATTTGTAGTAGAATTCAATCATCTTCATAGATTTGAAGGCTGCAACATTGCCAGTGATGAGTTTTCTAGGACAGTCAAATTTGGAGAGGATATTAGTCTCAAGGAATTTAATAATGACAGCATCAATAGCAGCTCTGGAAGGGGTGGCCTCTATCCATTTGGTAAAGTAGTCAGTGGCTATAAGAATCCACTTGTGTTGGGTAGAGGAAGAGGGATGAATTTCACCAATGAAATCCAATTCCCATTGCTGGAAGGGGCTTTCAACAGAGATAGGCTTTAATGGAAGGGGCAACAATTTTTTCTTTCCTTCAAAAATCTAACATTTATGGCATGAGGTGACTTGTTTTTGAATATCAGGGAAAAGAGTAGGCCAGTAGAAGCCAGCTCTAAGGATTTTATTGGCAGTGGTTTTCCAATAAACATGTCCAATGCAATCTCCTTCATGGAATTCCTGCATAACTTTTTCTACATCATCCTTTATCAATCATTTAAGTAAAATACCCCTAGCATATTTCCAATACAAAACATTATCTATAATGAAAAATTTAACTACTTTTGACTTCGGAAATATCGCCCTTTTTTTGTGAAACTAGGAGGAGCATTTAAATTAAATAAAACATAAAGCAAGTCTACATACCAAGGCGAGTTCAGAAATGCCTCATCAATTTGTGGAGTCTCTTGTTCGTCTTGATTATCTAATGAATCGATCAAGTTAATGTCTAAAGCATGGAAATTTGAGTCAGCCATCAATTTGGCTAGTCCCTGACCTTTGATTAACTTGGTGGGCTTGATTTCTAGGTCATACTCAAGAATGACATCAATCCATTTGCCTCGTTTTCCATCAGGTCCATTTTGTGTCAAAATGTCTTTAACTACTGAATTAGGTACATAAGAAATAATATGGGAATGCAATAGATATACTCTAAAATATTTTATTTCTTTAACTAATGCAAATGCCTGCTTTTCCATAATGCTGTATTTCAAATATGCATCTCTTAAAGATTTAATAAAGAATGAAATAGGTTGTTCAAAACCTTCATTGTTTTTCTATAGTAATACCACTGCAATAGTGTGTTCAGAAGAAAAAGGGAAGATTATGAAATCTTTTGTATAATTTGGGCTAATCAACACTGGTGCTTTGGTCAACGCCTATTTAACTAAGTCAAAGGATTATTTAGCCTCAATATTCCACTTGATTTATGAATCCTTTTTAAGCATGTTTGTTATGTTTCTAAGAAGTTCTGTAAGGTTGGGAATGAATCTTCTTAGGAAATTGATTTTTCCAATAAAATACTGAAGCTCTTTAATGTTTCTTGGATGAGTGATTTTTAATATTTATTCAATTCTACTGGGATCAATCCTAATTCAATCCTTGGAAATAATGTGACCAAGAAGTTTTCCTTCCTCAAGACCAAACAATGTCTTTTTAGGATTTAGTGAGATGCCAAACCTTCTACATTTTTCAAACACTCTTCTTAGATGTGCTAAATGTTCCTCATCAGTTTTAGAATAGAAAGTAATGTCATCTAGATAAATCATGATAAAATGGCCAATTTCATCAGCAAAGGAAATATCCATTCCTCTTTGGAAAGTGGCTCCAACATTCATTAATCCAAAGGGAATTTTCACATACAAGAAATTTCCCCATGGAGTAGTGAAGGCAATTTTATCTTGATCATCAGGATGCATGAACACTTGGTTATAACCTGAGAAACCATCTAATAAGGAAATTATACTAGACCCTACTACCTTTTGCAATATATGATCCATTTTAGGTAAGGGGTAGTTATCTTTAAGGGATACCTTATTAAGATTTCTAAAATCAATACACAGTCTGATTTCTCCAATTTTGTTTCTAGTAGGCACAATGTTAGACACCCATTTAGAGTATCTAAGAGGAAGTATAATTTTAGCATCATACAATCTTTTCACTTCTTTCTCAACCAAAGGTATTAGGATAGGATTTATCGTACGAAGTTTTTGTTTGAATGGTTTTTCATTTTCCTTGATTGGGATTTTGTGTTGTATGATACTAATGTTGTATGCTTTTAGATCCTCATAACTCCAGGCAAAGATATATATGAACTCTTTGAAAATAGTTATGTATCGTTGTTTCTTGAAAATAGGAAGTGATTTGGAGAGTTTTATCATTTTGAGATTATGATCACTACCTATATTGCATTCTTCTATGTTTGCCCTTGTGGGATCCATTTTTGGCTTCTTTTCTACATCATTAAAATCAAAAAGTTCTTCTAACGGAAATAGACTCCTAGGCAAAACATTATCCTTCAGCTGAAGTACTTCAAATTATTCTTTTTCTGGATCTATTTCATGCAATTATAATTTATGTACATCTTTATTAATTGAAACATTTACATCAGAATCATAAAACTGTTTATCTACACTAACATATTCAACAATCTGATTCTCTACTTCACACTCTAAATCTATGCTACTGTCTTCATACTCATCCTTTGATTGCAAAAAGCTTTCGATCTGTTTGTAATTTCCAAATACCTGCCAATACCTCATATTATCAGGTACAGTTGGACGATGTTTAACTTCCACTGTATACTTTCTATTGGGGTGAGGCATTTTACATGTTCTAGCTGAAAAAGCTAAACCATTAGCCAAGACATTGTGATTTTTGGGAATGACAAAAAGATCATATTCTACAAAAGTTCCTAGAAATTCAAGCACAACAATTTTGTAGGGTCTCAACCTAGGATGTTTTGCAGGATATTCTCCTTTGATCAGTTTTAGAATTAATTTAGAATCCCCCTGAACTGCAATCCTTTTAGCACCTAGCCTTTTCAATAAATGCAAACCTAAGAGAAGTGCCTTATATTCTGTTATATTATTAGTGCAATGAAGGTTGAGTTTATAGGAATGACCTTCTTCATGATTGTTCCCTAAATTGGACACCCAGACACTTACCCCTAAACCTGCTTTGCTACAAGAGCCATCAAAGGTCATGTTCCAAAAAGGTTCAATTTCAGTGTTTTGTTGCATAATTTGTGTTTGATTCTCATGTTTTTCATCAATGTCATTTTCTTCTTTAGTAACGTGTGCATCAATGTCCCCATCATTATAAAGAATGAAAGAGTCCAGGTCAAAATGAATGGAGTAAAGAGGATAGTTATGTGGTTTCTCTTGACTACTGGCCATATACTTCATTAAAGTTTCCCTATACAGTCTTCTCTATTTACCAAACATTGGTATGGTGATGTAAGTCATGTCCATTTGTAGGGTTCCTTGTAATTTTTCTCCACGTGAGCGTGACAACAACATTCCATACTTAGGGGGAATGTATGCAACCACTATATCCATCACTAGACTTTTAACATGGATTTGAGCTAAAGTAACACAGGTATTTGATAAGACCTAGGCATCTAACTTTGCTTGAATTAAAGGAATACAAATCTTTGTATTGTCTATTAATGTAAATTCCTAGTTTTTCCATGACAACTTTGGGCATTAGATTATGGGATGCACCTGAATCTAGCATAACATTATGGGGAATTTTATCATGAATATTCAAACTGACATAAAATGGAGGGACTCCTTCTTGTGGTTTTCCTTCAACTTCTGGCCCAAATAAGAGTTCAGGTTGATCACTATTCAAATTTACATCATCAGCCTTTTCCCCAATGTTTAATTCTTTCATGGCCTGAGTCATGTATGTATTTTTGTTCATCAATTCAGTTAAGGGGATAGAAATTTTCGAATTAGCAAGTTCATTTTCTCTACTGAATGGTGTTTGATTCTTAAGAAGATTTGGAAAATCAAACTTATCAGCAACTACTTTTGTGGCTAGTTCTGTTTGTTGAATGGTAGAAGGGAGATCAGTTTGAGTAGTTATGGAAGGAGTATCAATGGCCTTTTTCATGGTAGCTTCTCCTGGCTTCTTTCCAAGATTTTTAGTGGTTTTCTTAGGAAGATTTTCTGATGTTTCCTTGGAATCAGAATCAGAGACCCTTTTGACAGGATTTTTAGCATTCTTTTTATTGATAGTATCTTGATTTTTCTTACTTCTAAGATTGTATTGCCTATGGACTTCCATTATGGCATTTTCAAATCCTTGTTTGTATTCATTTGACTCTTCAGAATCCATTTCAGTCTAGGCTATAATAAAAATTTCTTGCTCCTCTTGAGTGAGGAAAATTGTTTCCTCATCACTTATCCCTAATAAATTTATTTGATTAACATCCATATCTTTCACAATATTCCCCTCATCATCTTTGTAATTTTCTTGAAAAGGGGGCTGGACCTGTAGGTCTGGACCCTGTTGTTCTCTTTGCTTAATTTGGGGAACATTTATTCTAAAGTTTTGGTTTCTAGTTTGTGGGAGATTTTTGTTGGGTTGTGTTATATTCTTTCCACGTAGTTAATAGGGGGTTTTAAGGGCACCCATAACCCCACTTTATGGGGTCTGGGGCAGCGCCCCGGAAAATTTTGGTTTTGGACCATATGTTAGGTTGGGCGGACCCACCTATGGTTTTGTGCATGATTTTCGCACATGTTTTTTAGACGCGATGGTTTTCGGTCCATGGTATTGGACGCGATGGTTTTCGATCCATGGTATTGGATGCTTCGGCATGTATAAATATGTATTGTAACATTGAAAGGAACATAATGAAAAATCAAGCTGGTAGTCCCGGTTTTGGGATCCAGGGAAAAATATCTGTGCATATGTGTTTTATGGGTTATGCTCTCGCATTGTTTATTTTCTTTGTTTAAGAATTCGTATGCAGGTAATTTCTGTACAGGGTTAAAACCTACATTTGGTATCAGAGCTGTTTTGGCTTCAAGGGGATGCCTTTGTTGCTGAGGGGTTTTGCTCGGGCCTGTGGTAGACCCTGTTCAGTGGGAGATCTGCGAGATCGATTCTGGTGGTGAAAGAAAATGGCAAGCAGTGGAAAGATAGAGATTGAGAAGTTCAATGGTCAAAATTTTGAGTTGTGGAAATTCAAGATGGAGGATCTGTTGGTGGATAAAGATCAGTGGATCGCAGTAGATCCGGGTACTAAACCATCGGGAGTAACCGATGAATAATGGAAGAATTTGGATCGGAAGGCAAAGAGCACAATACGATTGTGTGTCTCGGATTCAGTATTGCTGAATGTATCAGGGGAAGCTACGGCAAAGGATTTGTGGGTCAAGTTAGGGACTTTGTACCAATCTAAGTCTCTGGTGAATAAACTGTTCCTGCAGAAAAAGCTGTATAACCTGAGGATGAAAGATGGAGACTCGGTAACAGAGCATCTGAATGCGTTTAATACTGTGGTAAGTCAGTTATTATCTGTTGATTTTAAAATTTCAGATGAAGATAAGTGCATTAGTCTGTTGTGTTCTCTACCAGATTCGTGGGATAGTCTAGTTATTGCAATAGGTAGCAATGCAACTACTTTGTAGTTTAATGAAATAGTCTCAGCCTTGCTGATGGAGGAGATGAGACGGAAAAATATGGACAACCAGAATGGTGATGCCTTGTCTGTACGAGGACGGTCCCAGAACAGAAACAAAAATAAGTCATCGAGTGGGAGATCTAAATCTAGAGGGAGATCTAAATCTCCAGGAAAACCTACAAAGGTGGTGTGCTGGAAATGCGGAAAGGAAGGGCACTTCAGAAGGGATTGTAAATCTAAAGCTCCTGATTAAGGAAAGGGATTTGATGATGCTCCTTCTGCAGAGGTGAAAACCACCTAAGATGAAGGTGGGGATGTGTACCTGGCTTCTTCAAGTACACATGTAGATCATGAGGCATGGTTGATTGACTCAGGTGCATCCTTTCACTTCACTCCCCATAGAGAGTGGTTCTGCGAGTATGAGAAATACGATGGTGGTGATGTCTTCTTAGGAGATGATAGGAAGGCTAGAATCATTGGTCGGGGAAAAGTAAAGTTGAAGTTGCAAGGTGGAAGGGTTAGAACACTTCCGGGTGTTCTACATATTCCTGCATTGGCCAGAAATCTGATTTCTGTAAGCAAGTTGGATGATGCAGGTGTAAAGATGGTGTTCGAGAAAGATACCTGCAAGATGATTCGAGGAGCACTGATATTAATGCAGGGAGTTTGGATTGGAACTCTGTACAAGCTACAAGGTAGCACTGTTGTTGAAGGGTGCAATAGTTCTATGGTTCCTGAAAATGGAGTAGAGAATCTAGTGGTCTCTGGAGAGAAGACCATGTTGTGGCATCAAAGGCTTGGACATATTGGAGAGAAGGGCCTTCGAATACTTCATGGTAAAGGTATGGTAGAAGGTATGAATAATAGCTCTCTAGATTTTGATTTCTGTGAAAATTGTGTATATGGGAAGCAGAATCGGGTGAGTTTCCCCTCTGGTGGTAAGAGGACGAAACATATATTAGAGCTTGTGCACAGTGATGTGTTTGGACTTGTGAAGGTTCCATCACTGGGTAAGTTTGTGTACTATGTATCATTCATAGATGAATTCTCAAAGAATACATGGATATATTTTCTTAAGAAGAAATCTGAAGTCTTTGACAGGTTTAAAGAATTTAAGGCTCTGGTGGAAAATCAGACAGAGAAGAAGATAAAGGTGCTGAGAATAGATAATGGTGGAGAATTTTGCAGCAAGGAATTTGAAGAATTTTGTAAGAAGTGTGGTATATCACGGCAGATGACTACTCCATATACACCTCAGCAAAATGGAGTTGCAGAAAGAATGAACAAGACGTTGATGGAAAGGGCAAGAAGCATGCTCAGTGGTGCCGTGTTAGGACAGGAATTCTGGGAAGAGGCGGTGGATACTGCATGTTACCTGATCAATAGATCGCCTTCATCAGCGTTGGAGGATAAGACTCCACAAGAAGTATGGAAAGGTAAGAAACCCTCTCTTTCACATCTAAGGTTATTTGGATGTGATGCATATGTACATGTTCCAAAGGAGAAACGAACCAAGTTGGATAGTAAATCTGAAAAGTGAATCTTTATTGGGTATAAGGATGGTTTAAAGGGTTATAAGCTTTGGAACCCAGTCACACGGAAGGTTGTGTACAGTCGAGATGTGTTGTTCAGAGAGGTAAAAGATGTTATTCAACATGAAGTACAACCAAAGGAACCTAAGAAGATAGAGTTTGAGCCAAAGGAGGAAGAATCAGACTCTGCAGCAAAGGAGGAATCAGAAGATGAAGAGCCACAAACTCCGGTTGTGAGAAGATCAGTTCGAGAAAGAAGGCAGCCAGAAAGGTATAGTCCATCTTCTTTCAGTTCAAATTTTGCTTTGTCTGTTACTGATAATGATCCCAGAATTGTGAAGGAAGCAGTGGATTCAGAGGATGGAAAACTTTGGAAAGAGGCCATGGTCGATGAAATGGCATCTTTGCACAAAAATGAGGCTTGGGATCTGGTGGAGTTGCCGGCTGGAAGGAAACCCATTGGCAGCAAATGGGTGTTCAAGAAGAAGACAAATGTAGAAGGAAAGATGGAGAAATACAAAGCTCGGTTGGTAGCAAAAGGTTATTCCCAGGTGTCGGGAATTGATTTTGGTGATATTTTTTCTCCTGTTGCCAAGGTAACTTCTATTAGATTACTTTTATCTGTTGTTGCTGCTTTTGATTTTGAGGTAGAACAGATGGATGTGAAGACATCATTTCTTCACGAGGATTTGGAAGAGGAAATCTACATGAAGCAACCTGAAGGCTTTGCGGTGAAGGGTAAGAAAGAACTGGTATGCAAGTTAAAGAAGTCTCTGTATGGGTTAAAACAGTCACCAAGGATGTGGTATCAGAAATTTGATACATTTATATGGGGACTTGGCTTCACCAGAAGCAAAGCAGATCATTGTGTGTATTTTAAATTAATTGGTGACCATATTATTTATCTAGTCTTGTATGTGGATGATATGTTGCTGGTTGGAAATGACAAAGAAATTATCCAGGATTTGAAGACCCAATTGTCCTCCAAATTTGACATGAAAGATCTTGGTGCTGCAAACTATATTTTGGGCATGGAAATTAAAAGAGATCGGTCAAAGAGGAAGCTCTGGTTAAACCAGAGGAAGTATGTTGAGACAATACTCTAGAGGTTTAATATGCAGGATAGTAAACCGGTGAAGGTTCCTATTCCTGTAGGTGTGAGGTTATCTGCTGAACAGTGTCCCAAGACACAAGAAGAGGAAGAGGACATGTCCCGTGTTCCATATGCAAGTGCAGTGGGTAGCCTGATGTATGCAATGGTCTATACTAGACCAGACATTGCACATGCAGTGGGAGTATTGAGCAGGTTTATGTCAAAACCTGGGAAGGAGCACTGGACAGCAGTGAAGCGGTTTTTCAAGTATTTGCGTGGCACTAGTGATTATGGTTTGTGCTACCAAGGAAGACCAGGATTGGACAGAGTGTTGGATATTCATGGCTTTGTTGATGCAGACTGGGCTGGAGATCTGGATCAGAGAAGATCTACAAGTGGGTATGTGTTTAACCTATTTGGAGGTGCAGGCAGTTGGATGAGTAAGAAACAATCTGTAGTGGCACTATCAACTACAGAGGCAGAATACATGGCAGCCACTCATGCAAGCAAGGAAGCAGTTTGGTTGCAGAGATTGTGTTCAAGTATGGGGTTAGTATAGGGAGCTATAAGAATAGACTGTGACAGCCAAAGTGCAATTTTCTTGGCAAAGAACCCTGCTTATCATTTAAAGACAAAGCACATTGATGTTCAGTATCACTTTGTGAGGGATATGATAGAAGACAGAAAGGTGTTGCTGGTAAAGGTGGACACTTTGAAGAATACTGCAGATGCATTGACAAAATCTGTGAGCTCTGAGAAGTTCTCTTGGTGTAGAGAAGCAATGGGAATCTCAGGGCTGAAAAAATGACTAAGCTCTCATGTGGCCCCCTGTGGAAAGAAAACAACAAGTGGGAGATTGTTGGGCTGTGTTATATTCTTTCCACGTAGTTAATAGGGGGTTTGAAGGGCACCCATAACCCCACTTTATGGGGTCCGGGGCAGTGCCCCGGAAAATTTTGGTTTTGGAGCATATGTTAGGTTGGGCGGACCCACCTATGGTTTTGTGCATGATTTTTGCACATGTTTTTTGGACGTGATGGTTTTCGGTCCATGGTATTGGACGCGATGGTTTTTGGTCCATGGTATTGGATGCTTCGGCATGTATAAATATGTATTGTAACATTGAAAGGAACATAATGAAAAATCAAGCTGGTAGTCCCGGTTTTGGGATCCAGGGAAAAATCTCTGTGCATATTTGTTTTATGGGTTATGCTCTCGCATTGTTTATTTTCTTTGTTTAAGAATTCGTATGCAGGTAATTTCTGTATAGGGTTAAAACCTACAATTTTGGTTTTCTCTTGCTTGAGACTGATCATTAATGTTCACTCTTTGAATCATTTGATTCACTACCCTGACTAAGTTATCAATATTATGGTCAACAAGAGAAGTAGAGGGTTCTTCTTTTATGGTTACTTTGCGTTCAAAATTATGTTTGGATTTTTTGGCCAGGATGTTAGCTTCAACTTTAATTGCATTTGCTTGCATTTCTTCCAAATTTGTCGGGTCTCTCTCTCTAAGTTGATATTTCATGTGTACATCGAAACCATATGGAAAATCAATCAGATCTAGGCCAGGGGAGGGCTTGAGGTCTTGTGGAATGGAATTGTAAACAATATTGAATCGTTCACAATATTCTTCCACAGTTTCACTGGGTTTTCTTTTTAACCTTTTATATTCATTTAGGATTTGAAGTGAATTCTTCTTGATCTCCCATCTAGTTAAAAATGTTTGATGGAACGCATCAAGGTTGGCTATACTTCCTGCAGGTAAACCCCTAAACCATTTCTTGACATCACCCCCTAAGCTTTGGGCAAACAATGTCATTTTAACATCGGCTTCATCCACTTCTTGGAAGTTAAAAACAACATTCATTCTATCCAAATGTTGTTAGGTAGTATTAGCACCAGTATTATCAAAAGTCACAATTTTGGATAGATTATCTACAGGCATAGCATTTAGCTATCCTAGTAACACCAAGGGTGTATACCTTCCTGCCATAACTGTCATGGTAGATTGACTAAAGGATGGACCTAATGGAGGTGTAGTTTTGATAACTACATAGATAGTAGGGATAGTAGTTTGAGAAATCAGAGGTAGGGAAGTTGAAAATATGGAATGAGTAGGGTTGGGAGGTTGTGGATGTACAAATTGGGAAGACTGACTAGACAAAGAGGTTGCTGCAACAGTCAAAGAAGTCAACAGATTGCTAAATGAAAGATTCTTCAATAGCTTGGTCCAACAATGAAACTAGACCTTGTAATTTCTCAAATTGCTATAAAGATTCAAGATCAGGATCTGTTTCAAGGTCTTGGGTTTGGGGTACATATGGTTGTAATATGTCTTTATCTATGACAATTTGATCTACAAAAGCCTCAGAATTTGATCTAAACAAACTTTTCTAGAAAGGAAAATCAAATTCTATGTCTTGTAAAGTTTCAAATTTCTCTGGGAGAGAATTAGACCTTGAGAAAGGAGTATTTTCCAAAGGAGAATTGAATCTAGATAGAGGACTATTACTACATTGACACTCGGTAAAGCTTCTCTTTCTCACTGGTTTCTCAGGGTTATCTACAATTTTAGTAGTATTGGGATGAGGGTGAGATCTAGTATAAATTCTTTTGGGAGCGAGGCTATGAAAAATCATCACACAAAAATCAAAATAAGAATCAATGATACAACAAATATATATAAAACAACAACCTCAGATCATGTGTTTCATAATGATATAGCAATTGCTTACTAAAATACTGATTTTAAACCATAGAATAATAATGTTTTAGATTAAAATGTATTCGTCCCCAGTGTGTTCGCCACTATGTTATCATTTTGTATTTTTGAGGTTGAGGGAGTAAATACATTGGACAATGTTATCACTTAGGTTGTTCCCAAAAGTTGTAGGAAAGGGAATACGGCTGAGGTAACCACAGACTAATCTTTTGGACACAAATTCTAGCCTATCTGCATCCAGAGAGGGCTCTCTCTTTATAATTTAGCGTTGTTTTGAGGTATATTAGGCTAGTTATGAAGTACAAGGGTTTGTTCGATTTTTGGATGGTGATATTCAATAGAACAGGGTTATAAATCTGAGAAGTTCAGTCCATTGGGCTAATGGAGTCTATGAGGATGAACTGCTGGATATGGCTTCTTTGACAGAGGGTGGTACTACAGAGCAAGGTAATCAATCACGGAACAATTTATAAGCTGGAATCAGATGGGATGGAGTCAGTGGGTGAAGGGAAATTAAGAATCCTTCATCCTGTAGACAGAGGGAAAGTGGATGATTATTGTTAGGGAGTAGTTAAGAATTCCTTAGCTAATATTCAATATGTAAGAACCAGGGGAAACAGGAGTAGTTAAGAATTCCTCTTTTTGCTAATCTTGAAGAAAACATTAATAGTAACAGAGATTGAACACAGAGTGCTAACAAACAAATTCTGAGTTATTCTTTTTCTCTATTATTCAGATCATGAAACATATATGATATAGTAAACACAGAAACTGAAAACACAAGTAAGAGGGACTTATTGATCCATAAGATGATTCAAGAATTCTACAACAAGTCCTCTGTCATCAATTCCACATCCAGAGAGTCCAGCAACAATGGATTCCAAAAACTTTTGTATTCAGAAGGTTTTCAGAGTTACAGCGCAGTCTAAGAAATGTATCACCAACCCCAAATACTTCGCTTGGGGAGGTATTTATACAAAAGTGTTTAAAAAATATCTCAAAGAGATAATATCTAGTAATAACTCCTTCTACCTACTTTACAGGAGGAGTAAATGATCTTGAAAACAAGGAGAAATAAATGACAAAGTAAATGTTGTTGTGCTGGCTGCTTAGTTGGTGAGATGTGTTGACCGTAAGCTCGGTTAGTCGGCTGGTGGTTGTTTCTACTGATATTCCACGCTGCTGCCTTAGATTTCTCAGGTGTATTTAATTTTTATTTGATAGACTGTTTCCCCGCAAGACTCTTATCCGTTGCTATTCTCCGCTTTATGGTATTTGTTGTATCCTGGGTAGAACAAAAGTTGAAACATACCTATAGGATTTCCAACATACTTTGCCACCACTGCTCTTCTGGTAAAACATGTCTTTGTAGCTTTCTCAAAGTCTCATCAGCGTTTGTGTACCTGAAGAAGTTAGGCTGGACTGTAAAAAGATGTTTCACTTCATGCTCAATATAAAATAGATTTTCCAAGTTGTTGTAGATAGTTTGGCCAGATGGAAGGGCCTTCTCCGCTGAAGTAATTGATGATGCATTTACTCGATCAGCAGCATGTTTATTCAACCTGTGCATGTACTCAACTTGTTTCAATAGGCACTCATTTATTCCCAACAGACTTGGCAAGCCCCTTTCATGCAAAACTGCAAATCTTTCTATAAAAGAGTCTATCTCCACTTGCATATCCTGGCACCTCCTTTCCAGATTCTGCATCAGGGTTCTCTTGGTCAGAACTCTTTTGATTGTTAGGATGGTGCCTGTCTTGTCTCTGATGTCCAGTGCTGGTAGTTCTTCACTGGTCTTAGTGTTCAAAAAATGGATTAGCCTGTTGGCCTATTCGGGCATATGTCCCAATAGAGTTCTAGCTTTTAGAATTTCTACTTGGGCTACTGCTATTAAGTCAATCTGCTCATAAATAGTTTGAATAGATCTCCAAACATCACTAATGGATTGACTGATGTTAGCCCACAAAATGCCTTTGATTTCTCCTAGAGGCCTATCTAAAGAGAGGTCCTTTTCCAATGCTTTTACCCTGTTCTCTAATGCTTTCAGCTCTCTTGTTTTTTCTGCCACAGTCATTTTAGATTTGTCATAACTTACTTCTAATTTTGCCAATTTCTCTTTGGCTTCTTTCAATTCTGATACTTGGAGTTTTAATTCCTCCATGGCTTTGATTAACTCCTCTGTGGTCATGGTAGTGTTGCTGCCTGCTACTATTGTTGTTGCTGAAGTACCTGTTGTGGATGCTGGGACAGTGAGAGGCACTGCTGTTATAACTGTGGGAGAGGCAGTTGTGACTGTTGGAGCTACTTCAAGTGGCTGGGAGGTTGACACTTCTGCTTTTCTTGCAATGCTGTCTCCAATTCCTGCTCTATCTCACTTAGCCTCTCATTCATTTTCATAAGCAGGTCCATCATGTCCTCCTCTGCTTTTTGCTATACAACCTCTGTTGTTTGTGGATGCATAGTAGTAGGCAGTTTCAATTGTTTCCTGAGGGCAGCAATATCCTCTTCCTTCTTCTTCATCAATGCTTTTATTCCTTTGGCATCCTTGGGATCATGTCCCAGCTCAATGATAATATCTTCCAAGGACTTTATCCTGTTGCCTTTGGCTAAAGAAGATGCTTTCTCCAAATCTAGTTGGGCAGATGTTTTGTTCAATGAGTTCTGCAATTTATAAGCCAACATTACCTTATCTGCCAATGTAGAGTAGACCATCTCTCCAATTTGCTTATGCAGCTCAATCTCGTCCATAGGATGAATGTCTTTGGCAAGAACCTCAAGATTTGTTCTAATGTAGTCAGCTGCTGACTGTGGCTACTGCACTTTAGGCTTAAAGTGGCTCAAGATCATTTTTCCTTCTTTAATGTCATATCCAGACATTAACCTTTTCTGGTTGGCGAGGGTCATCTTGAGAAGCTGATTATAAAGTTGCAACTTTAGTGGGTCATTTTAGGCTTCTATCTCTGTGAATATCTTTTTGATCTCAGAGCCCTACTTACTTTGTGGCCTCGTGGAGGAAACTTCCACACTATGTTGTCTTTCTTGGTCCTGCCTATGAGAGCTGGTGGATGTTTCTATTACCGGGGAGATCAGTGGGCTAGTTTCCCTCTCGCCTCTTGGGCTTTCTATGGTTTCCTCAATAATTTCCTCTTCGGATCGAGGATTTATTCTTTGCCTTTTTGCCCCTGGTTGCTCTGCTGGTCCACTGATGGGTGTAGCCTCTCCTCTATCCCTTTTCTTGCCCTTTTCCTCATTTAGAGGAATCTGTAATGCTGGTATCTCTGGTGCTTTGGTCTGTACTGGAGGGGTTTGCCCCTGCTGACCAGTCATTTCTTGCTACTCTGTATCTAGCACTTCTTTGCCCTTTGATGTCCCCACAGCTGGTGTAGTGCTTTCTTGGGTAGGTTGCTGTGAAGTTCCAGCAGATGATGTACCCACTCTGGTTTGTTGAGGCAGACTGAAAAATACCTGTCCAAAAGAGTCTAGGTCAAGAGTCCTTTCTAGATTTTTCATAGCTTGTTCCATTTTCTCTTGCTCAGTAAGCTCTTCTATCAATGTGCCCTCTACCCACTCATCTTGATTAGCAAATTGCTCTATTTCAGGGATCCTACAATGTTTATAGGCTGATAGCCTATTTTTTACTTTTCTTTCACTGATAAAGCCATTTGGGTCATAGGGTACCCACCAAAAGCTCTTCTTCAATTTGAGTTGTTCCCCCAATATTTTATCAGCATCTTGCCATGCTTCCCTTTTCTTAATGATAAAGGGGCCTAATTGGTTCCTTATCCTCAGCTGAGCTTTTTTCTTCACATTGCAAAAATGAGTTAAATATGCACTGCTAAGTTGCCTGAAATATTCCAGAGCAAATAGTCTCATGGGCACATACTTGGGCAGCTTATAAGGGCACAGCTCACAACCATATATCCTAATCTCAGTGTGATTCTGGTAGAAATACCAGTCACCTATTCTGTAGTTCTTGGAGAGCTGTAAAATCCTCTGCATATCACTAGAGAGTCTAGGAGGAGGAGCTCTCATCAGTAGAGAGGAAATCGGATGTATGAACAAGTCAATGAATTCATAGTAGGTATAAGGGGAGTCATGGACATTGTGGAAGACTAAGGTCCAAAAGATTAACAACCTCCGCTCTGCTTTAGAATCCAATTTTCTGATGGGAAACTGAAAATTGTCAGTTTGGAAACACAGGAACAGGTGATATATATAAGAGGTATACTTGAAGACTCCTTCTCTGTCTAGATTCAAGAGTTGGTCATGGATCTTGTTGGCAATGAAAGTAGCATAGTCATATTTGACAGCAGGGGGCTGTCCTGGAGTAAATGTGGACAACAAAACTAGGGTGGTCTCATCAACATATTCACTTGTCTTGAATCCCAGGACATAGAATATCATATCAATGATGAATCTTCCAGCTTTATTGAACCAAACATGTAGAAAGGGAGGTGGGAATTTGGGCTGGCAATCTGGTCTCATAAATGCTTGAGTAATGTGAGTTATCTTTGAGTTTGGCATTTTAGGGCCCTGCTCAAGCAAGAATCCCATAGAAAGAGGAGCCAGAGGCTGAATGGGTTTGAAGTGCAACATCTCATTTATGGACTCAGGAGTTATATAAAAGAGAACAGTTCCAGATGGAGTCTTGACTGCTCTTTGTACAGGTTCATAATTGGCACAACATAGGCAGATTATATCAGGGAAAATATTGACTGAGGGGAGGTAGTACATGGGCAGGTTGGATTCCCATATTCCATAGAGGTCAGAGTTACTTAGGTGACTATTCCTGATTTCACAAAATGCTTGGAGGTGGTTTTCATTTCCAGTTAAGTCTTGGATTTGAAAATCTCTATTAGCTAGGGGTAACCACTCCAGGTCTTTCTGAGGTGCATTTAGGGGAGCAATGTCCAGGACCATTGGAGCCTCCATTTTTCGTTTTTGTGGTTTTCAAATTGGAATTTGGGTTTTTGTAGCAAAAGTAGGCAAAACAACAGTTTTGGGGCTTTTCTTCGAGAATTACAGACCAAAGTTGATTTGAATTTATCTCACCGAGTGAAATCTACAAAGAAAAACAAAATTTGTAGGACTTTCAGTAAAAATGGGTAAAAGAGCAGTCCTGGAGGTCTTTTTATGAATAAACAGACTGTTTTCAACTCAAATTTGGCTTCACAGGCAGAATTTTCGGCTAAAAAGCACAATTGCAGGTTTTCAGGGCGAGAACAAATAAATACCTAGATTACGGATGAAAGCTGTGTAGTTGCAGGTGAAATGGCGGACCGTGCAGCAAGACACTGGAGTCTATTGGTCGGGTGGCAGACTGGATGTGTTTCGCAGTAAATTTGGACGTAAATTGCATGAAGCAGCTTCACAGTAATAACGGGTAAAATGGGCGAAAATGACAGTTTTTACGGGTTTTTAACAAAAATTTGGTTTCGCGAGCTTTTTCGCGCTTTTGGTCGGATGACGTCAGTATGACGTAATGTTTTGTCGCGACGCGGGGTACGGGGGAGTGACGTGGTACTGACGTGGTTGTGACATCAGCGGATGATGTGGTGATGACATCAGAGGGGGGAACAGCGGGGGCGGTAAGTGGTATTGGCCCGCACCGCTTATCGGCCAAGGTAGTTTTGGGTGGATGGGCTGCGAGCATGCTGGGAGGGCACCGCATGTCCCATGGTACGACGGGAATACCACCATTCCTCGGGCATTAACGTACAGGAGACGGAGGGGTTACGATATTGATCTGGGCCATCAGATCAACGGGCCCAAATCCAACAGCTGGCAGTAAATGGAGTTGGCGGAGGGCTACGGCGCGGGGACCCACCATTAAATCCAATGTTTTTTCAATGATTTCGGGTTAATTCATCGGTCGAGTTTGCAGGTTGGTTGTTCAATTAACCAGAGGTCAAATAAATTCCAATGCGTTGTACGTGGAGGGTTGTTAATGGCCTCAGATGAACCATCAACTCCCAATTTGTTAAGTAGCGATTATGGTTTATAATTAAACCGGGGCAGACAATATTAAATTTTGGGGTTATTCCATATGTTTACATAATACGGGGAAGGGGAAAAACATAGGGATTTACATAATATTGTTAGTAGTTAATATGAATTTATGAAGGGTAAGCACCAAGTTATAAAGTTCAACAACTTAGGCTTAGGAGAAAACAGAGGTTTTACACAAGAAATGTGGCTTCTTTCCTTTGAGTAAGAATGTTATTTTCCTCAAGTTTTTTATGAAAATGGGATGATTTTTAAGAGTATTGAGCAGATCTCAATATCCTTAGGGGGAGGTTAGTAAGTGATTTTTGGGAAAAGTGTGAAGGGAAGTTAGACATGCATCATTTGATCTGTCACCACATAGTTGCCATGGTATATATGATAGTAATAAGATGAATCACCTTTGAAAGACAAAATTACTCATAAGCCTGCTTCTGCAACATCAAAACTGCCTACCCAGCCTATTATACCTATCATTTTTTCTTCCTTTTTCCTTGGGTGCATTTAAACTAGCAAACCCTTACTCTCTTCTTTTCTTTTAACTACCATCCTACCTAAGTCTGCCCTTATTTCTTCCAGGGGCTCAGATTTAGCTGTTGAGCACCTTTGTTTCTCTATTTAACTACTTATCTGCCAAGATTGAACTGTTTGGACAGATTTTGTTCTCTATCTTTAAAACAAGAAATTTAAACATGAACTGGCCAAGATTAAGCTGTTTGGCCATCCATCAACTGTGGCAAGAGTCAACCAACTGTGCATCAAAAATAAAAATAGTAGTGGCATTTTGGACTAGCACACTTTACTGGTCTTCCTCATTTGGGGTTCATTTCCTTTCTTTTTGACCATTTCATTCTTTTTGCTCTTTGATATTTCTCTTAGGGCATACCCTCTTTTCATTTTTTCATTTTTTTTTTTTCAAAATATGGAACCTTTACGGCATGGAAAGAATGAACATATTTGGGATTTTACCAGTCAATCATGAAATATGACACCTATTGATATAGGAGCATAACAGACAACATCAAACCACCTTTGAAGCTGGGATCTAGCCCTGCCAGCTTCAGATAGGGATCTCTCTTTAAGATTTAACTTTGTTTTTAATATGATATTATGCTTGATTGTTTGTTCGAATTTGGTTGATTGGTTTGGTTGGTTGATCTGATCAAATTACCTTCTTTCCATTGGGCTATGGAGTCAAATAAAGTTGGATATTGCGTCAAATATTTAAAGAGTAATCACATGGCAAGATAGTTGCTTTTATTGAATCTTTAAAGTGAATTTATGAAATGGAGAAGAGGCGATTCCAATAATGGTTGAAAAGCATTTAAGAATTTTTCAATCAGACTTTAGAAGAAAAACATACAGATTGTATAGCAATCCAAACAAGGTGTTCAATTAAAAAATATTATTTTTCACACTTCCTGTTTTACAATTAGATTTCAGATGATTATAATGCAAAGAATAACAGTGAAAACAACAATTAAAATAAGAAAAACATCACCAATAAATTGCAGCACAAGAATCCTATGAAATTATTTGTATTAATGACACTCCAGCAACGTGGAAAAAGTACAATGCTCAATAGAAAAATTATACTGACCAGGAAACAACCCTCAATACTTCGAATGAATGAAGTATTTAAACAAAATTTCCAAAAAGATTACAATGAATTCCGCATTGACATGCTAGTATATTATTAACTAAAAAAAACAAAATGAGTAATGTGAAAAAAAAGAGGTGAATTTGATGAAGTGATCTGGATGTCTGACACAATTTGAGCGGAGAACAATTGTTGATTTGCCACGATTTGGGTGTTGCGTTGGATATAGCTGATTTTTTCTTTAATCTTGAAATTCACATAGTTTATCCCACTGCTCTTCATCTGGAATGGTGATTTTTGTTGCCTTGTGGTAGATCTCATCTACCTCAGTATATTTAGCAAATGTAGGCTATTATAGGACAAAATGACCTCCTCATCAACTCAGAGGTGAAAGACAACATGACTGAAGCAAAGACCACAATTTCAAGCCTTGAATCCACACTAATGCTGGTTTTGCACTACTAACTTGCTTTATAAAGCTTGTTACCAAGCATAGAGGAGTGTTATTCACCCTTCTAACTCAAGTTGTTAGACTAGGGGGAGCGTTAGTGAAAATAAGAAATGTTCAAAGGGACAAGCCAACGAATTCCCTCACAAATATCTAGATATTTATCCCTAGATTTGCTCAAGAAAAGCAAGGAAACATCTAAAAGCAAGATATTTAGAGAATTTCCAATTCGAGAATGAAGGCAAATGGGAAAAATCTTGAAAACAGGTCAGGTTCATGGCTTTTGCCCTAATGAACTCTAGGAGGAGCTTGGCAGCCCTAACTCGATTGCTACATAAGCAGTGAGAGGGCCATTGTGAAAGGGGTCAGAGCATTTGAAAGGATATCCCATTAAGCTATTGTGAACTGTCATATACTTGAAGAATTGAGCTGAGAGAGAGAGAGAGAGAGAGAGAGAGAGAGAGAGAGAGAGAGAGAGAGGAAGAAGGGGCAAGGGAAGGGTGATACAACGGATGGTTGTAATCACTCTTCCATTATAAATACAGAACTATAGTTGTGTTCCCTACTCCATAGTGTCGGTAACATTATTCGTTGAGTTTTTCATTTCGATACGTGTCGAGTTGAGTAGTTTAAGTTGTATACAAGTATATGTTCATTGTGCATTCGTATATTAGTTTTCTAGATTGCATGCTATGATTGTGTTTGCCTTTCCTTTGTGCAGGAATTGTCTTGGAGCCAGCTTTGGAGGAGTTCTTCTTGGCTGCATTGAGATCTCCAAACAAATCTAGAAGGAGATTTGAGGTAAGCACTATTTCCATACTTGGTTAACTGATATTTGATAGATGAACATCTGTATAACTTGGTAGCTTCTACAGATAATCTTACAGTCTGTCAAAGGTCCCAGGGAGGTCTTTGAGGGTAGTTTTCATTCTCCATACATTGTGCATTTTACCCCATAGCAGAATTAGCGACTCCACTGGGGACTATACATCTAGTTCCCTGTTTACCTGAACTCCTCTCAGTTCTTCTCTTTCTTCTAAGAGCTCCCTACTTCTTCAAATCCTTAACTGATCCACCAACTATCTTGTTACATCCTACTAGTTTGCATTCTCCTCAGAAATTGATCCTAAAGGCCATCTATTTGAGCAATTTCCCTCACTAACGTAGGTTACCAGGCTAAACAGAGCTTTATAAAGCACTGTGCCTATGTACATGGAGTGTTAGTGGACCAACTAACTCTCTGTTTACACTGAAACAGAGCGTTAGTCTCCCATTTCCATGATTTCCAGTAGTGTCTGTGGACCAAAATGGGGGGAAAAGTTTCTCATGGGCTAAAGTAAGATCTACAACTATATTATGTTAACAAATTTGGTGTCTTGAAAATTTATTTTTAGGAAAAAGTTTTAGTTTTTCTCTCTTAAAATACATTTTTTTGAAAGAAAGACTGATAAATTGTATTCATCCTCCTATCGAAATAGATGTAATCTGCTTCATTTTGGTTTTCAGTAGTTATTAGGAAATATTGGAAAAAGAATCTTTTGGTTATGCAAGTGTTGAATGGCTTTAGATGCATAGACGAATCTATGAATATGTGAAAAGATGAATATGTAGAATAAGACTTGTTTGCATAAAAATTGGAAAAAAAATTCAGAGCATTGTTCTGCATGATTTATTGAGTCAAGAGTCTCACCATATTCATACATCAACACCCCTACCGAAGACAAATAATCAAGTACACTTAAAATTTACATTAAAATCAATCAGTTACTCTTTTGAGCAAACCAACATTAGCTAGGCTAGGATCTTGGGATAAGCATGTGAGTGAACTGCCCAAGGTTGAAAACCAAAACTAGTGTCGTTAACGAGTGAAAAATCCTTCTGCACTCATATTACTAGGACCACTCCACTAACAACGGAGCGAAATATGAGACAACATCAGACTGTAATTGAAGGTAGCCCGCCTTCTCTTACAAATCCTTTGGGCATTCTATGTACTGGGGGTCCCTTCGGGGATTTCGGAACTGAGTCGGGGACTCAAGTTCCCTGACCACAGCATGATGTCTATGACTATGTCCCCCTTGGTAATATCTATGATTTGAGGTATATCTAGTGGCCAAAATTCTAGGTACTTACACAAGGTGATTGGGACAGGCTATTCTGGTACCTAACATGGACGGATCTACTATGTCTTCAGTTTTTGGGAGGGTGCTCGTCTTCACGAGAGTACTTGGCCCCTCAATCTGAGGTTCGGGCAAAGCTCTAGAGTAACCGTAACCGTACATTTGGCCATCCTTCTCTGTTATTCATTGAGATACTGGGTTTCATCTCCAGTGATCGGTGCTTATCAGACGAGGTACTTTCCCTCTGTTTGTTGATTGATATATTTAGTGTAATTTTTTTATTTTTAGGTGTGCTATCATTTTTGAGACTTTAAAGAATATCACATTAAAATTTATTTGATAAAACTTAACAGTCACCATGGCTACATCCGGCCCTCGTCGTCACTCCAGATGATTGTTAGGACTTCCTCCACTCATTGTGGAAGATCCGCCGAGTTCCACTGACTCAGATTCCTCATCTTCGAGGAATCAGTCTCCTAAATCTCACACGGGATCTATGTGGACGACTGACGATTCCAGTTTGCCAGAGGATTTCTTCACGAAAGGATTTATTCCTCACTTTAACACTCTTCTCACAAATCCGTCGGACCCTATCATGGTTCCTGTGGTACCTGTGCTTCCTTCTTTAGTAGGTGGAACTTTCCCACCTATCCAGTTGATGACTCACAGGTTGTGGAATTTTAGAGACATTGTTGGTCCTCTACCACTTCCCTAGTTGACAGTCATCACAACACCGGTAATGTGGAATCCCCCTATCTCGTTTGTCCCAGGTACGACAACTCACATAACACCCTCTATAAGTGGAACCCAGCAGATGTTAGGTTCCACTCCTATGGTGCCACAATGCATACCTTTGACAAGTGCCACACACAGTGCTCCATATAACACGTAATGTGGCACTATGGGCATTGTTCCCGTTTACCAACAACACGGTCGGCCGCCAATGTACAGTTCCAACCCCCAAATTCAGATATATGGGGGGGTTCCCAATATTCACATGCCGATAGGGAATGTCACAGTTCGCCCTCCATTCTCAGGCATGCATGAACTATCATCGACGAAGGTGCTTCAACTTACGTCATGTCAGCTTCATGTTGGCTTGCCCTCCGTTCCCCAAACCTATCCCCGTCGTCGAACTCCCTTAAAGCTTTTGACAGCCACACCTTTATCCCAAAAGGATACCTAGCCAATTTTCCCATCACTTTGGCTAGGAAAACCATAATGGTGGACGTAGAAGTCGTAGACAAAAAGCTCGATTATAATCTCTTGCTGGGTCACAGTTGGACATATTCCATGACGACCGTCGTATCTACTGTCTTTCGCATTATCCAATTTCCATTGGATGGAAAGGTTATTACAATAGATCAGTTGTCTTTCTGCACCCCTGATTATTCACCATTACCAACTGGCTCCGTACCCCTAGTAGGAGGTGGAATTGATAGTTACGTCAGTGTAGGTACCGGTCTACTGAAGGCTTCTTCCCTCATGGGTTGTTTCCCTCTTCAGCTGCCACAGCTTTCACAGATGGTCGATATGCTTTCATCTATTCCTCATGAAAATACCGATCCATGGATCCTACTAGCTCCTTGTCACACTGACACATACAGAGAGAAAATGCCACTATCACCAGCTGAATCGGCCTACCAAGCCATTCAATTTGCATTTGAATCTTCGGTCACTTTGGTTTCAGCCAACGATGCCACTGCCCCTCCCATAACTGCTCTTTCTTTCGATCCACTCAATCAATTCCTACCGATGGACGAAGCTATTGGAGAGATCATGAGGTTAGAAGAGCGACCTTGGGAGGATTCACACTATCATGTTTCGATATCTAATTCAGACATAATGCCTCGTCAAATCCTATCACCTGACGCACATGAAATCATTTCCTCACCGTATACGACTATCAAACTTTTGGACTCGAAAGGAAACAGCAATATTTCACAAACATTGCTCCCCGATATTTCTGTCATGACAGGCATCATGGAAAACATACATAGTGGAGCCAATCACAATCTTGAGGAAATTGTGAGCTTCACCTACCCGTTTAGGGACTTCTGCGATGTTTTTCCTTGGTCTTATGAGGAAATGCATGACATAGACCCTTCTATTGTCAAGCATGAGATTAACGAAGTTCGAGCATTCTTTTTATGGTATTTTTCTTACTCATTAATCCGAAAAATCCTTGAGTCTCCTTCTTCAGGCTCGTTAAACTACCATGAAGAAGATCGAGCGTTCTTTTTATGGTTATTTTCTTGCTCGTTAATCTCAAAAACCTCGAGTCTCCTTCTTTGGGCTCGTTAAACTACTACAAAGATGAATAGAGCACTTTTAGGGTTATTTTATTACTCTTTAAAAAATATATAACATCTCTGGGTTTTTATCATTGAGCTCGTTAAATCTATGCAACGATAGTTAGAGCACTTTTTGTGATATTTTATTGCTCTTTAAAAAATATAAATATCTCTGAGTTTTCATTGTTACGCTCATTAAATTAATGCAACGATGCTCTGAGCAACTCTTTTTTGATCTTTTTCCAGCTCATAAACTGAAAAAGACCAAAGGAACATTCTTTTTAGGTTTTTTTTTCTCGCTCTTTAAACTGAAAAAATCCTGAGCTATGTCGTTTGACTCATTAAACTCAATAAATATAACCCGAGCATTCTTTTAGGTAGTTTTATTGCTCGTTAAAACTAAAAATCTTAAGTTTTTGTTACTGGGTCCGTTAAAAATGGACAGCAACAACAAGAGCACTTTCTTTTTTTGGGACCGTTTCTCGCTCTTAAACTGAAAAATCCTCGAGTTTTTCCCCTTCTTCGAGCTCGTAAAACAATGAAGAAGGGATGAGCTGTTCTTTTCCCTCTTTTTCTCACTCACTAAACTGAAAAAAATACCCTGAGTTTTCTTCATTTGACTCATTAAAAATTTTGATGAAGGTATTGAGTTTGTCATCGCGTGACTCATTAAAAAATCATGGCGAAAAATGAGTTTAGTCCATCCCCTCGTACTTGTAACAAAATGAGGTCGACATCTATTGAAAATAGGTTTCTCTTTATCCAGGTTCAATAGATTAACTTACAGAAAAGTAACCAATCCGGGTATACTATTAACCTTTTGTCGCACCCAGTTAACAACTATGACAAAGGGACCACCATGGAGTCTCACATTACAATCTTTTTAGACTCTCTAAACATGAAAAGAGCACCGAGTTGTCTAGTCTGGACTCTTTAAATTACACAGACAAGATATAGAGTCGTTCTTTTTACGATACTTTTCAGACTCTTAAAACATGAAAAAATCGATGAGTTTGCCTGTCCGACTCATTAAACTAATCTTATAGGGCAAAGAGTCATTCTTTTTGCGATCCTTTTCAGAATCTTTAAAAATGAAAAGATCAATGAGTTTACGCGTCTGGACTCATTAAATAATTAGATGGGGAAAGTAGGTAACACAGCTGTATTTTGTATTTGAAAGCATGGTTTGGCAGCAATCGTTCCCTTGAACATGGCACTCCCTCAGATAAACTTGCATTTTGATGGCCTCTCAATATGAACCCTACCAACCTATGAGTTTTAGCCTATATACCCTGATGTAATTGCATCTCCATATCCTAACACTCTGTACTATTCATGAGTCTAGTGTTGTCTGGTTAAAACCATTTTCATGCCTTCTATTGTTCAAGGGTTCCCATTTGTTTCCTTTGTCAACTGAACATACATATCCTTTCATCATGCCCTTCGTTGTTTAGACCTGAATGCTAAAAATATTCCTCAAAAAAAAATCATTCTTGTCTGGTTTCGTGTCGACTGATGGAGGACACGTCATTGCCTACCTTTCGACAGGTTTTTTCCTATCGACTTCAACACTCTATCTAGGAAGATAACCCAGAAACACATTCAGTGCCTTGGTACTTGCAGACATTAGTGGTAGGTTACCTTGTGTTTTATCAAAGGTTTTCATTATTGGCTCCTGGTTAACCGATTCTACGAATGTTCGACAACAAAGAAATCTTTCACACTAGCTAGTTTGCACTGTGCATCTTGGAGACCATCACCATTATTGGTGGCCTTCCTTGCATCTGTTAACGGTCTCCATTATTGACTGGTAATCAGATGATTTTGTGCATGTTCCACGTCAACACATCTAATCACATGTACTGGTCTATGCTGTTCGGTGAAGTGGAAATCAAGACCTTGGGTAGAGGCTTGCATCATTCAACCTTGTTTCCTCTCCCAAGTTGTGGATATTTGTTCTTTGAAGACATCTATTTCAGGATGATCTATTATGACAATAGATCCGCTCTGTGCTTATCGGCGGCCAGCATTCTTATATCTCAGAAGATTCAAATTACTCTGACATAGCTACTGAGCATGGGAATGCCCGACTCAGGACATGATTTTAGCAGTTTCTATATATGTATGTTGTTGTATCAGGTTTTCCCTTGCCGCCCAAAGCTTCTCTCTCTAAAAATTTTGAAAAAAAATTACAATTTTACTAAAGTATTTCGGCCATCATCTCTGCCTCGGATCTCACACTTTAGGGGGCATCTGTTATACGACAAAATGACCTCCTCATCAACTTAGAGGTGAAAGATAGCATGACTGAAGCAAAGACCACAATTGCAGGCCTTGAAACCACACTAACACTGGTTTTACACTGCTAAACTGCTTTATAAAGCTTGCTACCAAGCATAGAGGAGCATTAGTCACCCTGCTAACTCAAGTTGTTAGACTAGGGGGAGCATTAGTGAAACTAAGAGATGTTCAAAGGGACAAGCCAATGAATTCCCTCACAAATATTGAGATATTTATCCCTAGATTTGCTCAAGAAAAGCAAGATACTTAGAGAATTTCCAATCTGAGAATGAAGGCAAATGTGAAAAAGCTTGAAAATAAGGCAGGTTCATGGCTTTTGCCCTAATGAAATCTAGGAGGATCTTGGTAGCCCTAACTTGATTTCTACATAAGCAATGAGAGGGCCATTGTGAAAGGGGTCAGAGCATTTGAAAGGATAGCCCATTAAGCTATTGTGAACTATCATATACTTGAAGAAGTGAGTTGAGAGAGAGAGAGAGAGAGAGAGAGAGAGAGAGAGAGAGAGAGAGAGAGGAAGAAGGGGCAAGGGAAGGCTGATACAACGGATGGTTGTAATCACTCTTCCATTATAAATATAGAGCTATAGTTGTGTTCCCTACTCCATAGTGTTGGTAACATTTTTCATTGATTTGTTCATTTTGATACTTGTCGAGTTGAGTAGTTTAAGTTGTATACAAATATATGTTCATTGTGCATTCTTATATTAGTTTTCTAGATTGTATGTTATGATTATGTTTTCCTTTCCTTTGTGCAGGAATTATCTTGGAGCCAGCTTTGGAGGAGTTCTTCTTGGCTGCATTGAGATCTCGAAACAAATCTAGAAGGAGATTTGAGGTAAACACTCTTTCCATACTTGGTTAACTGATATTTGATAGATGAACATGTGTATAACTTGGTAGCTTTTGCAGATAATCTTACAGTCTGTCAAAGGTCCTAGAAAGGCCTTTGAGGGTATTTTTCATTCTCCATACACCATGCATTTTACCCCATAGCATAGGCGTTACCACGAAATATGCTTTATCTCATGTTGAATGAACATAATGTTGGTGATAGCTTCAAAAAAAGCTCTTTTCTTCATAGCACCTTTAACGTGGGAAGATTTAGCAGTATCCTTTGCAATGTCTTGAAGCTTCTTCTTATAATATTCCCTGGTCATTAGTTTGTCATTTATTACAAATAAAGAAGGCAGGCCCCTCTTTGTTAATACCTCTATTATGGTGAAAAAATTGTTGACTGCTATTTCCAAATTGTGACATTTTTCTTAAAGCTGCACAATCAAATTCTTCTTTGTAATAACTTTCGTCACTTCCAAGATTGTATTTGTCCTGTCATATACTCCCAAATCATCTAACTCATATCTATTTTTGGAATTTAAAAACTTTATGATGTTGTTGGTTGTGCCAGGCATATTTCCCAACTCATTGTTAATAGTGGAAATGGCCTAATTGGATTTCTCAATCAACTTTTTCCGTTAAAATATAATTTGAATACATGGCCAGATTTCATCTATGGCTTCAATTATATTATTCCATATAGTTTCCTTAACCTGAGCCAATGTGTGAGCAATGGAGGATTTGGTTGCAGATTTTCGCCATGATTCTATCTGGTTTTGAGCTCTTTGTAGCTCTGCTGCATGGAAAGTTTTAGTATTTGCCTTCTGGTCTTGCATAGTGTTAACTTGAGCCTGCAATCTTTTAACTTCTTTTGTTTGGAGAAACATATTCTCCACTGTGCTTTCCAAATTATCTGCAACATTCCCTCTGTTTGATGTAGAAGATGAAGATGTAGGAACTGTTGTAAGAGGTACAACTTCCAAAGGGACAATAGACATTTTGACAACTTTCTCCTTTTCTTTGATTATTTTTTCCATATTTGTTTCCATTTGTTTCAATTGTACATTCTTCTCCATGATGCACTTCATCATGTCTACATTTTGTGACTTTTTTTCTTCAATGTCTTTGGCCATGGGATCTTCTGTGTCTGGTAATTTCAACTGTTTTCTCAATGCTGCTATGTAGGTATTCTTCTTTCTTATGATCTCCCCATTGCATTGATGTCTGTAGGATCATATACTATATTCATTACCAAGTCCTCCAAAGTTTTGATCCTTGTGTCTTTGGCAAGTGAAGAGACTTTCTCCATCTTCAATTATGACTGAATATTAGCTAAAGTAACCTATAATTTTTACAAACTCATAGCAGTGTTAGTGAGTGCAGATGAAACCATTTGCCCAATTTATTTGTGTATCTCCATTTTATCAATGGGATGTATGTATTTTACATAAAATTCAAATGAATTCTTTTTGTAATCTAATGCTTCCTTTGGCTATGGTATGTGTGCTTGGAGGAAGGCCATCTGCATTTTTCCTTTGTCAGAGTCAAAGGTTGATAGTAGTCTGCTTTGAGAACTGGAAGCCTGCTTCTAGAATTGATTATATGTATTGATCTTCAAAGTTTCATTTCTCACTTTAATCTCCTTGAATATATCAAATATTATCTTTTCTGTCTCCCCTGTGGTAGATGTGTTGGTTTGCATAACTTGCTGCTGATCTTGTGAAGTTGTCAAAGTGGTAGGAGAAAGTGTAGTCTGATCACCTACTAGTGAGGAAAGAGGGGTTTCTTTAGTGGTGATAATATCCTCTTGCTCTGAATATTTGCTTAGGTTTAGTTTGGAATTGGGCTTGGTCCTCTTCTTGTACATGATTTTGAAGTCTTCACTCGAAATATTAGTCATTGAAGGTGACTCTTCCTCTTCACTCCTTTTTCCTATTTTCTCCTGTTCAATAGGAGTTTGTAATGTTCAAGTTGACACCAATTTATCCTCTGCCTCTTGTAGAGTTTTTTCATTCCATTCTAGTTGGTTTTTGTATTTCTCAATCTCTGGTCTAGATGTACAAAAATAAGGAGTGGATTTGTTCTCTAGCCTTAACTTGGAGATGACCCCTAATGGATCATATGACCATGTAAAACTGAGGCTGAATTACATTTATTTCAACAATTTTTCTACTTCTTCCTCTGTTGCCTTTCTGTTACAAATAAAAGGTCATATTTGTGTTTTAATCTTGAATTGATCTTTTTTCTTGGCAAACACAAAATGAATCTCATCAACATTGAGAATTTTCCTAATGTATTCTAAGGCAAAAATCCTCAATGGAAGGAATTTTGGTAGCTTGTAAGGAGCAAGTTCACACCCATATATTCTTAGCTCTGTGTAATTTTGGTAAAGATACCAATCTCATGTTTTGACTTGGTCTGATAACTGCAAAAATTTCCTGATTTCTTCACTGATTCTTAGCTCTAGATTGTTACTTAGGAGACTGAGTGCTGGATGTACAAACATTTCTATGAATTGTTTGTATGAGTATTATTTTTGCTCCTTCATTACGAGTGTAGTCCAAAAGATGACTGATTATTGATTTCCCTCTTCATCCAACTTTTGTAATGCAAGCTTGAGGTTGTCTCCCTGAAAATACAAAAACATGTATACTAACACAGAAGCGTATTTGAATACTTCCTTAGTTTGGAATTTGACAAACTGTTCATGGATGGAATCTGCAAGGAATTGGTTGAAATTGAACAAGTTGGAAGGCTTGGAATCTGTGGAGAAAATAGAAAGAGAACCTACAATAGCTTCATATACCTGCTTATTTGAGTAATAACCAAGAAGGTAGGAGGTGACAGTGATGAGCTTCTTGGACCTCTCAAGGAAAATGGGGGATGGATATAGAGGAGTTTTCTTGGGTAAAGGGGCATCTTCAGTCAAGAAATCTCAAGGGTTTTAGCTCATTTTGTGAAGTCTAGTTTCTGATACAATTCAGTGAGGGCTTCAAGAGAGAAAGGAGTGGCATTCTCTACAACAGGAGCTTGCATCATTTGATCTATTTCTTGGGCAGTTATGGTAAATAAAATTTCTCTAGTAAGGGTAATAACAACTCTTTGACTAGGTAGATAACAAGCATGGCATTTCCTAACAAATTCAGGGGAACTGTGGGTACGGTTAAAGATATAATGGGGAAAATTGGATTCCCACAGTCCAATATCGTTAGACTTATCAATGAACTTGTTTTCTAGCCATCAATACATTTCGAATAAATCAAATTCAGATAGGGCTTCATGGATTTTGTAGTCCCTGTCCGCTAGAGGTATATGGTGAAAATCAATGGGAGGGTTGATCAGAGGACTATGTCTCCGGTTCCACTTCCAAGTGTGCACCTATTTTATTAGGAAATGATCCAAATATTTTATCTCCATGATATTTGGCCAACTAATTTGTGCATGCAAGCACTGTTGGTTACTGTAGAAAGAATAATTTCTGTCTTAGATTTTCAACATCTGTCTTCATTCTCAATTTGGTTCAAGGATGGCCAAGATATGATTACTTGAAAAAAAACAGTCAATAACACGCCCTAGTTCTGCAACTCATTATTCACTTCCTTAACCACTGGTGCAATGGTTCAGTATTTTGATAGGCCTCAGGCAGGTTCCAAGGTCGAACCTCCCAGGCTTAACATAGAAATCGTTTGGGTTTGGTGATTGAGTTTTTACATGGTGCAATGCGGTTTCAAAACCATGCTATAACTTAGGTTATCACATTTTGAAAACCATTCGTATATGGTTTAATACATGGCGCATACATACTTTAGATATATTTTAATATGTATGGTTTAAAAATTGTTTGGACCTTAGTGCTTATCCATTAATAATCCAACTATGGTACATAGTTATAACCCACTGTATTTAAATGCCGACAATGCACCCACAAATTTGTGTCATGTGACACATCTTCTCTAGCTCTTATAGTGATTTCATATGCATCTAGTGGTTGACAACAACTCTACCTCGTGGCAAGCCAACTCCCTGACAATGGTGTATACAACTGACATGTATCGATCCTATGTTAGCTTCGATGGTGACATAAAAACACTTCGTTAGATGCCATAGTCCATGTTCCATGGACATGTTCCGATGGTGATTGCTCCATCCACCTTAGGACTTTAGAATAAGTGTTATACCATAATTTTCCGCCATCGCATAATATCCGCCATATTATAACTCTTCCATATAGATTAGTTGCCACGATACTTTGGTTAATGTATGCACCATAAATCCACTATCATATAGTTTTTCCCACCACTGTCTATACATTATTCATATATCAATGTTTTCACCCACTTTTAATGTTTTCCACCTTAGGTTTAGACCATGTCATTTAAATTGCATTATGGTATGTCATATGGTTAGAAACCATAGGTCTTAGCACTTGAAACTAATGTGCCCGTAATATGAACCTTAATCCAACCAATCCCAAACTCTCACCATAAACCTGGAGATATGCACTAGAGATTATCTTTGAACCTTTTTTACTGCATTGACCTGGCCTTACCATGGGTCGAGCAGTGAGAATGCCACATGCATAGCAAGGCCCCATTTTACCTATTCACCACAAATTTTAATGGACAATTTCTCCATCATCTGGAGGCCAAATGAGAAACCGAAAGTACCGCCAGATTCAGAATTACGGGCTCTAGTGCTTGGAAGTATTTTGAGAAAGAAATGAAACCCTTCAATTTGGAGCAACTAGAGGATCCTCCTCGATCATTTGAGCCACTTTTTCAGGCCCAAAGCCTAGGTCACTACCCATAATTGAATGACACATTCAGAATAGTAAGATAACAAGGAAATGATAGTACAAATATAATTACTTGAATAGGACTTTGACTGGACCCTTACTAGCCATGAAAGGCATTTCGTCAAACATATCACTAATATGTGATCTACATGAGTAAATAACATATCTAAGCATAGGGGTCTCATACTTAGCTGAGAATTGCTAAGAAGCATTGATTCCTCAACAAATTAACTACTCTTTCATCCATTGGGTCATAGATACATTGTTCATTCCTTTACAAGTAGAAACATGATGATAGGAATACATAGCTACTGTCATAAAACATATACATAACTAGCATGATAGCAACATAAATACCAAGGAAAACACAACCATATAATCCACACATAAACCAATATAATACTCATAGAAATACAAGGATAAATAACCCCATAATGTTGATTCAAAATCCAAACCCAGGATGGGACTTCCACATTCCACCCAACCATAGAATGGTTGAGCTAAATATCTCTTACGCCCTTCACACTTGTGCCATATTCCAAGCATGAATGTGGGATATCATATCTAACACATCAATCCAAAACCATACAGAGCTTCAAGAGGCCATCCACCTCAACCCATCAAACAATGATTCCACATCATGGACAGACATCAAAAAACCATCATGATATTGGTCTTTACCCAAGCCTTCCAGGGCTCCGTTGAAGCCTCAAAATTCATTGCAACAACATTAGGGGATGACCGCACGGTCTAGACCTTAAAGCAGCTCCTTTTCCATTTGGAATGGTGGTTCTGACTTGTTCAACTAGGTCCAATTACCTTTTCTCAATCTCCAAAATGGCTTAAAATATGACTTTCATCCACCAATGGAGAAGAGACATCAGATGAACTCTCTTGTTGATCAGGCAAGAAAGTGATCCTTAAGTTGATCTAGGGCTCATCCAAGCCACAACTAAAGTTTTCCTCTTTGGGAAGAGGAATTATAAGAATGTAAAATTAAATCTAAATGCAAACTTATCCTATAATGCAAGTAAAAGGAACTAAATCCTAATCCTATCTCAATTAAGCAGATATAGATCTAACCCAACAAAGAGAAAGATATTTAAATGATTGGGATTTAAATATGTCTGGATTATAATTAATATCAAGCTAACAAAGTAGTTCAATTAACTGACACTATGTATACCAAAACATATTCTTTTCAGAGACCTCTTAGCTGAAATAATAAACCAACAACATTTAGGAAGAAGTTCATAAAATGATATTCATTGTTTAATCAGTAATTCGAATAATTAAACAATAATATGAGGAACTAGTTCACACCATATCACTATTTGTTAAACCAGTATTAAAAGACATATTTCTGAGTAAAGAATTACTCAGAAATCAGAATTCAACCCATAAGAACAGAGATAAATAATAAAATATGATTGAGACAAATTACTCATGCTGACAATAGTGCACAAATATGAATAAAATGACATATTCCTACCATCATAAAATGAAACTAGTATTTAAAACAATAGTATTAAAAATATCAATTTATTGAATCCATTTCTCCTGCTTTGGTCTCCAACAGTCCTTTACATTGCTTGAATTTATGCTTTTAAAACAAGAACTGCAATAGTGCAAACTCTACCCATTATACATAATTCAAAATGCAAAAGAAAAATCCTCAATAATCCCCAGATCTGAGATTTTCTCTCCTTCCACCTACAACTCTAAATTCCTATTACAAAAGTGCGTTTAGGATTCCAGATTTGTAGAGGAGAGAAGCCCTTCTTACACTCTACAATCTGGTATTTATAATATTTACAAAAGAATTTAGAATAGAAAAGTTTGTTGAAGAATAAATCTTCTCCATCAATTTTCATTGGGCCAAAATTTCATTCTTTTATTGCTAGAACATTCTCATTGATTGAGATTTTCTTATCCTCATCTCTTCAATTGTTTTCTTGCAAAAAAAAATCAAAACTAAATTAAAACGTAAAAATAAAATCAAAATGCCAAATATGGAATAAAAAGAAATCCAATTAAATTCAATTAAATAAACCATTTAGAAAGAAATCAGAGATTTGTATTGATGCTTGTGAGGATTTAATTTTCCAAGGATAAAATAGGTGAATAAATCTACACTCAGAAGAATTCGTGGGCAAATGCAAACACAGAGAATAAAACTCAGAAAAATTATTTTGTTTAAAAATTCGGAGCTTAATCTTATGCCTAATTTTATAACCACTAGATAATCAAGTATGGTTATTTAACCACTTCAAAAATATTCTTGACAATTTTATCTTTCCAATGAGCCATCCTGGGTCTCATTTGGTCAAATAAAACTCCATTTATGAGCTTCTGATGTTGGTGTATTAAAATTGCCAGAATTCTGGAATTTCTGTTGCTTCGGCTAAAAATCAGAATTTTTTTATTAAAAATCTAATCCTAAATTAGAATGCTAATATTAATACTAATTAATTTTAATTATGTTATTAATCTATTACAAAATTAATTAAACAAAATTTAATAATTAAAATATTTATATATAATATTTATATTATAATTTGAATTATATTTAAATTATAATATAAACTATAATTATAATATAATTAAATTATAATATTAAATTATATTTAAGTATTTTAAACAAACCATTGAAATCAATCATTATTCATTAAACCATCCATGTGAAAATGAGTGATGGAGGAGGGAAGAGGGTGGAGGGTGAAGTGAGTGGAGGATGAGGTGAGGTGGAGGTACAAGAGTCATAAGGAAGTAATACAAAAACCTTATATTAAAATTTCTTAACCCCCTACATTTTTCCCAGTTTGCGATTTGCGATGTATCGCAATCACAATATCACATCGCAAATTGTTGATCACAATTTTAAAATCGCATCTTTTGGATCGCATTTCTTGATTGGGATTTTGGAAGGAATGAAGTGATATGAAGTGGGGTCCATGTGAATTAACAATCCTACAAATTGAACTACAGCCACTTTGAAATTTCAAGAATCTGGTCTTGGAAACTTTTTTTAAATATAAATTGGAGTAAATTGCCAAGATTCTCAAACACATTTTCATCTGTTGTATGATTTAGCTGGGTCATTTTGTAGGACTGTTAGTGGAAAAATGAAAGAGTATTAGTAAAACTAAAAAAGAGTTAATATTTACAATGAATGACCATTGAAGTTAATCAGCTATGAAAAATTGAAATATTATACATTTATTTACATTTTTAGTCTAAGCGAGGAAATGATCAAACTTTGAAGTAGTTCCATTTACAAATTGGTTGACCAAACGAATCGAAACAAGTATCAATGGAAAGCTAGTGAAAAGTCGGTTTCAATTAAATAATCAAAACAAAAATCCGAAGAAAACTAAAAAAAAAATAAAATTGTAAGACAATTAACTCAAACGAAAATCATAAAAGATGCTTAGCCAAAAATTTATGGAAAGGGTCCCCATTGCTTCAAGTAATGTGGGGTGTTGGGTTTTCCCTACAACAATGGCGACACACTGGGAAGAACTAGTTATCTCTCATTAAAGATAATGAAATTTAATTTATCCAAAGGTAAAAAATAATGGATTTTACGAAATCGTCTAACAGTGAAATATTTCCACAGGTTCCACATAAAATAAATTAAGGAATATGATTCTGTAAATATAAGTACTTAGAGAAGACTAGAGTAAAAATTCATGAATCAAAATTTGGGAAAATTTGTTTTAAAACTACCTCATATAATAATAGAAGAAGGTAGAGATATGAGGTTTTTGATAAAGCATATATCCATTTTATGATTGTCTCTAACATCACTTCAATGCTAGTGAGCCTGAACAGTACCCCGACGAAGTTGTCTTTTATGCCATACAAGCCTAGTCCTGCTACTAGTGAGTGTTCATAGCCTCGATGGGTTTACTTGTATTTCCCATGCTTTCTATTTAGTCACCCTTTTGATAAGCGTATTTGCAAGCTTGTAGTTTATGATATATTTGAGTGAAAGAGGTGGGGTGGTAATAAAGATTTATGTTTAATGGACATACTACTTTCATAATGTTTTCTCCAAATTCTTTCTCGGCAACTATTAATCAGAGCTTTTTATGTGGAGGGGTGAGAGGAATTCATTGTGTTAAACTCAAATCAATTCTTTCCTTGAAAAAGTAAACTCAATCACCTAGAAAGGATGTGTGTTCCCCCATGAAAAAGATTTAAAGCAAGAGGAATTACGGTTCCATAAGGATATGCTTTTAATGATAAATGAAATTCACTGATTTAGGGAGAGTTAAGATTTCCCCATGTATGTCAACCTTTGTTGAACAAGAAAGGTCCTTTCACATATATCATGGAAAAGTCACCAAAATCAAAACAAAACTGAAAAAGAAAAGAAAAATAATTCCTAATCTAAAGTAAGAAAATAAATCAGCAATCAAAAATAAAAATGAAGGTGAAAGGTGAAAGAAAAATCCAATTTTTTAAAAAATAAACTCCAACAAGACAATTTATACCAATGTCTCAACGAGGCGAAGTAAACCAAATAATCATGTGAATGTTCCTTCTTTTGTTGAGATTTAGATAAATTTTATCTTGTAGAGTTATAAGTGTTTTGGTTCCAATAGCAGTGATGATAAAATTCAGCGACAACGAAAATTTTATGTCTGGTGTCAATTTTTTTGTTTCAAAGTATCATCTTAACCATTTTCTAAAAAAGAAATTCTTAGAAAAAGAAACTAAAGGTTCAAAAACTCCCTATTGTAGATGATTCGATGAGGATCATTACTGAACAAAGGAGAGTGAATTCCAAATCTGATCTGGTGGAAGCGTGAGAAGTTTTATGAGGAGCTGCAAAATAGAGTTTTATATCAGCAAAAATTAAAAACAAAACTAAAACCAAAAGTAAATAAATGAAAGTGGGCACATGGAACTTACCATTTGGAGAATTGCATTCAATCTTACCTGAGAGGTATCATTTTCTCCAACAAAATATAACTTCTTCCTTTAATTAGAATTAAAAGGATGAAGAAGTTGAATTGATTGAAATCTTATTGACCCACAATCATCACTTATTAAATCTAAACTAAAACAAGCAACAAACTAGAAGAAAACAATGTTTCATGTTCTAGGAATCAAAAGTGAATTGAATTTATCAGAGATTAGAATGCAAATATGATCTTTAATAAATCATAGTGACAAATGCTCTCTTTAATTTCTTTTTTTTAAGTTTGTATTAGTCCCATTATATTGAAGTTGATTCAAAACTGCAAATAATATCAATCATATATATGAAGATGATTTGAATCTTTAAATGATAAGTATTAGGTGAATATCAAAATTTGAAATAAAAGAGAATTCCAAATGAATTAATCATGATCTATTACTTTTACATGTTCGAAATTTGCCACGAATTGCTACATTACCATGGTGGATGCTCAAGAGTGCCTTAAAATCTTTTATACAACACAACGTCTTATCGAATGTTTCACATCGCAAGTTTTTCTGCCATACATAACTTCAAACTGCGAGATTCACCTTTGCTGATAAGTGATTGAATGTTATATAATAGTTAAAAGTCATTTGCAAAGAGGCATATATTGGATTTTATCACATCGGAGGATGTCAAGGCAATATGTGATTTGAGTTTTGCGATGCGGTATAAGTGTTGCAATGGCAAGGTTGCGATATGAGCATATGCAATGAGAAATTGCAATTGAGCAATTGTTGTATTGGAGAATAATCATATCGGCGATCAGAATTGTTAACAAAAGGACATTTCAATATGATTCTTGTGATATTAGGATTGCGATAGACATGGAAAAGTTTAGGGGCTAATGTTCGCCCAGTGGGCTAATTTCCACGATTTTTCCACAAAAAGGATTCGCAAATTTCCAATTTTATAAAAGACGATTCGCCCAAATTTTAGAATATAAAATTATTTTACCTTAAAAATCGCCAACATTATATAAAGACTATATATAAAATCATTATAAATTTGAATAAGTTTACAAATATATCAATAAACATTTTATAATTTGCATATTAGGGATTAGTGAGATTCGCCAATGTTTTAAACTTCAAGAAAATTTTCCATCCTTAAAATTTTCCTTGGCGATAGATGACATGGCTCACTGGTGGGACCGACTTTGAATTTTATAAGAAATCGACAATCAGAAGATTTTGAATACGGGATGTAATATCGTTGATATGTCGATATGCGATATGGAACGGACCTGATCATTTAATTATATGGATTTAATTTCATATCGGATTCGGGACATCAAAACTTTTAAACGTATGCCCCAATCGAAATTGCAATGGACGCGATATATTTTAAAATTGGATTTAAATGTCATATCGGGTCTAGGACATCAAAAATTTTAAAACATGCGCTTCAACTAAAATTGTGATTTATAAATGGGTGTGATATCTTTCAGAACTAGATTTAAATGTGATATCAGGCAGAAGATTGGGTGGATATCGCAAACCTTCAATTGATGCTTTATATGAAATGTCCTGACATTAGGATTCTCTAATAATGATATACGACAATACGACGAGATTGAGACATTTTAAAGTATCCAAAATAGAAGTGCCCAACTCAATCTTTCCTTTTTATAAAATCTCCATTTAATAATTTGATTAACCATCAAATTATTTGATCGGAGGAAGATGTTATCAAAACTTTCTCATGAGGAGAGTTTCGATATTATAATGATCCGACATGAATTTATCAATAATGTATTTAAAGGTCTAAATGGAATTTTAATGAAATATATAAGAAAAATTAATGAATCCTCAAATTCTGAGAGAAAAACTAATACTTCCCTAAGCATGCTGCAGATTTTAAAATAGTTGCATGCTTGTTTCAAGTCTCCAAAATGAAACCAATGAATACCTGCAAAAATAAACAGAACATAAATAGGCAATAAATCATGAAAAAATAAAATCAAACAATAGATGAAGATGAACCTTTTAAAATGCATACTTGGAAGAAAATTTACTGTAAATTTACATCATGAATCTTCAATTTCTCCCATGTATTTTTCAAAATTCCCATATGTTCAAGGCTTGGGGGCTTCCCTCAATGAGCCTCTTACATATCACATGCATTCATGGCATATTAAACAATACCCTTAATTTGACTATGTATTCGAAAATATATCTCAAACTCACATTATTTAACCCCTTGCCAATACAAACCCAATACACCTTCCCAATTGAAAAAACCCCTACTTTCACTAGATATTGTAGGTATCTAGTTTATCATTAACATTTTTTATATCCCTTTATATTTTTCATTAAATTTGAGTTCCATTTTTTATAGCTGTCAATATAAAAGCCCTTTATCCCCAATATATTGTCATTTTTTCCTCAATATATATGCCCCAATATGAATGCACGTGGTATGGCATTGATTACCCAGTGAAGCCCCCATGATTCAAGGTCATCTATTTATTTAATGTAAAATTCTAAGTAATGAAATTTCATATTAAGTCCACCTCCAATTTACATCGGAAGACAAGAGTGGTGAAACTGAGCTTTTTTTTTCAAACATACTTGTGAATCAAAAATTTATCAAGCTGTAGCAAATTCTTGGAATTCTTTATGTATGATCGTTGTGGCGAAATTTTTCCAAAAAAAGCTAATGTTGTGCTTTCACAAATATTTATGATCTAAGAGCTTCTAATTTTTTAAGCCACTTTCCAAAAACGAAAGGGGGTTCCCAGAAAAAGCCAAATTCATTACTTGCTTTATTGAAACTCTGAAATAATGAAATAAATGTAAACAGAAAAGAAATCTAATCTAAATTAATCTATTTCTATTTCTAACTTAATGAGGGAAACATGACTAGGTATAGTCATACTTCCAATGTAACCATGTAAGCATTTTAATTCCTACATGTATGTATAGATAAATAATTAGTAACAAAAATACAAATAAAATTAAACTAAGAAAAATAAATATGAAAGAATAATGTACAGTTATTGCTAATATATTATTTACAATTACCTTCTCTTGAAATATCCTTTCCAACTAAATTTCATTTGGATCATAAAAATCTGGATGAATTTCTATTGATGATTGGAAGGGATTCAAAAGAGAAGGTGACAGGGCAAAGCATGGAAATGAGTTTTTAGATACAATGGCATGCATAAATTTGTTAGCGTTGTGTGCAAATGTTAAACTATTAACAATCTTCGGTGAAGGAAAACTTTCCAAATATTTTTCATATGGGTCAATAAAAAATGGATTGAAATATGCTACATGCAGTGGAATATTATTAATTGAATTAGAATGATGGTCATATTGTGAAAATGCACTCTCATGTTGACACTGCCTTTGAGAAGGTACAAGTAATCAATAAGAAATGAACAACGATTAGAATCTGGAACTTCATTTTCCCATTCAGACAACACATATATTGAGTCTTCAATAATAAGCTATTCAACATGCTAGAACAAATTATCTAAACATCAAAAAATTAAAAATAGAAAACAAATCTGAATTTAAACAAAATAAGTGAAGGAAAAATAATAAAATCAAATCATAGTTTACACTAGTTTTACAATTATTATAACAACACAATTGGGATTGATTTAAAACAATTTCCTTTTCACAATAATAGGCCACAATAATTGAATTAGAATGATTTCCAATACCAACTTGTGAACTAGAAAGAGAATCATGACTACGAATAGGAATGAGATCTTGATCATCATATAAATCATAGATCAGAATGTTTTCTTGAATGCTGAAATCATGAGTATGATTCACTATTTGAAAATGAAAACCATTTGACAGAATTTCTAAATTCGAGTATTCTTCATTTTCATATTTGATTAGACTTTGATCATGAAGATTCAATAGTGAAATATACAAATCAATGTCCTCAATATCAAAGTAACTATCATAAATGACCTCACAACATTCATTATAATTCCCTTCAATCTTATCCAATGTATCAAAACAAGAAGGAATATAAAGCACATGTTCATTAATGCTATAAGAATGATCAATAATTAATTCTCTATCTTGATAAAAACTAATTGGAAATTCGTTAATATCAGCCTCTTTGTTTTCTGAAATATCATTAATGTTAAGAGGAGATAAATTGATATCAGCAAAAATTTCAAGATAAAGGGAAAAATGAGAATCAGAAGAAATAGTTATAAAAATGTCTCTTTTTAGGAACTCTTGTGCATTTTTCTCATTGTAAATTTCAAATTTGAGATCATTCATTTGTGTACTTGTGATTCCTTGAAGAATGTTTCTTTGTTGTCCTGAATTTGGCATTTTCTCATCATAAAAGAATTCAGAAATTTGTACAGCAGATTGTGCGTTATTGGGAATTGTTAAAATTGGAAACTAGGGCCAAACTTCATGTGGGTCATATTATTTATGGCAGCTGATATTTTTATTGGATCCCTCTCATTGAGAGGTGTAGGATTGATCTAAAGATCATCCGATTCTGATAAGTATTTATGAAGTTATGAATTTATTTATGCTATGGACAAATTGTTAAGTTGGCCAACAACTTACATAGGCTCAAAAGCCCAACAGTCATGTCTATTCAACCTCTACGTTTTAGTATAAATAGAAGAGGACTTCAAGTCATTTCTACACACACTTGGATCTCTTCCTCTCTCTACTTGTCTTTGGGTTTTAGTAGGAGGAGAGATCCTAAGGAAATGCCGGAAAAGCCAAAACTGCCGGAAAAGCTGGAAAAGCCAGAACTGTCGAAAAAACATGAAAAGCCGAAAAAGCTGGAAAAGCTAGAACTGTCGGAAAAGCCAGAAAAGCCGAAATTGCCGAAAAAGCTGGAAAAGCCGAAACTACTGGAAAAGCCGGAACTGCCGAAAAAGCCAGAAAAGCCAGAAAAGCTAGAAAAGCTGGAAAAGCCAGAAATGCTGGAATTGTCGAAACTGCTGGAAAAGCCAAAATTGTCGGAAAAGCCGCAACTACTGGGAACTGCCGAAACAGCCGGAGCATCTGTCTTTGAAGGAAGGCAGCATGATGTATGAGATCATGGGCAGCATAATAAGCAACATGATGATATGAGCATGGGTAGCATAATGATGCATGATGATATGAACATGGGTAACATAATGATGAATGAGATCATGAGCATGGGCAACTTGCTGATGAATAAGACCATGGAAGATGGAGCATGATGAGTAGCATGAAGATGAGAGTAGCTCAGTAATGAAGGTTCAACACATGTGATAGTATAGCAAGGTGTCACACGGTAATGTGCAGCAAATAGACAAGATGCAGCACTATGATAGGTGAACGAGTCACCTTAGAGAATCAGTTGAAGCAATATGTCTTCAATTGATCTCATGCTGATATCAAAAGTCAAAGTGATTGACTTCTATTGTAAATGTACTATCTCTCTCACTTTCTCTGCTGAACTTTGAAGAACATAAAAGAAGAATTGATCAAGGGTTTCCCCACATTGTGGGGTTTGTCCCTAGCTAGCGCCACATCTTGTGTCCTCTTGTCTTGGCTTGTCTTTTGCGATTTATGTTTATGTTCTATCTGCAGTTTACTTTAATGTTGATGTGATTAATAATCTGGAAAAGATATGGAGCTAACTGTGAAAATTGAAATAAATTGCTCTAAGCATAGAACATACCTAAAATTAACATGGTATCAGAGCTAAGGTGAAGACAATGCCCAAGTAAGAGTGAAAGAGCAATCACCAAAGACAATAGGGACAAGACAAAAGGATCAATGGGTTCCACATCTCTCTTCTAAGTTCACAAAGGGTGAAGTCAAAGTAGAACATATTATCAGAATGGTGTAGCGGAAGTCTCTGATGGCCCATCTAAAGATCACTTCATTAATAAGTTTGGATCTAAGGGTGGAAGGAAAGGTGGATGCCTTGGTTGCAATAAATTTGACCATTATGCGAAGGAGTGTCTGAAGGTAATATAGGTCATCAAGGAAATGGTCAACTCTTCAAAGAAATCAAGGAACCCCGAATCACTTTTATGTACCTGATCGCAAGAAGAACCTAGTGTCCATCTCGAAAATGGAAGTCAAAGGTTTTAGGGTGGCACTCATCGATGGAAAGGTATGTGTTTGGAAACAGAATTTTCAAAGATGTTTTTGAGTTCAGGGTTGTATCAAATTGCAAGAAGTCCACTGGGGACCATGTCCATTTTCACGTAGCACCAAAGGTCTGTGAGTTAGATGGTGACAGGGATGCCTGAATTCAAAAGGAGCATGAAAGTACATGTCTGAGATGTACCGAAAGAAAATATTACAAGGGGACCATTCCCCTCATGTAGTAGGTCCATAGGTCTGGAACAACCCAAGGGGTCTGAGATTGATAATCAGGAATCTCGCATATGCAGGTGGAAGAAATCCCTCTATGGCTTGAAGCAAAACACCCCGGGCATAGTATGAGAGGATCAATAGCTGTCTGATAAAGCTGAGATTCACTAGGAGTGAAACGGATCCAAACCATCCGAAGGTTGTGGATGATAGACCTCTCATACCAGCGCCTTATGAGGATAACCTACTTCTAACAGGTGCAGACCCTCTCATTTGCAGAAGTAAGAGGGAGTTGGATTCCAGATGTGGAATGGTGAACTACAAGCCTGTGAATACCTTGAGGATCTTAACTTTCAGAAGTTATATGGTAGTGATGTCGGACCAGATTTTGGAAATGCCTCTGAATCTCATAAACTCATTCTCGTTGATGTTCATGGTGAACTTCTGTCCAAACATATGTTTTGTAGTTAGCATGGTGAGCTCATATTTGGTTGAACCTCACTGGATTGGTGCCAAGAATCTTCTGAGATGTCTACGGGGCACAATCTCTCATGGATTGAGATACACTGCCGGAAATATGAAACTACATGATTATTCGAATGATGATTGGGCATGCAATGTGGAGGATCACTAGAGCACTTATTAGTGTTGTTTCTCTTTGTATTTTGCTTCGATATCATGGATGAGTAGGAAGAAGAAGTCGGTTTTTATAAGTACCGCTGATACCTGATACATATCTACGAGTATGATCTCGTATGAAGCTGCATGGTTGGGGAAGCTCTTCAAGTGATTTGTTTGTACCACTGTGATTCTCTGTGACAACTAGAGGTGGGATTCGATTATTGAGGAATCCTATATTCAATGATTGCTCCAACAAATAGACATCAGATACTGCCTTATCTCGGATATGGTAAGTTGATAAGCAACGAGGCTCCATCGCACTGAGATGATGTACAGGTCGCTACACTTTGTCAGAGCCCTGGGGAAAGATCAAATTTGTGATTTTCTTGAACGACTTGGAGTCGTCGAGAGATCCTTGTAAAAGGGTCCTGCATGTTGCATACATTGAGCTCTGGGAGTTCTAGGGGTTTGCGGTTCTTACTAGAGCAACATACGACCACAGGGTGACTCACCCTCCCCTGGTGGTGCACATTGGGATAGGATGATTTGCTCTCCTATGGACAGGATGATTCGCTTTCCTGTGGACAAGATGATTCGCTCTCTTGTGGGACAAGATGATTCGCTCTCTTGTGGATAGGATGATTCGCTCTCCTGTGAACAAGATGATTCGCTCTCTTGTGGGACAAGATGATTCGCTCTATTGTGGGATATGACGATTCACTCTCCTGTGTAGCAGGATGATTAATTCTCCTGTGAGGTCTGGATGATGTGTTCTCCATGACGATTGTGTAACAGGATGATTAATTCTCCTGTGAGGTCTGGATGATGTGTTCTCCATGACGATTGTGTAGTAGGATGATTAATTCTCCTATGAGGTCTGGATGATGTGTTCTCCATGATGATTGTGTAGTAGGATGATTAGTTCTCTTGTGAGGTCTGGATGATGTGTTCTCGATGAAGATTGTGTAGCATGATGATTAGTTCTCCTATGAGGCCTGGATGATGTGTTCTCCATGGCGATTGTGTAGTAGGATGATTAGTTCTCCTGTGAGGATAGGATTGATTAAGTTCTCCTGTCAAGGCATCCTACCCATGTAGTCTGGGACTCATGGGAAGTACCTCTCATCTGATCAGTGAGCAGGAAAATGAGGATAGGGACCATAGTAGTACCGATGGACGCATCGCTGTATCTACCGTACTCCCTATGCTAGGATGACCTTCATTGATCTGGGATCAATGATACTGGTCTGGGACCAATGGTAGGAGTTGTACCCACTATGACATTGACTTTGGGTCAGTTGAGGACTGGTTTGGGACCAGTGGTACATACTCTAAGACTGACTTCGAGTCAGTAGAGTACTAGTCTCGGACCAGTGGTAGGAGTTGTACCCACTATGACACTGACTTCAGGTTGGTTGTGGATTGGTCTGGGACCAGTGGTACATGCTCTAAGACTGCCTTCGAGTCAGTAGAGTACTGGTCAAGGACCAGTGGTAGGAATTTTACCCCAAGGTCAACCTCAGTATCAATTCATAGCTCAAGGTCAACCCCAGTATCAGTATTTACCTCAAGGGTATCAACCTTAAGGTCAATACTCGAGTCAAGGTTATCAACCACCTCAAGGTCAATCTTATGTTCAAGGTACGGGAAATGTACCTTTCAATTATCAATCCTACCCTCAATCTGGTTATGGATCTCAATATCCTCAACCTGTTATGGCTCAATACCCCGGAATGAACATAGTGTGGGATCCATCGCAAGTTCAACAGATATTGCAGCCAAGCGTACAGTTGTCATCTCAAACTGGACAACCCTTAGTTGCTGGTCCATCCCAGCAACCAGTCCAGTCTAATGTTCAAACTTATGTACCTTCAGTAGTTACTCAGTCGCCAATTGCACCTAGTACTCCATCTCAAACGATTGCTGCAACTACCGCAACATCTGCTCCTTCCACCACACTTACTTCTAGAGTATCGACAGCTCCGGTTTCTACTGTCTCTGCAAGTACTCCTCAGAAATCTTTACCATTGTCTGGATCTACGATTCAAACTATGGTTCAGATGCCTGTAGGACAACCTGGTTTAAGTACGGTTGTCACTAGTCAACCTCAATTCACTTATCAACCGTACCAGGGACAGTACCAATACGGGTCTGTTGTCCAACAAACGGTTTACCAATATCAACCGTATCCTGGGTACACTTATCAACAACCTCAACAACCCCAGTACGGTCTGGTTAATCCTGGTTTTCCAGGAGGATATAATATCCCGAATGCGATACCTATTCCAAGTTATCTTGGATATCCTCCTCCTGGGACTGGTCTTGTGACCCAGAGTTTTAGGGATCCTAATCGGAAATTACCGTTTATCGCAACTTTGGATTTACTAGACTTGTCGCACCTAACGAACGATCCAATAAATTATCTTCCATTCTGGCCGCCAATGCCAAATAAGTTGCCCAGCGATATACCCAAGTTCGAAGATAAGTTTGGAGAGGATCCGTCCAATCATGTGATGACTTACCACCTCTAGTGTGCTTCAAATTCCATCTCGGATGATTCGATCCGCTTACGTCTTTTCCAGCATACGCTCATTGGTCTCACGGCCAAGTGGTACATTGAGTTACCACGAGCCTCTTTTTACAATTTTAGTCAGTTAGCTACGTCGTTCCTAACTCATTTTCAGTTGTCGGTCAGATATGATAATGGCACGGAGCTACTAACTTCACTAAAATAGTCGACATCCACTTATATTTCTGATCATATACATGAATGGATACGTCGACGACGATTAGTGAAAGTTTTTATCCCGGACCAAATCTTAGCTGAATGGTTTGTTAAATCATTATTACCGAAGATTACTGAAGATGTATCTAAGGCCGGAGTAGTTACTGAAGAGCAAGTAATTGCTTAAGCGCAGTACCTTGACTTAGTTTACACTCAGTCAGGTATGTTACACGAAAAGATCCCAGATCTTCCAAAGTCAAATCAAATCGTTGCTACTCCTTCAGGATCTCATGCTGCTAATGGCATGATTGGTACGGTAAATACTAAAATCAAGAAGAAATCTTCAAAGAATTCTTCGCCCATTATAACCTTACCATATTCCCCGACGGGAGAATCTTCTCCTGAAATTTCCACTGATATTCACGCTGTAGAGTCATCTACGACTAAATCAAAAAACGGTGGAAAGAAGAAAGGTAAGAAGAAGGGTAAAGCAGACAAGACTCCAAAGGAGAAAACAGAAAAGGTTGAAACCAATGACGAAAAGCGCAGACCTCGATATCCTTGTCTTATTTGTGAAGAAGATCATTTTACAAGAGATTGCCCTCATCGGGTCGAGGTTGTGAAAATCGTCAAAGGTTCCTCAACTCCTGCTGTTTTGAAAGATCCATTTCCAAAGCAGGAGAGTAAGATGATAGGTTCTTCCTTGGGTGCCACTAAAGAACCCATATTGATGATGTCTCATGTAAGGATTGCGACTCGATCGCAAGATTATGGTAGTAAAAGTCCTGTTGATGGATCGAAAGAAGCAGAATCTTCTCATTCAAATCCATCAACCTCAGCTCCTGGTTCCGATCCACTACAGATCGAGAAACCTAACCCTGACTTAGTAATAAAACTGCCCGCCAAGGGTGTACTTTGAAGGTCTGCTTTCAATCCACATGCGAGAGCGGCCCAGAATTACAACATTGTTGAGGATTTAGCTGTTTCACCCTTTAGAAGTGCTGCAATCATGCCCAGCACAACGAAAATTACTTTTGTCGGCTATAGGAGGTGTTGATGTTCAGGACCCGAACCTAATAATCTTTGATCTAGAAAATAGTACACCGCGTTTGCCTCATCAGATGGCTTTCTAGATCCCAGTGATAGTAAAAAATAGGCCTATTCATCGGACTGTAATTGATGAGGGAGCTTCCACGTGTATTATGTCGATACAATGTTGGAGATCGCTTGGTTCTCCTTCACTGAATCAATCCTTGACAATTCTTAAGGCCTTTGATGGCCGTGGGTTCCATCCGTTTGGCATTCTACAGGATTTGCCTATAGGGGTTGATGGAAAAACCGTTAGTCTAGATGTGGAGGTGGTTGATGCCCCTCTAGACTACAACCTTCTTTTGGGTCGAAGTTGGTCTTATGCTATGACAGCGGTCGTTTCATCGGTCTTCAGAGTAATAAAGTTTCCACATAATGGCAAGATCGTAACCATAGACCAACTGGCTTATTTTTCATCCGACCTAGCCTCTTCAGAGAGTATCCAGCATGTCGGTAAAATGACTATCCCTTATAAGGATGTTGGTGTAGGATTAGTTAAAGACGCCGGTTTACTGGGAACTTTTCCTTTTCCTCCAATCAATGCCATGTCTTCCTTCACATCTATTCATATGATTACTTCAAACACTATTATTTATGGCGATCCTTGGATTGTTCCTTCTGAATCTGAGATAGACTCATTTGGCGATGCAATGCTTTTGAGTCCATATGAAATTGCTTATGAAGCCGTGCAGTCTTTTTCTGACCCAAGTTCAACGAAAATCGACCAAATGAATGTGGTCCGTGAGGAATCCCTTTTCGCGTCAACCTCGGAGTTAATAACGTTTCCCGAATTTGTGTCATCTGACGAACAACTTTGTGAAGTTTTGTGCGTAGACGATTTACCATGGGAAGATCTCCATCATAGATCTTCATTTTTACCTGTGGATGATCGTTTTGAAAACTATTTCTCATCAATATTTACAGCTGAGTATGTCAAAGACGCTCAGAGTCCAATGAAACATCCTGATTTAGAGCTGAATTTGGGAAACATTTCTCGTACTATTCCCATTGACATTTCAGTGAAGCCTGGAATTGTTGAACACATTCATATAGGTGCCTCGTGTTCAGATGACGAAATTCAAACATACAAGGCCCTATTTCAAGAATTCCATGACGTGTTTGCCTGGTCTTACAAGGAAATGCCAGGAATTGATCCCGCCATTGTTGTCCATGAAATCAAGACTTACACGGACGCTAAACCCGTCCGGCAACGTCTGCGTCAGATTCACCCACGAAAAGCGGCTGCGATTAAAGCAGAAGTTGAGAAGCTGTTGAAAGCAGGTTTCATTTATCCGATCCCGTTAACGGATTGGGTATCGAATATTGTTCCGGTTAACAAAAAACAGGGAACAATAAGAATATGTATCGACTATAGGGATATCAATCGTGCTTGTGCCAAGGACAACTACCCAACGCCCTATATCGCTCAAATAATTGATGATTGTGCCGGCAGTGAAATATTTTCCTTTATGGACGGTTTTTCCGGTTACAACCAAATCAATATTCTACCTGCCGATCAACCAAAAACGACTTTCATTTGTCCATGGGGGACATTTTCTTATTGCAAATTACCTTTTGGGCTTAAGAATGCCGGAGCCACTTTTCAAAGGGCGATGTCTTATGCATTTCATGACATCAAGCACATTGTGCAACCGTATCTCGATGATTTGTCCGCTCACTCCTTACATCGAGCTGATCACCTTGTCCATTTACGAGTAATTTTTATGAGGTGTAGGCATTATCGTATACGGTTGAACCCACACAAATGTGTCTTCTGCATAGAAGTGGGATGATTGTTGGGGTTTGTAGTTTCAAAAGCCGGCATTCGTGTCGATCCCTCGAAGGTAGAGGCTATCATCAAATTGCCTCCTCCTTCGAGTATGCGCCAACTCCAAAGTTTGCAGGGGTAAGCAAACTTTCTATGCAGATTCATTCCTAACTACGCCGAGGTTACAAAAGTTTTTACACGGTTGTTGAAAAAAAATGCTCAATTCTCTTGGGATGAGATAGCTCAGCAATCTTTTGATGCGCTAAAGCACGCGTTGACCCATGCACCATTGCTGCATCCTCCCAACTACAACCAAGACTACTTTTTGTACCTCGCTGCCTCTCATTCCACTATTGGAATGGTGTTAGTTCAGGAAGACGAATTCGCAACAGAACATGTGATATATTATCTTAGTAGGACGTTAAATCCCACTGAGCTAAAATATTCGCATGTGGAGAAATTGGCCCTGGCAGCCGTTCAGGCTGTCCAACGTTTTCGTCATTACATTCTTCTCCGTAAAACTACAGTCATTTCGGATTACAACCCTATGATCTACATTTTGACTAAACAATTGCTAGGGGGAAAGTACTCTAAATGGATCTTTATCCTGCAAGAGTTCGACTTAGAGTTTGAAAAATCTAAGTCTAAGAAATCTTTAGTCTTTGCAGAGTTGATGTGTGACTTCCCGCGTGCTGACACAGAAACTGTGGCAGAGGAACCCATTGCGGACGAATCTTTGTTTGTCATCAGCACTTTAGATCCATGGTATGGGGATATAATCGTCTATCTCCAAACCCAATCCTTTCGGCCCGAAGCTTCAAAGTCGGAACGTCGGAAAATTCGATTCCAGTCCCAACAGTACAAAATTATTGGAGATACTCTTTATCACCGTGGGGCAGACTTGGTTTTTCGACGTTGCTTAACTCACGAAGAGGCAGAAAGGGTTTTGAACGACTGTCATTCTGGAGCGTGTGGCGGTCATATGTCTGGGTATGTCATAGCCTAGAAGGTGTTGCGTGGTGGCTACTTCTGGTCGTCCATGTTTAAAGATTGTATCATTGCGGTCCGAAAATGCCACAACTGTCAAGTGTTTGATCGCAAGATGTGCGCACCACCTGCTCCTCTCCACCCTATAATTGTCGTTGGTCCTTTTTCCAAATGGGGTATCGATTTTATTACATGTAACCCTCACTCGGCCAGGGGGCATGCGTATATCATCCTTGCGGTTGACTATTTTGCTAAGTGGGCCGAGGCAATGCCTACATTCGAGGCAGATGGCAAGACAACTACGATTTTCGTATTCAATCACATTATTGCTAGGTTTGGTGTCCCACAAGCGATAATCAATGACCATGGGCGCCATTTTCAAAACATTATGATGACAGAACTTACAGGCCAGCTTGGTTTGCGTCACGATAGCTCAACTCCTTATTATCCACAATCCAATGGCCTGGTTGAGTCTATCAACAAAGTTTTAGTTATCATGATCCGACGAATCATTGGTATTCATCAGTCAAATTGGCACAACATGTTATTTTCCGCGCTTTGGGCGTACCGAACCTCAGTGAAAACATCAACAGGGTTCACTCCTTTCCAACTAGTTTATGGTTTGGAAACAGTGCTGCCCATTGAATGCGAAATCCCATCACTTCAAATGGTTGTTGAATTACTTCCAGCTACTTCCGAAGAGGAGAAGCGTCTATTATACTTAGCTCAATTAGATGAGACTCGACGTGATGCTGCATTGGCAATCGGGACTCACGCAAAACGGATGAAAGCTCAGTATGATCGTAACGTGACCCCTCGAAATTTTTCGGAAGGAGACCTAGTGCTATTATATGATCAAGCTAACGATAAATTAGCTGCTGGAAAATTCATTCCTATGTGGCATGGGCCCTACATTGTCAAGCGAAAGCTAGCAAAAGGGGCCTATGAGCTGGTAGATTTTGATGGGGACTCTTTGGGTAAGCCCAGAAATGGACTTTACCTAAAGAGGTATTATGCTTAAATGATGGGTATAGAGATTTAGTTAGGTCAGTTTTTTCTTTCTAGCTGGTGTGTTTATTAGTATAGACAGTGTGCTTAGCTTAGAGAGTGTGTTTTTCGTCGTTATTCTGGCTTATCTTGGTTTTACTCTTGATATTGCAGATGTCGACGCCTCTCCAAACGTACATTGGATTCGTCGATGGTGCTTGTCGTAGTACACGGAATATCTCTTCCGCAGCTTGGGTTATCTATTCGCCCTCTTACGAGTTAGTTTCTATGCATGGGGTGAGCCTCGGTCAGACAACAAACAACATTGCAGAATACAGTGCAGTGATTGAGTTATTATCTGAATCTATTTCGTTTGGGATTCGGAGTTTGATAGTGAGGTTAGATTCTGAACTCGTTGTATTACAGCTTAATAGAGTATATGCCATTAGAAATCTATTGTTATTAAGGTTATTTTTGAGAGTGTGCCTCTTGGAACGTGAATTTGATTACATTGAATATCAGCATATTCCAAGGTCGTTAAATACATTAGCAGATGCAATTGCTTCTCGAATGTTAGACAGACATTTGCGATAATCATACATGTAAATTTAAAACATTTCATCGCACATGTTTAACAAGATAAGCTGGTAATAATGATATATATAGATAGGAGTGTGTCAAAATATACATCGTCTTCGATCATAGGTTGAAAAACACCTTATGATCGGCAAAAAAGGATAAGTACAAAAAACCAAAATGTCACATGTGTCTACAAAAAGTGACTAGCCAATCACTGGTGGTGCTCTCTATACGACACCACTACATGCGCTACCCTACACAAGAACCTCCTAAAAGGTCCTGGGACTACGACCACATAGCGCTGAAGTCTGATAGGGATATCATCTATAGTCGTCTCTGGTATGTCCGCCGTAAGACGCTCTAGGTCCTGTTCCAACTCGGCTAAGGTCTCTGCGGCCGCGTCCTGTGGGACCGGTACCGGTGCAACTGGTTGTCTCCTCTCGAAAGACCGGAGATTGGCCAGACGTTGTGGACCTACATCTGCATTTTGAAAGTTGTCACTGTCAGTTTTGAGACGATATAAAAACAACAAAATATAGATAATTTAAAAACTTGTGAAAAATGAAGTACGTCTGTCGTCCCGTTGTTCTCCCTGTGGAAGAACCATGTCCGGATCACCGCGAAAATCCACTTCGGCATAAGGAAAATCCTGGATCGCAAAGACCTGGTCCTCCAACCAGTGAAAGTAACCCGCAGGAAATTGGACAACTCCTGCTCCCTCATCAGGATGTCGGGCCATCACCGCAACCCATCGCATCAACTTTGGCTCCCGAGGAGGCCCAACCTCAACAGTGAGATGCTGCGGGATCAGCATCAGAACTCTCTCTAAGGCAAAGCTCACATCTAAAGGCCCATACCCAAAGGTCTTTAATTGCCAGTTCTTTGCCCTAGTCAGTTGGCCCTTCATATTGGCCAACACAGCGTCACACCAGTTGAAAATGGTGCCACGGAAGCAATCAATAAACATCCGCATTTGGGACCCGCTGGAAATGTGTAAAGCGGCTACGCCGCAGAGTCTGGTAACTGTAAAGGAAATTAACATAAGTTCAGGTCGGGATATGTATTTGATTTCTATCCCCTTATCCTGGTTCTGATTATTGCACCACTCTAGCCGGAGACTAGCAAGGGATTGGCCACCCGGCCTAGTCCCGAACAGAGACAGTTGCTTGCCCCTATTAAGCAAACCAGTGAGAAAATATATGTCTGAGGGCTCTATCTCGAGCTGGTGCCCTCCGATGTAAAAACATTGATCCTGAACATTCCATCTTTCAACCAGCCACTCTAAGAATCACACCTAGGCCCTCATGCCAGATATGGCCCAGTATTTGTAGAGACCGCATGCCTTCAAAGCATCAATGGAAGGTTGATGATCTATTGCGGCCAAATCGACATCTTCGTGTTCTCTTTCGTGCCAATCAAGTATGGTGGGCAATCTACACACCAGAAGACATCCATTAGAATTCACTAAATCAAAAATTAATGGTTCAAATTTGAGATTTGGGGGAGTACGCACCCCGCGTTCAGAAACAGAGCGTGGGTACACAACTGCTTTGAAGGTAGGTTGCGTACACATACCATTTTCCCAATGGAGAAAATGTCGGGGTACGTAGGTCACCCATGGGGCACCTGCGTACCCCGAAAAGCGGATCTTGAAACCCTAAAGCCCTGAAAAAATCAAACTAGGGCCTAAAATGAAATTCTAAGCGGATGAAAACAAAGAGGAGGATGTCGTGAAATACCTAAAAGAGACGGCGCTCAATTCCGACGGTCGGATTCTCTGCAAAGTCCACGGGAAGTTTCTTGCCAAAAGCCCTCTTCTCTCCCTCAACAGTAAAATGGTAAAAATGACATGGTAAAAGGTCTTTTTATAGGTTTTTTGGATAAATAAATGCTAAGTTTGTTTATTTATCACCATGGAAGGATATTTTTCAACGTATTTTTTCCTATCTTAAACAGGTATGAGTAATGTGTCATTTTTGTGCAGGACAAAAGGACTTTCAGGGAAAATTATCATTTTTCACGAACCAAAACATCAGAGTCATCTTTTAAACCCTTTTCTGACTCCTAAAACATGAAAAGATTGCCGATCGTTTCTTTTACAGTCGTTAAAACAGAATTAAAAGAAGGTCCCCTTATAGCCCTTTTCTGACCGTAAAAACAGGAAAAGATTGCCGGGTTTTTGTCGTTACAAACTCGATACTGGAAATAAAACGACGTGTCCTTGATCGCTTTTTACTTTTCAGGTTAGAGGAACTAATCATGAAAGTACTCCTTGGTCGCAAGATCAAGCGGTTCTCTCAAGTATTATTTTATACTTTTTCGGGCTTGGGAGACACAACTTTACGAAAAAGTTCAACCTGGAGTCTTCTTAAATTTTTTCAGACTCTCTAAAAATGAAAAACGCCGAGTTTCTCCTATACTGGACTCGTTAAAATTTCACAGTAAAGGACTTGTTCGATTACAAACAGGAACGGAGCACTCCTTCTTAGGGTTCGAATCAAAACTAAGTTGGACTCATCCCAAGGATGAGCTTATAATCAAGCATATGTTATCCTCCTCAAGCTTGTAAAAAATAAAGAGGTACTTGCCAGAAATGGTGGGGGAAAAGAGATAAAAATGAGCCTATTTGTTATCCTTTGTCTCAGAAGAAGCCTTATTACCACTCTTGAACATGACACTTTTCATTCACCTGGGTTGGGAAATCCTTTGCCTCACAGTTGATTAAACCACATTGAAAATTTTCAGCCGGGTATTAACTTTGGGTCAAGTGTCACCAAGCCATCTGTTGTGTCGTTATGTGTTCAAGAGGTCTCTGCATATAAACCATTCATCTGCAAAATACCCGTCATCCATCTTGACCATCCCTCAGTCAGTCCTTACAGCTACATTTCTTCAACTTGATCTATGATTTCGTGTTGTGGGCTTGCCTGCAATGAGTCGCTTTCTATCGACATCAGCACATTATCTAGAAAGATGACCTAGGAATCGTCAGTACCTTGAAATTTGCATGCATCAATGGCAGGTTTCTCGCCTTTGACGATGGTTTACATCATTGACTTTCGATCGAAGGATTCTGTGAAATGTTCGACATCAACTCATTCATTCACATCTCATGGATTTTACTGGGTACTTTGAGAACCATTGACATCACTAGTGGTCTCTCTCACACTTGTTAACAGTTTACATCACTGACTGGTAATGAAGTGGTTTCTACCATGTTCGACATCAACTCATTTATTCGCATGGATAGAATCGTACCTGTTCGGGAAGTAGAAATGAAGACCCTGGATCTAGTTTCCACCATCCAGGCTGCGAGGAGTTTTGTATTCATTACATAGTATACCAACTATAAACAGATGGCTGCGTCCATACTGTGTCTACAAAAAGTCTGTGATTACGATGTACTGCAAAATCATTCTTGTATCAGAGCAGTAGATAGTCAATTAGTTAAAGTTTTCAATCTGAGTATGGGAATGCCTACCTCAGCGATGATATGATCTTATATATGTATTTTGTGTTGAATACTTGCAGGTTCCGACTGGGCTCTCCACAAGATAATCCTTGAAATGATAAAGTACTTCACCCTTCCTAGATGATATGAAACCCTTATCTACTACAAGCTTCGCACTTTAGGGGGCAATCTGTTACACTAAAATTTATCACCATGACTATTTGCAGTTAGTATGGCTCCATCAACTGTCATACTATCCTCCTTGGCAAGTCTTATACCTCTGCTCTCCATGTCAAACTCCAAGAAAGAGGGAAAGTCATTAAAAATCTATATATCTCTGGGTACGCAGTTTCTCTTAGCCTTACCTGCATGTACGCACCCCAAGTTCACAATACCTGCGTACTTGTATGCTCTGTCTGTAAAGGAGAGGGTGCGTACTTCTGTAAAGGTCGAAAGGCACAAGTTTCACTCCAAAAAAGTTACTTGTAGTCATTTCTAGAGCATTCTAGAAGCTTGTTTGACGTGTATGGAGCGCCTCCAGATGGTTCATGTATCCTTATCAAAGAGGAACTTATCCCATCAAGAGGGGAGCTATCCCATCCAAAGAGGGGCTTATCCCATTGATGCTGGACCTGAATAACTTCCTCTAGAGCACTATAAATACATGCATTGGGCCAGAGGGAGGGGAGGTTGAAAGCTGAACATTCCTAAGGGTAGATGCTGCTGGAATTAGGACTCCCTTGTAAAGCTTGAGAGGAGAGATTCCCATCCTTTCCTAGCCTTATTTGAGAGTGGGTGAGCTGATCAAAGTAAAGGAAAACTCTTGCTGGACCCTAGGAGGGACCTGCACAACACTAAGGCTCAAGTTGTAATGGTTTCTTTTGTTTCCACTTAATACAAATGAACTCATTTTTCTCAACAGATTGTTATTCATGATTTGTTTCATATAGTCCTTGGTCTGTATGATGGATATGTATTGTTTTATGAGTTTATCAGGTGCTATTTAATCTTTTGGCATGTTAGTGAATGCAGGTTTCGAAGAGAAGGAGGAGCTCATCCGGATCGGCGAGGCTGGACTACTACAAAGCGTTGGACTAAAGGTATGTTAAAATCACCTTATTACTTGTATTCTCAATGCATGTTTAGAGAAAGGTAGTGTTTATTTGTCTTGTTTGTCACTAGAAAGCCTTTTCTTCTAGGGAGGTCGATTTTTTCCGCATTATCGACTCTTTCCACATGACAATGGTCCTTGTCATGTCCCTGGCCTTTGCACTTTACGCACCATACCTCCTCGTGCGCTTCTGGGTGAGCTTTCTTGTCTTGTTTCAAACTTTGCATCTCAAGGCACAAGTTTTTCAACTGCACATGGATATGTTGAACTCCCGGGTTAGGATCTTGTAATAGGGTCTCGTGCAGTCTCATCACGATCTCCAAGGCCTCGGCCTGAGTGGTTAGCTTCTGTTGTGACAATGCGTACCTTAGATGTGGCATTAGCGATGCTACAAACCATGCGCGGTGTTTCCCCTCCGTCAAGGTCATATTAGCTTCACGAATTTTACACTTCAGCCTCTGATCCAGCTCCTAGGGGATCTTGCTTGGAAGCATCGTGATTCCTTAAATCCAATTATCGACTGCTTCTCCGACTTTGGCCTGCTAAATTCTTTATTCAACGTAGCTTGTATATTCGTGATCCCTATGTTCAGATTGTCATTGGAATGCTTAATGTATCAAGTCAAAGCACGATCCTGCAAAGTGTTGAGCAGAGTTGTTTTCTTTATATTGTCATCCATGAATCCCTGCACTTCCCATACAGCCCTTATCACGAAACAAAACTAGTCTAGATCTTCGTTCCCTACTCCCTTGAACACTGGTAACTTTATCGCACTTGCCATATTGAACTGTGGTGGTGGCGGAGGTGGTATGGGCAAAGACGGGGGTGAAGATGGTGAAACTAGTGGTGGTGTAGGTGGGAGTCGTATGCATGGAATTCGCTGCTTTATCAAACTAACCGAACTTCTTGGTGAAACCTTCGCGAACTCTTCCTCACTTTCTCGCAGAGGTAAAATCAAGGGGCTAGTTTCTAGTTCTGCACTACCTTTGTTTCTGTAGATCCTCCCACTCTGCATAGCCCCAAACATCAATTTATTTGCATAACCTATTTTTCACACAGTAGCATTTTAATCCAAGTGTTCAAATATTTAACATACTTATTTGGCGGTCCTTTGAGGAAGCGTTGTTCTTCCTCGCTATAGTTGACTCAAGCATCTACCGTGAAGTCAGTGATGAATCCTCCTATAACTCAATCGAGCCAGTGATCCATAGCGTGCACGATCTTATCTTCCGATGCTTTCAGTCTACATACCAATTCCGGAGTCCACACAATAGGTTTGTCGAGTCTACACCTTCCTTAACTATTTGCTAGCTTTGTGATTGACTTGTACTACTCAGTGGGGAAGGATGCAAAGAAAATTTCATGGATCTTCATATACAAGTAGCAATCTAACCACTCTTCCTTTGATAGTCGTGAATTCCTATTTTCCTGCGTCGCAAACTCGTGAAATTTTCGGTCCAACCAATCTTCAATTCCTTTCTTTGTCGGATTCTAGTGATATGACATCAGAAATCTCTATGCAGATCCCGGTCCTCGCAACAGAATCATTTGTTGGCTTGTTGGGGCCTAACACAGGTTGGGAGTTAATTAGCCAAAAAAATCCTAGTACTACTGGCCCTTTCGGCAACAGTCCGCGAAGGGCGGACTGAGGTCTCACCCGGAGTAGTATGGTAGGGTACTAGAACTAGGTTTCTGCAACCTGGAGATGTTTGATGAGTTCGAATGGTCTGTGGTTTGTCCCTTCGCACAGGTTACTTCGCGCACTTCCCTATTCCTCGCGGCCTGATATACTACCTTCGCGCAGCTCTACCCAGGGGCTGTGCGCCGCATTTTGCACTATTACCTGAGATTGTGATTATATTCTTATACGAGTTAGTTATCTTCACATAAATAGAAGCCTTGTATTATATTCATTTGTACAACACATTTATATAAGTTCACGCTATTAGGGCCTAAATCTACCTCAGGCTGAGAAAGGAAAGTCTAGGGTAACATCAAACCACGCTTAACTTGGTAGCTAGCCCTACCAGGTCGGGAGAGGGCTCTCTCCTGGTCAATCTCGAAAAAATATGGGCAATAAAGCTTGAGATGACTGATGTAAAGACTAATTTTAGGCTAGGTATATGCTCAGAGGAGTTTGATTGAATTTAATGATGGTTTGTTGGATCAAAAGTGAAAGGCAGATTTGGGTCCGGGGAAATGGACACAGCCTTGCAGAGTTTTATGTGGGGCAAGGTAGGTAAATGGTTTAGTACTTTGAAATAAGTGAGATGGAGAGTCTTAAGACTGGTGAGGGGTTGGAGAGGGCATGAAACTATGAGGGATCCTCTTCAAACAGTAGAAAACATAAATAACTAAACAAACCCTAGGTAGAGTATTGCAACTTCAATGATTTCTACCTTTATCCTTAATTTATTTAGTTCAGCTGAAAAGAGAGAGATAATGGCATACATAAACACATGTAAGCTTGAAATATAGAATAAGAAACAATACCAAATCAACCTGCCACAAGAATCCCACAAAATGCTACAAACCCTGGTCTATTCCTTTGCCAAACTGCAGAGATGAATATACAATGCTGCTCAAAGTTTTCACAAAAGTCCAACCTTGAAAAATGACTGCAAAAGTAATAGATATAGGCAAAAAAAAACTCATGATAGGCTTTAGGGGTCGAATTCATGAGTTTAGGATTTGTTCCAACAAGATCTAAACTAAGAACTGAAAAGTAGGTAGTGGAACAGCTTGCCTCTAAAATCTAGGAAACTGATTCATTCAGTTCAAAACTACCTTTTCATGATGTATCTACCTCAATGAGTGAATTTTCCACATTTTTACATCAAATTCCATCAAGTTACATCAAATTACATCATGAGTTTTAACATGAAAGAGAAAAAGGTCAAACTGAGAAAAAACTGGGCGAAAAACAGAGTTTTTTGGCAAAAATGACAATTTTCCATCCTGTGCACTGCGCCACTACCCCTGTGCATAGCGCCTTTTCACGGCTGATTTTAGAGGCCTTTGCGTGCACCAAATTTGCTACAAGTAGGCTTGCTAGAAACTTCTATCTGTCTACTTTCCAAAATAGGTGGAATTTCTGAATTTGGTGTCCATTTTCCCCTCCAAAAGTGAGTTCTCCCAACACTGCTTCCTGTGTGTCTAAAAAGGGGCAGAAAAAGAATTTTTGAGGAGTTTTTGACCCTTTTGGAAGCTCAAAAATTGACAAAAATTTCTGGCCATTTCTGGAAATTCATAATTTTGCATGAAGAATCCAAAAATGCTGAGTTTTCCTCTAGAGGAGGTCCCTAGAAAAAGCGAGTGCCAGGTGGCGCTACCCACCAGGCAGAAAAATCTATGTTTTGCTTCAAAAATTCAAAATTGACAAAAATTGTGCCAAATTTCTTGAAATTTGGGCTGAGTGACCTACATCAAGTGCTATGTTGGGCTAAGGAAGCCTCAGCCAAAATCTTGAGCTTGTCTTGCTCTTTTTTCCTCCTCAAAGTTTTCCTCAACTTGGCCTTCAAGGTCCTTATCCTTGCTTTGCAACTTTTGTTTCTTGCCAAATAGTGATAGGCCATGTGCCTCAACATGTCCTTCTCCTTGTTAGCCTTGTCCAGTAGCCTCTCCAAGTGCATGCTCATCTTCTCCAACCAAGACTCCTTGTCATTTTCTATCTCTTGTTCAATGGAAGCCAAAGTGACATGGTCCTCTTTGTCATCTTGTTTCTTCAGTTTCAACATTTCTAGCTCCATTACGCTTTTCTTATCCTCCAACTTTTTGTTCTCTTTATTGTTTGTCATCTATATCATCCTTGTGCATCTTCTCTTTGCCTTTGCTTTGCTTCTTATGTTTCTCCATAGAACTATCACTAAGTGTCTCTTCCTCATAGTCATATTCACTGTCTCTTTCCATAATGCTTGTCTTAGGAAAATGACGAGATAAAGGTATGGTGAAAAAAATGATCATGAAATAGGAATGAAAGAGGACAATGGTGATGAGTATGAAGAGATTTTACTCTTGGGAAATGAAATTAGGGAAAGAAGGGAAAAGTTTTGGGAGATTAGGGTTTAGTGAGGGATTTAGGGTTTTATGAGGGAATTAGTTACTTTAGGGGAGTGGGATATGGGAAGATAGGATAAATGGAGTGTATTAGGGTAATTAAAGAGTGAAAAGGGGTTCTGATGATGGCTACAGGGTTTTTAGGGAATGATAGGGTCTAGATAAAGGGAATTAGGGTTTGGGAATAGTGGGAATTTGATAGGGTTTTCGGGCTTTGGGGATAGGGGGTAGGATGAGTGAAAATGAGAGAGGGAAAGGGAAATGAAATGAGGAAAATTTAGTTAAGGGGATGTGAAAATGATATAGGGGAATAAGACAGCAAAAAGGACAATTTTGCAAACCCTAGGCGATTTTTATAATGTAACTGTGCAGCAAGTAGGGTTTGTTTTTTCACCTTTTAAAACACCATGAAGGATGAGTAAATCTTTTGAAATGGAAAATTAGAATGCTTCAATTACTTGTGGAATAAATTTTTCAAGATTTTGGAGCTTTGCAAGATGATTTGAGTGAAATTTGGGCTAAGCAGGCAGGTGCGCCGCGCCACTACCCAGGTGCGCTGCACCAAGGAACAGGTGCGTAGCGCCTTTTTGCAGACAAGTTTTGGAGGCCTTCGCAGTGTCCAAATTGGGCACGGGATAGCTTGTTGGAAATATTATTGAGTATACTTTCCAACACAACTTGAATTTTTCAATTTGGAGTTCATTTGCTCTATCAAAAGTCAAATCGCCCAAGAGTGGTAAACATTGTGCAAAATGATGCTGCCTAAAGGGAGAGTGTTGTTGCAATCAACTTTTGAAGGTCTTACTCAACACCAAATTGAGCTCATGATAGCGCATTGGAAATATCTTTGTGTCTAGTGATCATTTGACTCATCAACCAAGTCATTTGGCCAACAAAGCTAGGAAAAATCTTGATGTGTCCAAGGTCACTTCAGAGGTGCATCAATTCTTCTGAGGCAACTGAATTTTTGACATATCGCTAAAACCATAATACCTGTGTAAAAAGTGAAGGAGGTTTTTCTTCCATGTTCTATTTTGGAAAAAAAGCTCTCTTAGTTTCTCTAAATTCATGTTGTCTTGCTCAGAAACATCATTTGAGTAAAACCTACCCCGATGTGTGGAACAAGGGATTTGTCGAAATGAAGGGAAATGAAGGGGATAAGGGGCTTCTAAATTCTTGAGGAAATTTTGGGAAGTAGGGAGGGATGTTAGGAAATAGAGGAATGTGGGATTTCAAAGATTGAGTGAGGGGAAGGGGTCTAAAAGGACAAAACACAGGCCTAGCCTAGAAAATTGTCAAATTATAGCAAGAAACTAGGGTTTGTGGGAAGATGAGGAATTTGGGGGATCTCGGTGATGGGAAGTGTTTAATAAGGTACATTAAGGATAGGGGAAGGTGTATGAGCATCGGGATGCAAGCTCTGTTGATGATTTTACCATACAAGAGAAATTACCTTCAAAACGCTAGGAGAGGGAAATGAGTCTTACCTAGTGTTGGGCCGTTAATATGCCATTACTATTATCACTTTTGAATGCTTATTCCACCCATTTCCACTATTCTTCATTATGTCATTTATTATAATTGATTATATAAATCCATTTTATGATGATTTATGCTTTTATGAACAAATGTTATTTATTCTCCTTTATTTTGAATAAATTGATGATTATGCTTGATTTTATCAATGATAGTTTTAATAAATTGGTTGTAACATTGTTCACCATTTTTAGCCTCCGATACAATTTCCAGATTGAAGATTTGATCATTAAAAGTGACAACTCAGCAATTCACTGGAATAAGAAGTGACAGTTTTGCGATTGAGATTCTTGGCAAATAAAGAAGAATCTGGAAAATTTGGAACATGGGTTTTGTCCAGAACGGACCAAATTAACTTAATTAGAGAACGGTTTGCCCAAATTCGACTTGTATTGAGAGAAACACAGGGTTCTTTGAGCACAATTTTCTCAGATTTGTTGTTGCGGCCGTCCTCCAAATCTTAGCTGCAAAGCCAAAGTCGCCTTGCTCTTGTTGATCAATTGGTTAGAAACAATCCAATTTTGTAATAGAAATCATGTTGTACTTATCTTTATTGTAACTTCTCTCTGATCTCTCTCTATTTAAATGAAAACAAAGATCAGAGAGAAAGGGGGAAAAATGATGGAAAAATGGGAAGAGGATAGCTGAGAGAATGCAGAACTAGGAATGATAGATTCAGAATAATAGATTGAGAATTAGAGATTCAGAATTAATGATTCATGACAGGATGGGAGGAAAAAGGGATTGTGGCATTTTGTAATTCTCAAAGCTTTTGCTGTTGTAATGATTTCACAATTTGGTGATTAATATATGATTTGGGAGTTTTTGTTCATTCCTCTCATCTGAAGTAGCCCAACAGCATCCACTGGCGGCTAAGGGCCCAACCTCTGGTGGAGTACGCTGTTGCTGTATTATATCCTTACGGTTTATGTGTGGTTTTGCTTATCAACTCTATTTGGTAACCTGATATGTTCTGTTACATCACAGCTCTGTTACATTTGATTTACTGAGTAATGTCATTTCTGAAGACAAAACCATTATATTGACTTGGTAACGCATTGCTATTCTTTTAATCATTGATTTAACATTGTTGATCCTTATAGAATGTTATTGCTATTCAATTACAGTGTAACCATGTTGTAACACTCTTTAATTGGTATTACTGAACTCATCTTAGAGATTATATTTCCTTGCGATTGTTGAATCTATTGACGTTGTTGTTCCATTATAAAATACAATCGTATTATTTATAACTAAGACTGATAAGTGGATTACCAAGAGCATATTACCATTAAGGTGTGTTGTGTGTTACGTTGCTGTGTATTTCTGTTTGGCTTTCAAGCGTTGTTCCGTATTTCATCATTAATCAATGTTGTTCTATTTCTGTGTGCTATTCGATTCATCCTTCAAGATAGAAGATTGCTATTTGATTTATGTAGGACATGATTGTTGCATTTATTTTTGTAGATTAAGGTGGTGTTGTTTATAAGAATTAGTTTTCGTTACATTTCCTAACTGTTGTTCCATTTCTTGTTATTCGGAATATCTTTGCTTTGGTGTTAGAAGGTCTAAGACTGTAGTGAACATTGACATATGCTGTCTAGTTCCCAGTTTGATGATCTTTCTTTTGAGTGCCTTTTCAATTGCATCAATCTCTAGAGGAATGAGTTATTGCTACTGTATCCTCGATTGATGGTTGTTTGAGTGAATGATTTAATTATAGAGCATTTGAGTTTCTTGTTGTCTTAATTAGATTTTATTTCAAGCATTCATTTACTTTTGTATTTTAAGCACTATACTGCAAAACATTACTCTTGAGTAAATAGCCGCCTCAGACTGAGTACACTCTTGGAATAAAAAGTCGTCCCTGGGTTGAAAATTAATGTGAAGGTAATTAGGAGTTAAAAAGACACCTTTTTATTGCTCAACATTTTGGCGCCATTGCCGGGGAGAGTGTAGCCATTTTTAAAGAGTAGTGTGCATCTGATGAGTGCCTGTTAGGAAAGAGTTGGGTATTAAAAACGGAAGGTAAGAACCTGCGTACGGAGCATGTAGAATCCCTGCTCCCCCACCTACTTTCCAACAAAACTATTAAAGAACTTAGGGTAGAAATAGATGTTTGAATTTTTGTATGAATGACTAAAAAAAAAAAATAGAAATTTTGAAAAACAAATCTCATGATTTTTCTCAAGTGGTGATGTAAGCACCACCCATTTCATTAACCAATTGGCAGGAACATTTGAAGAAGGAGCCTTAAAGAAACACATGAAGAACATCTTATATTATGGTAAGAAATGACTCACATTTCTACTTTTGAATTTCCTATCAAAGATCTAGGAGGAGTGACACAAATGCACATAATTCCCCCATCTTCTCTACCAAATTTTCATGGTTTAGCAAATGAAGATCCAGATACATTCTTATTTGAGTTCGAAACACTTTGTAGAGGATATGATTATTGTACTAATGGTCAAATATTGAAAGTGTTTCCTCTTAATCTAAAAGGAGTAGCTCTCCCATGGTTCATGAGCCTAGGTGGGAACTGCATCCAAACATGGGAGGACATGAAGAACATATTCTTGAAGAAGTACCAAGACTATTGCAAGACCAATGAAGATATTTTCAATATGATACAAGGGGAAGATGAAAGCTTGGAGGACTATGTAGAGAGATTTCCTTACAACCATCAAAAATAAAAACATAAGCATTTGGAAAAAGAGATCTTAAAAACACTCCTACTCAAAAGGAATAAAAGATGAATTTTTAGAACTCTTAAATCTGATAGGAAAAGGTGATGTTTTTGAATTGTGCATAAGGTACTCAAGAGGAATCTCCAAGGCTAGTAAGAATTCTAGAGATGTTTGTTCTTTCTTTTCCAAATTTGCTACAAGAATAGGGAACATAAGAGCTGAAATCAATGTTTTATTTGAAAATTTTAAAGTTAACTTTATTAGCTCTCTAAATGCAAAATTGGATGCTTTGCAGGTTCATAAAAATCAAGAATTTGATGAAGTGTTTTGCCCTCATGACCGAAAGGAGCAACCCATAGATGGTTGTTCTTCCTTATCTAGGATGGAAGTATCATTTCAAAGAGATGAGGAAGCTGCAACAAGATCAAAACCATGGAAATCATGGCCTATAGGTATGGTTCAAAACACTTCTTCTCCATTATCTTGCTTGCATAATCCATTATCAAATACTCACATGTTAGAGCAGCCATGTCAATCTCAATATAACCACCACCAATTTTGTCTACAAGTTTGGCATGGTTCACCTTATGATTACATGACTACTATCCCTCATCTTGTAGCACAAACATATTCTCCATATTTTTCACTAGCTCTTCCACAACATCCTGCTTGCATAGCAAATTCATCCACTCAACCCAACCAACCACATCATCACAATGCTCCATTCCTTACACATTTTCATGCTCAACTAATTCCACACCCTCACCATAATAAACCAGTACAACATGCTTACAATGTTGAACTACAAAATTTAGCCACCCTTCCCACCCATTCTATCTCACATGCACCAATGGAGAAAACTTGTAATGAGATTCAGAATTTTTCAAATTCAAAAATTGTAGAAGTTATGGAAAAAAATGAAGTTTCTTTTAGTTTGCATCAATAAGCCATTTTAAAAGCTCAAGAACTTCATGATATGATGGCTATGGGAAATCAACAAAGTAAAGGATATATTGAAGATTTGTTTCACTCCATCATTTGTTTGTAGCATCACTCCATACTTCAACAATTTTTGATACCATTTTTTCAAGGGAAGTTGGCTTCTCATACCCTAATATTCATTAAGATGTATTTTTCAAATTTGGGTATGTGCATACATGAAGCCTTATTTCGAAAATGGCTCCACTGGAAGTAATCATATACATAGTCACATTCATTTTTCAAATCAAAATAGGTTAGTGTAGAAAATAAAATAAATAAGGGAATAAATAAATGTATTTTGTTTTGTTTTTATGTAAAACTAGTTGTTTTTGTTGCAACATGCTATCGAAATCAACATCGGTGATAAATGTTTCAATTCATTTGTGTATGTAGATGATTTATAATGGAAATAATAGTTTTACAAACACTCATTTCATTTTTATCACTAATTTGAAAAAATGCTTGAATATCATTTTTTTGGCTTGCGGGCTTGATGAAATTTCTGAAAAATAGTCGGGACAGTCATGTTTTGAGGGACCAAATGGCTATATTTTTAAAACCTGTTTCTATACTAGGTAGCCCTTGATGTATACTTTCTAACCCAATTTGAAGCACTCAATTTGGATTTGAAACGAAAAAGTTAAAAACAAAACATTGACGGGGTGTCTAGCGGATAACTCAGGAATAGAGTTGGGACAGTCAGTTCTTGGGGGACTAGATGTTTGAATTTTTAAACCCTGTTTCAATGGTAGATTCATATATTAATCTAGCTTACAATTCAATTGGAATCACTCATTTTTTATATCATATGAGAATGTTATGACCAAAATACTGACTGTCTATCGTAAATTAGCACTCTTAAAACTCTGTCTTTCCGGCTGTTCCTTAGAATATTTGATCTATCAATTCTTTGTGTCTTCAAAACCTGTTTCTATTGGAGATAAATAAATGAATCTAATTTCATTTCCAATTTGAATCATTCAAATCCGACATCGAACGAAAAATTTATGCTTGAGATATCAACTGTTGGTCTAAGCTGGGTAATCGAAAATGACTTTGTTATGCAGGTTGTTCTAACTAATATTGACATATCATATCATTGAATTTTTAAAACCTGTTTCTATTGGAGATACACCTTTGAATTAAATTTCATCTAATTTTGGAATCACTCAATTTGGATGAAAAACAAAAAAGTTGTGATTAAAACACTGCTGGTTAGTATGGTTGACCACTGCTCTCCCGCAGGTGACAAATAACTTTTACTTTGTTATTTTCTCAGTGAATTTGTTATACATAGTAACTACTTGTTGTTTCTTTTGCATAATTCTTGGCCCGATCACCTCTCTTTCTCCATGATTTAATGTTTTATCGCAGGTAGACACTCGTTTTTTGCAGGTCATGGGAAAATAAAGAAGGTCAATTTATGGACGAGTGATTTTTGAAAGAAATAAACAAAGGAATTTCATCCAACTCATTACCCAATGGATTCATAATAGAAGAAATGAAGAATTGATTTCAATTTTAAGATTCATGTCTTATCACTGCTGCCAAAAAATTTTTCAAAGAGATCATTTTTTTTTATATAATATCATAGCTGTTGTAACTTAATTTATTTATTTACATACTGTTTTTAAATAAAATGTTGTTTCTTTTTTTATTTCTCTTATATTTTATGTTTCAGGTGTTGCTTCATTCAAACTGTAACCCATCCTCAACATTAATACAATGAACAACGAATTCATTCTTTGCATGCTTGCATTTTATGCTTGTGCATTTTGTTGTTCCTTTTCTGAAGGGACAACATTTGTGTGCACTTTTGTTGTTTTTGCTCTTCCTTTTCCAAAGGGACAACATTTTCGTTTTGCTGTTACTTTTTCAAAAGAACAACACCTTTTGTGTCAGCTGTTCCTTTCCCATGGTTCATTTTGCTATTCCTTTCCCAAGGTTCACTTTGTCGTTCTTTTCCCATAGTTCATTTTTCTGTTCCTTTTCCATGGTTCATTTTGTTGTTCATTTGTCTGTTCCTTTTCCATGGTTCATTTTGTTGTTCATTTTCCACGGTTCATTTTGCTGTTCCTTTTTCACATTTTTCTATTCCTTTTCGAATGGAACAGCACTTCTGCACTTTCACTTTTTGTTGTTCATTTCTGAATGGAACAACACTTCTGCACTTTCACTTGTTGTTGTTCCTTTTCGAATGGAACAACACTTCTGCACTTTCACTTTTTGCAGTTCCTTTCCGAATGGAACAACACTTCTACACTTTCACTTCGCTGTTTCTTTCCGAATGGAACAACACTTCTGCACTTTCACGTTTTTTTGTTCCTTTTCGAAATTGAACAACACTTCTGCACTTTCACATTTTGTTGTTCCTTTTCGAAATGGAACAACACTTCTGCACTTTCACGTTTTGTTGTTCCTTTTCGAAATGGAACAGCATTTCTGCACTTTCATGTTTTGTTGTTCCTTTTCGAATGGAACAGCACTTCTGCACTTTCACGTTTTGTTGTTCCTTTTCGAAATGGAACAACACTTCTGCACTTTCATGTTTTGTTGTTCCTTTTTGAAATGAAACAACACTTCTGCACTTTCACGTTTTGTTGTTCCTTTTCAAATGGAACAACACTTCTGCACTTTCATGTTTTGCTGTTCCGTTTTGAAATGAAACAACACTTCTGCACTTTCACATTTTGTTGTTCCTTTCTGAATGGAACAACACTTCTGCACTTGCACGTTTTGTTGTTCATTTCTAAAAGGAACAACACTTCTGCACTTTCACATTTTCGTTGTTCCTTTTCAAAGGAACATCATTTTTGCATTTTTTTGTTCCTCTTAAGGAACAACACTTTTTCACATGTGTTTTCTTTGTTGTTCCCTACACAGAACACCACTTCCTTTTTGAGTGTTTTTGTTGTTCTTTAAAAAAAGAAACACTTTGGGAATATTTTCGAGAGTAATCCTTTCTTCCTTTTGTGGAATTATTCCTAGTTCAACTCAACCACATTTTACTGATTCCCTTTCATAGCATGAAGTACACTACTTTTATGAGGACAAGAATTATGGATTCTATTGAAGTGAGTTAATATCATTCACATTATGATCTTTAACAGGACAACTCCTTGATGATATATTATTTTCAAAATTGACACAATTATTTATATTCCACTTTGCTGTATTGTTTTCTGTTATACATGATATTGATTGATCGTCTTAATACCATGCTGGTTCCACCCTTCCTGGTTATAATCTTCTCTATCTATAATAAATGAGATTATGGGTATATTTTTTTTTCTCTATTGACATGTTCAACTTCTTCCACCATCCCTACTCTTAAGGAGTACTGAGCCTCCCTCTTTTTATCATAAAAATGTGTAATAACAACAAAATTTTGTTCGCAGATGGAGGATAGGGGGTCTCATTACGATCCAACCTACCATGTTCACAACGCTGTAACAAAGTGACATTCCCATTATGGCCACCACACCAAGGTTATGATCCATTGGATAGCCAAATTATCCTTGGAACAGGAGGTCTCATCATGAGCCAACCTGATCACTTTTGCTACATCCTAGTGAATGGCAGTGTGGTTCTCTGGTTACGACGCTAGCACACTGATCTCTTCTATAGAACAGTATTGGAACTCTCTATTTATAAATTGAGGATCCTAGCTCATATGGGTTAAAAAGCAACCCTGTCGAGGCTATGGACACCTGCTGGCAGCAGAGGCTCTACTTATGGTATTGAAGTTATATCTTATCGTCAATTATTACTATAATACCCTTTTCTTATTTTTCCTTTTTATCAGAGAAGTTATTTCCATAATTTTCCCTATTTTGAACCTTTACGCATGAGAAATTGTTTTTAGATCAATCGCATCATTTTTCAGCTAGAATACCGTTAGTAAAGCATCTTTTTGGCATATTGTCGTTCTTTTTCTTTTTCATAACTTATCATCAATCCAAAATTTCCTATCTCTTATTCATAACTATCTTTACACACTCTGCTCTCATTATAACCATAGCTCTCGTGGTCCTATCATTGATATGTGTACTCTCCTTCATTTACTGTTGTATTGTTCATTCTTGTGCCTTGCCGTCAGCACAACACCTTTCATATGCTTTATGGTCATGGAATCCCTTTTCCAGTTGGAGGGGGGAATGTATGCATTATGGGATTGCATGCGATATGATTACTGCACTCTGCCATAACTTGTTGATTTGATAAAATATTAGTATTGCATGTATACAAAAATTTTTTCTGGTTGAAATTTTTGCATACATCTTAATCTGTTGCTATTCAAAACTAACACTATGGATTCAAAAACACTATATGCAAAATAGTGCTTTGTTTACAGGAAAACAACAAGTATGGGCAGAATTCTATTTGCAGCATGACCACATTATTGCAACAAACAAAATAGGCTCGTGAACATGAACAATTGTTCAGACATGATGTACTTGCCTGGATTCAACCTTTTGCATCACTTTCAGCACCAACTCTATCTACATCAGCTTCAACAAATGCCAGTCCATATATGTCATTTTGGAGGTAAAACTTGAGGTAAAATAGCATAATTTTTTGATTTATTACGAATTTAGGAGAATTTTATGAACATCCATTTTGAGCATCATTTATCATCGTTCATTCCACATCTTTACCACTTCCCATTTTTTTAGCAGCATATCATCTTTCAGTTTGGGGGAGTGTTACTTTCATTCATTTCTTTCTCATGACCATGTCTTTATCATCCATTGTTATTCTTATTCCTTCTCAACACCTCCCTTATTCCATGTTGTTTTACACCAGGCATAGAATTCAACCGCTGGTAGCAACCACCTCTATTTGTTTTCTAGCATCGCATGAGGACATGTTAATTCTTTAGAGAGGGGGAAGAATTTCTACGCATGATGGATGTTTTCTACTTTCTTCCTCATTTAAGGCATACAATTTCATTTTTATACAGTGCAGAAATTGATTTCCATAATATTTTTAAAACTATGAACTCAATTCTTGTGATTTCTGGAAAGCACAGACGTATCATTAAAATATACAAACCCAGAAAATTTTAAGTAATATTGGTTCATAAAATTTCGGAAATCATGCACTCTCACCTACAACCATTTTGTTTATATCTCATGATCCATACATCAAAATGATCTGATTTTTGGATCATAGAAGCATTAATATAGTTGAAATCTACTTGCACAATTTCAACAAAAACTGGTTTGTAGTTTTTGGGAAAATGGTTAATGAAGGTTGTTGTCACTTATATCATATTTTGTTGCAACTTCATTGTTATGCCTTCATCAAGATTGCTAAAATTGAATATTCATTAATTAAGGAAGCATTCATTTGTTCTATCAATTTCATAAGTTGGGATGAACAAATTTTTATTGCTTGGTTAACACATGGGTTTTGTCTTCGGGTTGCATGAAGACATGCAATATATTCAGTTTTTGTTGCCTGAGGACATGCAACATATTGAGTGTGGGGGTATGTTGGGCTTTTAATATGCCATTACTATTATCACTTTTGAACTCTTATTCCACCCATTTCAACTATTCTTCATCATGTCATTTGTTATAATTTATTATATAAATCCTTTTTATGATGATTTATGCTCTTATGAACAAATGCTATTTATTCTCCTTTATTTCTAATAAATTGATGATTATGCATGATTTTATCAATGATAGTTTTAATAAATTTGTTGTAACATTTTTCACCATTTTTAGCCTCCAATACAATTTCCAGATTGAAGATTTGATCATTAAAAGTGCCAACTCAGCAATTCGTTGGAATAAGAAGTGACGGTTTTGCGGTTGAGATTCTGGACAAATAAAGAAGAATCTGGAAAATCCGGAACATGGGTTTTGTCTAGAACTGACCAAATTAACTTTAGTGAAGAACGGTTAGTCCAAATTCGACTCTATTGAGAGAAACATAGGGTTCTTTGAGCACAATTTTCTCAGATTTGTTGTTGTGGCCGCCCTCCAAATCTCTGCTGCAAAGCCAAATTCACCTTGCTCTTGTTGATCAATTGGTTAGAAACAATACAATTCTGTAATAGAAATCATGTTGTACTTATCTTTATTGTAATTTCTCTCTGATCTCTCTCTATTTAAATGAAAACAAAGATCAGAGAGAAAGGGGCAAAAATGATGGAAAATGATGGAAAAATGGGAAGAAGATAGCTGAGAGAATGGAGAACTAGGAATGATGGATTCAGAATAATAGATTCAAAATTAGAGATTCAGAATTAATGATTCACGATAGGATAGGAGGAAAAAGGGATTGTGGCATGTTGTAATTCTCAAAGCTTTTTCTATTGTAATGATTTCACAATTTGATGATTAATATATGATTTGGGAGTTGTTGTTCATTCCTCTCGTCTGAAGTAGCCTAGCAGCATCCGCTGGCAGCTAAGGGCCCAGCCTTTGGTGGAGTACGCTGCTGCTATATTATATATTTATAGTTTATGCGTGGTTTTGCTTATCAGCTCTATTCGGTAATCTGATATGTTCTGTTACATCACAGCTCTGTTACGTTTGATTTATTGAGTAATATCATTTCTGAAGATATAACCATTATATTGACTTGGTAACGCATTGCTATTCTTTTAATTATTGATTTAACATTGCTGATCCTTACAAAATGTTATTGCTATTCAATTATAGCATAACTGTGTTGTAACACTCTTTAATTGGTATTATTGAACTCATCTTAGAGATTATATTTCCTTGCGATTGTTGAATCTATTGACGTTGTTGTTCCATTATAAAATACAATCGTATTCTTTATAACTAAGACTGATAAGTGGATTACCAAGATCAAATTACCATTAAGGTGTGTTGTGTGTTACGTTGCTGTGTATTTATGTTTGGCTTTCAAGCGTTGTTCCGTATTTCATCATTAATCAATGTTGTTCTATTTATGTGTGCTATTTGATTCATCCTCCAAGATAGAAGATTTCTATTTGATTTTTGTAGGACATGATTGTTGCATTTATTTTTATAGATTGAGGTGGTGTTGTTTATAAGAATTAGTTTTCATTACATTTCCTAGTTGTTGTTCCATTTCTTGTTATTCGCATTATCTTTGTTTTGGTGTGCAGAAGGTCTAAGACTATAGCGAACATTGACATATGCTATCTAGTTCCCAGTTTGATGATCTTTCTTTTCAGTGCCTTTTCAATTGCATCAATCTCTAGAGGAATGAGTTATTGCTACTATATCCTCGATTGATGGTTGTTTGAGTGAATGATTTAATTATAGAGCATTTGAGTTTCGTGTTGTCTTAATTAGATTTTATTTCAAGCATTCATTTACTTTTGTATTTTAAGCACTATACTGCAAAACATTACTCCTGAGTAAATAGCCGCCTCAGACTGAGTACACTCTTGGAATAAAAAGTCGTCCCTGGGTTGACAATTAATGTGAAGGTAATTAGGAGTTAAAAAGACACCTTTTTATCGCTCAACACGTAGGCACAACTGAAGCATGAAAAAGGTGTAAAATGACCCATTGGAACCTGAAATGATGATGACAACTTTTTGAATGATGGTACACTCAGCTGAATGGTGGCATGGACCGACATTTGGAAAACTTTGGAAGGAGTGAACACAAACCCTAGACCTAATACCTAGTGACCAAATTTTACTTGAAAACTCACTGAAATGACAAAATTTTACTTTGACACTTTGAGACCACTTTGTAAGAGCATATTTGATCATTGGAGGAATTTTTCAAAGACTGACACTAACATTGGTTCCAATGGGGATGGTAGCTCCTTGGAGGTGCCAAGAACCGCGGATCTTTGGGAGAGCAGATAAGTGCCTTTATCCATTGGGCAATGGGGTCAATAACTTTAAAACATCCAAAAACCAATTACAATGAAACTTTGACTCAAGACTCATAGTTGAACTGACTAAATCAAACCTAAAACAAGACTCTTAAAAGTTGAAACTGAACACTTAGTTAAAACTATCTTTAAACTGACTGAAACTGTTGGGTCCCTATAATACTAGTGATTAACCCATTACTATTATAGTTATACCCCTTATTTATATTTTTGTGCGCCTATTACCCACATATTGTTATTTTTGTGCCCCATAGAATCCCTCTATTATTATTTTTGTGGCTTTATATTATTATTGTTAGGTCGGCTGGATTATATTGTCTCCTTAGACTCCTATATATAGAAAGGAGGTTTTGTCATTTGTATCATCCAAGAATTGTTCATTTATGTAATGTAAAGGAGGTTTCCCCCTCGAAGAGGCTGAATTATAAGGCGTGGATCTCTCTTTTCTATCTTTTTGTGAGCTGGTTTCATAACATTTGGTATCAGAGCTTTGGATTCTAGGGTTTCGCTGCTCCAAACAGGTCATCGTGGCATTTTCGCTATAACTGTTTTTCTGTGACGTTTCAGAAGTCGCAAAAAAAACCCATTTGAGAAGCAATCGCGCTGAACCTTGGGTCCAAATTGCAGAGTTTTGTTCGTGACATGTTCGGAGATATGATCTGAGGAAGTTGGTCTTTTTGCAGACTCCTGAATTACACTCAAAACAGGTGACCTGGGGAAAATCGTCATAACTTTCTTTCTGAGCATCGGATTGAAATTTCGTAAGAAGGTACAGAAAAAGGACGGACTGTAGTTTTCTTTTATATATTTTTCACAGTCAAAGGTTGAAACAGTGACACGTGGAACGCTGTACAAGTTCGCTCTACTGAACTAGTCTATAATCAAGTCACTGTGGGAGATTTCGCATAACTCTTCCTTGGAGAATCCAATTTGGGTCAGACTTGTGGCATTGGAAAGAGGAAATAGAGGGCTACTATAGGTCACAAATTGAGAACTAGATAATTAGAAAGTACAGAGATACATCGGAGGCAATATCGAGCTCCTACAAAGTGAAAAAAGGTGTGTAGATTTTCTTTAATTTTTGCTTAAGCTTGGTTTGAAAATTTATTTTGAAGGAATTTAAAGGGCATATTAGAGAAATATTATCGGTAACTGATGCCCTGAGGAAAGAAAATGCAAACACCTAGTAAGGAGCCTGAAAGCTCTAGCATGACTCATGAAGAAGAAGAAGAAATGCTACATGATATATCAAAAATACAAGAACAAGTGCAACGAGTGTCACTTGCACAAAAAGCAACAGAATCTAAAATGGATGGTTTAAGGAAAGATGTAGAAGCTAAGATGGACGGTTTAAAGAAAGGTGTAGAAGCTAAGATGGATGGCATGGAAGCTAAGGTGAATGGCATGGACGCTAAAATTGATGGCATTGATGATAAGATGGATAGGTTGCTACAAGAAATGGTCACTAAGGGTGAAAGAGTACTAAAGGAAACTCATGATGAGGACAAAAGAAATGTTAATCATGATTCCATAGACTCTAATGTTGGATCGAAGACTCACCATGTTCCAAAAATCGATATGAGGAATTTTGATGGCAAGGATCCCGCCACATGGATATTACAGATGGAGCAATTCTTCGATCTCAATAATGTGCAAAACACACAAAAGGTACGTATGGCAACTTTATATTTGGAACCAAATCAGTTTGTATGGTATCAATGGCTTTTTTCTCGTAAACAATTTATCACTTGGGCAATTTTTACGGAAGAATTGATAGCACATTATGAGGATACAAAAAGCAACACTTTTTTTAGCCAATTGATAAGTCTCAAACAAAAGGGTTCAATAATGGAGCACATTGAGGAGTTCCAAAAATTGAACATAAGGGTAAAAGATATTCCAGAGGAGCATAGGATTGATGTGTTCATAGGGTCTTTAAAGGATAATATCCAACATGATGTGTGCCTTTGGGAACCTGATTCATTAGAGAAGGCATTCAGGTTAGCAAGAAAAATGGAAAGCAAAATTATGGCAACTAGGAAGCATACCATTCACAACTATAAAGACGGAAGTGTTGTTGCCCATAGTCTTCCACAACCTACAAGGTTGACACCACAACAATTGGAAGAAAAAAGAGCAAAAGGGCTTTGTTACAATTGTGATAGCAAATACACAAAAGGTCATAAGTGTGCTGAGAAGAAATTATTCTACATAGATTGTGAAGAGGAAGAAGAAAAGGAGCAAGAAAGGTCAAAAGAAGAGGATATATTCCAGGAACAAAGCCTAGATGAAGAACAAATAAATCCGACCATATCTTGTAATGCATTGGCGGGAATTACCACTCCTCAAACCATCAAGATAGAAGGACAAATCAAGAAGAAAAAGGTAATAGTGTTGATTGATTCAGGAAGCACCCACAATTTTATTCATTGTAGGGTAGCAAAAGAATTGAATTGCTTCCTATATCCAGCACCAGAGTGTCAAGTGATGATTGCAAATGGAGGAACAATAAATTGTTCTGGAAAGTGCCATAATATCAAGCTATCCATGGGAGAATATGTATTGACTAGCCCAATGCTTTCCATTCCAATGGGAGGTGCTGATGTTGTACTAGGAGTCCAATGGCTACAATCCTTGGGTACAATAGCTTTTAATTTTCAAGAACTTTTCATGAAATTTTCTGTGGAAGGAAAGGAAGTTGAATTAAGGGGTATTGCAGGGAAACCAGGAAAGATAATCAGCTCTAATGGCATGACAAAGCTTCTAAAAAAGGAGCAAAGAGGTGTAATTGCACAATTATGTTCGCTAGATGTTTCCACATTGGAATCATCTATTTCTCCAGATCTCCAAAAAGTCCTGGACAATCATTCCAAGGTATTTGAGACTCCCAAAGGTCTCCCACCTATGCGTGATCATGATCATGCTATTCATCTGATTCCAGGAAGTGTTCCTCCAAACATCAGGCCGTACAGATATCCATATGTCCAAAAAAGTGAAATTGAACGTATGGTTGCAGAAATGCTAGAGGCTGGTATAATTCAACCGAGTCAAAGTTCTTTCTCAGCTCCAGTAGTATTGGTGCACAAGAAGGATGGATCATGGCGCATGTGTCCAGATTATAGGGAGCTCAACAAGCTCACTATTAAAGATAAGTTCCCCATTCCTGTCATTGATGAATTACTGGATGAATTGCATGGATCAATTTACTTCACCAAGTTGGATCTTCGTTCGGGATATCATCAAATCAGAATGAAGATTGAAGACATTCCGAAAACGACATTTAGAACTCATGAGGGTCATTATGAATTTTTGGTCATGCCTTTTGGCCTTACCAATGCACCTTCAACATTTCAAGGTTTGATGAATTCAATTTTCAAACCATTCCTTAGAAAATTTGTGTTAGTATTTTTTGATGATATACTAATCTACAGCAAGTCTTGGAAGGATCATGTTGAACATGTTGACAAGGTGCTACAACTATTGGAGGAGAAACAATTATATGCAAAAAGATCCAAATGTTTCTTTGGAGTCCAGGAGGTGGAATATTTGGGTCATATTGTATCTCATGAAGGAGTTAAGGTAGACCCTAGCAAAATTAAAGCCATTAAGGAATGGAAAATCCCCACATCCATAAAGCATCTGCGAGGATTTCTTGGGTTGACAGGGTATTATCGCAAGTTTGTTAAGAATTATGGGAGAATAGCAGCACCTCTAACAACATTATTGAAGAAAGATTCATTTTCATGGACTCCGGAAGCAACAAAGGCCTTTGAACATCTTAAAGAGGCAATGTGCCAAGCACCGGTCTTAGCTACACCGGACTTCACAAAAACCTTTATTGTGGAATGTGATGCTTCAGGAAATGGAATTGGTGCTGTTCTAATGCAAGATGAAAGACCCATTGCTTTTGAAAGTCGTCCAATCAAGGGAAAGTTTTTAAGCAAAGCTATTTATGAGAAGGAAATGTTGGCAATACTCCATGCACTTAAGAAATGGCGACCCTACCTAATGGGAAGACACTTCAAGGTAAAAACGGATCATGATAGCCTTAAATACTTTTTAGAACAAAGATTATCCTCTGAAGAGCAACAAAAGTGGGTCACAAAGATGTTGGGTTATGACTTTGAAATCATCTACAAAAAAGGGAAGCAAAATGTGGTGGCAGATGCACTCTCAAGAAAGGATGAGGATGTGGAAGCATTGTTGTGTGCCATTTCTATTATCCAACCAGATTGGATAAACGAAGCAAAGGAGGAATGGAAGAATGACGAAGAAGTGTGGGCACTTATTCGAAAGCTACAACAAGATTCCAGTACTTCTGATACATTTAGCTGGCAAAATGATTCGTTATGGTACAAAGATCGCTTATACCTCTGTAAGAATTCCCAGCTAAAACAAAAGATTCTTATGGAATTGCACACTTCTCCCTTAGGAGGGCACTCAGGATTTTTAAAAACTTACCACAGGGTTAAGAAGGAATTTTTTTGGGATGGCCTTAAATCAGATATTCAAAAGTTTGTGGCAGAATGTTTGGTTTGCCAACAAAATAAAGTTGAAACAATTAAGACACCGGGTCTATTACAACCTTTATCCATTCCAAGCCAACGTTGGGAGGAGGTTTCAATGGATTTTATCACAGGTTTACCCAAGTCTGAGGGAAAGAGTGTCATCATGGTGGTAGTTGACAGACTTACCAAGTATGCACACTTTTGTGCATTATCACATCCATTTAAAGCCAGTACAGTTTCTACTGCATTTATGGAAACAGTTCAAAAGCTACATGGAAACCCAAAGATTATTGTAAGTGACAGAGATCCCATTTTCACTGGAAATTTTTGGACAGAATTATTTTCTTGTCTTGGTACTCAGTTAGCTCATAGCTCATCTTATCATCCTCAATCTGATGGGCAAACTGAGATAGTAAACAAATGTTTGGAAGGATATCTTCGTTGCTTTGTATCTGATAAACAGACACAATGGGTCAAATGGTTGCCTCTGGCTGAATGGTGGTATAACACTTCCTTCCATACAGCAACAAAAATGACCCCATTTATGGCACTTTATGGGTATCAACCACCATCCATCACATCATATTTAAGAGAAAATTCTAAGGTTCAGGCAGTGGAACATCACATCGAACATCAACAACAAGTCCTCCAACTCTTAAAGGATAACCTCGTGTTGGCACAAAATAGAATGAAACAACAGGCAGATCAACATCGCAGTGAAAGAAGTTTTGATGTAGGTGATTGGGTATTCCTACGGCTACAACCATATAAGCAAATGTCCCTAAAGCAAGCTAAGAAGGATAATAAATTATCACCAAAGTATTATGGTCCATACAAGGTGTTGCAAAAGATTGGTACTATGGCATACAAATTGGAGCTTCCTGCAGCTTCTCGATTGCACCCAGTTTTCCATGTTTCATGTTTAAAGAAGGTTATAGGCGACAAGCTCCCAGTTCAAACAATATTGCCAGAACTTGACGAGGAAGGAAAAATTATATTGGAACCGGAAGCAGTCACAGAAACAAGAACTCGACAGCTACGAAATCGATCAATTTCAGAGTATCTTATCAAGTGGAAGAACTTATCCGCTGAAGATTCCACATGGGAGGATGAGAATTTTATGCAGAAGTATCCAGAACTGCTCAAGCGTTGAGGACAACACTTTTTTGAAGGAGAGGGGCATGTTGGGTCCCTATAATACTAGTGATTACCCCATTACTATTGTATTTATACCCCTTATTTATATTGTTGTGCCCCTATTACCCACATATTGTTATTTTTGTGCCCCATAGAATCCCTCTATTGTTATTTTTGTGGCTTTATATTATTATTGTTAGGTCGGCTGGATTATATTGTGACTCCTTAGACTCCTATATATAGAAAGGAGGTTTTGTCATTTGTATCATCCAATAATTGTTCATTTATGTAATGTAAAGGAGGTTGCCCCCTCGAAGAGGTTGAATTCTAAGGCATGGATCTCTCTTTTCTATCTTTTTGTGAGCTGGTTTCATAACAGAAACAAAAAATATCTCAAGACTAAAACACAACTGACAAACTAGAAAATATGCTTGAAAAGGAGCTTATTCAATAAAACCTACTCTAGTTGTTCCATTCATCACCTGATCAAGTGAAGTGAAATAACCAATGCAACCAGGTAAGCATTCTAACTGCTGTTTGAATTCTTTGCAAGTGCTTGTTTCTGAACAATAAGAGAGAACTACTGAAAGGCAACTCCCATGAAAACTTGTAAATGGATCCATTGAATAATATGGATTCTCTATCTGACTCCAAAAACACTACATAAGGATCTTGACCTTCACGCACACTGGGACTTAGCTCATCCAATGGATTACTTTTCTTCTCCTCGTACCATGAATGCAAACTTTGATCTGAGCTTTGTGATGAGACTCCTGCTGAAAATGACAAAGAAATTGGCTGCCAGATCAAGTTTGTATCAATACATGTTTCAAGCTCACAGGTAGCTAATGGAGAAGGACTTTGACTACAAACATCATCCAACACATTAGCTATTGGATCGTGAAAAACTTGAAAAGACTGCTGCAACCCATTTTCTATTGGTTCTGATGAGATTACATGATTCCCTATAGGTTGCTCATTTGAATATATACTATGAAATTTTCCTTTCAAAAACTGAAATGATTCAAAACAAAATGGTACGGAATCATCTTGCATCATTTGATCATATGGTCCAACTTCCAAGTCTTCATTTGAAACTTGACAATCAATGGCATTCGGGGGCTGTAAATCTGGATATGACAAGTCTTGAACAAGGATTTGATTGCCCTCTAGATGGTCAAGATCGAAACTTATCGATGGTTAATTTCTGATAGCTTGAAAGTTTTCTCTGATGAACTAAAATGAAGCAAAACAAAAAGGCAAAGATCCTTCACTTACTTCAAAATTTGATGCACTTCCCTTGTCATTTCCATAGCTGATATGCAACGGTCAATCATTGCATTCGAACTACTGAAAGTGAACTTCCTCCTCCCACAAACTAGTTGTTGGTTTGTCTATAAGACTAGCTTCTGTTTGGAGAACATAATCATCATCATCATATTGATCAAACTTAGGAAAATCATCAGTATAAAACACATCATCAAGCATACATGTCATATCAACAAATATCTCTTCTCCAAGATGATCTATAAAACAATCAATATCAGATCTATGACAACTGGAATAAAAAACAAAATGTTTTGGATCAGCAACTTGCTCCTCTTCAATCAGCGAGCCATGATCTTGAACATCATATTCATTCCTTGTAGTGATCTTCTGCATCATCTCTTCCACTGCAATTACTAAAATGTCAATCTTTACCTCTAAAGATGTCAATTCCTTTGGATCTATGTTATTCACCTCTTCTTCATTCAACTTTTCCCTTTTGATTAGAAAATTAGCCTCTACATCTACTGCACGGTTCTGCATCTCTTCAAGTGTTGCAAGGTTTCTTTCTCTCAGCTGAAACTCTATTTCCGGATCAAAGGCTTTTGGGTAGTGCAAGAGAGCGGATCCGGGAGGAGGCCTTATATTAACTGGCATCAAGAAATAGGCTTGATTAAATCTGGCAGAAAATTTTTGTATGGTCTCCTCTGGCTGTATTTTTCGCTGGTTATACTCTTCTATAATCAAGAAAGGATTCTGTCTGACAACCTACCTGTCGAGGAAAACTTTGACGAACTGTTGGTAATCTGAGATGCTCGCATCAGGCAGGGTTTTGAACCAACTCTTGACTTTGCCTTACAAAGAAAGAGAAAAAAGCCTAATACTGAACTCTTCTTCATCAACTTCAAAAAGATTAAGAAAAGACTCAAATTTCAATACATCTCTCTCAGCAGTGATGTTGTCGTGCTCACCATCAAATCTTGGTAGATATAGGTCATGATTTTTAGGGAAAGCATGGGATATAGGAGGTAAAATCATAGGCTTATATCGATCAGGAATTTTACAAGGTATAGGAGTATGTATAGAAGGTGTAGAATCAGTCTTGGTCTCTTGAGGCTCATCAGTTTGATGAAAGTCATCACAAGATTCAGAAGACGGGTCTTGATGAAGCTCAAAGGCATGCAAATCTTTAGTATTTACAATCTTCAAAGGGAAAGAATTAACTGCAGGCAAAGGATATTTTCTCAAATACAATATACTTTGCAAAGCCTTCTTGACATTCTCAGGAAAAGAGGAAATAATTTATAAAAAAGAACAAAATGTCTTGGATTAAATTCCAACTTGAATACCTGATATTTCCATATTGTCCTTTCATGTTTCTGCTGGTCGGGTTCATCCTCCAGTGGAGTCCTTGGATTTGATCTCAAAACTGATTTGGAATCGCCAGGTGAATGATTTCAGACTTCTAGTATTTGATCGTGGTCCACCATCAACAATCATATTTGAACTTGATACATGTTACTGGGGCAATTTGCAAGTCATATGTTTAGTTCATAAACTAAACTGAAGATTGACTGAAGTAGCATTCATCTACTTATGCACTCGCAAAGCAAAAGCATTTTGAAGGCTACCTGGCTAACTTCAGGCTCTGTCTGTAGTTTATAAAGCAAAGAACATTAACGAACAGACAAACTTGTCTTCCCCAGTATGGTCGCCACTATGTTAGGGCCTAAATCTACCTCAAGTTAAGAAAGGAAGGTCTAGGGTAACATCAAACCACGCTTAACCTGGTAGCTAGCCCTACCAGGTCAGGAGAGGGCTCTCTCCTGGTCAATCTCGAAAAAATATGACCAATAAGGCTTGAGATGATTGATGCAAAGACTAATTTTAAGCTATGTATATGCTCAGAGGAGTTTTATTGAATTTAATGATGGTTTGTTGGATCAAAAGTGAAAGGAAGATTTGCGTCTGGGGAAATGGACACAGTCTTGCAGAGTTTTCTGTGGGGTGAGGTAGGAAAATGGTTTATTACTTTGAAAAAAGTGAGATGGAGAGTCTTAAGACTACTGAGGAGTTGGAGAGGGCATGAAACTCTCAGAGATCCTCTTCAAACAGTAGAAAACATAAATAACTAAACAAACCCTCGGTAGAGCACCGCAACTTCAATGATTTCTACCTTTATCCTTGATTTATTTAGTTTAGCTGAAAAGAGAGAGATAATGGCATACATAAACACATGTAAACTTGAATTACAGAAGAGGAAACAATACCAAATCAACTTGCCACAAGAATCCCACAAAATGCTACAAACCCTGGTCTAGTCCTTTGCCAAACTGCAGAGATGAATGTACAATGCTGCTCAAAGCTTTCACAAAAGTCCAACCTTGATAAATGACTGCAAAAGTACTCGATATAGGAAACAAACAACTCATGCTAGGCTTTAGGGGTCGAATTCATGAGTTTAGGAGTTTTTCCAACAATATCTAAACTAAGAACTGAAAAGTAGGCAGTGGAATAGCTTGATTCTAAAGTCTAGGAAATTGATTAATTCAGTTCAAAACTACCTTTTCATGATGTATCCACCTCCATGAGTGAATTTTCCACATTTTTACATAACATTCCAACAATTTACATAGCATTACATCATGAGTTTGACCATGAAATATAAAAAGGTCAAAGTGAGAAAAAACTGGGCGAAAAACAAAGTTTTTTGGCAAAAATGACAATTTTCCATCCTGTGCGCCGTGCCACTGTCCCTGTGCATAGTGCCTCTTTGCAGCAGATTTTGGAGGACTTCCCATGCACCAAATTTTCTCCAAGTGGGCTTGTTGGAAATATTTGTCTGTCTACTTTCCTTAACAGGTTAAATTTCTGAATTTGGTGTCCATTTGCCGCTCCAAAAGTGATTTCTCCCAACACTGCTTCCTGTGTGGCCAAAAAGGGGCAGAAAAGGCATTTTTGAGGTGTTTCTGACCCTTTTGGAAGCTCAAAACTTGACAAAATGTTTTGGCCATTTCTCGGCATTCATAATTTTTCATGAGGAATCCAAAAATGTCAAGTTTTCCTCCAGAGGAGGTCCCTAGGAAAAGCAAGCACCAGGTGGTGCTACGCACTAGGCAGAACAATTTGTGTTTTTCTTCAAAAATTCAAAATTGACAAAAAGTGTGGAAAATTTCTTGAAATTTGGGCTAAGTGACCTGCATCAAGTGCTATGTTGGGCTAAGGAAGTCTCAGCCAAAATCTTGAGCTTGTCTTTCTCTTTCTTCCTCCTCAAATTTTTCCTCAACTTAGCCTTCAAGGTCCTTATCCCTGCTTTGCAACTTTTGTTTCTTGCCAAATAGTGATAGGCCATGTGCCTCAACATGTCCTTCTCCTTGTTAGCCTTGTTCAATAGTCTTTCCAAGTGCATGTTCATCTTCTCCAACCAAGACTCCTTGTCATTCTCTATCTCTTGTTCAATGGAAGCCAAAGTGACATGGTCCTCTCTGTCATTTTGCTTCTTCAGTTTCAACATTTCTAGCTCCATTAGGCTTTTCTTATCCTCCAACTATTTGTTCTCTTTCTTGTTTGTGATCTATATCATCCCTGTGCATCTTCTCTTTGCCTTTTCTTTGCTACTTATGTTTCTCTGTAGAACTATCACTAAGTGTCTCTTCCTCATAGTCATATTCACTGTCTCTTTCCATAATGCTTGTCTTAGGAAAATGATGAGATGAAGGTATGGTGGAAAAAATGATGATGAAAGAGGGATGAAAGAGGACAATGGTGATGAGTATGAAGAGATTTTACTCTTGGGAAATGAAATTAGGGAAAGAAGGGAATAGTTTTGGGAGATTAGGGTTTAGTGAGGGATTTAGGGTTTTATGTGTGAATTAGTTACTTTAGGGGAGTGGGATATTGGAAGATAGGATAAATGGAGTGTATTAGGGTAATAAAAGACTGAAAAGGGGTTCTGATGATGGTTGCAGGGTTTTTAGGGAATGACAGGGTCTAGGAAAAGGGAATTAGGGTTTGGGAATAGTGGGAATTTGATAGGGTTTTAGGGTTTTGGGGATACGGGGTAGGATGAGTGCAAATGAGAGAAGGAAAGGGAAATGAAATGAGGAAAATTTAGTAAAGGGGATTCGAAAATGATATATGGGAATAAGACAACAAAAATAACAATTTTGCAAACCCTAGGCGATTTTTATAATGTAATTGTGCAACAAGTAGGGTTTGTTTTTTAACCTTTTAAAACACCATGAAGGATGAGTAAATATTTTGAAATGGAAAATTAGAATGCTTCACTTACTTGTGGAATAAATTTTCCAATATTTGGGAGCTTTGCAAGATGATTTGAGTGAAATTTGGGCTATGCAGGCAGGTGCGCTGCGCCACTACCCAGGTGCGTAGCGCCATTTTGCAGACCCGTTTTGGAGGCTTCCCGGTGTCCAAATTAGGCGTGGGATAGCTAGTTGGAAAGAGTATTGAATATAATTTCGAAAAAAACTTGAATTTTTCAATTTGGAGTTCATGTTCCCTATCAAAAGTCAAATCTCCCAAGACTGGTGAAAATGTGCAAAATGAGGTTGCCTAAAGCCAGAGTGCTGTTGCAGTCAACTTTTGAAGGTCTTCCGCAATGCCAAATTGAGCTCATGATAGCTCATTGGAAATATATTTGTGTCTAGTTATAATTTGATGCATCTGGAAAGTAATTTGGCCAACCAAGCTAGGATAAATGTTGATTTTCCCAAGGTCACTTCAGAGGTGCATCAATTCTCCTAAGGAAATTGTATTTTTGACAGTTCTCTAAAACCATGACACCTGTGTAAAAATTGAAGAAGGATTTTCTTCCTTGCCCTATTTTGGACAAAAACCTCTCTTAGCTTTCTCAAATTCATGTTTTCTTGCTCAGAAACATCATTTGAGTAAAACCTACCCCAATGTGTGGAACAGGGGATTTGTCGAAATGAAGGGAAATGAAGGGGATAAGGGGCTTCTAAATTCTTGAGAAAATTTTGGGAAGTAGGGAGGGATGTTAGGAAATAAGGGAAAGTTGGATTTCAAAGATTGAGTGAGGGGAAGGGGTCGAAAAGGGCAAAACATAGGCCTAGCCTAGAAAATTGTCAAATTGTAGCAAGAAACTAGGGTTTGTGGGAAGATGAGCAATTTGGGGGATATTAGTGATGGGAAGTGTTTAATAAGGTATATCAAGGATAGGGGAAGGTGTATGAGCATCAAGATGCAAGCTCTGTTGATGATTTTACCATACAAGAGAAATTACCTTCAAAACCCTAGGAGAGGGAAATGAGTCTTACCTAGCACAACTGAGGCATGAACAAGGTGTAAAATGACCCATTGGAACCTGAAATGATGATGACAAATTTTTGGATGATGGTAAACTCAGCTGAATGGTGACATGGACTGACATTTGGAAAACTTTGGAAGGAGTGAACACAAACCCTAGACCTAATACCTAGTGACCAAATTTTACTTGAAAGCTCACTGAAATGACAAGATTTGACTTTGACACTCTGAGACCACTTTGTAAGAGCATATTTGATCACTGGAGGAAGGTTTCAAAGACTGACACTAACACGTGCAACACATAAATAGTAAACTTACAATTTATACCTAGTAACACATAAAGTAGGAAAAGATACATAGAAATATGGTAAAACTTCTCTTTATTGATTCTCCCTTCGGTTATAGACTTGACCTATCCTGCACACTCAGTTGCAGGGGTCTGTGCACTCAACTGCAGACTACTAGGCCTCTGCGCACATAGCTGCAGATCATTTTCCTACTCTACAACCCACAGACACACTTTACACTATGACTTAATCACTTAGCCTTCTCATGCTCTTATTAGTTTTCCCTTTTACACTTAGAGCCTCACTCTATTTATACAGTCCAATGGTCCATGGACCATGGGTAGGTTTATCCTGCCGACATTACATTAAAAAACTAGGGTGGACAACCCTATGACTCTATCATACTTTCGCACCCTGCGCCCACATTTCACGAAGCTTTTACTACAAGATTCAGTCAAAACTTGGGCTTTGAGCCCCAAAACATGCCTTGGGGGGATTCCATGCCAAAAAAGACCCCAACACAAACATCGTGACTCTCCCTCGAGTTACTCTATCAGCGCAGAGATCATTTTACAAATTCCCTCCAACTGTCCTTGAACTGTGGCAAGGTCGGCAGTGCAGTGAGCTGTTGCTTGTTGAATTTGTTGCATTCATTGTTCCGAGACATCTGTGTCAAGAGTGCTTCTCTGCATCAGTATGTGCATCCGCTGCATGAGTGCAAGCTTGTCTTCAATTTCTACTATGAAGTGAAGGCCTCCTCGATCCAAGGTTGAACGCGTGCCTTGAGGACTGCTTCCTTGTGTCGTGCCGCATCCACCAGTTCTTTCATCACCTTCACTTGCTGCATCCGTGCAAGCCTTTGAGTGAGGACCACTGTCTATGCAGTTACTCAGATGCTATCATACTGCCGTTGGAGTTTGTGTGCCTCTATCTCTAAGCAATGGATGTTGGGGTCCTCCTACATATTTGTGAGGATCTCAAGTGATTCTTCCAACATGCTGGTGCAGTCTCGCACTGCACTGTCAATCTCGCCCAATCCCGCTATGATAGTGCTAGCGCGCTGCTCTTTGAACTTTACAGGGGTGGATGGCTGTGCCTTTAACTGCAGCTCGATGATTTGAAGGTTCAACTCCAAGTTAACCTTTGTCATTTCTTCCTGTGCCTCACACACCCCTACAGCTAACCTGTGGATTCATGCCTCTACTGTTATGTCCGCTGGGATGGCCAGCTCTGGGACGCTTTGATAATATTCGTCGATTACCTGTACCAGCTATTGATTTTGTGACACCAATTTGTCACGTTACAAGCTCAATTGTTCCATATTGATTTTCTGCTTACTAAGGACTTGTAGTGCATGGCTCTCCCTAGCTCGCAGCTCTGCAGTTATCCCATCCTGCAACAAATATAGGGTCTCTCGTGGGAGTGCAACTAGATTAATACTGACACCTTTCAGCACGTTGACCGAAGGCCTGTTAGCCTCATTTGATGTCATAGTGCCCCTTCCGGCAGCACTATGGTGTTGATTATCTACACGCACAACATCTGTCCTGTTGTTGTTGAGCCAACTGCGAGGCTGGTCGAAAGGGTAACAACCTGAGGAGGGCGCAACTATAATTCCTGCAACTGCACTTTGAGGGCCCCCAAAACAATCTGGTTCTCTTGCATGAAATATTAAAGAGCCTGAGAGGTGACATCGCTCATTGTCTCGCCGATGTCATGTAGATCACCCTTGGTTAAGATGATTGGGTCAATAGACAATTTAAAAGCCTTGACCTTCTTGTGTGACCCTGCCCACTCTATTGGGTGTTGGCGCTTCTTTAGATTTATCACTTCATTCATGTTAGTGGCCTAATCTATTCCCAATAGCGTAGGGTAGGGATTGTTATCATCAACAATCTCTATCACTTCGAAATCTTCTAGCGCACTCATTCCTTCGATATCTACTGTGATTCCTTGCAATCTCCCTATAGGTAGGATCTTTTGCTGGTTCGCCATTCACAGTTGGATAGGTGACCATTACAATGCAGGCCTGCCCATGCGCTCCCATGTCTGCTTTGGCAGGACGTTCGCGTCTGATCCTATATCCTGAATCACTTGATCCATTTCTTATTCCCTGATCTACGCGGTCAATCTCATCTCTCTTCCTATTCGCGTCGTGTGCTTCCTGAGCTTCCAGACTACGTGCGGTTCTCCTGGCGTGGTCCCAACACATCTAGTTATGATTTTTTGCAGCCCCTTCACAGCCTTACTGTGACGCATCAACTTCATGCATGTCTCCAAGAATGTAGTGAGCATCGATGGGTCTATTTCCGGCTCCAGTCTGTCTTTACTTCCTGAAGTGGAGGCACCCGTGAAGCTCCTCTTAGCTTCCATGAATGTCTCCTTAGCGTGCTCCAAATCAAATTTGGGTTCCTTCGTTGGAGCATTGAGAACCCAAGTACTTTCTTTAGGCTTCTTGGCTTTTTCATCCCCTATCGTAATCCCACTCTAGAGCATGATATTCACATTAGGGTCTTCCTCTCGTGGCTCAGACGTCATCATTTGTAGGTTCTGAGTTGGGGGAGGCTGGAGTTCTCCTTTATCGTGCAACCTCGCTATCAATGTGGGATAGTCCTCCATATCATGATCAAAGTATGTACAATATAGGCATGATGGCCACGTTGGATTTGTACAATTGCAAGCATAATGCCCTGGCCCTCTACACTTGTAACATATCAGTTGTCTGCAACCTCTTCCTGGTCCCCCTCCACCTCGGCCTCATCCGTGCCCCTGAAATCTAATGTGTGCCATTCCTGCATTTTGATCGAGGGGTCGGGTTTTGGTCTGAACTCTGTAGGTATGAGTTTGATCCATCATTAGTTCATAACTTCTATAGGTGTGCTTGTCATGGCCTACTGACTTGCAGAAATTACAGAAAAACTGCTAGGAATTCTGTGTATATTTCTGTAATAGATGGTAGTTATTTGTAGCATGCTTCCCTCCTAGCTGACAAATCGCGCACCATAATGTAGGCACCGTGCTTGGTCCTACTTGTGCCTCTGGTCTCAATGACATTAGTCCTCCTCCCACTAGGTAATTCATGAACACTGGGCAATGGTCCTTGTCATGTCCCTGGCCTTTGCACTTTATGCACCATACCTCCTCGTGCGCTTCTGGGTGAGCTGTCCTGTCTTGTTTCAAACTATACATCTCAAGGCACAAGTTTTTCAACTGTGCGTGGATTTGTTGAACTCCTAGGTTAGGATCTTGTATCGGGGTCTTGTGCAGTCTCATCGCGATCTCCAAGGTCTCAGCCTGAGTGGTTAGCTTCTGTTGTGACAACGCATTCCTTAGATGCGGCGTTAGCAATGATACAAACCATGCACGGTGTTGCCCATCCGTCAAGGTCATATTAGCTTCACGAATTATACACTTCAGTCTCTAATCCAGCTCCCAGGGGGTCTCGCCTAGAAGCATCGCGATTTCCTTCAATCCAATGATCGACTGCGTCTCCGACTTTGGCCTGCTAAATTATTTGTTCAGTGCAGCTTGGATATCCGCGATCCCAATGTTCAGATTGTCATTGGAATGCTTAATGTACCAAGTCAGTGCACAATCCTTCAGAGTGTTGACCAGAGTTGTTTTCTTTATATTGTCATCCGTGACTCCCTGCGCTTCCCATACAGCCCTTGCCATGAAACAAAATTGGTGTAGATCTTTGTTCCCTACTTCCTTGAACACTGGTAACTTTATCGCGCTTTCCATATTGAACTGTGGTGGTCACAAAGGTGGTATGGGCAAAGACAGGGGTGAAGATGGTGAAACTAGTAGTGGTGTAGGTGGGAGTCGTATGTGCGGAATTCGCTGCTTTATCAAACAGACCGCACTTCTTGGTGAAACCTTCGCAAGCTCTTCCTCACTTTCTCACAGAGGTGACATCAAGGGGCTGGTTTCTAGTTTTGCACTACCTTCATTTCTGTAGATCCTCCCACTTCGCGTAGCCCCAAACATAAATTTATTTGCATAACCCATTTTTCACACAATAGCATTTTAATCCAAGTGTTCAAAGATTTAACATACTTACCTCGCGGTCCTTTGAGGAAGCATCGTTCTGCCTTGCTATAGCTGACTGAAGTATCTACCACGAAGTCAGTGATGAATCCCACTATAACTCGATCAAGCCAGTGATCCACAGCGCACACAATCTTATCTTCTGATGTTTCCAGTCTACGCCATTCTGGAGTCCACAGAATAGGTTTGTCGAGTATACACCTTCCTTGACTGTCTGCTAGCTTCGCGATCGACTCATACAACTCAGTGGGGAAGGATGCAAAGAAAATTTTATGAATCTCCGTATACAAGTAGCAATCTAACCACTCTTCCTTTGATAGTCGTAGATTCCTGTTTTCCTGCATTGTGAACTCATGAATTTTTTGGTCAAACCAATCTTCAATTCTTTTCTTTGTTGGATTCCAGTGATACGGCATCAGACATCTCTATGCAGATCCTCATCCTCGCAATGGAACCATTTGTTGGCTTGTTAGGTCCTGACCCAGGTTCGGAGTTAATTAGCCAAACAAATCCCAGTACTACTGGCCCTTTCGGCAATAGTCTGCGAAGTGCGGACTAAGGTCTCACACGAAGTAGTATGGGAGAGTGCTAGAACTAGGTTTATGCACCCTGGAGATGTCTGATGAGTTCGACTGGTCTGTGGTTTGTCCCTTCGCACAGGTTGCTTCTCGCACTTCCCCGTTCGTCACAGCCTGATGTACTGCCTTTGCACAGCTCTACCCAGGGGATGTGCACTGTGTTCTGCGCTATTACTTTAGATTGTGATTTTATTCTTATACGAGCTAGTTATATTTGTGTAAATAGAAGCCTTGTATTATATTCGTTCATACAACACATTTATATAAGTTCGCGCAACACATAAACAGTGAACTTACAGTTTATACCCAATAACACATAAAGCAGGAAAAGATACATAGAAATATGGTAAAAATTCTCTTTATTGATTCTCCCTTCGGTTACAGACTTGACCTATCCTACGCACTCAGTTGTAGAGGTCTGCGCACTCAGTTGCGGACTACTAGGCCTCTGTGCACACAGCTGCAAAGCCTTCTCCTACTCTATGACCCACAGACACACTTTACGCTATGAATTAATCACTCAGCCTTCTCATGCTCTTATTAGTTTTCCCTTTTACACTTAGAGCCTCTCTCTATTTGTACAATCCCATGGTCCATAGACCATGGGTAGGTCTATCCAACCGAAATTACATTACAAAACTAGGGTGGACAACCCTGTGACTCTATCATACTTTCGTGCCCCATGCCTACATTTCATGGAGCTTTTACAACAAGATTCAGTCAAAACTTGGGCTTTGAGCCCCAAAACATGCCTTGGGGGGATTCCATGCCCAACATTCTTCTTACCATTAAACTTTACCTAAGGTAAGAGTCTTACCACTTCTGGTGGAGTACTGGAAGATGCACATCTAGGGATACAACTCCATATTGGAAGTTTAAGAGGAGCCATCGTGATAAATAAAATGTTATAATACAAAAATCTCAATAGACCACAAGTGTCATGCCCTCCTTCTAGAGCCAAAAATGTTGAAGCCTCGAAATTCGCTTCAACATCATTTGGGGATGACCACCCGGTCCGAACCTTAAAGCAACTCCTTTTCTATTTGGAATGGTGGTTTCGACTGGTTCAACCAGGTCCAACTGCCTTTTCTCAATCTCTAAAATGGATTAAAATATGACTTTCATCCACCAATGGAGAAGAGACATCAGATCAACCCTCTTGTTGATCAGGCAAGAAAGTGATTCTTAAGGTGCTCTGGGGATTAGCCAAGCCACAACTAAAGTTTCCCTCTTTGGGAAGAGGACTTATAAGAATGTAAAATAAATCTAAATGCAAACTTATTTTATAATGCAAGCAAAAGTAGATAAATCATAATCCCATCTCAATTAAGAAGATATAGATCTAACCCAACTGAGAGCAAGATATTTAAATGATTGGGATTTAAATATGTGTGGCTTATAATGAATATCAAGCTAACAAAGTATTTCAATTAACTAAATTATGTATACTAAAACATATTCAATTCATAGACCTCTTTACTGAAATAATAAACCAACAACATTGAGGAAGAAGTTCACAAAATGATATTGATTGTTTAATTAGTAATTCGAATAATTAAATAGTAATATGAGGAATTAGTTCACACCATATCAGTATTTGTTAAACTAGTATTAAAATATAGATTTCAGAGTTAATAGTTACTCAGAAATCAAAATTCAACCCATAAGAGCAGAGATAAATAATAACATATGATTGAGGAAAATTACTCATACTAACAATAGTGCACAAATATGAAAAAAATGAAACATTCCTGCCATCATAAAATGAAACTAGCATTTAAAACAATAGTATTAGAAATACCAATTTATTGAATCCATTTCTCTGGCTCTAGTCTCCAACGGTCCTTTATATATCTTGAATTTATGCTTTTAAAACAAGAGCTGCAACAGTGCAAACTCTGCCCATCATACATAATTCATAATGCAAAAGAAAAATCCTCAATAATCCCCAGATCTGAGATTTCCTCTCCTCCCAACTACAACTCTAAACTCCTATTACAAAAGTGTTTTTAGAATTCCAGAATTGCAAAGGAGAGAATCCCTTCTTACATTCTACAATTTGGTATTTATAATACTTATAAAAGAATTTAGAATAGGAAAGTTTGTTGAAGAATAAATCTTCTCCATCAATTTTCATTGGGCCAAAATTTCATTCTTCCATTGCTGGAGCATTCTCATTGATTGATATTTTCTTCTCCTCATCTCTTCAATTGTTTTCCTGCAAAAACAAATCAAAACTAAATTAAAATGTAAAAATAAAATAAAAATTCCAAATCTGGAATTAAAAGAATCCAATCAAATTCAATTAAATAAACAATTTAGAAAGAAATCAGGGTTTTCTATTGATTCTTGTGAGGATTTAATTGGCCAAGGAGAACATAGGTGAATGAATCTACACTTAGAAGAAGTCATGAGAAAATGAGAATGCAGAAAATAAAACTTAGAGAATGGATCGAATGGATGATGTATCATCCATTCGATCCATTTCAAACAAATATAATCAGATAAATGATGTTATCTTCAACTACAAATTGACCTGTAAAATGTTATGCTCTTAACCTGCAAAGCAATACCCAAGCGAAGAAAAGATACCGAGAACATAGAATATGTGAAGAAAATATACCCAGAACACAGAATAGCAATGATTTTATTATTCAGAGAGAAATGTTCACAGGCCTCTTTGAGGGGGCAACCTCCAATAGAGCAGAGCTCGATTACAAAACAAGACACAATGCTCCTCGCAGGGAGTCTCTATCCTTTATATATGACTCATACATGCAATACCACGAGCCAATATCATGGGTTTTATTAATATGATCTATCTAATACTACCACCTATTTACCATCTATCTAATACTTTCGCCCATTTGCAACTAACTGTGGTCCCGTCATTAATTGCGGCTTAACCACTTACAAATATTAATATGGGCTTTATTCACTCTTGACTATGACGTGATCCCAAGACATAAATAAGGGGGTTAGGGTGGGACCCTAACATGCCCTCCCCCTTAATACTAGCCTTGTCCTCAAGGCTGAAGCTGCGGAAACTGCTGAAGAATAGTGGTTGGCTCCCAAGTTGCATCTTCCGGAGAGGTGTCTTTCCATTTGACGAGGACCTCCTTAATCATGCGGCCGCGCAGGTGCTTGTCTCGTGTGTCTAGAACCTGTTCAGGCTGAAGCCAGATTGACCCTTCTTCGTCCAATTCAGGTAGACTGGTTTGAACTTGGCAATTGTTCCCAATCACTTTCTTGAGGCACGATACATGGAAAACTGGGTGGATTTTTGCTGTAGGTGGAAAATCCAACTTGTAAGCCACTTCTCCAATGCGCTGAAGTACTTGGTATGGTCCATAGAATTTTGGGGAGAGCTTTTGACAACCCTTGTCTTTGAGTGATGTTTGCTTATATGGTTGCAGCCTCAAAAAGACCTGATCCCCTTCTTGAAATTGGCGCTCTGAGCGATGTTGGTCAGCCTGTTGCTTCATACAGTTCTGAGCTTGATGAAGATTCTCGCGTAGATGGGCAAGCATGGTTGCGCGGTGTTGTAGGAGTTGATCCACGGCTTGTACTTTGGAGCACCCCGTGAGATAAGAAGTAGGGGAAGGTGGAAGTTGTCCATAGACTGCTTCATAGGGAGTCATTTTGGTGGTGGCATGATAGTTGGTGTTATACCACCACTCCGCCAGAGGTAACCACTGTACCCAAAGGTGTTTCTTTTCTGAAGTGAAACACCTAAGGTAGGTTTCTAGACATTTGTTGACAGCTTCGGTTTGACCATCTGTTTGCGGATGATATGAAGTACTGAGTTTGAGTTGAGTGCCTTGTATTCTGAAGAGCTCCTGCCAAAAATTACTGGTGAAGATTGGGTCACGGTCGGATACAATAGAAGTGGGCATGCCATGCAATTTGAAGATCTGATCCATGAAAGTTTGAGCAACCAAGGTTGGTGTAAATGGGTGGGGTAGGGCACAGAAATGAGCATACTTCGACAGTCGGTCCACAACCACCATGATGACTGACTTGTTCCCAGACTTTGGAAGACCTATAATGAAATCCATGGAAACCTCTGTCCAAATTGACGCCAGAATGGGAAATGGTTGTAATGTGCCTGGTGCGTTGACGGTTTCCCCTTTGTGGCGTTGACAGACGTCACATTCTGCTACGAAAGTAAGGATGTCCTGTTTCATGCCGGTCCAAAAAAATGATCTTCTGGTGCGAGCATACGTCTTCTGAAAGCCCGAATGTCCTGCAATGGGAGATGAGTGCAATTCTGCCAAAATGCGACTTTTGAGGGTGGATGTTGATGATATTACGACTCTGTCCTTGTAGCGAAGAATATCATTCTGCCACGAGTAGCCCTTTTTGGAATTAGGATCTACTTGCAATTGAGAAATGAGTTGGGAGAGCCCTGGATGTGAAAACCATTCCCTGCGAGCCTCTTCAATCCAGTCTGGAATGGGGAGGGAAATTGCGAGCAGAGTACTTTCCTCCTCAAATTGGCGCGACAATGCATCTGCTACCCTGTTGTCTTTCCCTTTCTTTTAAATGATCTCATAATCATATCCCAGCATTTTGGCTAACCATTTATTTTATTGAGGGGAAGATAGGCATTGCTCCAAAAAATATTTAAGACTGTGATGATCTGTGCGGATTTGGAAACGTCGCCCCAACAAGTAAGGTCTCCAGGTCTCGACTGGATGTAAGATGGCCATCATTTCCTTCTCGTAGGTAGATTGGCCCAGATTCTTCCCACTTAGTTGTTGGCTGGTGAAGGCCAATGGTCGCCCTTCCTGCATTAAGACCGCTCCAATACCTGTTCCCAAAGCATCACATTCAATGACAAATGATTTGGTGAAGTCCGGTAGTGCTAAGACAGGAGTGGAACACATGGCGGTTTTTAGAGCGGTAAATGCCTGTTGTGCTTCCTCATTCCAGAAGAAGGAATTTTTCTTTAGGAGTTGCGTTAGGGGCTTCGCTATGCGGCCATAGTTGCGGAAAAATTTACGATAATAGCCTGTGAGACCCAAAAATCCTCTCAAGCTTTTCAAGGTCTTAGGTTGAGGTCATTCTTGCATTGCCTGGATCTTTTTGGGGTTCACCTTGACACCTTCGCGCCCCACAATGTGGCCCAAATACTCAACTTCTTCCATGCCAAACGAACACTTAGACATCTTGACAAATAATTTATGTGTTCGGAGCAGTTGCAAGAGTAGATCTACATGCTGAAGATGTGCCGCCCAAGTGCCACTATAGATGAGGATGTCATCGAAGAATACAAGGACAAATTTTTTGAGATATGGTTTGAGGAGGTGATTCATAAGGCTCTGAAAAGTAGAGGGGGCATTACAGAGACCAAATGGCATGACGAGGAACTCATAATGGCCTTCATGAGTTCTGAAAGTTGTCTTGGGAATGTCGACTTCCTTCATGCGAATTTGGTGATAGCCTGAGCGAAGATCCAACTTAGTGAAGAATTGAGCCCCATTGAGTTCGTCCAGCAAATCGTCAACCACTGGGATGGGAAATTTATCTTTGACTATTAACTTATTGAGGGCCCTGAAGTTGGGACACATCCGCCACTCCCCATCTTTCTTGAGGACCATGACCACTGGGGATGAATAAGGACTAATGTTGGGACGAATGACACCTGCTTCCAACAATTCCTTGATGATTTTTTCTATTTCATTCTTTTGGGTGAACGGATATCTGTATGGCCGCACATTTGGGGGTTGGGCCCCTGGAACCAATGTGATGCTATGATCATGTTCCCCTCGCGAGGGTGGAAGCTCATGAGGCTTGTCAAAGACCGTCCGATGTTTATTTAAAATCTGTTGCATCTCAGGATGAACTGGTGGAGACATGGTGTCTACTACCTGGATGGCATTAAATTGAGCTACCACTCCATGATGGCCCTTTTTTAACAATTTTTCTATCCTATGCGAGCTGATGATAGAGGGGGCTCCTGCCTAAAGTCCACGGAGGGTATGTGTGGAGTTGTTCTGCTTAAAACTCATATATAACTCTTGGAAATCCATTGTGATTGGCCCAAGGGTGCGGAGCCATTCAGCACCTAGGACAATGTCGCATCCCCCCATGTGTATGGCAAACATGTGGGTTTTCAACTGATAATCCCCCATTTGAAGTTTGACATTTTCACAGCGGCCTTCACATTTCATTGTGCCCCCATCTGCAATTTGGACCTGGAAGTCAGAGACTGCCCGTACATAACAATGCGCTGCTTCAGCGATTTTTTGATGGATGAAATTATGGGTACTTCCACTATCAATCAAGATTATTACTGGGCGATGTTTAAGAAAACCCCTGATTTTGAGAGTTTGAGGGGAAGAGATTCCTGCCAACGCATTGAGCAAAATAACTGGGTCATCAGATACAATCTCCTTTTGGTTGTCTTCTTCGATCGCCTCTGGTTCCTCAAGAGGTGGATCTTCCTCGGTGGAGCTGTAGTCAGTGGCATCTATTTGAAAAAACTTGGGCTCCTTGCATTTATGTCCAGGGGAATATTTTACATCACAGTAGTAACATAGTCCTTGCTTCCTTCTCTCGGCCATTTCCTGAGGTGACACCTTTTGGACCTTAAGTGTCTGAGTCGTGGTATGAGCTTGTGGGGGACAACCTTTAGTGGGGAAATTGGGGCGGCTGTATTGGGTTGTTATGGCACGCTCCACCTTACGGGCTACCTGGAAAGCCTCCATCCATGTGGGAGGGTGGTGGAGTAGAACTTGAGCTTTGATGGCTTCTTTAAGACCACTGATAAAAAATTCCGTGTAGAACTCATCTGAGAGATGCTGAGTGCGGAAGGCCAAGGCTTCAAAAGCGGTGATATATTCATCCACTGTACCTGTCTGTTGGAGCTTAGTGAGACGGCCCAGAAAGGAGTCTCCCTGTTCAAAGCGATCTCGAAGAGCTTTGGCAAATTGGGCCCAACTCGAAAAAGGTGCATTGCGACGTTGATGTCATTCCGCCCATTGCCATCGTTCATTGTCCAAGTACATGTTCCCCACTCCAATCTTAGCCCAATCATCTTGGAGACGATTCAATTTGAAATACTGTTCCATTTGTGCTAGCCATGCGGACGGGTTAGAACCATCAAATTTCTGCATATCCAACTTGGGAGGTGGTGGATGGGTGTGCCAGATGTGAGGAGAGTGGCTAGACTCACCCTCATGGTGTATATGGTCATTATGGGGTACCTCAAGGGCTGGCTCCTTGCCCTTATCAAGTGCTTGCCGTACTAGGCTCGATAGGTCATCAAGCGTATTTTTGAGCTCGTTCATATCTGTTTCAATTTTTTCTAGTCTTTCATTGCCATTGCTTGAGCTCTAGTTTCTACCATACACCAACTTAATGAAAAATTGGGACTGCCAAAATTGTTTTTCTAAGAAATTGAATGGTACCATCGTGCTCAACTCGTTCTCCTGATGCTGATGGGCTAGGTCACAAATAAGCACTTCGAAAGATCTCAGACTCTTTTTTTTTTTTTTGGAAAACTCCTAATGGAGTTTTACTCCTTCCTGATCAATACTGCAGTCGCCAAATCCTCAAACTGTCAATGCCGCCAAAAGTCCTGCGAAAATTATATCCAGGTACAGGAACCCTTCACAACTACTCCGATATGGTGGATCTGAGATATCTGAATGGTGGAACAACTGCTGCTGCTGATCTGGAATATCCGATCTGGTGGATCTGAGAGATCTAAATGGTGGAACAACTGTTGTTGCTGATCTGGAATAGATGATGTGTGATCCCCCGATAGAAAGGGAACTATGGTCTTGGGGAGTGTCAGGTCCTACAGATTGCAATATACATAAGGGTTTGACAGTAGTACTTGGCCCAATGTTTCAGGGCTCTAACTAAGGAGGATCGACCGTACCCTTAGCCGTACAACCCGACTACCCTATCGTACGGGCGAGTAATCTCTCCGAGTGTTGTTCTCGGTGTACTATAGCCACAAGACGGCCGAAGGTTTATCTATGGCGAGGTTTCAAGGGAGCTAGGGGGCTTCCTATATACCCAGAGGGTACGTGGAAGACAGTCCGTGTGCGGTTCTGTCTAATGCGCTACTACTCGAAGGGGTACCCACAGGGGTTACAAGGGAGTCCAACAGACGTGACCACCTCTTGTATTTCCTGCGTGCATGCCTCCCCAAATCCGCAGGTTTATGCGCTTAACGACAAATCCCGTGGTTTAAAGACGCCGAAACACGTCTCTAGCCAAAAAAAAAATTTGCTAAAATTTGGAGATCCCACCGAGCCCTGGAAAGTGCTCTGATACCACTTGTTATGCTCTTAACCTACAAAGCAATACCCAAGTGAAGAAAAGATACCGAGAACACAGAATATGCGAAGAAAATATACCCAGAACACAGAATAGCAATGATTTTATTATTCAGAGAGAAATGTTCACAGGCCTCTTCGAGGGGGCAACCTCCAATAGAGCAGAGCTCGACTACAAAACAACACACAATGCTCCTCACAGGGAGTCTCTATCCTTTATATATGACTCATACATGCAATACCACGAGCCAATATCATGGGTTTTATTAATACCATCTATCTAATACTACCGCCTATTTACCATCTATCTAATACTTCCACCCATTTGCAACTAACTGTGGTCCTGTCATTAATTGCGGGTTAACCACTTACAAATATTAATATGGGCTTTATTGACTCTTGACTATGACGTGATCCCAAGACATAAATAAGGGGGTTAGGGTGGGACCCTAACATAAAATGATAAATAGTTGCAATTATTAGATGAGTAGCAGGATACCAATATCACCAAATCACTGTAGCAGACAACCCAGTACCAATTTCAACACAACAAATGACTCGCTACTTCAATGCACTTACTTCTCAAACTACTCACACTATGCAAAAGAAGAGCCAATCTTCAACTTTCTTTGCAAATGAAATTTGTCTGACAGTTCTAGAGCCTACTTAAAAAACATCTTTTCATTCAAGATTCATAGATGTAATAATCTTTTATCACTAAATTCACTTCAGTAATTTCTCTAAATTCACTTCAATAATTTATGGTGTTTAATGGAGTCTCGCCCCCTAAAATTTTGTCCTACTATCTGGCCATCTCTGATAGTCCTCCTCCAATAGTTTCACTGAAACTGTTTTGGCATGGAAAACATCCTGCAGTCAATATTACAATATGGTATATTTATGTTGAAAATAGCAACAAGAAATGATAAAAATAGAATCTAGAATATTCCAATTTTAATTTGTCCTTGAATTAAAATCGAATTTAGTCTCACGAGCTACTTGGAAATAATTAATTAATTCATTATGGATTAATTAGTTGGAGAAATTCAAGTTAGAAGTCTTTCTGAAGTCATGCAAGAGTTATCCCTTAAATTAAGGAGATTATCCCTTAATTAAGGAGATAAGATTGAGTTATATTTGAGTTGTAATTAGTTAACTCAGTTTACTGAGTTAAGTCCAGTTAAATTAGTTCCAAACTGTTTGAGAAACTAATTGTGAGTTATCAGTCAGTTGATGCATGCATGCACTCAACCAGTGTACTCCAGATAATTGAAGATCTCTCATCATAAACTCATGCATGTCTATTCTGAGAAAGACCCAGTTGAGATTAAAGTCAAGGATAGTGTACTATCAGTTGCATGTTTTCTTCTATAAAGAAAACTCATGCATGCAGAAGGAAGAAGGTTCCTTGAGGATTGCACAGTTTTTCAGGGTGTGAGATCAGTGTGAGAGATCAGTTTTCCACTTGGCTGGAGAAGGTCATCCCAAAGGAACAATGCAAGAAAATAGGAGCTTGGAGGGCAGAGGAGAAGGCTTGTGAGAAGCCAAGTTTACCTATGAGCATCTAGGAGGATTGTACTGAGATCTGGCTAGCTATGATAGCTAAGGATTTGTATAATTGCTATCTATTTCCACCTTGTATGATAATACAGATAGTGGGGTTTTTAGCTGAGGTTTTCCCTTGAGTATTTTCTGTTTTTCATGTGGATTGATTCTTCTTCTTCTAGTTATATGTGTTCAGCTCGATCTAGCTCAATCTTTAAGCTTCCACAAATTGATAGTAGAAGTAGATTATAGTATTTTGCTTTGGTTATATTGCATTGTCAGGTTAATCTATAGTCATATTTTCTACATGGTCTTGTAGATGGATTTGTAGAAAGAAATTCTACATGGTATCAGAGCCTAGTTTATCGAAGTTGTGAACAGTATACGAAGAAGAGAATTTGAAGTTTGAAGTTCGAGGTTGTAGGTGCAAATCAAATTCATATCATACTTCAATTGAGATGGGACATTATGCGACTAATTTCCCATCAGAGAAGTCCAAGAAGGGATCCTCGGTAGGATTGGAAGGTGAGGCATTAGCCTCTCAGTTCGAAATGGACTTTACCCTCATCGCATGCATGGTGACATCGATGATGGGTTGTGTCTAGTATATTGGCAATGGAGCCTCATTCCAGATGACCGACGATAAAAGTTTATTCACTACCTTGGAGGACAAAGACCTCAAGATGTGCATAGAGATGGTTGATGATGAAAGGTATAGTGTTTCAGGAGTGGGCACAATTTCTTTCCAAAGGGAGCATGGAGCTCCTATCACCTTGACAGATGTGAAGTATGTACCTGGACTGAAGAAGAACTTGGTATCGGTCACTATGTTGGAGGACAAAGGCTACGATGTTGTCTTCAGTAAAGGAAAGGCGTTCCTTAGACACATCACCATAAGACAGGTGAAACAGATCGGTTCATGAGTTAAGAAAGTGTATGCTCTTGAGGTTCATGATGCATACAAAGCCTTCAGAATCAAGGCAAATGTTAGAGACTTGGTGGTTGAGAGGGAGAGTAAATTACCTCTCAACATACTATCCCAGAAGAAGTCTCAGACAATTGTGAAGTAGCCACAATTAGAGAAGTGGGCAGATGGATCACATGTAGCCATACCTCCAAGTGTGAGGTGGGGCAGTGTGAAGTGATAGTCCCAAGAAGGCTTAAATTGGACAGGGTCCATTGAGAGGTTTTATCTCATGGATCATACCTTGCTACTGGATCCCAAAGTACATAGTAGCGGGAGGAATTAGTGGGATTGATGCAGTCAAAGATCAAAGTGACAGAGGCTAGAGCAGTCAGATATTGAAGAGCGTAGAGAAGGATTGACAACAGTGCAAAAAGGCAGAGTCAGCAGAAGTGCAAAATTTTCAGTTGACAGAGGCAATAACAGTGAGAGACTTTGACGACAGATGCATCATACTGATTTAGGTTGGATGTTTTTTTTGTTTCTGGAGTTGTTGGAGCAAGAACACTAGAGAGAAGTGTTGCATGCATAAAATTCCAAAGGTTAATGATCGGGATCGAGTTGAATTCCTTTCTTGTTGAGAGGGAGTGTTGAAAATAGCAACAAGAAATGATAAAAATAGAATCCAAAATATTCCAATTTTAATTTGTACATGAATTAAAATTGTGAATTAAAATCGAATTTAGTCTCACCAGCTACTTGGAAATAATTAATTAATTCATTATGGATTAAATAGTTGGATAAATTCAAGTTAGAAGTCTTTCTGAAGTCATGCAAGAGTTATCCCTTAAATTAAGGAGATTATCCCTTAATTAAGGAGATAAGATTGAGTTATATTTGAGTCGTAATTAGTTAACTCATTTTATTGAGTTAAGTCCAGTTAAATTAGTTCCAAACTGTTTGAGAAACTAATTGTGAGTTACGGGTCAGTGGATGCATGCATGCACTCAACCAATGTACTCTAGATAACTGAAGATTCTCTCATCAGAAACTCATGCATGCCTATTCTGAGAAAGACCCAGTTGAGATTAAATTCAAGGACAATGTACTATCAGTTCCATGTTTTCTCCTATAAAGGAAACTCATGCATGCAGAAGGAATAAGGATCCTTTAGGATTGCGTGGTTTTCCAGGGTGTGAGATCAGTGTGAGAGATCAATTTTCCACTTGGTTGGAGGAGATCATCCCAGAAGAACAACGCAAGAAAATAGCAGCTTGGAGGGCAGAGGAGAAGGCTTGTGAGAAGCCAAGTTTGCCTATAAGCATCCAGGAGGATTGTACTGAGAGTTGGCTTGCTATGAGAGCTAAGGCTTTGTATAATTCCTATGTATTTCCACCTTTTATGATAATACAGATAGTGGAATTTTTAGCTGAGGCTTTCCCTTGAGTATTTTCTATGTTTCATGTGCATTGATTCTTCTTCTTCTGGTTATATGTGTTCAACTCGATCTACCTCAATCTTTAATATTTCTCAAATTGATAGTAGAAGTAGATTACAGTATTTTTCTTTCTTTATATTGCATTATCGACTTAATCCATAGCCAGATTTTCTACATGGTCTTGTAGCTAGATTTGTGGAAAGAAATTATACAATTTCATGATGGATGTTTGAACTATAAATGATATATGCCTCGATGGGATGAATCTCATGCTAATTTCCTCCTCCATTCCTACTCATCTCGTTCATGAGCGGCACCTGTGATCCTGTGCTCCAACTCCACCGATACTACCTTTATAATATAGTATACCACCTTTATAACTAAGTATGCATAGATCTGACACACACCAAATCTGGCATTGATAATCTGAGTAATAGCATCTGCAATAGACCCAGTTCTGGCACCCAATCTCATTAACTCATCAAAACTATCTATGGCTGAAAGAGTAGTTGTTGAATCAGACAACTTACTGAGGCACCTTTAGTAAATACAACAAAGTACATTATGAATCTCCATAGCCATTGAAATTTTATCAAAACCTAAAATTCCAAATTCCATATCATCTGTCTGTAGATCTACTAAAATTGGAGCCCTATTTGATAAATTAAGTTGGTCCCATCATTAAATTCAATTTAACTTGTTCATCGAATTTCTCACTCCTTCCACAGAAGCCATAAATCATTCATTGATATATATATATATTCATAATCAATTAAGAAGTCAAAGGTAGCAATAAAGCACAGGTGATTTATAGGTTCTGAGTTGTAGCCACTCTACTCACTCTTCCATGCATAAAGCAATAGATAATATCGAAGAGCAAGACGAGAGCTTGAACCAAGATTTCTCAGTCAAATGGCATGTCTGGAACTTGAAGCTGGGCTAAGAGAGTTCCTGGGTGCTTAACATATCATCCACATTTATGTCTATCTGATTTGAAATTAGAATTTGTGATTTTGCTACAATTAGGTTTCTGACTATTTGACTTAAAATTAATTCTCAGTCAGGATTGGCGTTCCATAAAGATCATGGTAGTATCTAGCATTCTTCTTCTTCCAAGATTTGACGTCAACAATACTCATGTACCGATTGAGCTAATTCAGACCATAAATGGGGGAACAAAGGTTGTACACACATTGTATGCACTATGCATATTGTTATTGTTCAAACGCAGCTGCAAATGCAAATATTGAATGCACTCACTACACATATACTCAACGCGAGATGGTTTGTATTCCTTAACTGACGTCCATTAACAAGAGTGACTTCTAGTTTCCACGTTCAATGACTCATATATGTGTCACAAGTGAGAGGGCGTAATAATGAACCTTGCTGGAGAATATGAAACAACTAAAGTGGTCGATCAAATAAGGGAATCATTAAAACACTTTACCATAATACCATTTCATACCCCTTCCACATACGTCCTTGGAGCTCTAAAGAAGAAAACAACATTTGTCATCTTGTAAACTAAGCCAGATCAACGATTGATAACTCTGTTCTATAGAGTCACATAATAGTTCTGATTGCTTTTGTGTTCTTACATCGATAACCTACCTATTATAGACATTTTTGTGCCCTACAACACCAAGCATGAAATTTCCATAAACCAAGGGCTCCTAAGTCCCTAAAAGTTTTGTTCTAACCCCTAAAGGAACAAGGTCAATAGATTACTGCTTCTCCCAGAAGTTCTCCACCAGAAACTACTCAGAATTGGTCAAAACAAGATCATTTCAGCTACTCCACTAGCTAAGTGCATTGCATTGCACCTAAATACACTGTGAGGGTGCGTTGCATTTCAAAACTCCCTTCTGTAGGGTGCGATGGGTGAGAAATGACAAATGGCAGTGTCATTCCGCGAGGTGGAGAGGCAATGGAAGCTTCCAGAATATTCTCCTATGACACTTGCCTCACTGAATTCGACCAAGGATGAGTAAGAGGCCCTCAGTCTCCAAGTGGAAGAAAGAACTGATAGAGAGAAGACACTAATCAAATCACAAGCTGACTCATCCTCCTTACACATATCTATATATGGATCCCTCATCCCAGAGATCCAGAGGCTGGAATTTTGCATATTGTAAGGAATTGTTGTTGGTTTCTAGAGACAAACATCAGATTGTTGGGTGATTTATGCTTTGTTTGAGGTGAAGAGGGGCTTCTTTGCTGGGAGGTTGATGCTGGGTCAGAACCACTGGTTGTAACTCCTCCTTGATCTTTTCTTGTTTATCAATAAAAACTATTTGAGATTTCCTCCATGCTTTTGTATCATTGATGCTAGTTACATTTGTATGGTTAACTTAAATCTGATCCTAAGTTGTTTATGAATATAGATCCATGTCTTTGTATAGTGCTATGCTTCTGTGATCTTACAGGTACTTTGTGAAGCTGGGCATGCAAGGGAGCAGGTAGCTAGAGACCATCAAAGAAGAGAGGGATTGGATCAAAGGATTAACGCAAGACACAGGTTGGTTCTTTCTATTCCTCTCTATCTATAATTCATAAAGGAAATACAAAAGTAGTTTTTCTTTGTTTTTTTCTAAGGTAGCTGTCACACCTTAGTGGGATAGAGTAGTTCTAAATAGACACTTTTCCCTGTAACAAAATGGCGACTCCGCTGGGGAGATAATTAGTTTGTTTGTTTATCATTCTTTGTTGTTTGTTTCATAAACTTATAAGTAGCATTTGAACTGCATTTTCCATAACAAATGCAAAGTAGATAACTGCTACTTCAATCCATTCACTGGATTTTTTTATGATTTAAATAGTTGATTCACAAACTATCTGATTTCCCTTGTGATAGCTCTTAGATCCTCCTTAGATCTACCCCTGATTGTTGCATTACTGATTGCTTTTTACTCGGCCAAAAGCCAAGGACTAAACTGCAAACTATGACTCAGAACCTGAGCAGAGTCTCGTTTCTGGCCCAGCGCAGGTACTGTTCAGAGACTCTGAATTTCAGCGCACTTCCCGAAGGGTCAACCTACGCTGCATTTCAGATTCTCTGTGTTACAGGTGCGCTGATCAGACTAGCTCTGTGCAGTTGTGGTTCCTGTGCTTCATTCTTTCAAGTTTTATCCCTTAATTTTGCTGCCTGTGATCAGTATATGTCTGTTTGAAACCTCTTTTCCTTGTTGTTATTCTGCCTCCTTTGTACAAAAGAACTGTAGATGTTTTTGTGTGTTTGTTAAGTCGTTTATAGTTTTCCTTTGCAAAAGTAGCATAGTCGTACTATCGTCCTTTGATTTGAATCTGTCGCAAGTGTCGGTTTCGATCATAGGAGAAAGTTTGATAGCTATTGATGGTCAATTATCCTGTTACTATTGCCTTTGGTCTGAATTTGTAATTTTCTAGTGTCAAGAACAAGTTTTCATTTCAAAATCGTAAGGTGTCGTAATCATCTCTGTTTTTGATTTCGAAAAAGAGCTTGTTTATATTTGTCGCTTGAAAAGAAATTCAGATTTGTACATCAACTTTCTTTTTAGCATCAATACTAAGAAAGTCGAAAACAAATACATGCATGTGCATTTGCATATAGACAGTCTGTTTGGCTTGATTTAGGAAAGTGCATTTACAGTGTGCTCTTTGCTCTTTGTGAAAAGATTCTGTCTTTCTTTTCCCCTAGTAGCTAGGATTTTCATTGCACAAAAGAGATAAAAGTTTGTTTATCATCTTTAGATTTCATTTTAGGAATTACATCTACATCTCGTGGTGAACCCGAAAGGCAAACTTCATAAACAAGATCAACTTAAAATAAATTCAATGAATTTAACAACGCTTTGGAACTTAACGCACAACATTTAGAGGTCTAGGTTAGAGACGTATTCTGGCATCGTAAAGCCTGGTAACTGTTGTCCTCACTGATGGTTGGGTGATTCCTCCACTTTGAGACGATAAGTGCCAGTACAGACTTGTGCTCCCACGTACCATCGAGTATATTTTGGGAGACCCCTATAGGCTTAAATCCTTTATCCTTAGGAAGCCGTGTCTGCCACCCTATCGATCGCAATGCACTGAACACAACATTCGAGAAGATTGACTGTTGTACTATAAAAAGTATTCTGCAGTTTTGCAATTGGTTTGGTACTCCCTCTACCTAGATCTCAAGAGAAGTCCCTTTCGTTCCTTTTCAGACTCCTTAACGGAAAAGGTCCATCTGAGCACTTGTCACTTCAGGCTCATTAAAAATCGAAGGAGACTAGAGTCATCTTTTGTTTTTTCTCGACTCTTAAAAACAGAAAAAAAAAAATTTGTGTCAAAGTGTCTAAAATTCATTTAATTCGGAAACATACTTCCCATTTATTTTAGTTGATCGAGTAATCCGCAATCGTGGAAGAAATTCAATTGAAACCCCTTCATTCATGGAGGCTTACGAGTCAACCGTCTTTGTCTCCAGAATCGAAGCCAGTATGGACAAAGCGAACTCGTTTAACCGGTTCCAAATCTCCTATTAAAGTTAGAGCAAGTGTTCCAACGACATCAGAGACTCTGGTTACTCCAAACATTTCTAGAATCCCTACCTCTACAGAAGAAGTTCAGCAGCCACGGAAGGACAGTGATATTGATCCTAGTCTGAGAGTAAACACTTGTGTTACCGAGCCAGCTCCATCTATAACCGGTTCGGAGAGTCTTGCTCTTCAAACATCTGTCGCTACCGATTTTACCCCTTCTTCGGCACTAGAAGTATTTTACGGACCTAATGGTCTTCCCCTTCCACCTGGTCTGATTGCCATAGAATAAATTGTAGAAGATCCTCAAACGAATACTTCAACGCACTTTGGAGTCGGGATCACTCTATATCCTTCTTCGTCAGAAGTTAGTATACCACCAGCGGAAGCTCCCATAGAATCGCTAGGTAATCTTTTGGATAGACTACAAATGTCTGAACAACCGTCAACATCTAGGATTGTGTCATCTGACACAGCAACGACAGAACTCCCTACTATCACTCTGACAATGTTCGCCGGTATACCATCTGTCCCGACTAGCTCTCAGCCGCTAGAAGGAGCCCACTCAGGGGCCATTTCGATAGTATGGTCCGTTCCTGTTTGTTCATCCGGAATAATATCCGGAAACTCGTGTGTTGAGTCTCAACAAATTGATCCATTTGGAGGTCAATTTGGGCAGTCCGGCCCCCAAGGGAAAACAATTCCCTTGAGTTCTGGATTACCACCGTATGGGGGGCAGTATACCCTTTCATTATCCCCTCCGGGAGGATATCCATACGGGAGTTCACAACAACATTCAGGTTATACTAGAATTACCTCAAGTGGTTGGGTACCTATACTACCTCAATAACTAAGAGTTGTATACTCAATGCAACAATGCATACCTATGTCGAATATCCCAACTACGCCAACTATTGTGATGGTGTCACAAGTTCAAGCGCTTCCTGTTGTATGCCAACCTCAGGTCTCTCAGGTTGTAATGCAACAGCCCTTTGACCCTGCGACTCAACCACAATTGCCAACTAGGGGAACGAAACAGGTTCAGACAGGTACAATTACCCCTCATCTTGGTCAGACTGTTAGTATAGGGCAATAACACATGGATTCACAACCATGGCTGGTGCAATACCAACTACCGCAATTCCAACAAGTATACCAAGGTTCTGAGCAACAAATATTTGCTAACAGTGGACAACCGTACATTCAAAACGGTCAAAATCAACCATTTTACAATGGTCATGTCCACCAACCTTACTAAACATACCAGCATCAAATGCATTATGCCGGTATGCAAAGACCAACTGCTCAGGCAATCCCATCTTATCCTGGGTATGCTTCACCTAACCTAAATCAGCAGTTACCCTTTGTGGCAACTTTGGAGTTACCTGATTTAAACCGATTAACCAACGATCCAATTGCTTACGCCCCTTGGTGGCCAGCGATTCCGCATAAACTTCCGTCAGATATTCCTAAATTTAATGGAAATTTGGGTGAAGATCCATCGAATCATGTGATGACCTTTCATCTATGGTGTTCATCAAACTCCTTAAATGATGATTCGATAAGACTTCGCCTCTTTCAGAGGACGTTAACAGGTCTGGTGGCAAAATGGTACATCGAATTGCCTAGAGCTTCGTTCGACAACTTCAGCACCTTAGCCACAACCTTTTTAACCCATTTTCAGTTACCAATAAGGTAAGAAACGGGAACAGAACTTCTTACCAATTTCAAACAGACGACGGCCACTCACATATCTGATCATACACATGAATGGCGACGTCGTCGTAGAATGGTAAAAACGTATGTCCCCGATCAGATCTTAGCTGAATGGTTTATCAAGTCATTACTACCTTCCATCATGGAAGATGTGGCAAAGGGGGGAGTTGTAACATAAGAGCAAGTTATCGCTCGTGCGCAATATCTGGATTTGATTTACACTCAGTCCGGCATGCTCTATGATAAAATACCTGACGCCCCTAGACCGAAATTCTCAATTCCTCCTCCTCCTAAATCGAACAATGACTCTCATGCCGACGATGGCGTGATTGGCACAACAGACACGAAATCGATAAAGGCTACATCCAAAAAGGCCCGTAAGATTTCAGGTCAAAATGCAAAAGACAAACTTCTTGCTTCGGAAGTAAATGTCGTATCGACAGATAAAGCAAAGAAACCAAACAACCAGGGAGCAAGAAAAAAGGCAAAGGGAAGAAGAAGAAACAAGAGGAATCATCACCTGAAAAATCTTCTTCAAACCCTCCTAGAGATAGGAAACCAAAAAATCCATGCTTGATATGCGATGAAGATCATTGGACCGCAAATTGTCCACACAGAACTGAGGTTAAAAAATTCTTTAAGAATTCGAAAACCTCAGCAGTTTTAACTGATCCGTTTCCAAATCCAAGAACAAATCTGGTTGAAAGCAGAAATGCTTCCCCATCTCAAGTGTTAATGTTGTCGGTTTCAAAACAGCAAAATGACGCTTTGATATCGACAAGGAACAAAGATTACGGGAATCCATAGCTGTTGAACAACAAGGATAAACATCAACCTAGTAGTTAGACAACAACTTCGACAGAGGTTGCGCCACCTACCATTCCTGAATTGACGATAAAACTGCCAAAGGGAGTAGTACACAAGTCAACATTTAATCCCCGCGCTGGAGCGGCACAACATTATAATATAGTGGAATATTTGGCCCAATCGCCATCCGCTATGTCGACTCTTGAAGTACTACAAAATTTCCCATCCCAAAGGCAGGCTTTATTATCAGCCATTGGTGGGATAGACCCAAAGGATTCCAATCTTGTATCCTTCGATCATAAAGGATACGATCCTCAGTTACTAGCTCAACTAGCTTTCCTTGTTCAAGTGAAAGACCTCAACAAAACTGTTCATCGAACAATTATTGATGAGGGAGCATCTACATGCATCATGTCGATGAGTTGCTGGAAAACTTTAGGATCTCCAACCTTGTCATGATCTTCGACAACATTAAAAGCATTCAACGGAAGGACATATACCCCATATGGTATCCTAAGTAACTTGAAAGTTGAACTAGTAGGGAAAACGATAGAAATAGATGTTGAAGTCATTGATGGGAATCTTGATTACAACATCCTACTAGGAAGACCATGGATATATGCCATGGCAGTTGTTGTGTCGACCTATTTTAGAAAGATTGCATTTCCCTTTCAAGGAGGGATTACAATCGTTGATCAACAAAACTTCCTCCCCAATGGTTCTCAAGTTACTGGAAGCATTCCCATGATCCATGGAAGCCCCCATTCGCTTCAGAATATCGGAGTAGGCCTATTAAAATATCCTATACTAATAGGAACTTTCGCTCTTCCACCTCCAATCAATTTGGCAGAAGTAGTGTCGATAGGAACCTGCAATATGATATCTTCTAAAAAGATCTCATAAATAGATATCCACATGGATCATGCAGTGTCTTTTCCCCCAAGCCCAACGGAAATATTGTAGCAACCAATGTTCCTAGCATGGGAGGCAAACCCAAATCAACGCTTATCAAGCATTTGGATAGATAGGTCTAGAGAATATGGTACCCCTTCAGACCCTTGGTCGCAAGTGCATGTCACCGACGAAGGAATTGTCCAATCTATGGAAATTGAAGGGACACCATGGAATGATTCCCACCATCGTTCCCTTCTTCTGGATTGTGGAGAAGATAATCAAGATGACCTGTATCATCCTTTAGTTTTTGAATTCCTATCAAATACTGTAAACACGGTGGATTCCGAGCGAAACTTGTCCAATATTGAAGAGACTATCGCCATAAATATCTCTACCAAAACAGATTTTGTAGAGAATATTTATGTCGGCAAATGTTGTTCTCCTTCAGAACTAGAGATATATAACGCTCTTTTTCGCGAATTCAGAGATGTCTTTGCTTGGTCACATGATGAAATGCCAGGCATTGACTCGAGTATCGTTGAACACGAAATTAAGATGTATCCAGATGTCAAACCAGTACGACAACGGCTACGGCAGGTGCACCCCAAGAAAGCCGCTGCCATTAAGGCAGAAGTTGAAAAACTTCTCCATGCTAGTTTCATCTACCCGGTTCCTCTAACCGATTGGGTATCGAATATTGTCCCTGTTATGAAGAAACAAGGAACAATTAGAGTGTGCGTCGATTATAGGGATGTAAATCAAGCTTGTCCAAAGGACAACTACTCTACACCCTTCATTGACCAGATAATTGATGAATGCGCCGGATGTGAAATCTTTTCATTCATGGATGGATTCTCCGGGTATACTCAAATAAATATCCGCCCACAGGACCAGTCAAAAGACTGCATTTATTTGTCCGCGGGGCACATTTGCATATGGAAAATTACCCTTTGGTTTAAAGAACGCAGGGGCGATGTTTTAGAGGGCAATGAATTATGCCTTCCATGACATCAAAAACATCGTTCAACCATACCTCGACGACCTTCCGGCTCATTCGCGAAAGTGGACTGATCACCCGCAGCATTTAAGAGCGATATTTCTATGTTGCCGACACTACAAGATACGACTCAATCCACACAAATGTGTGTTTTGCATCAGTTCTGGTCGTTTAATTGGCTTTGTAGTCTCAGAGGACGGGATTCGTCTCGACCCATGTAAGGTCCAGGAAATCATAAATTTGCCTCCACCTTCGAATTTGCTTCAGATTCAGAAACTCCAAGGGAAAGTGAACTTTCTGAGGAGGTTCATTCCAAATTACGCCGAACTTGCTAAAGGTTATACACATCTTTTGAAAAAGGAAGTACCCTTTGTCTAGGATCAGGCTGCGCAAGCTTCCTTTGATGCTTTAAAAGATTCCCTAATGAAAGCATCATTAATGTACGCCCCTGATTATCAAAAAAATTTTAACCTGTATCTAGCTGCAGTGGATACGACCATCGCAATGGTTTTAGTTCAAGAAGTCAATGGAATTGAACATCCTATATATTATTTAAGTAAAAACTTAAATGATACAGAGAGCAAATATTCTTACGTTGAAAAGCTAGCGCTCGCAGCTGTTCAAGCGATACAGAGATTTCGACACTATGTCCTCTTTCCGAAAACTACCATTCTGTCAGATTGCAACCCCATGACTTATATATTGTCGCGACAGTTGCTGGGGGGAAAATATTCAAAATGGATAGCAATCCTACAAGAGTTTGATCTGGAATTCGTAAAATCCAAGTCAAAGAAAGATCTAGTTTTTGTAGAGTTATTGTGCGATCTCCCATCGTCGTCCAACGATGACACATCCGAAGAAACAATCGTGGATGAAAGTTTGTTTCTGATATCTGCAAGCAATGAGTGGTATGGAGATATAATCATTTATCTCCAAACTCAAAAATACAGGCCAAACACCTCCCACTCTGAACAAAAACGTATTCGATACCAAGCAAAAGACTACATGATCGTTGGTGATACACTTTACCGTCGTGGTATCGATACAGTTCTAAGAAGGTGCCTCACCCATGAGGAGGCCGAAAAAGTCCTGAATGATTGTCATTCAGGCGCGTGTGGGGGGCATCAATTTGGATATACTACAGCACAAAAAATCTTATGAGCAGGATACTTCTGGCCAACAATGTTCAAAGATTGCATAACCGCAGTCAGAAGTTGCCATGCTTGTCAAATTTTCGATAGCAAAACCAGAAGACCACCCGCACCTCTGCAACCAATAGTTGTTGTTGGGCCATTCACCAAATGGTGCATTGATTTCATGACATGTAACCCCACCTCGACTCGGGGGCATGGGTACATCATAGTCGCAGTTGACTATTTTACCAAATGGGCTGAGGCGATGCCTACATTAGATAATACTGGTGAAACAGCTGCCCTCTTCTTTTTCAATCATGTAGTCGCCAGATTCGGCGTGCCACAGGCTATAGTCACAGATCATGGATCGCATTTTCGTAATCACATGATGGTCAAATTAGCTGCCAAACTAGGGTTATCTCACGACAGCTCTACTCCATATTATCCGCAAGCCAACGGACAAGTTGAAGCAATCAACAAGGTCCTCAAATGCATGCTGCAAAGGATGATTGGAGTTTACAAAAGAAAATGGCACCTAATCCTGTACTCAGCTTTGTGGGATTACCGAACATCGGTAAGGAATGCAACCGGGTTCACACCTTTCCAACTAGTATATGGCCTGGAAGCAGTCTTACCAATCCAGTGTGAAATCTCGTCTCTCAAACTTGCAATTGATCTCCTCCCCGGAACTTCAGAAGAAGAAGCTTGTTTCTTGGAATTAATCCAATTGGATGAAACCCATCGTGATGCCGATTTCGCTAACGAAGCCCATAAGAAACGAGTCAAGGCGCAGTTCGACAAAAATGTCAAACCCCGTGTCTTCTCAGAAGGTGACTTAGTCTTGCTTTACAACCAAGAATCTGATAAATTAGGAGCAGGTAAATTTAAGTCTCTATGGATGGGCCCCTATATTGTTAAACGAGTGTTAGCAAAAGGAGCCTACAAGTTAATGGATTATGACAGAATTCCGCTGGCAGAACCTCGTAATGGGTTGTACCTCAAGCGTTACTATGCGTAATGGTAACCTGTGTGCTTTTGTTATATTTTTGTTTTCGCTAAAGTATTTATTTTGTTCAAGTAATCCACTTTTTACATTTGTTGCAGATGTCAAACCTATTGGGATCATGTGTTGGATATGCCGACGAAGCGAGTCGTAGTTCGCGGAACCTATCCTCCGCAGCCTGGGCCATTTTTGATCCAAGTGGTGAGTTAGTAAGTTTTAGAGGTGTATGTATTGGTCGATCAACTAATAACATCGCTAAATATAGCACGTTGATAGAACTTCTCTCTGATGCCATTACACATGGTATACACCGACTAATTGTCAGGCTAGACTCACAACTCGTAATACTACAACTCAATGGTATATATTCCGTCTAAAACCTAGCTATTTATCGCATGTTCCTAAGGGTTAAGATTTTGGAAAGACAATTTGATTTTATTCAATATCAACATATTTCCAGAAACTTAAACACATTAACTGACTCATTAGCAAACTATGTGTTAGATAGACATTTGCAACATTTATAAAAAGAAACACACCATCAATGTTTGCATGTGGATCATGTAGCTTAACCAAAATAAAACTTTGAAAATCAAAAATATATATAACTATTTATGGTTTACACATAATGTTCTATAACCAAGACAAAATCGGTCAAATGACCCAAAAACTCAAAATACTAGGGGGCACACTAGTCTAATGATGCTCGTGATAGCAAGTCACAGCCTGTGCGATCATGCGTAAGAGATGAGTCCATCGTCTGGGCACACGAGTAGTATGCTTATGTAACCGCAAAGGTAGCTCGTCAGTCGTCACATTTGAAATACCGAGAGTGAGGCCCTCAACTTGCTCTTGTAATGCTGTGAGAGTCTCGGCCACATCGAGGTCACGAAGAATAGCCCTTCCGACGGCCTCTCCTGCTGGGGTAGCAACTGGTACTCTCAGGCGAACTACTGGATGAACAGGACCAACATCTGCATGTACACATGAGTTTGATTAAAGTCTTGATATAATAAAGCACAAGGACATTATAAACAAAAAAAAACGATAAACAAGAATATGGTCAAAGATTTTACCAATGGCGCCCCACTGCTTGCCATCCAACAGTACTAAATCTGGATCACCCCAGAAGTCCATGCCAGCGCATGGATACTCATAATAAACCATCTCCTGACGATCAAACCACCTGAAGAAGGTATCAGAAAATGAAATCTGAGACTGGCCGACATGCCTAGACATATGGTCAACCCATCTCTGCATGCATGGTTCAGTAGGAGAAGGTAAATCGAGTGCAATGTACTGCAGCTGTATCAGTGGTATCTTGTCCAAGGCAAAGGCGGTCAAAATAGAACCATACCTAAAGTTCTTCAACCTCTTGCTCTTTATCTTGGTCAACTGTTCTTTCATCACAATAAGTATTGTGTCGCACCAGTTGAACACCTTCGATTGGAGGCATTCTGTTATGAAACCAGCTCAAGAAAAGATAGAAAAGATAAATCCACGCCTTAGACTTCAGCCTCTTCGAGGGGGCAACCTCCTTTACATTACATAAATGACCAATTCTTGGATGATACAAATGAAAATACCTCCTTTCTATATATAGGAGTCTAAGTGGTCCCAATACAATTAAAGCCTACATAACAATAATATTGTAGGGCACAACAGTAACAATGGTGGGCTTCTATGTGGCATAATAGTAACAATATGGGCACTACATGGGTACATCAATATAATAAGTGGGTTATACTAATAACAATAAGGGGTTACACTAGTAGTATAGGGGCCTAACATGCCCCTCTCCTTCAAAAAGCGTTGTCCTCAACGCTTGAGTAGTTCTTGATGCTTCTATATAAAATTCCTGTCCTCCCATGTGGAATATTCAGCGGGTAAGTTCTTCCACTTGATGAGATACTCTGAAATTGATCGATTTCGTAGCTGTCGGGTTCTTGTTTCTGTGACTGCTCCAGGTTCCAATATGAGTTTTCCTTCCTCTTCAATTTCTGGCAATATTGCTTGAATTGGGATCTTTTGCAACTTTTGAATAAGTGGCCATACTTCTTCGTTCTTCTTCCATTCATCCGTTGCTTCGTTTATCCAATTTGGTTGGATAATATAAATAGCACAAAACAATGCTTCCACATCCTCATCCTTGAAGCGTCTTCCCATTCGGTAAGGTCGCCATTTTTTAAGTGCATGTAGTATTGCCAACATTTCCTTCTCATAAATAGCTTTTCTTAAAAACTTTCCCTTGATTGGACGACTTTCAAAAGCAATGGGTCTTTCATCTTGCATTAGAACAGCACCAATTCCATTTCCTGAAGCATCACATTCCACAATAAAGGTTTTTGTGAAGTCCGGCGTAGCTAAGACCGGTGCTTGGCACATTGCCTCTTTAAGATGTTCAAAGGCCTTTGTTGCTTCCGAATTCCATGAAAATGAATCTTTCTTCAATAATGTTGTTAGAGGTGCAGCTATTCTCCCATAATTCTTAACAAACTTGCGATAATACCCTGTCAACCCAAGAAATCCTCGCAGATGCTTTATGGATGTGGGGATTTTCCATTCCTTAATGGCTTTAATTTTGCTAGGGCCTACCTTAACTCCTTCATGAGATACAATATGACCCAAATATTCCACCTCCTGGACTCCAAATAAACATTTGGATCTTTTTGCATATAATTGTTTCTCCTCCAATAGTTGTAACACCCTGTCAACATGTTCAACATGATCCTTCCAAGACTTGCTGTAGATTAGTATATCATCAAAAAATACTAACACAAATTTTCTAAGGAATGGTTTGAAAATTGAATTCATCAAACCTTGAAATGTTGAAGGTGCATTGGTAAGGCCAAAAGGCATGACCAGAAATTCATAATGACCCTCATTAGTTCTAAATGCTGTTTTCGGAATGTCTTCGACCTTCATTCTAATTTGATGATATCCCGAACGAAGATCCAACTTGGTGAAGTAAATTGATCCATGCAATTCATCCAGTAATTCATCAATAATAGGAATGGGGAACTTATCTTTAATAGTGAGCTTGTTGAGCTCCCTATAATCTGGACACATGCGCCATGATCCATCCTTCTTGTGCACCAATACTACTGGAGCTGAGAAAGAACTTTGACTCGGTTGAATTATACCAGCCTCTAACATTTCTGCAACCATACGTTCAATTTCACTTTTTTGGACATATGGATATCTGTACGGCCTGATGTTTGGAGGAACACTTCCTGGAATCAGATGAATAGCATGATCATGATCACGCATAGGTGGGAGACCTTTGGGAGTATCAAATACCTTGGAATGATTGTCTAGGACTTTTTGGAGATCTGGAGAAATAGATGATTCCAATGTGGAAACATCTAGTGAACATAATTGTGCAATTACACCTCTTTGCTCCTTTTTTAGAAGCTTTGTCATTCCATTAGAGCTGATTATCTTTCCTGGTTTCCCTGCAATACCCCTTAATTCAACTTCCTTTCCTTCCACAGAAAATTTCATGAAAAGTTCTTGAAAATTAAAAGCTATTGTACCCAAGGATTGTAGCCATTGGACTCCTAGTACAACATCAGCACCTCCCATTGGAATGGAAAGCATTGGGCTAGTCAATACATATTCTCCCATGGATAGCTTGATATTATGGCACTTTCCAGAACAATTTATTGTTCCTCCATTTGCAATCATCACTTGACACTCTGGAGCTGGATATAGGAAGCAATTCAATTCTTTTGCTACCCTATAATGAATAAAATTGTGGGTGCTTCCTGAATCAATCAACACTATTACCTTTTTCTTCTTGATTTGTCTTTCTATCTTGATGGTTTGAGGAGTGGTAATTTTTGCCAATGCTTTACAAGATATGGTCTGATTCATTTCTTCTTTCTCTGGGGTGGTGTCCTGACGTATATCCTCTTCTTTTGATGTTTCTTGATCCTTTTCTTCCTCCTCTTCATATTCTATGTAAAATAATTTCTTCTCAGCACACCTATGATCTTTAGTGCATTTGCTATCACAATTGTAACAAAGCCATTTTTCTCTTTTTTCTTCCAATTGTTGTGGTGTAACCCTTGTAGGTTGTGGAAGGCTGGGAGAAACAACACTTCCATCTTTATAGTTGTGAGGGGTATGCTTCCTGGTTTCCATAATTTTGCTTTCCATTATGTCACAAAGCCCTTTTACTCTTTCCAATTGTTGTGGTGTTGCTCTAAAGAAGGTGTTGCTCTTTATATCCTCATAATGTGCTATCATTTCCTCCGTGAAAATTGACCACGTAACAAGTTTTTTACGAGAACAAAGCCCTTTGTACCATAAAAATTGATGTGGTTCTAAATATGAAGATGCAATACATACCTTTTGTAACAGTTGTACACCATGTATATCAAAATATTGCTCCATCTGAAGTATCCAATTTACCGGATCCTTGCCATCAAACTTCCTCATCTTGCTTTTTCTTGATTTTAGGAGCTCTACCTTGAAATGAATGTAACTATGTACTTTCAGACCTTTAAGTTCTAAACTTGTGACTATAGTAGCCCTCTGTGTCCTCTTTCCAATGCCACAAGTCTGACCCAAATTGGATTCTCCAAGAAAAAGTTATGCACAATCTCCCGCAGTGACCTGATTATAGACTAGTTCAATAGAGAGAACTTGTATGAAGTGCCACGTGTCACTGTTTCAACCTTTGACTCTGAAAAATATATAAACAGAAACTGCAGTCCGTCCTCTTTCTGTACCTTCTTACGAAATTTCAATCTGATACTCAGAAAGAAAGTTATGACGATTTTCCCCAGGTCACTTGTTTTGAGTGTAATTCAGGAGTCTGCAAAAAGACCAAGTTCCGCAGATCATATCTCCGAAAATATCGCGCGAAAAGATCTGAAATTCGGATCCAAGATTTAGCGCCAACTCTTCTCAAATGGGTTTTTTTTGCGACTTCTGAAATGTCACAGAAAAAAATTTATAGCGAAAATTCCACGATGACCTGTTTGGAGCAGCAAAACCCTAGAATCCAAAGCTCTGATACCAAATGTTATGAAACCAGCTCAAGAAAAGATAGAAAAGATAAATCCACACCTTAGACTTCAGCCTCTTCGAGGGGGCAACCTCCTTTACATTACATAAATGAACAATTCTTGGATGATACAAATGAAAATACCTCCTTTCTATATATAGGAGTCTAAGTGGTCCCAATACAATTAAAGCCTACATAACAATAATATTGTAGGGCACAACAGTAACAATGGTGGGCTTCTATGTGGCATAATAGTAACAATATGGGCACTACATGGGTACATCAATATAATAAGTGGGTTATACTAATAACAATAAGGGGTTACACTAGTAGTATAGGGGCCTAACACATTCCAAGGCATGCTGCATGTAAGTTCGGTTGGCTACATGAAGAGCGACACCACCCGCCATCCTACAAAAAGTAAACAGAATAGTCCTGAGGGACCTGTCAGTGACATCACGGATAATGATCTTGCCATCTTTACTCGGCTGAGATCCTTCTCTGCAGTACCAGCGGACATAATCTCTCACAGAATCGCCTCCTCGAGCTGAACCTGACAAAGAGATGGGGGCACCCTGCCTCGACAAGCCAGTCAAGAAATAGATGTCTACTACAGTCAAGGGGATAGATTTGCCCCTAATCTGGAAAACCTGATTTTTAGGATCCCAAGCATCGAGCAAATACTGCAGTAAGTTGATCTGATGTCTCATGCTAGAAATGCAGAAGAACTTTAGCAAGCCACAGTTCCGCAGTGCATTCACTGTAACTGGATCATGTAAGGCAAGCATGCCCTCTTCTTCATGCTCACGTTCTCGCCATGTAATGGTCATCTTACTCCAAATATCTCTGAAAAACAAACAAGAGAGGAGTTAGATCCTGATTTTTGTAAGAAACAGGCAAAATTTCCATCAAAAACTGTGCATCAATTCCATTTTTGCGCCCAACGCACCTGCAGCAGTGTTCTAGGTGCGTTGAATGTCAGGTAGCCTTTAGACAGGACAACATTCAACGCAGTTTTTGATACACTGAGGGTGCGCTGATGGCAGAACGAGTTCTTTAAACCCCAGGGACTTAAAAAAGCTAGGAATCAAGCTCAAAATGCAAAATGGAAACCATGAAATGAAAAAGCTCAGGTTTAGCTCCTACCTGGTCCAGACGGCGCCGAGAATCGTCCACAGAATCTCCCAAAATCAGCTGATGAAAATCAAGGGGGAATAACACCTCCAAAGCTCCGACAAACCAAGTTCAAATGAAATGGTAAAATGAGAGGTAAAAACACTTTTTCATTACTTTTACGTAGTTCAAAGTAAAATATTAGTGTTCTAACTCGTTTTCAAGAAAATATTGTTCATTTCTGACTAGTTTGATGAAGCAGTTGAAAATACAGTACGATCTTTGAAAGGACAAAGCTATTTATGGTAAAATCAAAACAAGACCATCTAATCGAGCAGTTTTAGCACATAGTTCAAGCTCGTTAAAAAATAAACATAAGACATGAGAAAATGTTTCCACCCGCGTTTAATCTCATTAAAAAATGAACTATTCCCCGATAAATAACCATCGTGAATGTAGTACTTCAGCCGTTAAAGCCTTGGTCGTGTTTGCACCATCACCTCCACTTTTCATTGGCCGATCATTCACCTCCATTTGATTGTTTACCCGTTTTGAGGAACAACTGCGAAGAGTGATTTCACTAGCCATCCTTGTGACACTGTCGTGATTGGAAAATTCCAAACCTTACCTGGAATCAGCTGCTACCCGTTCTATCACTCATTCCTCAAAAGACGAGTTTCCTTTAAGCTGTTTTCAACTGACTCGCAAAATATGAAAAGATTGCCGAGCCATTGGCCTCTCCAGCTCGTTAAAGGGACAGGAAGTGCTATCCCTCATCTAGATTTTAATCTTTTTGGACCTGAGGGATTATTACACAAAAAGATCGAGGGCTTGTTTTGTTCGACTCGTTAAAACTATCGAAAATTCATCCCTTCTGTATTGTTTTATAATTTTTCAGACTTAAGGGATTAGATGACGAAAAAGGAATTTTGGAGTTACCTTTACGTTCCTTTTCAGACTCTCTAAAATTGAAAAGGACCGAGTTATCTTTGTCGTTAAACTCGTTAAAAAGATTAATAGCGACAAACTTGTCTTTAGACGAGAACGAGTTTCACTATCGCTAGGCTCGTTAAAACATAGCGATGGGTTTGCCCGAAGGGAAAATTATAGAACAAGCATATGTTATCCTCCTCAAGCTTGATAAAAATAAAGAGGTACTGGTCAGCAATGACTGGGGAAAAATTGGGAAGAAAACTCAAAGAAACTTTGTTGGTAGCAAGTCTCTCTTGAACATGACACTTCCACTCCATGTCCAAGTCGGGTTGGGTTGTTTCATTCACCGGTCACATCACCATGGTCACGCCATACCATCCACATTTGGGGTTAATGATACCAATCCATCACATTAGTGTCACCGATATGTTCAAGAGAAGTCATCCAGAGAAGTCACCCGTGTCTCACCCACTACCATACATTATACTCCATTCTTTCATGACCGCCACCCTGAACCTTATATCATCAGATCGTTTTCACCTCCATCAAAATCATTTGCTCCTTTCTGTGTCATTGATGTGGGATTCATTAAGGCCCTCCTGTGACAGATCACTCCTTGTCGACATCAGCTCATTATCCAAGAAGTTGATCTAGGAACACCCCATTCAGTACTTTGAAACTTGCATGACTCAATGGCAAGTTTCTCACTTCCGGCGACAGGTTTAGATCAATGGCCTTCGACCGAAATATTTTGCGTGGTGTTCGACGCCATGTCCTCTATTCACACCACGTGAATTGTACTACAATACCTTTAGGATCAGTATCATTATCGGTGATTCCTCTTGCGCTTGTTAACAATTTACATCATTGACTGGTAATCAAGCAATGTCTTTCCATGTTTGACTTCAGAACATTTCTCACATGGATCGACTTGTACTTCGAGTGAAGATCGGACGAGATTGAAGACCTCGGATCTAGTTTCATCCATTCACGGTGCGATATATATTCAGGGAAATAAAGACATTAAATGTACAACATTGTGGCACAGATAATCATCCTACTAAAAGGATGATGGCTCTATCAGAATCATCAGTCTACACTCAGATGATTGTCTGTCCTATGTACATGAAAATGAATTTATAAAGCCGAGCATGGGGATGCCCGCCTCAGCTAGATCATGAAAATATTATGAAGATGATGTATTGTATTGTATCTTATTACAGGTCTCCTCCCAGCATTGAAAGAACTTCGAATCCTCATAATAAAGCATTTCACCCAACGCCAAAAGGTTAACGGCCTCATACTTTAGGGGGTAACTGTTATAGACATTTTTGTGCCCTACAACATCAAGCATGAAATTTCCATAAACCAAAGGCTCCTAAGTCCCTAAAAGTGTTGTTCTAACCCCTAAAGGAACAAGGTCAACAGATTACTGCTTCTCCCAGAAGTTCTCCATCAGAAACTACTCAGAATTGGTCAAAACAGGATCATTTCAGCTGCTCCACTGGCTAAGTGCGTTGCATTGCACCTAAATACACTGTGAGGGTGTGTTGCATTTCAAAACTCCCTTCTGTAGGGTGCGATGGGTGAGAAATGACAAATGGTAGTGTCATTCCGCGAGGTGGAGAGGCAATGGAAGCTTCCAGAATCTTCTCCTATGACACTTGCCTCACTGAATTCGACCAAGGATGAGTAAGAGGCCCTCAGTCTCCAAGTGGAAGCAAGAAATGACAGAGAGAAGACACTAATAAAATCACAAGCTGACTCATCCTCCTTACACATATCTATATATGGATCCCTCATCCCAGAGATCCAGAGGCTGAAATTTTGCATATTGTAAGGAATTGTTGTTGGCTTCTAGAGACAAACATCAGATTGTTGGGTGATTTATGATTTGTTTGAGGTGAAGAGGGGCTTCTTTGCTGGGAGGTTGAGGCTGGGTCAGAACCACTGGTTGTAACTCCTCCTGGATCTTTTCTTGTTTATCAATAAAAACTATTTGAGTTTTCCTCCATGCTTTTGTATCATTGATGCTAGTTACATTTGTATGGTTAACTTAAATCTGATCCTAAGTTGTTTATGAATATAGATCCATGTCTTTGTATAGTGCTCTGCTTCTGTGATCTTACAGGTACTTTGTGAAGCTGGGCATGCAAGGGAGCAGGTAGCTGGAGACCATCAAAGAAGAGAGGGATTGGATCAAAAGATTAGCGCAAGACACAGGTTGGTTCTTTCTATTCCTCTCTATCTATTATTCATAAAGGAAATACAAAAGTAGTTTTTCTCTATTTGTTTCTAAGGTAGTTGTCACACCTTAGTGGGATAGAGTAGTTATAAATAAACACTTTTCCCTGTAACACTGCCTCTACCTTTGTTCAACACCTCTTCCCTTAAATATTTTTCCTCCATGTGACTTGCAGCATCGAGTTTCTCTGAAAACAAAGAACCTCGCAAAAGAAATAGTTCCTCTCCCATGAGTCATGATGAGGAGTTATAAGAGACAATCCTCTACTATGACAATTGTTTTGGGTTACAATTCATCAACACTTTGTGCGGAAAAAGTAATTTAAATCTCATGATATTAGTGCCCTTTTTCTTGAGTTCGAATTTCTTTCCAATGGACAACTCTGTTACGCAAACAGAATGTAGCCAATGTTGCATTGAAATGTGGTTGTATGCAAGTTCGCAGGGTAGATAATTGAAAGAAGAAAGCGTTTTTAGGAGACAAGTATGCAAAGGAGAGGCAACGAATTTCTAACAGACAACAAATTAATGGAGCGCTATGGACAAGTGCATAGTGAGGAATAAAATGCTCAAGTTCTGACAAGCAGCAGAAAGGGAAGAACTGACATGAGAGATGCCACAAAATCAATATGAAACTATCGTGCTCATTCCACCAGCAGAGAAACTACTAAGGACAATGCTGAGGAGGTTTCAGGCCTGACACACTGACAAAGAAACGACCACCGACATACTATTCGAGTAGGCACAAAAACTGAGAGGTAAATAAATGCAATGCAGGAAGGACTAACACTGAAGGAAGAGCGTTACTACGTGAAAATGTGAGTAGAGATTGTAGCTAGAATTTAGTTGAGAAAACATTTATGAAATGTAGAATTGATGGCAGAACTAACCTGCACAGAAAGGCCATAAAACAAGTGGCTCAAATATGAGCAGGGTGTTGGGTGTGGAGCCTGATTATCATCTTCTTTATCTAGAGGTATCACCACATTGGACCCCAGTTCGTAATGTGGTGTAAACGCTACTCGCAAAATGTATGCTACAAGGGGGTCTAGGGGGGGTGGCTGCGATCTTTGGGAGGCTCCCCCCCTTGGCAACTGATTGGGGGTAGCGCCCCCAAAGCTAAAAATAGATGTAAAATTGCCTTGTAAATGTTGTAATTTTGTAGTCAATCTGGGTCATTCATTAGGTGGAGATCTGGCGGTAGAATTTAAGTTTAATTTAGATTTTTTTGCCCTAGAAGGAAACCCCTCACTATATATGAGGGAATTGTGTTGCACCTATTGATATATGTATTCTGAGTGAGAAAGAGAGAGGAGATTGTGTGACAGCGAAGAGGGAATTACAGTGGATCTGTTGTAGGTTGTATCTCTTCAGTTTACTGGATAATATAAAAGGAAGGACTAGCTATTTCTCCGTGGACGTAGCCAAAATCAGGTGAACGGTGTATATCTGTGTCTCTCTTGCTTTATGTGTTTTCTGTGTTTATGTTTCTGCAATATATTTTATGTGTTTCATTGCTCTGTAATATATAATTCTCTAACACACAACATGATATTGCCTGCTCTAATACCATGTTAGACACTTACATGGCAGAAACATTATATGAATGATAAGCATGAGAGTACATCTATTATTGACATGATATGCATTTATAATACACAGGAGTGACCCTTGGTTTCATATTCCAAGTGGTCCTTTGGACTCCCTTTAGTTTTTCAGCTTCCACACCAACCCTTAGAGTATTAGGTGTCCAACAAATTATGGCTTTGCAACCACTTTAGAAATATTCTCCACAACTTTATCTTTCCAATGAGTCATCCTGGACCTCATTTGGTCAAATAAAACTCCATTTATGAGCTTCTGAAGTTGGTGTATTAATATTGCAAGAATTCTGGAATTTTTGTTACCTAGGCTAAAAATCAGAATTTTTTTATTAAAAATCTAATCCTAAAATAGAATTCTAATATTAATTAATTAATACTAATTTATTTTAATTATGTTATTAATTTATTACAAATTTAATTAAACAAAATTAAACATAATTTAATAATTAAAATATTTTTATATAATATTTATATTATAATTTGAACTATATTAAAATTATAATATAAATATAAATTATAATATAAGATAATTGTAATATTATATTATATTTAAATATTTTAAACAAACCATTGAAATCAATAATTATTCATTAAACCATCCACGTGAAGAGGAGTGATGGAGGAGGGAAGAGAGTGGAGGGTGAAGTGAGTGGAGGATGAGGTAGGATGAGGTGAGGTGGAGGCATGAAACTTTTAGGGGCTAATATTCGCAGGTGGGCTAATTTTCCATGATTTTTCCAGGAAAAATATTTGCCAATCTCCATCTTTTATAAAAATGATTCACCCAAATTTTACAATATAAAAATATTTTACCTTAAAAATCCCCAAAATTATATAGAGGGTGTATATAAAATCATTATAAATTTAAATAGTTTTACAAATACATCAATAAACATTTCATAGTTTGTATATTAGGGACTAGTGAGATTCGCCAATGTTTTTAAACTTCAAGATAATTTTCCATCCTTAAAATTTTCCTTGGGTGGTGGTACGAAAGTCATAAGGAGGTAATACAAAAACCGTATATTAAAATTTCTTAACCCCCCGCATTTTTTCCAAATCTCATATCGGATGGTTTAATACAAGTGCATAAAAACAAACAATTTTATTTGCAATATGCATTTTGCGATGTATCACAATCGCAATATCGCATCGCAAATTGTTGATCGCATTTTTTAGGTCATATTTCTTGATTGGGATTTTGGAAGGAAAGAAGTGATATGAAGTGGGGTCTGCATTAATTAACAATCCTACAAATTGGACTACAACCACTTTGGAAATTCGAGAATCTGGCCTTGGCAACTTCTTTTAAAATAATAAATTAGAGTAAATTACCAAGATTATGAAACATGTTTTCATCTGTTGTATGATTTAGCTGGGTGATTTTGTAGGACCGTTAGTGAAAAAATGAAAGAATATTAGTAAAACTAAATAAGAGTTACTATTTACAAGGAATGAGCATTGAACTTAATCAGCTATGAAAAACTGAAATATTATACATTTATTTAAATTTTTAGTCCAGGCAAGGAAACAATCAAACTTCAAAGGAGCTCCATTTACAAACTAGTTGACCAAATCAATCGAAACAAGTATCGATGGAAAGCTAGTGAAAATTTGGATTCAATTAAACAATCAAAATAGAAATCTGAAGAAAACTAAAAATGAAAAAATTGTAAGACAATTAGCTTAAATGAAAATCATAAAATATTCTTCGCCAAAAATTAATGGAAAGGGTCCCCATTACTTCAAGTAATTGGGGTTTTGGGTTTTCCCCATAACAAGCTCCAGAGTGTTTGTGCAACGAAGGCTTCTAGGATTAGTAACTCAACCCACAACTTATTCTAGGCTTCCAGAGCGTTTGTCCAACCAAGGCTTCTAGGACTAGTAACTAAACCCACCAAGGGCTTATGGAGTGTTTTTACAACCAAGGTGTCTACGGCTATTAACTCAACCCAAGATGTTACAAGGCTTCTAGAGGGTTTGTCCAACGAGGGCTTCCAAGACTAGTAACTCAACCCAAGCTAAGGAAACATGAGAACCAACTAAAACAAAACAAGGAAATAAATCCACAATCACCATGGCTATCCAAGAAATGGAAAGGCTAGGAAAATCCATTGTCAATCCCATCTATCCTTCATTCCAATGAAATATCATGACCAATAAACCACATGCATATTCCATGCATGCCAACACTAGTGAGAAAAACATACATGAAACTCAGTACCTACAAGAAAAACCTAGTGTAGTCACTGATCCCGATGTCCTCTTACACTTTCCTACTCTTCCTTCTCCTTCTTGGTCCAAAAATCCAAGCATTCCACACCCTCCACGAGTGCTCCAAGAAAACTCTAATTATCCAAGAGTATGAGAGTGAGAGAATAGTGGGAGAGCTGCAAAATTGAACTAACAAAAGTCTATGTACTGATACTCAAAAGCCTTTTTATGAATGAGGTCTCTATTTTCTTAATTTTCCATTATTTTACTTCATTTTCCTCCTCACATGAAACTTGTGACCTTTCACCTTCGTTTTCTCCTAATTTCCATTATTTTCATAAATAAATCTGCCAAAAATGCCATTTTCCCTTTCCAAGACCTTAGCCATTTCCTTTGCCAATTTCCTTAGCCATTAATAATCAAATGAAGACACACATGTTGTAGTGAAAACACAACAGCCCTATTTTATTCTATCATAATAGGCATGAGGATCCTTTTTGGCATTGCATGTAAACTTTGAGTGTCATTGCTTCATTTCTAGTCTAATTTTATTTTTATTTACACTTGTTTTATTTTATAGTTTGCCTAAGCTTGATTAAGTTTGTTTGGTAATAAACTTTGTAAATAAGTTTTTGTTTTAAACATCTTAATTAATTATATTAATGAATAAAATAGCCCCTAAGACCAAGATGTGTGCATAAGCTTTGAGCCTTAATCATTAAATAATGTGGCATATTGATTAAATATATATTGGAGCTTTTGGGCATTAAGACTTTGATATCAAAAGAATCCTTTTGGAAATCTCTGATACCCAAAGTCTAATCCATCATATTAATGTGCCTCTTTTCAATAAATGTATATTATAAATTGGTGAGGCCATAAAACATATGATAATCAATTGTATAAGTAAAGGACCCACATTCCATGCCATTGCCTCCGCTCCAGAATATTGGAGGTAATGCATATCAGGGATTTCCTTTTGACACATTTAAAAAAATTCGATAACATCATTCATCGATAATCTGATATGGTTCCTCACTGATATTCTATGGTCATGATCGGTGATAATCTAATATCCTCATATATTTGATCTATGATATTCTCAATCCTTCAACTCTCCGATAAACCCCTCCTATCCATATCCAAACTTCTTATCGACTGTCACTCTTTTCAACACCCGATATCAAATATCTGATACAATACCTCTGATATAATGGACACGATAAAACTATTAAATGGAGTTTAATGTGATATCAGATCCGATCCATATCAGAGCCACCCAATATCGCAACTTTTTCGTTTTGTCTCAATTTAAAAATTTTGATGAGCTTACCCCTGACACCACTCAACTCTTTCCATGTATAAGTAAAAGACACTTAATTAATTTAAAAAGGTCTCTTGGCATAAGTATAGATTAATGCATTTTTATAGTTTAATATATCTTTTTTCTATTCTAATAAAAAAGCCAACTATTTACCATTGACTTTGTTTTATGTTTGACAGAGAGGCTTCCAGGGCCAAAGAAGAAACAAATGAAGTCAAAGAAACTCCTCTAGGTTGTACAAAGCAAAATTAAAATTAAAAGGGATGGTTGAATTTGTTATTAAACGATCACCATGCCTATGAATTCCACCTATCAGTGCAAAGGAAATTGTACAATATTATGAGAGCGCTAACCAAACTATGTGATCTTCTTAACAATGTTTAACTTTGGTAATCTACATTCTTCCAGAAAGTTGCAACTACAAAAAAAAGACCCCATTCATTTACTTTTATTACTTTGTTGTTGAGAGAATCAGTGGAGATTGTTAGCTCTGTAAATCTTGTATAAATACCCCTGAATTCGATGCAAAGGGGGAGGTCGCGATCCACTCAAGGGGGATTCTCTGTAGTTGTTCGATTTGTGCAATAGCACTACTGTTATGTACAGAAAGGCCGATTATAGAGAAAACTAAGGGTTTTTGGCTATGTTCTCATTTCTTAGCACTATTGCAAGCAATGTGATTATGGGTCTTAACTACTTCAGGACTGCATATTTTTTGATAAGCTTTGGATTTGTTTAATAAATTTCCATTCTTGTGTATTATTACTGGAATGATGAATTTTCATATTTTTGTCAAAGTTTTATAATTGGTTTTGATCTACATCCTAAGTAGTATGCTTCTTTGATCTCTACTACAACTATTGATTCATATTCTGATATGATGTTGAAGTCTCATAGGAGTTATATCCAAGAGGTAGAATGAGATCAAAATCATAATTAATTCATTGAATTATACTTGTAGAGAATGATAACTATTTATCATTCATTTATAGGTGTATTTTTCTTTTATGTGTATTAATTGAAATGAACTATTTCTTTTGATTAATACAAATTTTATAATGAATTATGTTTAATATGAATTTAGGCTTGTAGGTGGACTTACCTTAATAACTATTTATTAAAGTAGATTCATTTACATAGTTGTTTTAACCTTTTATGAGTTTACAAACTATTTTGGAATTCATAATCGAATATTAATTCTAGATTCATTCATAAACTAGTCCTTCCCCTTGTTTTATTTAATTTTCTCTCAGATTGGGAGAGGGCTATCCCATTCTAGTTTGAGATAGGTTTTTCATGTTTTAGATTAGTTCTGCATTTACATCTTAGTTTTCATCAAGTCCTCTCTTAAAGAGGCAAATAAATCATTTAATTGTGGTTTGATTAGCCTTTTTAAATCGATCAAACCTTTGTGTCAATTTACTTCTTTAACCCACATCTTAAAGATCAATGCAAAAGAAATGTAACATGATGTAATATAGGTGTAAATAGATTAATTATTATTTTAGGTTATATTAGTTTTAGATTATATTAGTTTATGTTTAAGGGTAACTGGACCCTAACCAGTCAGAACATCCAGATTCAACGGATAAGGACCTACTTTAAGTTCCCGACCAGGTGGTCTCCCCTGATGTTGATGGAGGACATTTTTTGTCGATTAGCACCACACTAGGATGTATTTCCCAAAATTCATCTTGCAATAAGTGTCCCATCAACCGTGGTTATTATCTTTCCTTTATTAACTTTTATTACATGGAATTTTCACCAGGCCTGTTACAGAACGCTCCCCCTTGGGGGAACACTGTCCTTGGTGTTCAACAAAACCTATAACCACAAGACTATTATAAGAAAAACATATTGTCGATGGAGCTTTATAACTTATCTCATTTCAATATTTACAATGATCAACCTGCTGAGAAGAAAACCATCATAAAAACATAATAAACATAACATCATAATCACATGACACCCATACTGCTTATTGGAGCTTTATAACATAACTCATGGCGGTATTTACATCCATATACATATTTACATATACCAAACATCACCAAAACATGTATCAAAACATATACCAAAACACCATACCAAAACCATTTTGCCTCAACCAATAGACAAAGAAGGATACATAGCCCGCATTTCATCTGCCATCTCCCATATAGCATCAACAGGCCCAAAGTGCTTCCATTACACTTTAACCTTCTCGATTGCTCGATTCTAGAGCATGAGAACCTTTTTCTACAATATACATTGAGTCTCCTACTGGAATTCTCCATCTAGCTCTAATTGTAATACAAGCCAGTCAATCACATGATGATCATCTTTAACATACTTCTTAAGCAATGACACATGAGAAACATCATGGAATTTCACCGTCAGAGGCAGTGCAAGTCGATAGGCTAATGGCCCACTACTCTCAATAATACTAAAGGGTCCATGAAACCAGGGTGCCAAATTGGCACATGATCCAATCCGTAAGGAGATTTTCTTTGGTTTAATGTGCAAGTACACCTATTACCCAACCTAGAAATCTTTAAACAACCTGTTTTTATTTGCGTAGATCTCCTACCTATCCTGTGTTGCCTTTAGATTCTTCTTGATTACCTGCATTTCCTTTTCCATGACTGCCAACATGTCTGGTCCAATCAACACTTTTTTAACTGGATCACTCCAACTGATAAGAGTATTGCAACTCTTCCCATACAATGCCTTAAATGGAATCATCCTCAAATATTCCTAATACTTGTTATTGTAAGAGAAATCTACTAGTGGAATATAATCTTCCCACTTTCACTACTAATGCATCTCATACATCCTCAACATGTCCTCCAATATCCTGTTGACCCTCACTATCTTTCCATTTGTTTGTGAATGTTAGGTTGTGCGTAAGGCCAATTTTGTGCCCAAACCTGTAAACAAATCCTTCCAAAACTTGGAAGTGAAATTTCCATCCCTGTCTAACATGATCTTCTTTCGAACACCATGTAATCTCACCACATATCTGATGAATATTTGTGCTACATTGCTAGCTGAGAATGTAGACTTCATTGGAATGAGTTGCACAAGCTTTTTCAACCTGTCCACAATAACCATTATGGAATCATGTTGTCTCATTGTCCTTGTCAAACCTGTGATGAAGTCCATGGAAATGACTTCCCATTACCATTCTAGAATTGAAATCGATTGTAGCAGTCCACCTAGATGCTTACATTTTTCCTTCACACGCTGATAATCAAAACACCTAGCCACAAACTTTGCTACATCCTTCTTCAGATTTGGCCAATAATAAAATTTCTTCAATGTTGTCAATGCATTCTGATAACCTGGGTGACCTGAATATGGTTTTTCATGAAACTCTCTCAATATCACCTTCTTGAGCTCACTATTATCTCACACATATGATCTTGTTTCTGAATCTAACCAATTTGTCTATTGCAAGGACATAGTCCACATCCTATGCACCTACACCTGTACCTATATGAATACATGTATCTGTACCTATACTACTACTCATACCTGTACCTATACTACTACCTGTACCTATCCTCTACTGCAACCTATGCATAATCTATATAGACCTGATAAAAATATCCCACTGACCTACCTGTAAGATCCTATCTTGTAAGTTTGTCCCATAGGAGCTCATAGCTCCTAAGTAGTTTACCTGTATCCACCTACTAAGAGCATCTACCACCTTGTTCTCTTTACCTTTGATAGATCTAATCTCGAAATTGAACTCACTGATCGTGGCCAACCACCAATCCTACCTACCATTCAGATTCGGTTGGTTAAATAGATATCGTAACCCACTGTGATCACTCATCAACACAAATCTCCTCCCTAGAAGGTAGTGTCTCCACATCTTCAATGCCTGTATGATCACTTCCAACTCAAGATCATGTGCTGGGTAGTTATACTTGTTCTCATTCATTTTTTGTGACTCATAGAATACCACCTGTCCATCCTACATAAGGACTCCACCAAGTCCTTTCTTGCAAGCATCTATGCATATTATATAAACTCTTTGCCTAGATATGCAATATTTAACATTGGTGCATGTGTGAACAACTGCTTGAGCTCCTCAAAATTGGCCTCACATTCCTCTATCCATTCAAATTTCTTACCTTTCCTCTACAATGATGTACTAGGATAAGTGAAATGTGAGAAGTTCCTGGTGGACCTCCTGTAATAGCCTACCAACCCCATGAAATACCTCACCTCATTTACATTTCTAGGAGTTTCCCACTCCATGATATCTCTTACCTTTTCTGTATCTACTACAATACCCTCCTTTGAGACAACATGCCCCAAGTAATGTACCTCGACCTGAAAGAAATTGTACTTGTTGAGCTTAGCATACAACTGATTCTCTCTCAACAACCTCAACACTACCGCTAAATGCTTGAAATGCTCTTCGTCATTTTTAGAATATACCAATATGTCATTAATGAACACAATAACAAACTTATCCAAGTACAGACACAACACACTATTCACCAAGCACATAAATGTAGCTAGAGCATTTGTCAAATAGAATGGAACTACAAAAAACTCATAATGCCCATACCTAGTCTAGAAAGTTGTCTTGTAAATGTCCTCCTCTTTGATGTGTACCCGGTGATATCAGGATCTTAAATCAATCTTTGAGAACATTGGTTCTCCCTTCAACGAATTGAATAATTCATTAATCCTCAGCAACGGATACCTGTTCTTGATGGTCAAATTTTTCAACTTCCTATAGTAAATGCATAATCTGAGAGTACAATCGTTCTTCTTTAAAAACAAGACTGTTGTGACCCATGGTGATACAATTGGCCTAATGTATCCCTTGTCCAACATTTCCTTCAACTGTATCTTCATCTCTGCCAACATATGTGTGCTCATCCTGTAAGGTTCCTTTGATGTCGGAGCTACCCCTAGCACTAACTCAATAGAAAAGCCTACCTCCTTGTGTGATGGAAACTCTGTAATGTCCTCAGGAAATACATCTTGAAACTGTTGTAGAAGTGGGTACCTACTAAAAACATCTACATCCTCAACTTCTTTTCCTTTGTCGCTAGAAATGTGCAATGAAAATAACACACACCCTTTCCTACGACTACGCTTTGCCTGCATAGTTGTTATCATCCTAACTGATGTGGCTTTCTTCTTTTCCTGTAAGATTGTTGGTTCTCCATTGTCATCCAAGCACTCTGTGGCCTTATCATAACAATCCACCTTGGTTCTGGGAAGGTACTACCAATCCATGCCCAACAACATACTGTATGATCCCAACAATAATACATTTAGATGTGTTATCGTATGCATAACATTCAAATCAAATGCACAAGCCCTTACCCAATGGTGAACTTGCTCCTTTGTACCTTTAGCTAAATGCATTAACCAAGATTCTACATGCAATTCCTTACTCAAACCACACTCATCTACCCAGTCAGGATTGACATAGCCATAATTAGATCTAGGGTCAATCAAAATAGAAATAACTTTATCACAAAGCTTACCATCCATCTCAATGATAGATGCCTGATGTTCTACTTGTTTTTTAACCAATGTTGCATAAATACAAGGAATGCTCTGGCCAACATCCCCAACAATTTTTACCTCATGCGCACTATATTTGTGAGGCCTACCACCCTAATTCTATGGACAATCTCTCCTGCGATGACCTTTTCCACAAATCCAACACTCTATAGGCTTTCATCCTGCATCCTTATTATGTTCTTCTGAAGTGAATCCTTTTCCTTTGTCAAATGCATTGAACTTCTTTGATGGCGCTGCATTCTCTTTATTACCTATGCCCCGAGCTCTTATTCACTTCTTGTCCCATTTTCCTTTGGTATTTACATTACCTTTCCAGTATGGTCTAGTCTCGAATTTACGCTTTGATTGTTCATATCAATGCTTTACCTTTCAGATGGCCTCCTCTAATGATCTAGGCTCATCAAACTCAATTCTGTCTTTGAATTCCATCAGTGACCCACGAGTGAATCTTTGAACATTTTCCTTCTCCTCCTTGAGGTAAGGCATATACCTCAGTATCTCTAAGAACTTGTTAGTGTACTCATCATTTTTCATATATCCCATCTATAGATCATATACTTATTTTTCCCTCTCATCAAAGTATCTCTCTCATAGATACTTCCTCTTGAATAGCTACTCAAACTCACTCCAAGTCAATTCTTCCTCATGTATACCTATGACATTCTTCACATCTTCCCACCAAATGTCTACTTTACCTTTGAGATTGAATGTAGCTACTCTGGCTTTCATGTTCTCTAAATAGTCATGCTATTATAGCTCTGATACCACCTGTTATAGATCTGATCCAAAAATATATGATAATAAAAATAAACCCAAGAAATAACCAGATCTGAATATAGATAGAAATTCTTCACTTTATTAATATCAAACCCTTAAGGTAGGGCAACACCATACGTTCACTCCTTAAGGAAGGATAACACTCCACAAGCCATATGCCTGTTCATACAATAATACTTGACATCTCTCAATGGGGAGTCTCTAGCCTCTATATAGGCCTCATACATACAATACCATGGGTCATTAACATGGTTCCCTCAATACCATCTATCTAATACCATGGGATTATTACATTATTGCTAACTACTTGTGGTCCCTTATACGATATGGGTTAACCACCTTATTTATTACTATGGCCCATCCCATTATTACATTATTCCCCCCTAGGTATACTACACATGCAACTTGAAGAACTTCCTCATACCAAGCAACCATGCCTCTTCATATTGTGATTTCTTCACCTCTCCATCAAATGTAGGTGGCTTTTCTTTCTTAAACTCATACGGAAAATACCCCTTATAATTCCTCCTGTATGGATGATAATGATATCTATCATCATGCCTGTCAGAACCATAACTAGAATAATACCTTTTTTTTATCCCCTCTCCTATCCAGAGTGTCGAACAATTTTCCATCTTTGATCGTGTCATATCTATCTAACTTGTGATCACCATGCAACCTACTGCCATATGCCCCATTAGTTTTTTCCTCTTGATTATGGTTTATCCACGTGTAGGTTTTAAACTCGTACATAAATTACCTACCTATGAATTCTAAAAAAAAAAAAACAATGGCGAGAGCATAAAGCATGAAACAATATACATAGAGATTTTACCCTGGATCCCAAAACCGGGATTACCAGATTGAGTTTTCATTATATTCCTTTCATTGTTACAATACATATATATACATGTCAAAGCATCCATAAACCACAATCCATTAACCCTAGATTAGAACATAACCATAATTCCCTTCACCGAATCTACAAAATACCATGTAAAGAAAAACGTCATGCCCAAAACCATATGCGAAATCCATGCACAAAACTATAGGTAGGTCCACCCACCTAATATAGGGTCCAAAAAAAATTCCTAGGATGCTACCCCGGACCCGTTCAGGAGGGCTACCGCCCCCTTGCATAGCCCCCTGACAGGGGGGGACAACCCCCGCGCGTGGGGTTGTCGTGGGAATAATATAACACAACCCAAAATTCTCCCACTTCTTGTTTTCTTTCCACAGGGGTCCACAAGAGAGCTTATTGATTGATCTAGCCCTAAAATGCCCATTATTTCTCTACACCAAGAGAACTTTTAGTGTTCACAGACTTTGTCAATGCATCTACAATATTCTTCGAAGGTTCCACCTTTACCAGCAACACCTTTTTTTCCTCAACCATATCCCTCACAAAGTGATACTGAACATTAATGTTCTTTGTCTTTGAATTATAAGTGGGGTTCTTTGCCAAGAAAATTGTACTTTGGCTATCATAGTGTATCCTTATAGCTCGTTGTACTAACCCCATACTTCAACAAAATCTCTACAACCAAACTGCTTCATTGCTTGCATGAGTGGATACCATGTATTCTACCTTTGTAGTTGAAAGTGCCACTACAGAATGTCTCTTACTCATCCAACTGATTGCACCTCCAAATAGGTTAAATACATACCCACTTGTAGATCTTCTTTGATCCATATATCCAGCCCAGTCTGCATCAAAAAAGCCATGGATGTCCAAAACTCTGTCCAATCCTGGTATTCCTTGGTAGCACAAACCATAATCACTAGTGCCACGCAAATACCTAAAAACCCACTTCACTATTGTAAAATGCCCCTTCCCTGGTTTTGGCATAAACTTGCTCAATACTCCCACTGCATTTTCAATGTCTAGTCTAGTACAAACCATTCCATACATCAACCTACTGACTGCACTTGCATATGGAACATGGGACATGTCCTCTTCCTCTTCTTTTGTCTTGGGACATTTTTCAGAAGATAAGTTTACACCTACAGGAATAGGAACCTTCACCGGTTTACTATACTGCATATTAAACCTATGCAGTATTGTCTCAACATACTTCCTCTAGCTTAACCAGAGCTTCCTCTTCACCAATCTCAGTTAATTTCAATGCCCAAAATATAGTTTGAAGCACCAAGATATTTCATGTCGAATTTGGAGGACAAAAGGGCCTTCAAATCATGGATAATTTCTTTGTCATTTCCAACCAGTAACATATCATCCACATACAAGACCAGATAAATAAAAAGTCACCAATTAATTTAAAATACATACAATGATATTCTTTGCTTCTGGTGAAGCTAAGTCCCCTTATAAATGTATCAAATTTCTGATACCACATCCTTGGTGACTATTTTAACCCATACAGAGACTTTTTTAACTTGCATACTAGTTCTTTCTTACCCTTCGCCACAAAGCCTTCAGTTTGCTTCATGTAGATCTCTTCTTCTAGATCCCCATGAAGAAGTTTTTTCTTCACATCCATCTATTCTACCTCAACATAAAAGGCAACAACAACAGACAAAATTAATCTAATAGAAGCTACCTTGGCAACAGGAGAAAAAATATCACCAAAATAAATTCCTGACACCTGGGAATAACCTTTTTCTACCAACCGAGATTTCTACTTCTCCACATTTCCTTCTGCATTCATCTTCTTATTAAACACCCATTTGCTACCAATGGGTTTCCTTCCAACAGACAACTCCACCAGATACCAAGCCTCATTTTTTTCAATGATGCCATTTCATCAACCATGGCCTCTTTCTAGAGTTTTCCATCCTCTGAATCTACAGCTTCCCTCACAGTTTTGGGATCATCGTTAGTAATAGATAAAGGAAAATTTGAATAGAAAGTAGATGGACTATACCTTTCCAGCTACCTTCTTTCTCAAACTGATATTCTCACAGTCGGAGTTTGTGGCTCTTAATATTCTTATTCCTCTTCTGATGTACAGTCTGATTCTTCCTCCTTTAGCCCAAACTCTATCTTTTCAGGTTCCTTTGGTAGGACTTCATGTTTAATAACATCTTTCACCTCTCTAAACACCACATCTCGGCTATACAAAACCTTCCTTATTTCTGGTTTCTAAATCTTATAACCTTTTAAACCATCCTTATACCCAATAAAGATGCACTTTTCATATTTACTATCCAACTTCGTTCTTTTCTCCTTTAGAACATGTACATACGCATCACATCCAAATACCCTCAGATGTGAAAGATAAGGTTTCTTACCAGTGCATACCTCTTGTGGATTCTTATCCTCCAACGTTGATGAAGGTGATCTGTTGACCAGGTAACATGCAGTCTTCACCGCCTCTACCCAGAATTCTTGTCCTAACCTGGCACCACTGAGCATGCTTCTTACCCTTTCCATCAATATCTTGTTCATTCTTTCTACAACTCCATTTTTCTTAGGTGTGTATGGCGTAGTATTTTGTCATGATATGCCACACTTCTTACAGAACTCTTCAAATTCCTTCTTGCAAAAATCTCCACCATTATCTATCATCAACACATTTATATTCTTCTCTGTATGGTTTTCCACCAAAGCCTTAAATTCTTTAAACTTGTCAAAGAATTCAGATTTATTCCTGAGGAAATATATCCATGTATTCCTTGAGAAGTCATCTATAAATGATACATGGTACACATAATTTCCCAGTGATGGAACCCACACAAGTCCAAACACATCACTGTGCACAAGCTCTAATCTATGTTTTGCCCTCTTACCGCCAGAGGGAAAACTCACCCGATTCTAGTTCCCATATACACAGTTTTCACATAAATAAAAATCTAGAGAGCTATTAGGCATACCTTCTACCATACCATTACCATGAAGTATTTGAAGGCCCTTCTCTCCAATATGTCCAAGCCTTTGATGCCATAGCATGGTATTTTCTCCAAAGACCACTATATTTTCTGCTCCACTTTTAGGAACTATAGAATTTTTGAGCCCATCAATAACAGTGCTTCCTTGAATCTTGTACAGAGTTCCAATACAAATTCCTTGCATTAATACCAATGCTCCCCGAACCATCTTGCAGGCATATTTCTTGAACACTGTTTTTACACCTGCATCATCCAGATTGCTTACAGAAATCAAATTTTTGGCCAATGCAGGAATATTTAGAACACCTGGAAGTGTTCTAACCCTTCCACCTTGAAACTTCAACTTGAATTTTTTTCAACCAACGATTCTAGCTTTCCTTTCATCCCCTAAGAATACATCACCACCATCATATTTCTCATACTTGTAGAACCACTCTTTACGGCGAGTGAAGTGAAAGGATGCACCTGAGTCAATCAACCATGCCTCATGATCAACATGTGTACTTGAAGAAGAATCCAAGTACACATCCCCACCTTCATCTAAGGTGGTTTTCGCCTCTACAAAACGAGCATCATCAGATCCCTTTCCTTTCTTGGGAGCTTTAGATTTGCAGTCCCTTTTGTAGTGCCCTTCCTTTCCGCATTTCCAACACATCTTTACAGGTTTTCTGAGAGATTTAGATCTCCCTCTAGATTTATGTCTCCCACTCGAGGACTTATTTTTGTTTTTGTTCCGGGACCATCCCCATACAGAAAAGACATCACCATTCTAGCCCTCCATATCTTTCCTTCTCATCTCCTCCGACAGCAACGATGAGACTATTTCATCAAACTGCAAGGCAATTGCATTGCTACCTATTGCAATAACCAGACTATCCCATGAATCTAGTAGAGAAAAAAATGAACTAATGCACTTATCTTCTTCTAAAATTTTAATATCAACGTATAATAACTAACTTACCACAATATTAAATGCATTCATATGCTCTGTCACTAAGTTTCCATCTTTCATCCTTAGGTTATACAATTGTAGAAAATCCTATAGATTCACAAGCTAATGCAATCTGCTAAAGAAAGAGACAAGAACCTACTTCTACTCTTTACAGTGGAAGCCCATAAACATCGAGCAAACAATAATCAATAGAGGAAGAGAATCAAAGGCACATAATACAATAAATATCCAGGGAAAGACACAGCTCAAAACCCCACTATCTATTTTGTATTAATTCAAAAAATCAAGATGAAATTACAATTCTTGTTCTCTCTAGAACAATCCCAGCACTCAGAAAATTCAATCTCTAACTCATAAGAAAGCTCAAGGCCAAATATTAGCCTTTTCACAAGCTCTCCAAGTCTCTATTCCAATGTGTAATTCCTATGAAAGATACCTTGTATTTAAATGGAAATAAAGCCACTAAAAATAATGCAATCCCTCAAGGATTAGTTCTTGATTGCATGCACTATCAGTGCAACTCATAAAAATCTAAAACAAATAGTACATTGTCCCTAAACTCTAGTCTCAACTGGGTCTTTCTCAGAATCAATATGCATGAGTTCCTAATGAGTAAATATTCAGTTAACTAGAGTAGCACTGGTGAAGTTCATTTGTGTCACCACTAACTGTTAACTCACTATTAGTTCTCTAAATCTATTTGAGAACTAATTTAACTGACCTGACTCATGAAAGTGAGTCTTCTATTTTACAACTCACAATTAACTCACACTAGACTCCTACAAAGTAGGGAGAACATATAAATAACTTCCAAAAGACTTCCAACTCAAATTTCCTAAGTGAAGTAAGTTTAATAAACTTAATTTAACTATTTTAAGTTGCTATGAGAATAGAACTCGAATTTAATTCACGGTTTAATTCAAGGAAAAATTAAAACTGGATTTTCTTGTTTCCATTTATCAACACTCCCTCTCAACAAGAAAGGGATTATCAACTACCCTGATCCTATCTCTGTGAAACTCAAATTTGCATCTTGACAATGCCTTTCGCAAGATGTCAACATCTTGCTCCTTCATGGGAATGTAATATAACAACATGATCCACCTCAATACACAATCTCTTAGATAATGATACCAGATATAAATATGCTTGGACTAATCATGAAAGACTAGATCTTCATAGAGTTTGATACAATTCTGATTATAACGATAAATCACTGTTGCATCCATCTGTTGACCCAAAAAAACAACCAGGATATTCCTCATCCAGATAGCCTCACATGTTGCCTAAATTGCATCCATGTACTCTGCCTCTTCCAAACAGAGTGTAACTGATCTTTGTTTCTTGCTTGTACCAAGAACCTATTATTGACCCAATACTAAATATCGCTCCTCATGTGCTATTCCTGTTGGATGGACTCCCTTCCCAATCTACATCAGTGAAGCCTTGAAGCTTCACTCCCTCTATTTTTTTGTACCATAACCCAAACTGAGTAGTGTCTTTGAGGTATCTCAATACATGCTTTTTTTCCTTCCATTATAGATTGGTAGGTCTAACCATTACTTGACTAAGCTGGTTAACTGAATAGCACATATCTGGTCGTGTATTCACCAAGTACATGAGTGAACCCACAAGCCACCTATAAATAGTAGCTTCCACTACTTCCCCTAAAGTAGCATCCTCCTTCCTCTAGTTACGAGCTAGAGGATTCTCCATGGGTTTACTGCTCTCCATGTGGAATCTCCTTAGTATCTCATTGGCATACTTTCCCTGAGATGCAAAAAGTTCCCCATCTCCCTGCCATACCTCCATGCCAAGAAAGTAATGCATGAGCCCCATGTCCTTCATCTCAAACTCTCTTGCAAGGTCCTCCTTGCAAGATTTGATGAGCTTCTCATCACTTGATAGTATGAGATCATCTACATAAAGTACAATGATCAAAAACCTATCTTCCACCACTATGTGATACAGGTTCACATCTGCTTCACTCTTCGTGAAGCCCAACCCAGTGAAGTAGATGTCTATCCTTGTGTACCAAGCATAGGGTTCTTGCTTCAGCCCATACAACACTCTCTTGAGTCGGCACACATGTGACTCACGGTCCAAGGTTTCAAAACCTTCGAGCTTCTCTATGTACACCTCTTCCTCAATCATGCCATTGAGGAAGGCAGTCTTCACATCCATCTGATGGATCTTCCAACACATCTGTGCTAATAGTGCCAAAATATATCTAATTGGTGAGTTCCTTGAAACATGAGAAAAGGTCTCATCATACTCAATCCCCTCTACCTATCAAAAGCCACGAGCCACAAATCTGGCCTTTCACTTCTCCACAGTGCCATTTGTAGCTTTCTTTTCCTTGTAAAGCCAATAGGAGCTCACAACTGACTTGTCCTCTGGTATCGCGACCACATCCCAAACACTATTTTGAACTATGGAGTCATACTCCTCCACCAGTGCATCAACCCAAACTCATTTCTGCACTGCTTTCTGAAAGGAAGATGGCTCTGTCACAACACATGCACCCATAAGTGCCATGTATCTAGTGTACCTCTCTGGTGACCTCCTTTGTCTGTGTTGAGAAGAGGGTGCTCCCACATTCTCCCGTGCATCATTCAAAAAATATGTCAGCCTCTCTAGTGCGCTTTCTTCCCTCTCTGAAAGACTCTACCTGAGTGGATGTCTCCACTCTCCGAACCTTTTCATGTGGTTTATCCACTTCGATCTAATTCCCCTCAACCTTAGGAACTATAACCTCCTCATCTGCATGTAGCTCAAGCTCCCTCTGAAGGGATACTCCCATGTCCTTCTCCTCATCGAACCAGGTATCACTGCGAACCATTGTCATCTGACTGGTCAGCATGTACACCATATAGTTGTGGGGTGTATCAGTGTACCCCACAAATATCCCCATCTCTGTTGTTGGCTCAAGCTTCTTCCCTGGATATTTGGTCACATGGAAATAAATTGATGACCCAAAAATATTTAAGTGACCAACATCTGGCCTCTTACCAGAATAAGCCTCCTCTAGTGTCTTCATCTCAAGTATCTCATGTGGGCTACGGTTCTAAACATAAACCAATGTGTTGAATGCCTTATCCCACAAGTGTAGTGGTAGGCCTTGATCATGCAACATCACTATTGCTTCCCCTATTATTCTCATGTTCTTCCTCTCGGAAACCCCATTCTATTGAGGGTTATGGGGTGCCGTCAACTATCATTTAATCCCTTCTGCTACACAGAAGTTCTTAAACTCATTAGAGACATACTCACCACCGTTATCACTTTGTAGAGCTTCAACCTTATTTTCATACTCTTTCTCTACCAATTCTTTGAACTCACAAAACTTTGTGAAAGTTTGATCCTTTTTCTACATAAAAAATACCGAGCATTTACGAGAATAGTCATCAACAAATATAACATAATACCTGTGTTTGGTCATGGATGCTGTCGAGAATGCTCCACACACATCTAAATGGAATGTCTCCAGAATAGACTATGCTTGACTATCTCTGTCTCCGAAGGAAGACTTGGTTTATTTTCCAAAAGTACAATTTGTTGCAATATCTTCAAAACCCTATGATGCAAGTGGCCCAATCGCCTGTGCCACAACTCACCGACGTCTTAGCTCAACATATTTTCTACTTTTAAACTCAATGTTTCACAATCCTATACCTTTATCTTATAGAGATTCTGAACTCGAATCCCTATCTTCTTTACTTGACCCATGGCTATGTGTTGAAGGAACGACTTTCCTTTCAAAAATATCACATTATAGCCTTTATCCTTAAGCATGCCCATGGATACCAAGTTCTTCATCAGTCCAGGTACATGCATAAAATTGTTCGAGGTGAGTGGAGTTACATGCTCCCTCTAAAAATTAATAGTGCCCACACGAGTAATACTATACTTACCGTCATCACCCATCTCAATATGCATCTTGATATATTTCTCCTCTAGTTCACTGAATAACTCTTTTTCTCCAGTCATGCGGAATGAAACTCCACTGTCTAAGTACCAGACACTTCCCAATTGAAGACACCATGCATGTAATGAGGAAAAATTCCAATTTGAATTTGGAGGCCAAAGCCTCACCCGTTGCTCCTACTGAGGACTTCTCCTCAGACTTCTTAAATGGACAATTTGTAGAAAAGTGACCCATCTTGTGACAATGAAAGAATTTAACTTTCATTGTGTCCTTCTTCTTACCTCCATGATAAGAATCTAATTTGGAACGAGAAATTTTACCTTTCCCCTTCCTCGCCTTAATCGCTAAGGAACAGTTCTCTTCATCATCAGTCTTTGATGAAGAGCCATCCCTGGTGTTCTTCCTAATCTCATCCTGCATCAAATCTGACCATAGTCATTCCCAATCTGGCAGCTTCTCCCCACCATTGACAGAGTCCTGATAACTATGCCAACTCTTTGGGAGTCTAAGAAGAGAAAGGCTCACCATATCCTCCTCAGCCGTCGTGATTCCAACACTTCCAATTTCATCCCGACATTGAGTGAACTTGGTCAAGTACTTTGGAATTGTCTCGCCTTTCTCCATCTTGATTTTACAAAGTTTATCCTTCAGTGCCAACTTCCTTTGATCACTGCTATTCTGATACAAGTCCATAAATGTTTTCCACATAACATGCAAAGTTTTCTTGCAATGGAGACTCGAGAAAATGTGGTTTCAAACTCCCTCAAGGATTATTTACCATACCTTTGCCACACACTTCTTCCATTTGTTCATGTTCTGTGCATCTGTAGTTGTTGGCTTGGGGATTTCTTGATCAATGAATTCCTTCAAGCCATTATCTTCTAGCACAACCTCCATCATGTCCCTCCAGGCTATAAAATTCGAGCTGCCTTCCCATGCATATTGAAGCCTCAACCCATGGATGCCATCTACCAATCCTGAAGTATGTATGCAAATTTGACTTTACCTACAACCCAGAAACTCAAAAATTTGAAATATACTCTAGAGAGATGATTTTAAATCAGCGATATCTCCCTCATCTGAACTCTGATTTGACCTATTTGTTTTTTGAATTTGGCTATATTTTCCCAAGGAATCCAAATATGAAATTTTTTTTCTGAGAATATTTCACAAACATTCTCAGATTTTCTCTGAAAACTCTCACCCCAAAAAAAATATTGCTTCAATGTAGAAAATCTTGTAGATTCACAAGCTAATGCAATTTTCTAAAGAAAGAGACAAGAATATACTTCTACTCTTTATAGTGGAAGCCCTTAAACATAAAGAAAACAATAATAAATAGAGGAAGATAATCAAAGGCACATAACACAATAAATATCCGGGGAAAGCCACAACTCAAAACCCCACTATTTGTTTTGTATTAATCCGGAAAATCAAGATGAAATTACAATGCTTGTTCTCTCTAGAACAATCCCATCACTCAACAAATTTAATCTCTAACTCATAAGCAAGCTCAAGGCCAAAGCTTAGCCTCTTCACAAGATCTCCAAGTCTCTATTCCAAGGTGTAATTCCTATGAAGGATAGCTTTTATTTAAAGGGAAATAAAGCCTTTAAAAATAGTGCAATCCCTCAAGGATCAGTTCCTGTTTGCATGCACTATCAGTGCAACTTAGAAAAATCTAAAACACATAGTACATTATCCCTTCACTCTAGTCTCAACTAGGTCTTTCTCAAAATCGACATGCATGATTTTCTGATGAGTAAATATTCAGTTAACTAGAGTAGCACTGGTGGAGTTCATTAGTGTCACCGCTGACTATTAACTCACTATTTGTTCTCTCAATTAGTTTGAGAACTAATTTAACTAAACTGACTCATGAAACTGAGTCTTCTATTTTACAACTCACAGTGGACTCCTACAAAGTAGGGAGAACATATACATGACTTCCAAAATACTTCCAACTCGAATTTCCTAAGTTAATTAAGTTTAATAAACTTAATTTAACTATTTTAAGTTTCTATGGGAATAGAATTCGAATTTAATTCACAGTTTAATTGAAGGACAAATTAAACTGGAATTTATTGTTTCCATTTCTCAACATATTCCATAGGAACAGTTTATTCACCAGAGACTTACATTGGTACAAAGTCCCTAACTTGTCCCACAAAGCCTTTGCCAAAGTTTTCCATAATACATTCAGAAATACTAAATCTGAGACACACAATAATATTGTGTTCTTTGCCTTACGATCCAACTTCACCCAATCTTCATCTGACATTGTTGTTGGTTTACTACCCATATCTACCGTGATCCACTAATCTTTATCCACTAGCAGATCCTTCATGTTGAGTTTCCACAACTCAAAACTCTAACCATTAAATTTCTCGATCTCTATCTTTCCATTGCTCGCCATCTTCTTTCACCGCAAGAATCAACCCCGCAGATCTCCCACTGAACAGGGTCTACCATAGGCTCGAGCGAAAAACCCCTCAGCAGCAAAGGCGTCCCCTTGAAGCCAAAATAGCTCTAATACCAAATTTAGGTTTCAAATCCGTACAGAAATTACCTGCATAAGAATTCTAAAAATTAAAATAAACAATGGCAAGAGCATAAAACATAAAACAGATATACATAGAGATTTTCCCCTGGATCCCAAAACTCATACTACCATATTCATTTTTCATTATATTCCTTTCAATGTTACAATACATATATATACATGTCAAAGCATCCATAAACCCCAATCCATTAACCCTGGGTTAGAACATAACTGTAGTTCCCTTGACCATATCTATAAAATACCATGGACAGAAAAACATCGTCCCCAAAACCATGTGCGAAATGCATGCACAAAATCATAGGTAGGTCTACCCACCTAATATAGGGTCCGAAAAAAAAATCCTAAGACGCTGCCCCAGACCCTGTGCAAGGAGGTTGCCGCCCCCCTGTGACCCCCGAGCAATGCCTGGCGCAATGTACAGGGGGTACTAATGGCCCCCTTGTGACCCCCTATGCATGGGGTAGTCGTGGAAAGAATATAACACAACCCAACACTGCAGTGGTCACTGCCACTACAAATTTGACAAACTTTGAAGTATCACTACATTTACCTCTGGTAGCTTCTCTTGTGCCTGTATGATTTTGTCATTATCTGCCTTACAACTCCTTGTTTCTTCCTTTAAGCTCCTTAGTGTATCTACCAAATCATAATAATTCCCAACATAATACTACTCATCTGATCCATAGAGAGATTCTTTGTAGTCTACCATATTGCTATCCTTTTGCTATTTATTCTTGCAAGGTATATCATGTTAGCTAAACCAAATCACAATAAACCAGTCTACCTTAGTATAGTTTGGGAGGATACCTCATCTGCAAGATCAAAAAATCAATGTGATACATGTATAACATAATCATGACAACATATAGAAACATAACACATAAGAATATAACCATGAAAACATCATTATAGCTAGAGTCCAGTCACCGATACATAACCATGTCAACCACCAATACTCTGACCTCATGCATGACAACACAAATTGTACCAATGTACATGGACAATGCACAATCATAAATGTAGACAGTACACTAGCATACATGCAGACAACACACAAGCATAACCATGGTCCACACACATGCACAAACACATATAATCAAGCATAACTGAGCAATACTTGTAACAATAGATAGCAACATGTAACCAAGCATACAAGGACAATACATGTAAGTGACATATAACAAGATGTAACCAATAATACACTCATAACGTTGCATTCCACAACAATACCATCAACTTGCACATGGCAGCATCACTTCCACCATGATCAACTCCATGCAAATGGAACAAGCACATGGAATACAAGCATAAGAGACACACATGTAACTTTCATGAATACATGAACAATACACCCAACCCATCCAGTTCGAGGGGTGAACCATGCTCTGATACCACTCTAAAACAACCTTCTCTCACATCTACCCAAGTAACCAACGAACTGGGGTAAACATGCAACGAGAGGCCACTATGATGTGATTTGACCTCCTAAGTTATGTTAAGGAAGTGGAACCGATGGAAAAACAAAATACATACCTTTAGCATCAGCGTTAGGACCCTTAGGAACCATCCCAACCTTTCTGCCAACTAGCCCCTTGGTCCCACTGATATTTTGGACCACTTGACCCCTAGATGCTCCCATGTTATAAGCCTGCCATCATCCATAAGGCTTTGGATGCTCTCATGACAAGGCATGCCAGCATCCAAGGACTAATTTTCTCAATGTTCTGCCAGCATCCCAGGATTTGAGCCACCTTTTCAGGCCTAGAGCCCAAGTCACTTCCAAGAATTGAATGACACCTTCAAAATAGTAATATAACAGTGAAATGATAGTACAAATACAATTACTCGAACAAGACCTTGACTGGACCCCTACTAGCCATGAAAGGCATTTCGTTAAACATATAAGAAATATGTAATCTACAGGAGTAAATAATAGATCTAAGCATAGGGTTCTCATACTTAGCTGAGAATCACTAAGAAGCATTGATGCCTCAACACATTAACTTCCATTTCATCCATTAGGTCATAGATACATTTTTCATTCATTTACAATTAGAAACATGATGAGATCCATACATAGCTACTGTCATAAAACATATACATAACTAGCATGATAGCAACAAAAATACCAAGGAAATCACAACCATATAATCCACACATAAACCAGTATAATACTCACAGAAATACAAGGACAAATAACCTCATATTGATGATGCAAAAACCAAACCTGGGATGGGACTTGCACATTCCACCCGACCATAGAATGGATGAGCCAAATATTTGTTGGGTGCGGGATCCCCCAAGGGAAGTTTTGGGGCTTAGAGCCTAGATTTTGGTCAAAGATTGTAATTCCAATGTAAAGACTCCACATTTTTTGGGTGCAGAGAGCGTAGTTTGTAAAAGAGTCATAGGGTTCTCCGCTCTTAATTTTGTTAATATAATGTCGGCTGTAGAGATTACCCATGGCTCGCGGACCATGGGAGTGTATAAATAGAGCGAGGCTCTAAGTAGTTAAAAGGCAGGAAATTGATCAATCAATCAGGATGACGATGAAGAGTTGAGTCCTATCTATGGAGTAAAGTCTAGTTTTGGGTCATAGTATAGGAAGAGGCTCTACGGCTGAGTGCCTAAAGGCCTAGTAGTCCACAACTAAGTGCACATAACCCTACAGCTGAATGCACAGGGTGAGTCGAGTCTGTAATAATTCAAAGTATTAATAAAGAGAAGTATCTTATCATTTCTACGTATTTATTACCTGTTTCATACATCCATTACATTGGATATAAATTGCACGTTTAATGCTTATATGACGCACGAATGTGTATATTTGTGTTGATTAAGTGAACGAAAGATGGAATAATGGATTACACGAAGATAAGTAGGGTCTGTTAAAGAAGATAAGTAGGATATGTGGTGTAGTTAAGGGAATTAACGCAGGTCGCTTCCATAGTAGTGCGAAAACATCTCAGCCCCTGGTTAGGACTACGCGAAAGACAATTATAACAGATCCCGAAGGTATTGAAGGTTAGAATAGTGCATGAAATGACCTGCACAAAGGTAGACATAGTTGGACTAAACCGACATCAAAAACATCTTAAGGGTGTGGAAACTTGGTTCTAACATCCCCCCATACTCTTCGGGTGAGACTTCAATCCACTCTCCATAGGCTGATGCCGAAGGGGTTAGTAGTGTAGGGATTTGTTTGGTTAAATAACTCTGAACCTGGGTGAGGCCGCAACAATCCAACAAATGGTTCCATTACCGGGACCAGAATCTGCATAGAGATGTCTAATGTTGTATCATTGGAATCCAACTAAGAAATGAATTGAAGGTTGATTGGACAGAAGAATTCATGAGTTCACAAAGGGAGAACAGAAACTCGTGACTGTTAAAAGAAGAGTGGTTAGATAGCTACCTGTATAAGGAGATCCATGAAATATTCTTCGCATCCTTCCCTACTGAGCTATACGAGTGGATCGTGAAGCTTGTAGATAGCCAAGGAAGGTGGAAGCTTGACGGTCCTATTGTGTGGACCCCAGAGATAGTGTGAAGGTTGGAAGCATCGGAGGATAAGATTGCGTGTGCCATTGATCAGTGGCTTGACTGAATTATAGGAGAATTTGTTACTGAGTTCACGGTTGACACCTCAGTTAGCTATAGCGAGGCAGAACGACGCTTTCTCAAAGGACCGCTAGGTAAGTATGTAAAATATTTGAATACTTGGATTAAAATGCTATTGTGCGAAAAGAGGGTTATGTAGTTACCTTGATGTTCAGGGCTACGTGAAGTGGAAAAGCTTACAGGAACAAAGGAAATAAGGGACCTCCGCGAGGGGATGAAGCAGAGCTCGCGAAGGTCTCACCACACAGTGCGATCCACCTGATAAGAAAAAGAATTCTGTGAAAACCACCTCCACCCACACCGCCACCACCATCACCTCCATCTTCACCCATACCCCTCCACCACCACCACGATTCAATATGGCAAGCAGAATGAAGTTTCCTGTGTTCAAAGGTTTGGGAAATGAGGTTTCAGACCAATTCTAGTTCGTGATAAGGGCTGTATGGGAAGCGCAAGGAGTTACGGATGACAATATAAAGAAAGTGACACTGGTTAGCGCCCCATAGGACCGTGCACTGACCTGGTATATTAAGCACTCCAATGATAATCTAAATGTGGGAATTGCAGATATACAAACAACGCTAAATAGAGAATTTAGCAAGCCGAAGTCTGAAGCACAGTCGATCATCAGATTCAAAGATATCACAATACTACCAAGCAAGACTCCTTGGGAGCTAGATCAGAGGTTGAAATGCATGATTCGCAAAGCTAATATGAATCTGATGGATGGACAACATCGTGAATGGTTTGTATCTTCACTAATGCCACATTTAAGGAGTGCTCTATCGCAACAGAAGATAACAACTCAGGAGGAGGCCTTGGAGATTGCTATGAGGCTACATGATACCTTGATGCAGGATCCTAACCTATGAGTTCAGCAGATCCACGTGCAGCTGAAGAATTTATGCCTTGAGATGCAGAGTCTAAAACATGATACGACAACTCGACCAGAAGTGTGCGAGGAGGTATGGTGCATAAAATTCAAGAGTCAGGGTCATGATAAAGACCACTACTTAGTTTTTACAAATTACCTCACAAGAGGAGGACCGATGCCTTTAAGGTTGGAAGTTCAAGCAGGAGCTAGTGCGGTGCCTGCTTTGTGGTGCACGATCTGTCAAGTAGCTGGAAAACATGCCATGAACAATTGTCACTTGTTACAGAAGTATACACAAAATTCGCAACAGTTGTTCTGCAACTTTTGTAGGTCAATGGGGCATGATGAGTGCACTTGCAGAAGCTATGAGTTGATGATGGATAGAACTCCCACCTAAGGAGTTCAGGCTAAAACATGGCCCCTTGACTAGGATGCACGAATGGCATGAACAAGATTTTAGGGACGCAGACGAGGCCGAGGCGAAGGAGGACCTGGAAGTGGTCACGGATATTTGATATGCTACAATTGCAGAGGGATAGGACATTATGCTCGTAATTCCATGAATCCAACGTGCCTATCGTCTTTGTATTGCACCTTGTTTGACCATGAGAGCAAAGACTGTCCTACACTGATAGCTAGGATACGCAACAAAGGAGTGCTACTGCCTCCCCCAACTCAGAACCTACAGATGATGAGGTCTGAACCACATGAGGAAGATTCGAATGTGAACATTGTGCTCTGAAGTGGAATCGTGATGGGAGATGACAAAGGAAAACAACCAGAATATAGTGGTTGGGTTTGCAAGGCTCTAGTGAAAGATGTAGAGTTTGATTTGGAGCACACTCGAGAAACCTTCATGGAAGCTAAGAAGAGCATTGTTGATGCCTCCACTTCAGAAAGAAGAGATAAACTGGAGCTGGAAATGGACCCCTCTATGCTCACAACATTCCTGGAAACCTGTATGAAGTTACTACACGACAATAAGGTTGTGAAAGGATTATAGGAACTCATCAACAGATGTGTTGGGACTACGCCAGGAGAACCACACGTAGTCCAGAAGATCAGAAATCATAAGTAAATAATGGGAAGTGAGATGAGACTAATCGTGAAAATCAGAGAATATGAGATGGACCAAGTAATTCTAGATTTTGGATCAGATGCAAATGTTCTACCGAAGCAGACATGGGAGTGAATGGGGCGACCTATGATGTAGTGGTCTCCAATTCAGCTGACGATGGCGAACCAGTAGAAAATAATACCCATGGGGAAATTGCAGGGGATAACTGTGGATATTGAGGGAGCGAGCACGTTGGCGGATTTTGAAGTGATATAGATTCTTGATGATAGCAATCCCTACCACGCGCTCCTAGGAATTGACTGGGCCACTAACATGAATGGGGTAATCAATCTGAAGAAGTGTAAAATTATTTTTGAAAAAAGTCATTGTGCATAATTATACCCTTGGACCTTGCTGAAGGATCACACTATACGGAGCCGATGAATGACTATGAAAGTGATGATGATTTGGAATGCATCTATAAGATAACAGCGCGATACTAGGACTAGGTGAACCCCACTACAGATGGGCATATTGCATGGGAATGCAGAAGCTCCTGTACTTCTGATTCAGATGAAGAAATAGAGCAATGGCAGAATCGGTTACATGAGGTAACTACACTGAATTGTAATATGATGAAAAGGTCCCTGCGCTGTGTATCGACAAAAGTAAGAGACCTACCTACTTATGATGGTCTGAGTGAGGTAGATACCTTCTTGGATAAATTTGAAATAGAAGTGTCGGAAAAGCAACAATTCGAAGCCTTGGACTGGGTAATGCGTTCTACGCCCGCGAGATGGTGGGGTACCCACAAAAGGAGCTTTGACAACTGGCGCGAATGTAGGAGAATGATGCGCACATGATTTGGGAAGCCTAGGGTGCGACTAACAGACAAGTACAATGGGCAGGATGACCCACGCGCACATTTTGCCAAGTGGATGCAGGCCTATGGAGAAAAGCCACAACCTGAGTGGGTGCACCTATTCTGTCATACCCTAGATGTTATACTAATGAACTGGTATATAGAAATAGAGCTCTGCCATGGGACAAGTGAATGGGATATCTTACGTGAAGGGTTCATGATGACCTTCAGTTGTGAGGATGGGTGGGATAGTATTGATGAAGTGCTACAAGCGGTGAAAGCGGCCATATTTAGGATACCACAGGAGCCGGTAGAATTGACTCATCTTGAATGGGCTACTCAGCTAAGTTGCGCGTTAGGATGTTATAATGTAACTATTGAAGAAGAAGATGAAGATCCACGGAAAATTAAAATTCCAAAGACAGAAGGCCACTGCGAGGTTCAGGGACCACAGGTTGAGAACCCTGATATAACCGCGCCGGTGAAAACTAAGCAGGTAAACATTGGTATGGAGGTAGAACCTAAATTCGTGAAGATTGGAGACTATTGGGACAACGCGACAGTGGATAAGGTTGCTGAATTACTCTGTGAATATCAGGACTTATTCCCAACCAAGTTTACATATTTTAAGGGAATAATCAGAAATTTAGGGGTAATGAAGATCATGCTAAAACTGGACGTGAAGCTAGTTAAGCAAAGGTCATATCTCTTAAATCTGAAATACAAGGAGAAGGTCCACATAGAACTAGATAAGATGCTTGCGGAATCTGATTGGGTAATCCCAATGGTGGTCCAAGAGAAGAAGTAGAAGGACAAAATAAGAATATGCATGGATCTTAGAAAATTGAATGACGTGTGTGTACATGATCCATTCCCAACTCCATTAATGGATGAGGTATTGGACAATGTAGGTGGTCAGGAAGCGTATTCTTTCACTGATGGGTTCTCAGGGTACCACCAAATCAAAATCGCACTGGAGGATATGAGCAAGACAACCTTCACGACTGAGTGGGGTTGCTTTCAATATACTATTATGTCATTTGGATTGAAGAATTCCCCTGCTATCTTTTCGTACATGGTTGTTGCAGCATTTAGGGAAAATATTCATAAGTTCTTGGAGGTCTATTTTGATGACTGGACTGTATTTGGGCTGGTTAGATGCCATGTAGCGAACTTGCGCTTGATGCTGGATACCTACTGAAGACACCAAATCGTGTTCAACCTCAAGAAGTGTATGTTCCTCGTTCCTTTTGGGAACTTATTTGGGCATGTGGTTTGTAAACAAGAGTTGCTGGTAGACCCTGTGAAGATCGTGGAGATTCTAAATTTGGAAGCGCCGCGAAGTGAGAAATAGCTGCGCACTACTTTGGAACATACGAGGTGCTACAGAAAGTTTATCAAAAGCTATGCTCATATCACCGCGTCGATGGAAAAGTTGTTGAAAAAGGATGTCACGCTCTATTGGAATGATGACTATAAGAAAAGCCTGGATGTATTGAAAGAAAAGATGGTTACTGCGCCGATTCTTGTCTTCTCGAACTGGAAGAAAGAGTTTCATGTCCATGTTGACACATCATGTATAGCACTGGGGGCAGTACTAACACAGGATGGTGGAGAAGGCTTGGATCACTCTATCGCATTTGCGAGTCACAGATTATCTAAAGCAGAGAACTATTCCACCACTGAGCACGAGGGACTAGCTATTGTGTATGCGCTCCAGAAGTATCGACACTACTTACTAGGAGGACACTTTAAGATGTCTACAGATCATTTCGCGCTGAAGTACTTGGTTAATAAGCATGTGTTGGGGGGGTGCATATGCAGATGGCTTTTATTGTTCCAAGAATATGATTTTGAAGTTATTGTGAATCCTGGGCAATTTAATGAGGGACTAGATCACCTGTCGCGCATTGAGACAGGGGAGGAACCTAACAGCCTGGAGGAAGGATTACCAGAAACACAGCTTTTTGCTGTGTGCATAGGAGATGGATATTTTGAAGATATAATTCACTTTTTAACAACTAGAACTGTGCCATACAGATACTCTATCCAGCAGAAAAAGGAATTAGTGGTGTGCACAGCAAATTTCTTTGTCATTGTGGGGCATCTTTACAAGATGGGGAATGATGAGATACTACAAAGGTATGTACCTGAGTTTGAATGAAGTAGCATCCTCACGGACACTCATGGGGGCACTACGGGAGGACATTATGTAGGGATAGCAACTGTATAGAAGATTCTCTGCGCAGGATTTTGGTGGCCAACCCTTCATCAGGATTCAAAAGCACATTGCAAGGCATGTGATGTATGTCAAAGAATAGGTAAGCCATCGAAAAGGGATGAAATGCCTTTGAACCCACAAATGACATTACATCCTTTCGAAAAATGGGAAATAGACTTTGTAAGACCTATCAAACCTCAGGGAAAAACAGGCACGAGATATATTATCACTGCGATAGAGTACTTGACTCGTTGCGTAGAAGTGCATCCAGTGAAGGATTGCACGACCGCAACTTCCTTGAAGTTTTTGTTTGAACACGTGCTGACACGATTTGGTTGTCCAAAGATCTTAATGAGTGATCGCGGTGTACACTTTCTGAACGAAATGATCAACACGCTGACGAATGAGTTTCAGGTGTATCATTAGAAGAGCACACCATATCACCCATAGGCTAACGACATAGTAGAAGTGTTCAACAAAGTACTGGAGACCGCATTGACCAAGGTATGCAATGCGCAGCGAAGTGATTGGGACCTATGTGTCCCAGCATTATTATGGGCATATAGGATGACATGCAAGAAAATGACAGGACAGACACCTTTTAGGCTTTTCTATGGAGTGGAAGTTGTAATGCCTATGGAATAAATCGTTCCTAGTCTACACATAGCAGTGCTCACAGGTATGATAGATCACGGAGCCCTAGAGGAGAGGCTCGCGCAACTGGAGGAGCTCGAGGATAACAAATTTTTGTTGGATTTCACCAGCAGGTCCAAAAGCAGCGCAAAAAGGCTTGGCACAATCGACATATCAAGTTGCACACCTTCAAGGTGAATGAATTGGTGTTGTTGTGTGATAGTAAGTTTGATAAATTCCTAGGGAAGCTCAAAATGCATTGACTTGGAATGTATTTTATTAAGGAGATCACTAACGGTGGCGTAGTGCAGTTGGTAAAGTTAAATGGAGAACTCTTCCCAGGAAAAGTCAATGGAAGTCATTTGAAGCTATACATAGGGGGCTCGGCCATCTGACTAGCCAACAAAAGCATAGTCTTAGTGCTCCAGACAGCGGAAAGGGGGCACAGGACTATAAACTTCTCTGCTCGAGAGCTGCGCATTGTCAGGACTGCGCGCAGTAGCAAAGTGTCACAGGGTCCACGACAGCACAAGGGTAGCTGCGCTGCAACGCGAGTCAGCTGGAAAGTGACCATTATAGTCACTATTCATGATGTGATGCTTGGTTTGAGACCAAATGGAGTGGGTGGTAGGCATTTAAGGTGAACCTTATAGGCTAGATTCTTGAAAATCTACCACCAATCGAGCATTAATGGACCAAATGTGGGGGGAGCGGTCAAATTCAAATTTAAAAGGCGTTATAAATTACAACGGGCTATCCAAAAAATAACACTTGGAAATTTGAGGACTGAGTAGTTGCATGGATAGGTATTCATGAAGTGAGATTGGTTTGATCTTCTGAAGGTGAACTCGTTGCTTGAGAAATTACCTGAGACATTGAGAGAATTGGAGAATCACACTATGGCAGCATATGAAGAAGCCATGGATACTAGAGTACTGATCGTCGAGGAAGCCGCATAGGCTAGTATGGAAGTGGAAGCCCCAAAAGGTGTCGAGATAGTCGCAGAAATCCCTAAATCACCGCGCACTCCAAGACCCAAGAAAGACAAGTAGGCCATGGTACCAGTGTGTGTGTCACCTAGAAATCCGCTAAGGGCTAGGGTCACCATGGAAGAAAAGGGGAAGGCTATCAATTTGGAGGCCAATGAGGAGGAATCATTTGAAGAAATCCTCGTAGAGGAGGAGGATGTAGAAATGGAGGTTGAAACCCAGGGTGTGGACCCTCCTACCAGGCTGCCCGCATATGTTCCTCTGTGGCATGGTAAAGCAAAGGTGCCCAAAGATATAGATGAGAGCAAGAGTTCTCTGTAGACTCTGCTACTCCATGATGACATTATTTTTGAAGGAGCATACTTGGGATGAGTTCCCGTACTAAAATTTGAGGATTGGGACCTTGCGGATCATGAGAAGTTCCCGCATCTCGCGACCACACAGCTAATGAACTAGAAGATAGATGCATCGGCTGGAATGATAGAGTTGGAGCCCCACAAATGGCTGTGAGGAGTTGAGAAAGCAGGGTTGCTAAACTTGCTCTGGGTGTCGCATTATCATCGTGCCCCAGTGACCATTTTTGTCATCAGGAAACTGCTCTACCTAGTACATGATGGGTGCTTGTGGATGGAGGAGCCCATCCCCATCACAAACCATTTGATTCACAGAATTACCTGACTCCCTTGCAAAGGGGAGGACCCAGCAAACATCTCGGAGGGAAAGAGTGATGATTTGGCCATTGCGAAGGCCATGAAGAATAAGAGAGGGTATTCCAATTCCAGCATCAACAACCCTGCGACTAAAGTCACAATGCAGATATTAGTAGGGAAGGTTATGCGGAAGTGTCGTGTAGATGAGGTGCTCGTGTCGGTGATTGCACTAGCAGTGCAATGTGTAGAAGGGGTCCAGTTCAACTGGGCAAACTATTTCTGTGGAGAATTCCTTAAGAACTACCGCAAGGCACAAGAGCAGGGAAAAACTTTTCACTATGAGTGGCTTCTATTTTCAATAGTACTAGTGGCCTAGGAATTGCTTGAAGATAACTAGTTCCCAACAATCGCACAGGACCTTCCAGAGGCAGCAAAGTACTCTTCGTTGTGGACAAACAAGGATGCAAAAAGGATAAGGGATAGCAAAATATTTTGGGTTCTCATGGAGATGAACATCAGAATGGGGATTAATCGCAAGCCGTAGTTATCGCCCACGATCTACAATAGTCTGCAGAGCTTCGCGGAGTTCAAGGCATATTTCCACCGTGTCCATATCAAGGCGCGGAAGGACCCCGTGAAGACGTGGTGCGAGTTACCCTATTTGGCAACTGATGATGTCATCTTCGCAGTCCTTAAGTCATGGCCACTAGAGTAGCGCGCTCCAGCTGGTTCCACAGTGGAAGCAGAGAAGTCTGCCATGTAGCGGAAGAAGGAAGAGGTGAAATTGCGGATGGTGTAGTTGGCAGAGAAACGTAGGAAGGAAGAAGCAGTAGTTAAGGCCCGGGTGGTGCGCAACACTGCCAAGTTGGCAGAAGAGAAGTAGAAGACAACAGAAGAAAAGCGTGAAGGACAGAAGTCGCCTTCGCCTATGCCGGAGACCGATACCGAGCAAGCTGGCACAGACCTGCAGACACCATCCACTTAGCTAAAACGTCCGTGCCCAAGAGAGCAGGTAGGGCCGCAAAAGAAGTTGAAGGTTCCAAAGAGTTCATTCGACCCAATCACCCTCACTAAGGCGGGTCTCCATGATATTGGTGAGACAGTGAGGGACGTCACCACGGAGGCCCTCCAGTAGTTTGAGGAGCAACACCAGATGGTGTTGGGGGCTCTCTAGACGTAGATATAGGAGTTGCAAGTGTGCACTCCACAGGCTAGCACTGTGTCAACCGGCCTCGTAGTAGGCATGCCTGTGGCCGAGGAAATGTTGCGCGCCCGGATGACTAACATAATAGTCCTACGAGATGGTGCACTCATTTCAGAAAATGAGGCTGATAGGCCTATGGTAAGTGGGTTGAAGGGAATCTGATGAAACATGGTTATGCTCCCTTGGGAGACACTCTATATTTTGCAGGATGGAGTCACTACAGAAGTACGATCTAGGGAGGGTCACGCACTGCAGGTAATGAGCGAGCAGCACATCAACATTGAACAGTTGAGCCTGCAGCGCAACGAGGTAGTAGCGCAAAACAAACAAATAATGCAGGTGGTCGAGGAAGCCTACCAGATGGTCCCAGAGTTGGCCATCCGATCAAAAGAACCGGTGGAGGCACGCATCCCGAAGTTAGCAGCGGGGGTACATGATGCCAAAGAGGACATGACCAAGGTTCAACTAGAGCTGAACCTTCAGATAGAAGAACTACAGTTGAAGGCGTAATCTTCAACTCCACCAGAGGTTAAAGAAAAGTACGTCACCGCGATCACGGCGGCAATAGCGATGGTCAGCAGTCTAGTGACAGACTGCACAAAGTTGCTTGAGCAGTCATTCGAGGTCCTCACCACCCAGTAGGAGGACCCGAACATATAATGCCTAGAGATAGAGGCACGCGATCTACAGCAGAGATACGATGAAGTAAAAGCGACCACGTAGATGGCTTCCCTTACACAGAGGCTCGTGAGGATGCAGTAGGCTAAAGCACTCAAGGGGCAGGTGGATGCTACTTAGCATAAGGAAGAAGTTCTGAAGGCACGCTTACAGCCATGGATTGATGAGGCCTACAACATTACAGCCTTCATTGAAGCAAAGCTCACGCAACTGCAAGTAACACAGGAAAGGATCCAGGGTAGCAGTTTAGCCACAACAATCACTGAACAACGCATCGAAGAAGTACAACAGGCAGTTGCTAAGTGTGTTGCCGAACTTGCAGTGATCTAGTCAGAGTTGGGAGGTCTTCACGCAAATATCTCCACATAGATAGAGTGACTCGAGGGTGAGTCACGCTGTTTGTGTTGCGGGTATATTGGGAGCCGGATCCCCCAAGGGAAGTTTTGGGGCTTACAGCCTAGATTTTGGTCAAAGATTGTAATTCTAATGTAAAGACTTCGCATTTTGTGGGTGTGGAGCGCATAGTTTGTAAAATAGTCATAAGGTTGTCCACCCTTAATTTTGTTAATGTAATGTTGGCTATAGAGATCTACCCATGGTCCGCGGACCATGGGATTGTATAAATAGAGCGAGGCTCTAAGTAGTTAAAAGGCAGGAAATTGATCAATCAATCAGGATGAGGATGAACAGTTGAGTCATATCTGTGGAGTAAAGTCTATTTTTGGGTCGTAGGATAGGAGGAGGCTTTGCATCTGAGTGTGAAGAGGCCTAGTAGTCCACAGTTGAGTGCGCGGACCCCTGTAGTTGAGTGCACAGGGTGAGTCAAGTTTGTAACAATTGGAAGTATTAATAAAGAGAAGTTTCTTATAATTTCTGTGTATTTATTACCTATTTCATGCATCTGTTACATTGGATATAAATTGCATGTTCAATGCTTATATGATGCGTGAATGTCTATAATTGTGTTGATTAAGTGAACACAAGATAGAATAACGGGTTACGCAAAGATAAGTAGGGTCTATTAAAGAAGATAATTAAGATACACAGTGTAGTTAAGGGAATTAGAGCAGGTCGCTGCCATAGAAGTGCGAAAGCATCTCAGCCCCTGGTTAGGATTGTGTGAAAGACGATTATAACAGATCACGAAGGTATTGAAGGTTAGAACAGTGCGCGAAACGACCTGCGCGAAGGCAGACATAGTTGGACTAAACCGACATCACAGACATCTCAAGGGTGCAGAAACTTGGTTCCAGCATCCCCCCATACTGCTTCGGGTGAGACTTCAGTCTGTGCTCAACGAGCTGATGCCGAAATGGTGAGTAGTGTAGGGATTTTTTTGGCTAAATAACTCTAAACCTAGGTCAGGCCCCAACAAGCCAACAATCTCTCTTCATCCATTCACCCCTATGTCATATTCCAAACATAAATGTGGGATATTATAGAACACGTCAATCCAAAACCATATAGTGCTTCCATATGGCATCCTTCTCAACCCATGAAGCAATGATTCCACCTCACGGATCGACATCACGAAACCATCATCGTATTAGTATCTATCCAAGCCTTCCAAGGCTCCAAAGCATTTGTCCAACCAAGGCTTCCATGACTAGTAACTCAACCCACAACTTATGTTTGGTTTCTAGAGATTTCGGCAAACCAAGGCTTCCAAGACTAGTAACTCAACCCACCAAGGGCTTCCAAAGCATTTGTCCAACGAAGGTTTCCAGGACTAGTAACTCAACACAAGCTAAGGAAACATGAGAAGCAACCAAAACAAAACAAGGAAATAATCCACAATCATCATGGCTATTCAAGAAATCCAGAGGCTAGGAAAAATCACTATCAATCCAAGTCATCCTCCATGCCAACAATATATCATTACCGATAAACCACATGCATATTTCATGCATGCCAAAACTAGTCATGAAAACATACATGCAACTCGGTACCTCCAAGCAAAACATGTTATAGTCGTTGATCCCAATGTCCTCTTGTGCTTCTTGGTCTTCCTTTTCCTTCTTGCTCCAAAAATCCAAGTGTGTCACACCCTCCAAGAGTGCTCCAAGAAAATTGTAAGTATCCAAGAGTATGAGAGAGAGACAGAGAATAGTGAGAAAGCTATAAAACTGAACTGAAAAAAGTTTTCAATGTACTGATCCTCAGAAGCCTTTTTATGCATGAAGCCTTTATTTTCTTCATTTTCCATTATTTTCCTTCATTTTCTTCCTCACATGCAACCTGTGACATTTAATCTCCCTTTTCTCCAAATTTCCATTATTTTCATAAATAAATGTGCCAAAAATTCCATTTTTCCTTTCCAAGGCCTTAGCCATTGCCTTTTCCACTTTTCTTGGCCATTAATAACAAAATGGACACCAACACTAGTATGTCTTGCCCAACATTCAGTTTATAATAAGTGTCTCATCAGTCGTGGTTATTATTTTTCCTTTATTAACTTTTAATACATGTAATTTTCACCAAGGTTGTTACAAAAATCACAAATTAACATTGTCTATGAGTGAGCACATAGAAAAGGTGTTGGAAATATTTAATATCCAGAATAAAAGACCAATTAGTACACCTTTGGCTATCCATTTCAAACTAATTAAGGAGATGTGTCCCAAGACTCAAGAAGAGATGGACTATATGTGTAAAGTTCCATATGCATCAGCAGTTGGAAGCTTAATGTATGCAATGGTCTGCACAAGCCTTGATATTGCACATGAAGTGGGAGTTGTAAGTAGGTAAATGAAAAATCCAGGAAAATATCATTGGATGGCAATGAAATGGATTATCAGTTATTTTAGAGGTACCACAAATCAAACAGTATGCTTTGGCGGTTCAAACATTGCTCTACAGGGACATGGTGATGCATATATGGCAGATGATAGAGACAATAGGGGGAGCACCACATTATATGTGTTTACTATAGGTGGAACAACTGTCAATTGGGTTTAAAATTATAAAACATTGTTGCACTTTCAACAACGGAAGAAGAGTATGTTGTTTCTACAATGGCCAGTAAAAAAATGATTTGGTTACAAAGGTTTATGGATGAATTGGGCAAGAAAAAGGAGATGGGAAGGTTATACAGTTATATCCATAGGGGCATTCATCTTGCAAAGAAATCAGCATTTCATTCCAATATTAAACATATACATCTTAAGTTCCATTCATATGGTCAGTGTTGGAAGATGGATAGTTGAAGCTTGAAAAGTTACACACTAGCCATAATCCTGCAGATATGTTTACAAAGCTTGTAACCAGGGAGAAACTGATATTTTGCTTAGTTTCAATTGGTCTTAAAGTATGATGATGAAGATAAGAAACAACCAAGTCCAAAGTAGAAGCATTTTCTAGCAAATGAAGCAATAGTGAAGTTGTTATAATCAATCTCCAAGTGGGAGATTGTATCATGGTTGTGTATTATTTTTCTGAGAGAGAGCGAGAGAGAGGAGGTTGTGTGAGAGTGAAGAGAAAATTAGAGTGGGTCTGTTGTAGGTTGTATCTCTTCATTCTGATGGATAATATAAAAGGAAGGACTAGTTATTTCTTCATGGACGTAGCCCAAATTAGGTGAACCATGTATATCTGTGTCTCTCTTGTTTTGTGTGTTTCTGTATTTATGTTTCTATAATATTTTATGTGTTCCATTTCTCTGTAATATATAATTTTCTAACAGTAAATTTGGCATACAAGCTTCATTTGATGCATACAATACCTCGTTAGAAATATCTATCCATGGAATACAACTTTCGACTACGATCCCCTGCCGCAAGACATATGTTTTCCCATTTTCCTAAAAAACGTCGTTTAGAGCCTCAAAACGACTCTAGAAGTTTAGCACCCTAGAAACTTTTTGAGCTAAGACTTTTGTGATCCATAATATTATTAACAACATCTTTCGGAAAAACTCACATAAGAAATATTCTTATCGACGCATTTTGAACCAGCCAATGTGGTTCATATTTAGGATAAGATGAGGAGCCAGATCTCGCAATGAAATAAATAGATGTAGAGAGCTGCTAATTAGCCGTTAGTGAGTAATGGCTAGTTTGACTAAGGGCATAGAAAATATTTGAATCAAAAAGGGTTAAGGTAAATAAATTAAAGAAATTAAAATCTTTTTATTATTTTGATAAAAATATTATAAGAAGTTATAATAAAATATTAATTTATCTAACCTCTTATAACCTTAATAAATATTAATTTACATAATATTAAAATATTATTTCAATCCCCAAATATTAATTAATAAAATTAAATTAAGAGAGTCACTAATAATAAAAAGTGGATTAATAATATTATCAAAATATAAAATTAAAAAGAAATATAAAAATTTGTCTAAGGGAATATCGATTAAAAAAAAAGTTTATTAATTTTGAGATATCACGGGGAGCAAAATGAAAGAAGAAAATCAGGGAATTGAAAAAAAAAATTACAATCTAGGAAGAAAGCGCAGGAATCCAGCATCTGCTGATGCTCCAGCCATCATCTCTATTTAGATTAGCAGGATGCTTTTCAATTTCTAGGGCCTCCCTAAATTTACGATGACGAAAATGGTCGATCCTCGCAATGACCCTAACCTCTTCAATGAAGATGTGATGATTGGTTTTTTTCTCCATTCTCTGCCAAAGCACCCTAGAAACTACCAGAAATAGTAAATTGTGCTACAATTGAGGAATCTGAAAGAAAGAATGGTGGGGGCCCAAGTGGAATAGGTGGGTGGACACCAATATCAACTTTGATCAATGTCTCTCTAAATTATTTCCTAAGGTGAAATTGGGTTTTAATGTGTAAAAACCCTACACGGTGTTAATTTTGTAGCTCAGGGATAAATCCCTTCCATTGGACAATCTTTCTCATCAAGGAAGATCCCTTCTAGCCCTCGGAAGAATTTAATTTCATTACGGAAAAATATATGTTTAATATGGAAACCCACATGTGAAAAAAAGGACAGGTTGGCCCAAAAGAGAAATTGGACACCCTTGAATGGCTATAAATGCAAGACAAGTGACCATCATTTAGAGACAATTATCAAGCAATTTTTTCTTATTCACTCTTCTTTGGTTTGGATCGCATAGGGATGAAGTTGGTTTGTGGGAAATTGGTTCACACAGGTTTGAAATTGCAGGCTCTAAAGATTTTATGTGTGATTAGGGTTTTTGGTTCGTAGCTGCAAGGTTGTTATAGGAGATTTTCCACTGCATCCACACGCACAGAAAATTGTCCTCATCAAGGAAGATCCCTTCTATCCCTTGGAAGAATTTAATTCCGTTAAGGAAAAATACATTTTTAATATGGAAACCCACATGTGCAAAAAGGACAAGTTTTCCCAAAGATAAATTCGACACCCTAGGATGGCTATAAATGCAAATCAAGTGACCCTCATTTAGAGACAATTATCAAGCATTTTTTTCTTCTTCTCTCCTATTTGTTTTTCCTCGCATAGTACTGAAGTTGGTTCATGGGAAATTGGTTTGCAATAGGTTTGAAATTGCAGGGTTTGAAGATTGCATGTGTGATTAAGGTTTTTGGTTCATAGTCGCTGAGTTTTTATAGGATATTTTTCGCTGCATCTGCACGCACGCAAGCCTCTGCGTGCGGCTGAAAAGTTCCATTCGTATGCATATCTCTCTCTCTCTCTCTGGCTGGGACCTATGGTTTAATTTTGTTAGTTGACTGCAAATTTCATTAGTTCACCACAAATGAAATATATTAATAGTTGACTGTGGGATTCTGAATCATGATTTTGTCTAGTATTATTGATGGGTTCATCTCTGGGATATGGCTTGGTTATCCTTGCTAGATAGTATTGGGAATGAAGAAATGGATTATTGGACTCTCTATTTTCTAAACATGTTATGAAAATCTAATAAGAAGAATAATTTTAAAGGGTTTTCCCCCTTGTGGGGTTTTTCCCTAGTCTTCAACCAATCCTGGTGTCTCTATGTATGAATTATTTTCTTCTATTATTCCTTTATGTCTTGCTGCATTGATTATGATATTTTTATTTCTAAATAATTTCATATGCTACTAATGATATTATGATGTTGTGGGGTGAATTCAATATGTAAATAATGAAATGTGATTATCAAAACAATGAACAATATAGCCCTAATAAAAATTAAGACATAGTGTATTTCTCTCAACCTAGTAGGAAATGGCTAGGCGATCATTTTTTAGGTGATAACAATTAAAAATAAACACTCTAAATATGAAAAAGAAAAAGTACTAAAAAGCACTCAAAAGTTTGAAACTAAGGATTTGAAATAAAAATGCATGATCACTAGCTTATCACACTAAACAAACAACCAGCTCACACACAAAGAAAATTTCAATCTGTAGCTCAATGTAGGGAGCTAGCAAACTTACACCTACAATAATATACAAGGGAAAACAATCCAAACCTTAGACAAGGGATAGAGATCTAAAATGCCACACAACTCAACCATCTTTGCAATTCCTCAAGGTAGATAATTAAACAATTCATATCAGGTTCACAATGTAAAAAAATAAATTGAAATATCAATCATCATTAGAAGAAATCAATCAACAAACACAATCTCATACAAACAAAGAAAAGTTCCAAAATAGAGTAAATCTATTGAAAGAGAAGGGATGTAGACCTGAGATGGGTTAGATTTGATCAATGATAATTAGACGAATATAGATCTAAGTTTGACACAACAAGATCCAATTCAAATCTCACTAAAAAATTTAATCTACAAAGGCCATCACTCCCAAATAGTGACTAAGTTGTATACTAGTAGTTATAAGGAAGGCTTCTTGGGAGTGACCAAGTGTTTTAGTCACCTTATAACTCATAGGTAGGGAGAAATTTCCCTCTGAAATAATTTTTTTTAAGGAACAAACACTGGGATATGAAATAAAATAAATAAATCAAGCATGTAATCAACTCTGACAGGGTTCAAATCACGAGACAAACACTCAAAACCAATCTCAAAATAGGGATCACAAACAAGGAAGGAAAACAAACTCACTAGGTATTTCTCCCCATTGGAGTTACTAGTTATGTTTTCTCTGAATTCACATAGAAGAAAATAAGTTATTTCCCCATATATATCACCTCAAGATATACCAGATGGTGGGTGAAATAATAAAACTAATCTCTTAGTTCACAAAGCAGTTAACCAACCATACAATCAATAGAGAAAGATAGATGGATAATCACATCTTAGAATCCTCCTAGGCTAGTGTATATTGTATACACTTTATATATTTGGAAACCCTTCTCCTACCTATAGATCCTAATCCAAATCCTCATTACGAAGTTCTACCCACATGCACAAAAAAACAAGGAAAAGGTTTCCTTTGCAACAAGAAATATAGCATACACCATAAACTAATATAGTAAAGAAACCATATTTCTCATAGATACAAGCATTAAATGGATAAGGAAGTAAAATTTCATTCACATCATGTAAAAATACATAAGAAATAATACCTCAATCATAGCATGTGCCACTCCTCTAATCCCTTGGTTCTCTTCTTATCTTTAATTACAGAGAAATTGGGATCATTTGAGATGCAAAAGAGGATTGTTCTAGTGATACTTCACCATAATTACTAAGCTAATTGTATTTTATATCTCCTATAACCCTTGAGAGAATCTCACTAAACAAGCCTCTCATAACTCTGATAGGATGTATCTAGACACCTATGGAAAAAGCAAGTTAAGAAAATTCTGGAATTATTGAAACTTATCCAACTTAGGATAAGACAAGCTGAGTTGATCTCCTTAGGAAGGACCACTTCTAGAATTTGAACATCCATCACTCCTAAGAAGAAAATATTTATACGAGGTGAAAATATGTACACATGCAAGGGATCCATGGGTACACAAGATTTCAAGCTTATGGGAGAAATGGGCTACTAACTAAGCTCAAACAAGGAGAAGAAGGATTGCATTCAGGCAAACAACTAAAGGAGGTTGACATGAGGTTCCTCTCACTGACATAAAGTGGAAAAAAGGGTTATAACATCAACATGTAAAATATTTGGGTTGATGGAAAACTTGGATAAATGACCAACACATGCTCTGACAGGAAAATTATTTAATACTTGTTCATCCTCCTCATGAGTAAGTCATTGAAAAAATATCAATTAATCTTGTTGGCTTAGGGGTTCCTGACCCAAGTTCAGAGTTATTTGCGCCAACCAACAAATCCCTCAAAAAATACATCAAAACTTGGGTTATTTTAACCCAAAACTGACCCAGGGGACCCCATCCCAAAAGGCCCCCAACACAAAGATTGTGACTTGCCCTCAAGTCACTCAGCTAGAACTGCGATCTTACTGCAAAGATCCCCTACATCTACTTGGATCATGGCAACTTTGGTAGCACTCTAAGTGGCTTCCTTCTTAACCTCCTCAACTAACTTCTCTGTAGTTGGTCCTTCTGTGGCCAACCTCATTGTCTATTGCGTCTGCTGCAAGCCCTTGATCTTATCCTGAATAGTGGTTGTGACCTGATACTACTCCTCTAACCAAGGCCACAGCCTAGCCTTAAGAAAAGTGTCCTTCTTCTATGTTTCCTCTACCTGCATGAGGATCTGATTCCCTTCCTGTAATTTGGCTAGGCACTGCATTGTTGCAATGGAGCACGTTGTTTCCATGACCTCATCGTATTGTCATTTTAGCTCCCTTATTTATGTATTTAGTGTCTACAGGTTTGAATCCTCCTGCATATTTGTCACCAACTCCATGACATGCTCAAATAATGTCGAACAGTCAATGACTGTGGCATCCAAGGTGGTCATTCCTTCTTTTATGGTGGCTCTGCATTGCTCCCGGACCTCAGCTGGAGTCATGCGCTGCAACTTTAACTGCAATTCTGTGATCCTCATATTTATTTAATTGAACTCAGCCAACCTCTACTTTGGCTTCGCACCAATGGCTAATTTTTAGATCTTCACTTTTGGATGTTCATCATCAGGGATGTGAAGCTTAGGCATTATCATGCATGCCTCTATGACTACGAACTCTAGTCAGGAACTCTATGCTTGAAGCATCTCCTTTTATTTCAAGGCCTATGTCTTCTCAGCAAACATATACTTGTTGTTCACTCTATATTCGTTGATGAGGTTGAGAGCGCACTGATCCCGACCCTTCAATTCCTTTATCACTCCTGCATGCAGCGTGTGGAAGATCTCATTGAGGAGCATTGCTATGTTCAGCCCGATGTTCTTGATTGTGCTCAGGATGACGCAATCATTGTCTGACTCTGCATGAAGGGGCCCATCTAGTAATGAAATAGTTATAAGGTTTAGGGTCCTTACCAACTTGGTTGCTTGACTCGTCCTAGGTGCCAGGCTCACTTGTTCTGTGCTCGCTTGACTGATTCCCACCTGTATTCTATTTTCTTGGATCTACAGCTCGTGCAAATCCTTTTGGATGCTCCCCAGATAATCTGAAAATGAGGCTTTTAAGCTTCTTGTCTAACTTACAAGAACCTCTCCCACTTCCAAAGCTTTAAATTTTTCCTAGTCTTAGTAATTAACCAATGCGGAAATAAGAAATGCTTGAAAATATAGATGTATGCGTGTATTTGTTTTTTACTGCTAAGTGCTTATGTTCATTTGCTTATGCTGATGTGAAACACAAATAACAGTAAATAAAGAAGCAATTCAACAAACCCATAAGGCAACAATATAATATGGAGTTCACCTTGATATCTTGGGCTACGTCTCCTTGAGCTCTAATAAACTCGATTAGGATCTCTAGGATTATGGCTTCAATTCTTTTACAAGTGCTACACTTAACTCCATTGGTTTACAGCTGAACCAATGGGCTTAAAATGTCATCTTACCCCTAGCTATCCTTGTTCTGACGACAGGTCTAGGCTTCTCTGGACTTGACTCCTTCAGTGAGTGCTCTGAGCTTCTCGAGCTTTTGGCTTCTCTGACTCCCTTAGAACTCTGCATTTGTCTCTAGAACTCCTTCTCTTGTCTTTGACACGCCTCAAACAACCAGCCACAGCTCGATCATTCGATCTCCTGCTGTGCTGCAACTTCACTGCAGTCTCGTAGCTCTTTAGAAGTCTATTAGAGCTCTCTGGCTCTGCGGCTCTGCCTCCAACCTCTAGTGGCTCTGCCTATTATAGTGAGCTCAATTTGAGTCTCACACAACAAATACAAGTAGTAGGACTGTACTTGGATCCCCCAAGTCTCTCTGGAGTACACAGACTCTCCTACTCTGTTGATTATAATGGTATGAGTCCAATATGAGACTCAATACTTGACAGGCAATGCAGAGGAGTTCTCTTGAACCTCTCAAGTTTTCTCTGGAGTACCTAGATTCTCTAACTCTCTTTGTCTCTATCTTAACCCTGGTTCACTTACTACTTTTTCTTCTTCAGGTCAGCTCGGCTCTGGTTTCTCTTCTTCCAGGTTTTCTTACTACTTCCTAGGCTGCTCTCATCAACTCTCTATTAGTCTGTGGCTTTAAAGCCAATCTGCTTCCTGACTGTTTGTTTCTGCTTCTCGACTTTCTGGTTCCCTGCCTCTGTCCATTTGAATCCCTTCTTTCGGCGGTTACAGTAACTGCATAATTCCTTATAGGGAGGTGGCCACCTATTCTTTTAATGGATGAGCGTGTCAGGTTCACTAGAAACACTCAATCATTTGAAATAGCCATTATTTCCATTTACTCCAAGAATGCATGCGAAACACGAATCTCTGCCAACTCATCATCCACATTAGACTTCAAAATCCTGCACAATCTCCTTTATAACTTCATCAAATCCGGTCATCCATCGGGTCGCATCTCTGCCATTGATCTGAACCCTCCAGATCCTACAGTCATTGCACATATAGAGCGGATAACTTGCTCGATGTTTACCCATCCAATGTGAGCGGTTTTTCTCCCTCTTTTGTCAGACACATGTCACTCGCTGTGTGGCATCGGGCGGGACTCAGTCTAAGCCGCTTACCATTCAAAGCCCTTCTGATATCCCACTGGTCTCTGTGGAATCCCGCCTCGGACAGAACCGAAACACTTTCCGCTGCATCTCATGATTTTTTAGGTCCAGGCGCATGTGGCTCCCCTTCTTCGAGGGGTTTGCCCTGTGATATGCGATTAACAACTTACATCAGATTCCTCCCCCGTTGACTCAAACCATCGCTGACTTTGCTAATTCACAACAGCAAGCATTACCATCGTCCGCCGCTCTATGCGCTTGGTTGACAACCCTCTTTGATCCGTGCTGATCGCAGTTAGCAACTGTCCTGAGGATTCCTTTGATAAGCTTGATCTTCACAAGATTTTTAATATTTGGCATAGATTATAGAAAGTTCATGAAGACTTAGAGAGTTTTAGGATCCATTTTGGATCATGCCTTCCCATTAAAAGAACTTTTGGTCCACCAAAAGACTAATATACTGATCTGAGTAGTAAATGAGAGTAACAGCACCCCCTTCTTTTAGCCTCCCTACACTTGCCTTTGCATAGTGCCTCTGAACCAAAATCTCTGACCACTTCCCTTATTGGATGGGTTGGTCGTCTCAGGAAGAACTATTTTCCTCCTTTACTTCATGCAGAACTTCTGCTGTGAAGTTTACAGAAGGTATTTTGAACTTCTTTGTCTTGATCCTTGATCCAAGGTGGCTCAAATGAATGTGAAGTACATCTGCTCCACAAAACTTTCATTTGTACCCGTTTGAAAAGCTGCCAACAACAACTGTTAAACAACAGCAGACATACAGACAATGATTGGATGGACCAACTCCTGTTCCAACAAAGAAACAAATTTCACATCTTGTGAACCCTTACATGTCTTATATCTGCATTCAAATGATTGACTAGATACCAAGCCAATAAAACATGCATTTACAACAAATGACTCTTCAAGTCAAGCATGTAGGAAAAATTCCTTTAGGACTCTTTTCCAAAATATGAAACATTTCATCATTATCTCCATTTTTTAGACCAAGTTAACTTCTCCCAAGCCAACATCACATGCATCTCATGCTTATGCATGCATTCCATCTTTCACCTTTCGCTTAAGTACATTGTACTTTCAAAGCCAAAATGAACATACTATTGCAGCAATAAAGTGAGTTTTCTACTCAACTTCTTTCCATTTACCATTTTGGTAAGATCCTGCAACTTGCATTTATTCCACAAAGAAATGCAAACAGATGCATCAATAGACATGCAATCTTAATTGGATAAGAATTCTAACCATTTCTCACCAATCCATTTCAACACTCCCTCCTTTGTTTGCATATCAACATCAATATGTGAATCATCGTGAAACACATCAATCATGGAATCTTTATTTCCATCCCTGCCATTTTCTTTTTCCACCTTCTCCTTCAGCTTTGGTGGAAGCAGTGCTGGATTCAAAGTCCAACATATTTCAGCATGATGCCCTTGCTTATGGCAGTAAGTGCAACACATGTGCATCCTTTTGACAACATTATTTTCCTTGTCCCATGGACATATGGCTGCTTGCTTCTTTTCCTTCAAACGTTTCCTGTATGTGGCCATCCTCTTCCAACATCTAGAAACATAATGGTTATCCAAACCACAAAAGGAACATGCAATTCTTTTTCCATGCTTCACAAAATTAAAAGGAATGTGTTTAGAACCAGACTTATACCTGCCCCTTTCACCTTTATTTCCTTCATGAGGAGGTGAAGCAAATGAAGAAGTGGCTCCCTTTGGAACACCATCACTTTCTTCAAGGCTATCAAAGTTTCCACAACTCTCTGGTTCAAGTTTGTGCTTCTGAACACCTGCATACTGCGAATGATGTTTCGAGCTATTGCATTCCTCCTGAATACAATCCTCACATTTCTAAGGTAGAGGACCTGCAATGAAACCCCTTTTTGGAACTGTTTCAATGGCCTTCATGGCAGCTTTGGAACTCTCTCCATAAGACTATCCATAGCCAAGACCCAAATACTTAGGCCTTTCCTCGACCATTATTGGCTCAACAATACCTTGTGCATGTTTTCCCAATCCTTTTCCTTCATAACCCATCTTGGAAATTATCTTGGAACCTATGCCTCTAGTATGTTTTTCAAAAGAACCAATATAAGCATTCTTAGAAGAATTAGAAGACAAACAGGAATGGTTTACCTCTTCTTCAAGCTGATACTTGACCAAGGCTTCTTTGGCAAAAAAGATTTGTGACTCCAACTCATGCATCCTTTTTAGGTTCATATTTGCAATATGAAGTTGCCTCTCCATTTCCTACAATTTGCCAAAAGCATCTACTTCTCTTCCTCCACAGAATTCAACCGCTCTCTAAGTATGTTGCTCTTCCTTCCATCCTCATACATTTCTCTCACCATATCCATCATGGTGGACAAGTCTTGCTTCATGTCTCCATCAAAAGAACTTGGGGAGCAAGAAGAATTTGAGAACTCACTTGTAGAAGTTGTCATTTTCAAAATGCACAAAAAAAAACTTCAAACGAGATTATTAAAGAGCTTATTCAGTAACCTCTTGAAACAACCTTTTGTGCTTCAAGGATTGCCCTAAGGTCCTTTAGGATAGAAGAATGCCTCCAACCCTTCTTCCTTCTTGCCCTTCCTGGACTGAGCTATCAATAGCTTTCCGTTCACTTCTACAAACTCAAACAATAGTCAGTCTGTAACCAAGCATACAATCAATGAGGCAATCAATCCTTGACTGTCCATACACCTTTCTCACAAGCAACCTTTTCCCTGTCAATCAAGAATTCTGATACAACCTTCTTTGAAAGTGGGGTTAATCAATATTAAGCTCTGATACCACCTGATCTGAAAATATGGCTTTTAGGCTTCTTGTCTAACTTACAAGAACCTCTCCCACTTCCAAAGCTTTAAATTTTCCCAAGTCTTAATGATTAACCAATGTGGAAATAAGAATACTTGAAAATATAGGGTTATGCTTGTATTTTTTTTTTACTACTAAGTGCTTATGTTCATTTTCTTATGCTGATGTGAAACACAAATAACAGTAAATAAAGCAGCAATTCAACAAACCCATAAGGCAACAATATAATATGGAGTTCACCTTGATATCTTGGGCTACATCTCCTTAAGCTCTAATCAACTTGATTAGGCTCTCTGGGATTATGGCCCCAATTCTTTTACAAGTGCTACACTTAACTCCACTGGTTTACAGCTAAACCAATGGGCTTAGAATGCCATCTTACCCCTGGTTGTCCTTGTTCTGCAGACAGGTCTAGGCTTCTCTGGACTTGACTCCTTCAGTTAGTGCTGTGAGCTTCTCGAGCTTCTGGCTTCTCTGACTCCCTCAGAACTCTGCATTTGTCTCTAGAACTCCTTCTCCTATCTTTGACACACCTCAGACAACCAACAATAGCTCGATCATTCGATCTCCTGTTGTGCTACAACTTCACTGCAGTCTCATGGCTCTTTAGAATTCTATTAGAGCTCTTTGGCTCTTCGGCACTGCCTCCAACCTCTAGTGGCTCTACCTATTACAATGAGCTCAATTTGAGTCTCACACAATAGATACAAGCAGTAGGATTATACTTGGATTCCCCAAGTCTCTCTGGAGTACACAGACTGTCCTACTCTGTTGATTATAATGGTATGAGTCCAATCTGAGACTCAATACCTGATAGGAAATATAGAGGAGTTCACTTGAACCTCTCAAGTTTTCTCTGGAGTACCCAAACTCTCTGACTCTATCTATCTTTATCTTAACCCTAGTTCACTTGCTGCCTTTTCTTCTTCAGGTCAGCTCGGCTCTAGTTTCTCTGCTTCTAGATTTTCTTACTGCTTCCTAGGCTTCTCTCATCAACTCTTTGTCAGTCTGTGGCTTTAAAGCCAATCTGCTTCCTGACTGTCTATTTCCACTTCTCAGCTTTCTGGTTCCGTGCCTCTGTCTGTTCGAATCCCTTCTTTCAGCAGTTACACTAACTGCATAATGCCTTATAGGGAGTTGGCCACTTATTCTTTTAACGGATGAGCGTGTCAGGTTCACCAGAAACACTCGATCATTTGAAATGGCCATTATTTCCATTTACTCCAAGAATGCTCGCAAAACACGAATCTCTTCCAACTCATCGTCCATGTCGAACTTCAAAATCTCGTAAAATCTGCTTTATAACTTTGTCAAATCTGGCCATCCATCGGGTCACATCTCCGCTATTGATCTAGACCCTCCCGATCCTACGATCATTGCACATATCGGGCGGATAACTTGCTCGACGTTTACCCATCCGATGTGAGTGGTTTTCTCCCTCTTCCATCGGATGTGTGTCACTTGCTGTGTGGCACCGGGCGGGCCTCGGTCTAAACCGCTTACTCTTTGAAGCCCTTCCAGTATCCTGCTGGTCTCTGTGGAATCCCACCTCGGATGGAACCGAAACACTTTCCGCTAAATTTCATGATTTTTCGAGTCCAGGAACATGTGGCTCCCCTTCTTTGAGGGGTTTGCCCTGCAATATGTGATTAGTGACTTGTCACTAATCGCATATCAGATTCCTCCCACGTTGACTCAAACCATCACTGACTTTGCTAATTCACGATAGTGCGTGTTACCATGGTTCTCCGCTCTGTCCGCTTGATCAACGGCCCTCGTTGATCCGCGCTGATCGCAATTAGAAACTATCATGAGGATTCCTTTGATAAGCTTGATCTTCACAAGATTTTTAATCTTTGGCATAAATTATAGAGAGTTCATGAAGACTTAGAGAGTTTTAGGATCCATTTTGGATCACCAACATCTGCATATATTGTTTCTCGATCTGTTGCAGCACTTCGGTGGTGGTATCCCTGATTGTATCCATGATCTCATTGAAATCGCCCTCCATCAAGACCATGGGATCACCCTACGACTTGTCTGATTTCTATTTCTTCCTTGTACCTCCCTGTTGTTCCTTTCCATGTCTCTTGAGAATAAATGGGGTACTCTACCCCTCATCTCCTTCGCTACGTTGTTCTGATAGTTGTTCCTCCTCTATCTGTGTTGAAGGTGACCTGCCACTTCTTTATGACTCGCACTGCTCTTATTTTGCCTGCTCCTTGGCAGCGCGCTCTTGCTCCACTCAAGCCTTCTCTGCGGCTTCCTTATTTTTATGCTCTGCGAGTGTACACGCAACTTATTTAGCCACCTCCTTTCTCTTTTGTGCTACCAAAATTCCCGCGCACTTGCTTTTTCCAGCGTCTAAGTTTGAGGAGGGACGCCACTCTGCAGGCCATCTCACGATCACTTATTGCACATCTGTCTCTGTCACCAAATATGGAAATTCATGCCATTTCTATTGTGGATCCTTCTGTGCTTGAATGTATACTCTCTGCAAGTTAGCCTTGAATGCTGCATAACCTAACATTTACGTGTACAAGGTCGGGGTAAACCTTGGATGTTGGTTAATAGCCATGCGGATACTTGATTCCATCAAGACCCAAAATATCTTCGTCTCTATGATCCATGTGGGGTCCTTTGTAGCCCAAAAGGATGTAAATTGCGTTGCTTCCAGTAATCCTTCTTCAAGTAGAGGAAACTGGCTATCCTCCAACAGTTCTTGTGCAACCAACATAATAGACAATAGTAACCAACCGTAATGAAATGGATTGGTTTCATCTTGGGCCTCGCGGTAATTTGTGAGGAATTCTTGGCACAAGTACCTGGACCAATTGAATTGTACACCTTTCATTCACTGAGCAGTTAGGGACACTACGGGTGCTGTAACTTCGTTCATGCGGCATTTTCTCATCACCTTCCCTGCTAAAATTTGGGTGGTAATTTGAACTGTAGGGTCTATTAATAACAGGATGGGACACCCTCGCGCCTTCTTCACAAGGTCAAATTCTATCTTCATTCTTTCTGCCAGGTCCTTTTCCCCCGTCTTTCCGCCAAACTCCTTGGCCAGATTCATTCCTTCGTATGGTATGTGCGTAATCTTGTGAATTAGCATGTCAATGATGGGGATAGGCCCTCCTAGCCATAAACACCCATCATTCACCAAAGTAAGTAGCTGGCACACACAAATTTTGTTGATAGGGGTGTGTGATATTGGGGCACCCACAACAAATTCAATAACCCCAAATTCTCCACACCACAGATCCATTCCACCGTCTCTAATGCGGTAACACTTGACTTCACGTAGTAGATGTGCTTCATGTACTTATTTGTTGCTAAGTGTGGAAACCTAGCATGATCTGCGAGGTCCCAATCCTCCATCTTTAGCAGTGAGATCCGTGCAAGCTGCGGACCTTCAAAGGGAGCTTTCTCAGGTAGTAGGGGTGTAGAAATGGAAAATTTATCTGAATCTGAGTCCTTTGTGACCTTCGCCTTTCCCTTCCATGGAGGGATATAGTCAGGTAGCTTCGTGATGGGCTCCACTCCCTCAGCATCTATGTATTTTGTACCCTAGCCTTCTTCTGCCTCCAGGTCAACTACCTTCTTGAGCTGCTTATCTTTCTTCTATTTGGCTTGTGATGCGGAATGCTTTCTTAGTGATTCGTACACCGGTAGTGGCCTTTTCTATTTATCCTTCTTTGGTTTAACTATTTGGGTTTCTCTAGCAAGGGTAGGCTTTGGCCTAGGCGACCTCAGTGCCATAGGTACAGGAGACAGAGCTTCCATACTCACAACTTCTGGGGCAGCTCCTTCAGAGGTAACATCACCACCAGTACTCATGGTTTCTATGGGGCTTGGTCCAAGCATTTTTACCGGGATGAAATTTGGATTTAACTAAGACAACTTAGCAAATGCAGGGCTCACGACTAAATCCTCCCAATATGATTGGTTTATAGGCAACAAACGAAAAAATCTCAATAACAACTCTAAGGGCACAAAGATTTCTCTGTTGGACTAGCACACATAGTTTATAGGGATTTTTGAATTCAAATCCAACTGTTCCCCTAATATTTTGACAATTAATGTTGTTTTGGTGACATATCTTCAAATATTTTTGCCTTAAATACCACTGGCCCACTCCTCTTAACCATCTTCTGGCTATCAATTCATGAACAGTGACTCCAACGGTCACTTTTCTTCTATTCTACACAGACCTCCCTCCATGGTGCAGCTTCCTGCGTGCAGCTTCATATGTTGCAACTTCACCATTTTTTATGTAGCCTGCCTGCTGTGTAGTCCTCCGACCCTGGAAATGTAGTTTATAGTCCCACACTCCCTTGGAACTACCTGGGGCACTAAGATTTTCTTGCCACCATATAGTTATTACACAAGATCCCCTGTATACATCATCAATCAGCTCCTGTTCACTCTTTCTGGGAAATGTTTTCCATTCAGCTTCATGAGCACTGCGCCTCCATCTATAATTTATTTGATAATATATGGCCCCAGCCAATGCATCTGAAATTTCCCTGTAAACTTAGTGAATTTACTATCGTATAACAAGACAAGATCATTTACCTTGAACGTGTGAAGCTTTATGTGGCGATCGTGCCATGATTTTTCATGTTCCTTATGTACTTGCTAATGGAATCCTACGAAGAATTGGTCCTCTTCAAGCTCCATCAGTTGCTGAGTCGTTCCTCCATGGCTTTACGATCTTCCATACTTGTGAGAGCTATTATGCATAGACTAAGAACAATATACTCCATTAGCATTACAGCTTCTACCCCATAGACAAACCTAAATGACATTTGTCTTGTCATCTTCTTCCAAGTAGTCCTATACGCCCAAAGTACTGTAGGTACGTGCATATCCTAGCCATTTCTCTACGCATTGCATATCTTTGTTAGTGTGTTCTCCAAAATCTTGTTGAAGGCCTCAACAGTTCCATTGGCTTGTTGATGATATGGTGTACTCTTTTGATGGTAGACCTGGAATTCCTCTGTTAACGCACTAATTGTTTCATTCAGAAAGTGCATGCCTCTATTGCTCATCAACACTTTTGGGCAGACAAATCCAATTAAGACATACAAAAAAAAAATTGATGTTGTAGCCCTTGTACAATAGTTAATTGGCTTTGCCTCTACCCATCTAGTTAGATATTCCATCGCGGTGATGATATAGTGTGCACTAGTTTTCTTCCTTGGGATTTGAATTGGACCAACAAAATCAATCACCCATTTTTCAAATGGTTCCAATGATACTTGAGGATGTAATGGCAATTCATCCCTTCACGATGGTCTACATTTCTTCAACATGCATCGCATGCCTTGCAATACTCTTTTTTATCCTTGTGCAACATTGGCCACCATAGAACTGCGCACAAAATCTTTTGCGCAATCACCTTTCCTGCATAATTTCCTCCCACAGCCCCTCCATGAGCTTCAGCAATAATTTTATTCCTCACAAAATTTGGCACATATCTTTGCAATATTTCATCTGCACCCATCTTATACATATGTCCTGTAATAACTGAGAAATCTATCGCGCTCACTACTAGTTCCTTCCTTTTTTGACTTTTATACCCTTTTAGTGCCATCCCCATAGTCAAAAAGTGAATAATATCTAAAAAATATCTTCATCGCTGTGATCCATGTGGGGTCCTTTATATCCCAAAAGGAAGAAAATTGCGCTACTTCCGGTAATCCTTATTCAATTGGACGAAACTAGCTATCCTCCGATAGTTCCCATGCAACCAACACAATAGACAGTAGTAACCAAGCGTAATGAAATGGATTGGTTTCATCCTAAGCCTCGCAGAAATTTGCGAGGAATTCTTGGCACAAGTACCTGGACCAATTGAATTGCACACCTTTCGTTCACTGAGCAGTTATGGACACTACGGGTGCATGAAATTCATTCACGCGACATTTTCTCATCACCTTCCCTGCTAAAATTTGGGTGGCAATTTAAACTATAGGGTCTGTTTAATAGGATGGAATACCCTCGCACCTTTTTCACAAGGTCGAATTAATTCTTCGTTCTTTCTACCAGGTCCTTTTCCCTCATCTTTCCGCTAAACTCCTTGGTCGAATTCATTCCTTCATATGGTATGTGCGTAATCCTGTGAATTAGCATGTCAATGATGGGGATAGGCCCTCCTAGCCATAAACATCCATCATTCATCAAAGTAAGTAGCTAGCGCACACAAATTTTGTTGATAGGGGTGCGTGATATTGGGGTACCCACAACAGATTCAGAAACCTCAAGTTCTCCACACCACGGATCCATTCCACTGTCTCTAACGCAGTAACACCTGACTCTACGTAGTAGACATGCTTCACGTACTTATTTGTTGCTAAGTGCGGAAACCTCGCATGATCTGCGAGGTCCCAATTCTCCATCTTTAGCAGTGAGATCCGTGCAAGCTACGGACCTTCAAAGGGAGCTTTCTCAGGTAGCAGGGGTGTAGAAATGGAAAAATTCTCTAAATCTGAGTCCTTTGTGACCTTCGCCTTTCCATTCCACGGAGGGATATACTCGGGTAGCTTCATGATGGGCTGCACTCCCTCAGCATCTATGTCTTTTGTACCCTAGCCTTCTTTTGCCTCTAGGTCAACTACCTTCTTGGGCTGCTTATCTTTCTTCTGTTTGGCTTGTGCTGCGGAATGCTTTCTTGGTGATTCGCACACCGGTAGTGGCCTTTTCTATTTATCCTTCTTTGGTTTAACTGTTTGGGTTTCTCTAGCAAGGGTAGGCTTAAGCCTAGGTGACCTTAGCACCGTAGGCACAGGAGTCGGAGCTTCCATACTCACAACTTCTGGGGCAACTCCTTCAGAGGTAACATCGCCACCAGTACTCACAGTTTCTGCAGGGCTTGGTCCAAGCATTTTTTCCAGGATGAAATTTGGATTTAACTAAGACAACTTAGAAAATGCAGGGCTCGCAGCTAAATCCTCCCAATACAATTGGTTCATAGGCAACAAACAAAAAATCTCAACAACAACTCTAGGGGTGCAAAGTTTTCTTTGTTGGACCGGCACACATAATTTATAGGGGTTTTTGAATTCAAATCCGACCGTTCCCCCCAGATTTTGAGAATTAATGTTGTTTTGGCAACAGATCTTCAAATATTTTTGCCTTAAATACCACCGGCCCACTCCTCTTAACCATCTTCTAGCTATCAAGTCATGAACAGGGGTTGTCATGAACAGGGGCTCCAACGGTCACTTTTCTTTTGTGCTACGCAAAACCCTCCTCCATGGTGCAGCTTCCTGTGCGCAGCTTCATATGTTTCAACTTCACCATTTTTTGTGTAGCCTGCCTGCTATGTAGTCCTCCGACCCTAGAAATGTAGTTTATAGTCCCACACTCCCTTGGAACTGCCTGAGGCACTAAGATTTTCTTGTCGCCATATAGTTATTGCGCAGGATCCCCTGTATATAGCATCAATCAACTCCCATTAACTCTTCCCAGAAAAGGTTCTCCATTCAGCTTTGTGAGTTAAACTGCACCTCCATCTATAATTTCTTTGATAATATATGGCCCCAGCCAATGCATCTGAAATTTCCCTGTAAACTTAGTGAATTTACTATTGTATAACAATACAAGATCATTTATCTTGAACGTGTGAAGCTTGATGTGGCAATCATGCCATGATTTTTCATGTTCCTTATGTACTTGCTGATGGAATCATGCCAAGAATTGGTCCTCTTCAAGCTCCATCAGTTGCGTGAGTCGTTCCTCCATGGCTTTGCGATCTTCCATACCTGTGAGAGCTACTATGCGTAGACTAGGCACAATATACTCCATTGGCATTACATCTTCTACTTCGTAGATAAACTTGAATGACGTTTCTCTTGTTAGCTTCTTGCAAATAGTCCTATATGCCCAAAGTACTACAGGTACATGCATATCCCAGTCATTTCTTTGTGTGTTGCATATCTTTGTCAGTGTGTTCTCTAAAATCTTGTTGAAGGCCTCAACAGTTCCATTGGCCCATTGATGATATGGTGTACTCTTTTGATGGTAGACCTGGAATTCCTCTATTAACACGCTAATTGTTTCATTCAGAAAGTGCGTACCTCTTTTTCTTATCAACACTTTTGGGCAGCCAAATCTAGTTAAGACATACTCAAACAAAAAAATTGACGTTTTAGCCCTTGTACAATCCTTAATCGGCTTTGCCTCTACCCATCTAGTTAGATATTCCATTGTGGTGATGATATAGGGCGCACTAGTTTTCTTCCCTGGGAGCTGAATTGGACCAACAAAATCAATCGCCCATTTTTCAAATGGTTGCAATGATACTTGGGGTTGTAATGGCAATTCATCCCTTCGCAATGGTCTGCCATTTCTTCGATATGCATCGCATGCCTTACAATACTCTTTTTTATCCTTGTTGAGGGTTGGCCACCATAGAATTGCGCACAAAATCTTTTGCACAGTCGCCTTTCCTGCATAGTTTCCTCTCGCAGCTCCTCCATGAGCTTCATCAAGAATTCTATCCCTCACAAAATTTGGCACATATCCTTGCAATATTTAATCTGCACCCATCTTATACATATGTCACGCAATAACTGAAAAATTTGTCATGCTCACTACTAGTTCCTTCTTTTGTTAACTTTTATACCCTTTTAGTGCCATCCCCGTAGTCAAAAAATGAATAATATCTACAAAATTATTATCTGCTACACACACCATGAAGAGTTGCGCATTTGGCAATCCTCCCTCCAAATTATTAGGCTCCTCTCCTATTTTGATCCATGATAGATGGTTAGGCCCTGCATTTAACCTCCCTGGCTTCACAATTACCTCAAAGTCATATTCGTAGTATAATAGAAACCATCTGTATATCTTCCCCCCTAACACAAGCTTATTGACCAGGTATTTCAAGGCAGAATGATCTGTGTACATCTTGAAATTCCCTCCTAACATATAGTGCCTAAATTTCTACAGTGCGTATACCATGGACAATCCTTCGCGCTTAGTAGTTGAGTGATTTTTCTCAGCTTTTGATAATTTCGTACTCACAAAGGATATAGGATTGTCCATTTCTCCTTCACCGGCTTGCGTTAACACTACACCCAACGCAATGCAAGAGGCATCCACATGTATGTGAAATTCCTTCTTCCAATCTGGGAATACAAAGATCAACATAGTCACCATCTTTTCTTTCAAGGCATCTAAGCTGCGTTGACATTCTTCGTCCCAACAGATTGTTGCATCCTTCTTTAGCAGTTTCTCCATAGGCGCAGTAATTTGAGCATATTCTTTGATAAATTTCCTGTAATATCTCATATGTCCCAGTGTCGTGCGCAATTTCTTAACATTTGTTGGGGCCTCCAGATTCACTATCACCACAATCTTGGCAGGGTCCACCATCAGCCCTTACTTGCATACCACGTGACCCAGAAAAATTCCAAAGGGAACACAGAAGATGCATTTCTTCAAGTTCATCACGATCTGGTATCTGTGACATGTATCCAACATCAAGCGCAGACTTGCTACATGGCGCTTTACTAGTCCAAACACTATCCATTCATCAAAGTACACTTCCAATAACTTATCAATGAACTCCTTGAACGCTGTGATGACTACGCGAAAAAATATTGCAGGAACATTCTTGAGTCCAAACGACATCACAGTGTATTCAAAACAAACCCACTCCGTCATGTCGTGAAGGTTGTTTTTCTCCTATCCTCAAGTGTAATCTTGATCTGATGGTACCCCAAAAGCCCATCAGTGAACGAGTAGGCCTCCTTCCCTCCAATGTTGTCTAATACTTCAATGGTAAACAACATCAAGAATGGATCATGGACACATGCATCATTAAGCTTGCACAAATTTACACAAATCCTTATCTCACCCTTCTACTTCTTCTCTTGAACCACCATCAGGCTCACCTAATTAGATTCCTCAACCAGTTCTATGATGCCTAATTCTAGCATCTTATCCAGATCTAGGCGAACCTTTTTCTTGTCTTTAGGATTAAGGTGATTCGGCCTCTATTTAATAGGCTTCCTGTCAAACTTTAGAGTGATTTTCATAATGCCCGAGTCTCCTATTATTCCCTTCAATTCTGAAAACTTGGTAGGGAATAGATCCTGATATTCATGGAGTAGCTCAGAAACTTTATCCACAATATCATCGTCCCAATAATCTCCAATAATTTCAAACTTCGGTTTTGCTATAGTCCCAATGTTTACTTGCTTTTTTTTCAATGGTGCAGTGATGTTCGGGTTATCAATTTGTGGGCCCTCGACTTTGCAATGCCCTTCTACCTCTAGAATGTTAATCTTTCTTGGATCTTCATCCTCCTCCAAGGTGGTCACATTATAACATTCCAGCGCATGGCGCAATTGGGTGCTCCAATCTGGTTGGACCCACTCCAAAGGTTCTTGTGGCATTCTAAAGATAACTTCCTTAATCTCCTATAGGGCTTCGTCGATGCTTATGAATCTGTCTTCGAAACTGAAGGTAAATAAGAACCCTTTCCTCAACATATCCCACTCTCTGGTGCCATGGCGGAGCTCCATTTCTAGATACTAGTTCATGGGAATTATATCCAAAGTATGGAAAAATAAGTGTACCCATTCTAGTTGCAATTTTGTCCCCCATGCTTTAGTCCATTTCACTAGGTGTTCGTAGGGATCATCCTTCCCCCTATATTTCTTAGTCAATCTAGTGTTAGGGTGCCCAAACCATAACCTCATCATTCTTCTGTAATCCCGCCATCCATCAAAGCTATCCTTGTGCATACCCCACTATCATGTAGGAATAGCTCACATAGCCAAATCTAATGCTTAGAAGCAGTGATCCTCAGGGACTTCGCGCTCAAATGCATCCAAAAACTTATCTACGTCAATCAAACCATCATAATATGGTAAGTTTCTTACTTCTATCGAATAGCTCGCATAGCTAAATCTAATGCTTAGAATCAGTGATCCTCAGGGACTTCGTGCTCAAATGCATCCAAAAACTTATCTACGTCAATCAAACCATCATAATAGGGTAAGTTTCTTACTTCTATCGAGACAAAGTGTAGCAACTTCATCATCATATTTCACCACAGCATGGATACTCAATGCAGTCGATTCTGCCAATGTTCCAATTGTTCATCTGAATCAGAGGTATAGGAACTCTCCCAGTCCCATGAAATTCGCCCATCTGCCATTGGATTGATCCAGTCCCAGTCTCACACTATTATTTTTTAGATCTGATCCAGTTCATCCTCACTTTCTTTGTAATCGCGGACTGATTCAGTGTAGCGTGCCCCTTTTGCAGGGTCCAATGACAGTACAACCCAAAGTGATTTCTTGTCAAACGCCATTGTCCTCTTCTTCAATTTGATGATCCCATTCATGTCAATGGCCTAGTCAATTCCCAGGAGCGTAGGGTATGGATTAATTTCATCAACGATCTCTATCACCTTAAAGTCAGCCATCGTGCTCGCACTTTTGATATCAAAAGTTACTCCATATAATCATCTCATAGGGATGATCTTTTTCTGGTCCACCATTCTGAGTTGAATTGGATACCACTGTAGCACAGGTCTCTGCATTTGTTCCCATGTTTTCTTTGGTAGTACGTTCACATAACCCCAGATCCAAGGTGACCTGGTCCATCTCATAATCTCCTATCTGCGTAGTGAGCCTCATCTCACGCCCTGTTATCACCTTATGCTTGCCAATTTTTATAACTATGTGGTGTCCATCAAGGACATTCTCTTTGCTGACGCATTTGTTTATTAACTCCTGCAGGCCTTTCACAACTTTTATATCATGCAGCAATTTCATGTAAGTCTCTAAGAATGTAGTAAGAACAGAGTGATCAAATTCTGCAGGTATGCTAGTGTCTTACATCTTGTCCTGACTTCTTGAGGTGGATTCCTCGACAAATCTTTTCTTAGCCACTATAAATGTTTCCTTAGCATGCTCCAAATCAAAACCAACTTCCCTTTCTGGGGCCTTGCGGACCCATCCATCCTCTTCATGCTATTTCCTTTATAATAGCTAGTTGTTATTCCACTTCTAAGAACTATATTCATGCTTTGATCCTCTTCGCGTGGCTTAGATCTCATCATCTGTAAGTTCTACGTAGGTTGCTAACGCTGTGCCTTTTTCTCCTGCATCTTAGCTATTATCACCGATCATTCTTCTATAGTATAGTCAAATCGGCTACAGTAGTGACGTGATGGGCGTGTCTGATTCTGACGCTCTTGCGTGTAGTTCCCTAATGTCCCGCATTTGTAACAAATAACCTGACCCCGACCTCTACCAGGCCCTCCTCCCCGTCCCTAATATCCTCCGTGTGCTCCTCTAACGCCCTGCTCTAGAGGCTAAGTTTCTTCTTGCATCTGGTATGTAGGTGTCCTTTCCATCATCAGTTCCTAGTTGTGGTAGTGGCGTTCATCTTGGCCTAATGATTTGTAGAAGTTATAGAATAACTGTTGCAGTGTCTCGATGAACTTTTGAATCAAATGGAAATTATATGTCACATGTTGTCCAACAACCTGCCAAATAGCGCACCATAGCATGGCACCCACAGTCGACCCTGCTAGAGCTCCTGGCCTAAGGGGAATTGGTCCCCCTCATGTAATATAATTCACGAATATGGGACAGTGGTCTTTATGTTGCCCCTGGATCTTACACTTCAGACACTAGACTTCCGCGCGCACCTTTGGTTTCATCGCCTTGTATTTCTTCAAGCTTTACAATTCTAAGCAGAGGCTCTGTAACTGAGATTGAATCTGTTATACCCCCAAGGTCGCATCCTGAATGGATGTTCCATGCAACCCCATCGTGATTTCAAAAGCTTTCGCCTGTGTTGCTATCTTTTGTTGCGATAGATAAATCATCATGTGGGGCAGAAGTGAAGCTATAAACCACCCGTGATGTTGATCATCCATGAGCTGCATGTTAGCTTCTTGAATCACACATTTCAACCTTTGATCTAATTCCCAAGGCGTCTCATCAACCCTCATCATGATTTCCTTAAATTCGACTACTTACTATGATTCAAACTTAGGCTTACTAATCTATTTGTTTAAAGCAGCCTTAGTCTCTGCTAGCAATGCCAGAGGATTATCAGAACAATACTTAATATACCAAGTTAGTGCGTGATCCTGTAGAGCGGTAACCAATTGTGCCTTCTTTATGCTATCATCAATAATATGTTGCACCATCCACACAACATTCGCAAAAAACTAGAATTTCTCTGTATCTTCACTCCCTATGCCCTCTAAAATTGGCAGCTTCATTGCATTGGACATGTTGAATGATGATGGTGGTGGTGGAGGTGTGGGCGAATGTGTATGCGGCGGAGGTGGAGGTGGAGGTGGAGTGGATGGATGATGTGTCCATGGAAAACCCTGTGTTATTAGTTGGAAAATACTCCATGATGACGCTCATACCGCTTCCTTGTCGTCACTCGAAGGAGGTCCGATCAATGGGCTATATTCAAGACTTGATCTCTCTAGATCTCTAAACAATTTTCCACTTTGCGTAGCTCCAAACATAAAGGCAATGGCACAACCCTTTTTTCACATAATAACATTTTAATCCAGGCATTCAAAGATCTTAAATACTTACCTCATGGTCCTTTGAAAAATCATCACTCCACTTCATTGTAGCTGACTAAGGTATCAACTACCAATTCTGTAATAAATCCTCCCAAAATCCAATCGAGCCAATGATCAACAACCCGCGCGACCCGATTTTCAGAGGCTTCTAATCGTCGCACTAATTCGGGAGTCCACACTATAGGATTATCAATCTTCTAACTTCCTTGGTTGTTTTTCAACATAGCTAACCACTCATATAATTTGATCAGGAAGGTGCAAAAGAAAATTTCATGTATCTCCATATACAACTACTTATCCAACCACTGCTCCTTTGACAGGCACGGATTCTTGTTTTCCTGCACCACGAATTCATGAATCTTCCGATCCAATCACTTCCCAATTTATTTCTTGGTCGGGTTCCAATTCTGCAACATCACACATCTCCTTCAAGCAGATCCTGGTCCGAGCAATGGAACCATTTGTTGGCTTAGGGGGTCTTGACCTAGTTTCAGAGTTAGTTGCGTCAACCAAAAAATCCCTATGCTACTTTCCCTTTTGGCAACAACCCATGTAGTGCATGCTACAGTCTCACTCGAAGTAGTATGGGGGGATGCAAGAACCAAGTATCTTCATCCAAAGATGAGTGTGATGTCTTTTAGCACCTCGGATCTTCCTTTGTGCAGATCGATAAGCCCTTAGGGATTGGTACTGCAACTCTACTAAAACATTCTTCATACCTTCGCGAAGGTCTATGATCAGCCTTTGCAGACCCTTAACAGTTGATTTATCCACTTACGTGCATTAGAGAACAATACTAAAGTAGTGTTCATGCAGATCTACTTAAGTTAATTAGTAAACATAACAGAATTCATCACAGTCTTCGTGAAAGTACTTAACATGCATTGTGCACATTTATTAAGACTTATTCAAGAGACTCATGCATCACGAGATCAATATTCCATAAACACATTATTCATCAACATCGTATATCATTAGCATAAGTAAACAGATATACACAAGAATTCTTCAGTAACTTTCTTTATTGATCTTTAGTTCATCTCTACAGACTCAAAACTACCCTGCGCACTCAGCTGCAGGGATCCGCGCACTCAGTTTTGGACTCTTCCTAGGCCTCTACGCACTTAGCTACAAAGCCTTTCTTCTCCTATCTGACCCACTTCTCTACGCTAACACTTCTCTTCTATTGACCCATTACATCCGAGATTATCTTCTAACATGCCTTAGACTCTCTAAGACACACCTATTTATAGCCTTTTACATATAATCCCATGGTCCGCGGACCATGGGTGGATCTCAAACCTGACTCAAACTTTACATGAACAATGGGCTAGAAGCCCTTTGAATCCTAATCCTCTACGTGCTCCACTTCCACAAATCGCAGAGACTTTACATTACTTACAAAACATACATCAAAACTTGAGTTATTTTAACCCCAAAACTGACCTAGGGGACCCCATCCCAACACATCTCCACCATGATAAAGTGTATCATTGGTAATAACATATTAGGTAGCCTCATGACATATATGTTAATGCACATTATGGTATATTTGATTCCAAAAGCATCGATTCTATAGATATAGCAAAAACATTTCCATACCAAGGGTAAAATGAGGTAATGAGTAATAATGATTCATCACGAAATGTGTAACAGCCCTCGTTAAAAATACATGTAAAAAAAATATAAGACCAAGGTCATCAGACACATATTCCAAGCTAAATGTTGGGAAAAAAATCCTATTGGGTGTTCATTTCAGTTATTATGGCTAAAGGAAATTGGCAAAGGCAATGGCAAAGGCTTTGGAAAGGCAAAATGGCATTTTTGCCACATTTATTTATGAAAATAATGGAAATTAGGAGAAAAGGAAGGTGAAAGATTGCAAGTTGCATGTGAGGAGGAAAATGAAGGAAAAAAATGGAAAATGAAGAAAATGGTGGCCTCATTGATAAACAGGCTTCTGAGGATCAGTTGGCAAGCTTCTACTCAACATTGGATCAAGAAAGGCAAAGGAGGAAAGAGGAAGCAAGGAAGAGCATGATCAAGTAGATACAAGAAGATTCTTTGCAGGTATCAATTTGCATGTGTGTTTTCCTTGCTAGATTTGGCATGCATGGTATTGCATGTGGTTCTTTGCTATTATGGCATGGGTTTCTCCAAGCGTGATAGTATTTTCAACCTAGCTTTCCCATTTTCAGATAGCCATGGTGTGATGGGGTTCTCATGTTTTGGTTGAGCTAGATTCTCAGATGGATTCGAAGCTAAGTGAGGTGGATCTTTGAAAGAAACAACACATGGCCTAGTGATCCCTGAACCAGACTATGGATTGTGGTAAAGCAACTGGCCTAGTGACCCCTAAACCAAACTGTGGGCTGTTGTAAAGCTAGGTATTTTGTGCCTTGGTGGGCCTAGGAATCCTCGACCAGTTAATTACAGGATGTATGGTAAAGCCTAGAGGGTGGAGCCTCGGTTTAGGGCCTAATGATCTAGTGTGGATTGCGATAAATCCTAAGAGACTAGGGGATAGGAAAATTCCTCACAGTGTAGGTGGAGAAATTCGGTGGCATCCATGATCGTTTTTCCCTAGTGATCTACTAGAGATCATGGTAAAGCCTGTTATTACACATTTACTGTGTTGGCCTAGTGATTTGGTGTGGATTGTGGTAAAGCCTAGTTTCTATTAATGAGGATGAGGTGCTTTAGCCTTGGGCTTCCCTGGTTGGTTCTTTTGGTTTGAGTCCCACATTCATGCTTGGAATATGGAACGGGGGTGATTGGCTAATGAGCGTTTTGGCTCAACTAATCTATGGTCGGGTGGAATGTGGTAGTCCCATACCGAGTTGGATTTTTCATTCATCGATAATAGGGTCTTTCCTTGGTATCTTATGTGTAAATGTATTGGTTTATATGTGGATTATATGGATGATGTATCCTTGATATTTGTGTTGTTATTATGCTATTTATAAGCATGTATTATGGTAGTGATGATGTATGCCTCGTCATCTTTTGACTTGCAAATGAATGAACATTGTATCTATGACCTAATAGATGATAATGCAACTAATGATATAAGGAAACAATGCCTCACAGGAAATCTTAGATAAGTATGAGATCCATATGCTTAGCTCTGTTGTTAAGGCCTATAGATTACATATTGTGACATGTTTGACGAAATTCCAATCATAGCTAGTAGGGGTCCAGTCTAGACCTGGTCAATGTGTTTGCAAATGTATCATTGTTCTGTTGTGTAAATTCATTTCTGAACCTATCATTGATTTATGGTCAGTGACCTCAGCTCTGTGCCTAAAAAAGTGGCACAAATATTGGAGTCACAGGCATAGGTTTGAGGAGAAAAGTCCCCAGATGCATGCATACCCATGATGTGGGAGTGTTTAGAGCCTCCCAAACGCACCCTTGTCGATATCAATGGAGCGTCTGAGGGTTTAATTGTATAAAATATCAGTGCAACCCATGGGATGTTTACTTGAGTGGTTCAAATGGTCCTGGGAGGTCTTTTGTTGATGTGGAAGGTCTTTATGGTGTGTTTTCATCAATTCCACTTCATTAAGGTGACTTAGGAGGTTGAATCCCATTATAGTCGCCTCTCGTCGCATATTTACCCTGGTTGGCTGGTTACTTGGGTAGATTTGGGATGAGGGTGTTACATAGTGGTATCAGAGTGGGTTCCATTCTCTTTGGGTGTTTTCTAGTTTCTATTCTCCTTGTTTTATATCTGATACCACAGATTGGTATCAAGCATGGTTCAACATTTGGTCTAGATGGGTGGTGTGTTGGTCATGCATTCAGGTCAGTTGCATATGTATTCCTTATGCTTGTAGTCCATGTGCTTGTTTCATTTGCATGGTGTTGATCATGTTTGTAGTGATGTTTCCATGTGAAGGTTGATCGTGTTGTTGTGGAATGTGTCATCATGAGTGTATGGTTGTAGATGCATTTGTGATGACCACTAGTATTGTAGCAAGTATGTTGTAACTCCTAGGCTACCAACTTTACTTCATCAACCCGGGGTTCATACTAACTTGGAGGTGACAATGCTATATACACAAATAAATGTAATGGGTCCACTCTTTGTCACTGCTGAGCTAGGGCCATAGACCACTAGGGTTTCTCAAACCAGCCTTCTATTGATTAAAAGAAGTCTAATTACCAACTGAGAAAGAATAATTTTACCCTAATTGACAGAATTGAAATGCTACTTACTGCAATAATGAAAGACTGAAATAAATGCCTACAAAACACATAACTCATCTAGCTATTTTTTAATATACCTTTCTTTCAAAATAATTCTAAATCAACACATGTGAAGTCTGATCTAAACAAGCACTTAACTGTTGTGTGCATGAATGAATATAAAGACTTTTTCTTTTTATATTTTTGTAAAAATGTAAATGCTAATCCTTCTTGGTTGCATGGAAGGTGAGATAGGTATGGAGGGAGATGAGTGCAATGGGTCAGATGGATTGGGAGGCAAGTAGGGGTCTACTCCTAGCTTTAGTGATGTTTTTTTCACAATTTGGGCTCAAAACAGGCCACTACAGGTTTTCCTACAGGATGTCTATAGGATGTCCTAGTTCACCTACAGGATCCCCTGTTTTCCTATAGGAACATGACGAAAGCATAGGTTGTGGTTTGAAAGGTGGTATGGGGCTTGGAGAAGGTGAGTAAGGAGGAAATAAGGCAAGGGAGTGGTAGGCACTCACTCAAAACTCAAACCAAAGCTTTACGATGGTTGGATTTTCTCAAGAAGCATGGCAAGTTTTCCTTGTAAAACGAGAATCCAAATTGAGAACTTAGTGGCTTTTGGTGATCATGGGTGGATATGGTTAGGCTGAGGCTGATGATATGAGGTCTTCCTACAATATAGAAACTCCTGCAACATACACATCATTGTTGGAATTTACCCATAAATTCATCTCAAAATGAGAAGGGTTACTAAAATAGAAGAAAATAGAATTTTCATCATTTATTTGAATGGGAATTCTTGACACCATTATGAAAGAAACATGAAATAAAATACAATACCTAATAGATTAGAAATTTCAATTGCAACCTATCTTCTAAAACTGAAAGATGATGACTTAATTAGCAGAAAAACCCTAAATTTCATAAGAACTAGAATTTTGTCTTTTTTAGGGTGAATGGGAATTGTTCCTCAAGACATGGTCCTAGGAAGGGAGGAATGAGGTAAGATCCACTTTTTATTAGCCTTTTTTTAATATTTTCTTATCCCTGTAATGCTATTGTTAAATCTATTCACAAATGGAAGCAAACTAATCAAATCTACCAATACATGCAAATTAACAACACCAAATTTAGTTTAACAACTAACTATGAGATAACCTAAAAATACATATATAGTAATAGGAACCTCTACTGCAAGGGTTGGGCCTAACCCAAGAGCTTCATCCCTCTAAGTCAACTCAGTGTTCGATCAAGGGAATCCTGCTCATTTTCATTAACATATAAAAAATACATCAAAGTGTTTGGTCACAATCCTTCAACTCAAAAACTGCTTAGATATATTGCACAAAAATCCTAATCCTAATGAGGCTCTAGGCCTCTTTATTTATACAACTAAATTTTCCAACAACTTCCTTAAATCTAGAGAGACTTGGCTCCCAATATTGAGATTAACTAGTTCTTAACTTTCATTGGCTTAGCTACCAATGATCCTCATGACTCAGCTGCTTGCAACTCCGAGCTGGTGTGATTTGATTGAGGGATCTTCGAGTGAGTCAGGAGTTAAGGAGGGAGATCATATCTCATAGAGTCTCTCCTTCTTGTCTCATTTGAGTTCCTGCATCCTAATTAGCCACAATTTTCTCCAAAAACCTGTAATCAATGCACATTAGACCACTAGACATGACATCTTACTTTTGCTCATCTCATTAAGCAAAATATAATTAAAACATGTAAAGAATTATGAGAAGAGTTGATTTTAGTAAGATGGAGGTTCATTAAGGTCCATTTATTTTACCCATTGATGAGCCTCATCGTCACCCCCTACTGAAAGTGTTTCTCATCCTCTGAGAAACTCAACTATGTCCATGTCCTTCATTGCTTTAGTGGCTTGCCTGACATCACATGCTTCTGCGGTAGTCTTGGAAAGGCATAGTTCCTCTTTGTGCTAGGGTATTTATTCGGAATTGTAGCCATTGTTCCTTGAGGTATAAGGCATATGACATTGCTAGAATTCTACACTAGATTGCCTCCATGGATAACTTGCCATAGTTTCCAATTGGTGTTCCTTTTCTTGTAGCTACTTCCTTAGCCATGTGTTCTCAACCTCCAACTGAGATTTAATTATTACTTCTGTGTCTCTCATGCTACTTAGTTCTGCGCCCATTTCTTGCAATTTCTCTTCCATGTGGCCTACATCCACTACCACTTTTGATTTAGCAATTTGCATCCACTTGTGTGTCCTTGTCCTCTATTTTTTAAGTTCAAAGAATAGAGGAATGGCAAACTTTTATGGTATCACCCTACATCCTTCAATGAATTTGTACTAGGAGTTGAGGTTTGGTTGTGGGCTATGTTCCTTCAGTTCCTAGGCCTCTTCCTCTATTTCTTCTTGAGTAATTCCTTCCTAGTCCCTTTTCTCTGTTTCCTATAGGTTTGACAGGGTTTCCTGTAGGATTGTCTTTGCTTCTTGTAGGTATGACTATGTCTCCTGTAGGAGACCTTTTCCTTTGTGGAGGTTGACCTGGTGACAGGCCTCCTAACAAAGGTGATTGGAGAGTTGGGAGAAGCTTTTTTTGATGTTCCTTCTCCTGCCTTTTTCCCTAGAGAGACTGTTTTCTCTTGTTGTTTTGGTGAGTCATCTATGATAATTGGACTTTTCGTAGGGGTTTGAGGTCTCCCTTGTCTAATCCTGGTTCTCTTTCTTGTCCTGAAGTAAAGTGGAGTTTGTCTTTGTCTCTTTCCTTTTGAATTGGCAGGTGTACTTAGGGCTGTTAGAGCAGCGGTTGCTTCTTTCTATGTAGGCTCTAGAGAAACTCTTGGTGATTCTTCTTCTTCCCTGCTCTGAGTTGCAGACTTTTGTTCATCTTTTTGTCCTTCATCCTCTTTTCCACTTCTTTTCTCATCCTCTTCTTTGCCTCCTTTTTCCTCTTCTATCTCTTCATATGTTTCTTCATTCTTCTCATCGGTTTCTTCTTTTGTTTCCTCCTATGTTTCTTCTTCATTTTCCTCCTCTATTTCTTCTTCCTTGATATCCTCTATTTCTTCTTCTCCCTCACTAGTAGTTAGGATTCTGTCATACTCAATGGCTTGAAGTTCTCCTTCTTCCTGCATGTCTGTAAATGTTTTCCATGCAATAGGAATTCTTAAGTTTTGTAGAGCATCTTCAAGGATGAGTTTTATCAACCCATGATCGGCTAGTTGCTGATGTTTTCCTTCTTGTTCCTTGATGCTCATGTCTATCATGGATTATAACAGAAAATAGGGTATACCCAGTCTGTTATGACGAGGCGCGTTCTCTCCAAATATCAATTCTTGGAGGAGTCTGAAGTGGTATCCATACACTTGTATCTCCCTTCACAAGAAATATATTTTATGATGTGATAACTGAATTCATTCCAAGGGTATGGAATACTCTCCCTTCTAACCCCATTTTTGGCTTCAATTGGCTCTTCTTCCTCCAAAAAGAAACTTTTCTTTGCAAGGGTTCTATTACTCTTGTCCTCTTTTCTCCATTGCAACCCTAGGGGGAGTGTAGTTATCCTACTTATAACCTCAGGGGTAATTTCTACTGATAAACCCTTCACTACAGCAGTGGCACTGGCTCTAGTGAGGGGTATGAGTGACAGGGAAAATTCTCGGACCACATCATCATCGTATCCTCTCATCCTCTCAAAGAATCCTATTAGAGTCAATATTTGCATACTGCCATCAATGATCAAAACTCCTCTTTTATATCATATTAGAGTCCCATTCTAAAATTTTTGTCATTCCACCTAGGTCCTCATTCAAAAATTTACTCATTGATGGTAGCCCTATGTCAAAAGCCCTACTCTCTCTCAAAAATAAATATTTGTTGGGCATCCTCCTTGTGTCTTACTAAGCATACATTGACCATAAAAGCTCATTTCATCATGTTTTGTGTCAGTCAAGTCCACATTGAGTCTGCTCATTCAAGGTCCCATTAGGTCACTAGGTTTCATTTTTTCAAGGTCCAATAATATTCCATTTCACTGCATAAAGCTAACAAAAAGTATGAGAGTGAGAAAAATAATATCCTTTTGCCATTTAAAGAGGATTGGAAAACATGTAATTATGCTTGCCCAAGTTCTAATTTTCATTCCAAGTATCAATTTTAGTTCATATTGTAATTTTATTCTAAAAACAGAGATGTAATATTTTTTTCTAATTTATGTAATTTTATGTTCATTATATGTAATAAGTTACTATTCCTAAGCTGTCAACTCAAAAAAATATGTGCCAACTTCATCCAAGCAAATTCAAATGTGAAAAGTGCCAAAACTCCAGCATCATCCACCTGCAAAAAAGAAATTCAGAGTGTAAAGGGAAAGTAGCAAGCATTTCAAAAAGGAGAAGAGAAACATTAGAAAGTGGGTTTTTAAAGCTAATGATCAATTTCACTCATGTATAAAGGCCTTCCTAGCATCTAACCCAACTCCATTTTCCTCCTATCATTGCTTGATCAAACCCCAAAGCACCATTCCTCACGATTTTGGGTGAAATTAGAAAAATAGAGGTAGGCACTGCGCACGGGCTTAAGGCGTTGCGCACGGGCCGAAGGAGTTGTGCACGCACTAAGGGCACTACACACCGGTCAAATTTTTCCCACAAGCTCTCAAATTGCAAAAAAAAGGTTCCTAACCTTAGTAACATGGTTTCTAAGCCTCTTATCAAGTAAGTAAAATTATGTCCATCCATTCATACATATTTCAAATTCATCGTTCATGCTATGAAGTTCGTTGTGTGAAATTGGGAATTCTAAAGCCTTCCAAACCTTAGCTTTTTTCCTACACCCCTAAAAATTATTCCTAAGACCCTACAACCCTTCCCACATCACAATAAACTCCATCCCTACCCCTATGTCGTTAAATCCATATCCCAAGTGCATTCTCCCTTAAACCCTAAGTCATAGGCAACGGAATCCCTAGGCAGCCACACTACATACCTGTAATTAAATATCAAATCCTAAATCCCATACACATTTAACTCCCTATCGCTTCCCTAAGTTGCCTAGTCCGTTCCTCCACTCCCTAAATTTTTCCTACCCCATTCCCCCTCCTATTTCCTAATCCCTACAGTTTCAAGAAAGAGGAAATAAAACACATAATGGAGGAAGTAAACAGAGATTTTTAAGAGGAAGAAGGCCAAGAAGAAAGAAAAACACACAAAGGAGGAAGAATCTTGAGGTTTTAACCTACCAACACCAAAGAGTTAATGGCCTTACTTATGATGGTCACTTCCTTCAAGCATTTGGGGTGTTTTGATTTTTGTGTGATGGTACAAAGATTCCAAAGCCATCCTATTTTGACTAGAGTGTTCATTTCAAATCTTGAAGACAATCAAGTGACCCTTGCTAGGGTAACCTTCACCATATGCTCAGACATTATTGTTGTTGCTACTAGAATACCTAATGTGGGTGAAAGGTGGTTTAAAGCTCAAAAGCTAGATCATCAGTATTATGAACCATATTTTAAGCCTCGATATAGAAATGAGAGAAAGAGAGTCTTCCCTTTCAGCCACCTTCTTGGTATTTATGCTCCCATGATGAAAATCATCATGAAGTACTTCACTTGTGAAGGCAGATTTTCCATACTTTATTCATACCATATCAGAGTGCTCATGCACTTCAAAAGAGTGAAAATGCTCAATATCCCTTATTATTTGTTCAGGAGCATTGAGAAAATGGCATACACAGTTCTGGGAAAAAGATATGAGCAGCAAATGAACAGTCTTTCCCATCACTCTTTGATCAAGATCATTGTCCTCCATCACCTTAACTAGCTGAACATTGCATGGGACACCTTCATTGCCAATTGTATTTTCACTGGTCTAAAACCTCCACATGCTCAAGATATGCAATCTTCATCTCATCCCACTAATCATCATGATGAAGACATACCCCCTCCATCATCACCATTTCATGATCATGCAGGATTACCTGGCACAGCTAAGGTCATCAAGCCTAAGAGGGTAGACTTCAGCACATTGGCACATACTTATCAGAGAGGCCATAGGCAGGTGTTTTCCCCATAGATTGTGGGAGGGGCCTTTCCTTATTCATCAACAAGGCAGGGACACAAAGGTAAAGAAAAGATGACATAGGTATAGATCCAGTAGCAGGAGGAGGACCTCCATGAGACAGAAAAGGATTTTGAGATTGTTGATCTAAATGAGCAGGATGACTATGAGAACATTAGCATAGTCCTCAAGGGGAAGGATTCAAATATTATAGAACTCCAAACTAATCTTGACAGGGCCATATTTGTCATTAACTTCTACAAGCAGAAGAATAAGCAGCTGAAGGCAAAGCACTTCATTGATGAAGTGAAATTCATAATAGCACAAAGAGAGGTAGAAAAGGCTAAGGCCTTACTTGATGAAGCATATGGGGAATATGATGATGAGATGGAAGAACAAGTGCCAAGAAAAATTCCAAGGACCAGAGGCCTAAAAAGAGCATTGGAACAAGAAAAACAGAAAAAATTTGAACTAGCCAATGAGTTTACTCTTAATGAACAATTTTCCATGATAATCAATGAAAACTGGGAGCATTGGCTTGAGAGGGTGAACAACCATCTTGAAAAGTTCCTAGAAAAGTATAAAAGGGACAATGACATACAGAGGAGGATGGAAAAGTACTATTGCCAAAGAAGCCAAATAGCAAGTTCTAAGCGCAAGAAGATGAAGTTAAAGCTTGAAACCCTAAAGGTGAAAGAGGAGAAAGGAAAGTTGGATATCCTTGTTGAGGCCTCTTTCCATGCCTAAAACACATCATCAATAGCTCATAAACCAATTTTGATAGGATCCTGGGAAATTTTTGGCATTTTTGGGTTTTTTGCAATATTGGACAGTTGTGGCACAATTGAACTATCCTATGCGTAGCTCCCTAGGTGTTGCGCATCTTCTAGAGGCCTCCAAATGGAAAACCAAGACCATAATTGGATTGAAAAGACCAAGAAAATATATTTTTTACTATTGGCACACCCAATTTGGACCATTCGATAGGGATAAATGGCCAAAAACACCTCAAAATTCACCTTTTTTCCCTCTTTTTCAGCTAGGCACTGTGCACAGAAGAAGTCATGGGAGATTGACTTTTTGGAGGGTCAAGTCTTATCATGTTTGGGAACCAAGGGAATTTCTGGAAATTAGATAGGATAAGATTTCCAATTAGATATCCTACGATCAATTTGGACATCAAAAACCACTTCAAAAATCAGCTTGAAGTTGGCATTGTGCACAGGCTTAAGGCATTGCGCATAGGGCAAAATTCCCTGATTGTTTCACTATTTTTCTCTAGTTTTGATTTTCACCTTTCGAAATCAATTTTCACTTATGTAATTGATGAATTAAATGTAATTATCATGTTTTTATTGTTACCTAGGGTAAATACATTAGGTAAATGGACTCAATGAGGTATAATGAATCAGTCCACTTAAGTTAGCGATGAGTCACTTTGACCACCCTACACTCTAGCTATCAGTTCAGTTTTTGGTGGAACTGCTCCTCCTCTCATGGATTCGACCCCGGAGGCTGGGAGGAGTTGTTTTGCAGCCTATATCATGTAATTTTTCAGTCATTCTAGAGGTTAGACTCAGTTGGATGTTGTACTAGTGATTAGAGACATTCTTGTAATCAAACTTTGGCATGGAATATTGTTATAGACATTTTTGTGCCCTACAACCCCAAGCATGAAATGTCCATAAACCAAGGGCTACTAAGTCCCTAAATGTGTTTTTCTAACCCCTAAAGGAACAAGGTCAACAGATTACAGCTTCTCCCAGAAGTTCTCCATGAAAAACTACTCATAATTGGTCAAAACAGGATCATTGCAGCTGCTCCACTGGCTAGGTGCGTTGCATCTCACCCAAATAAACTGTGAGGGTGCATTTCATTTCAAAAGTCCCTTCTATAGGGTGCGATGGGTGAGAAATGACAAATGGCAATGTCATTCCGCGAGGTGGAGAGGCAATGGAAGCTTCCAGAATCTTCCCCTGTGACACTTGCCTCACTGAATTCGACCAAGGATGAGTAAGAGACCCCCAGTCTCTAAGTGGAAGCCAGAACTGTCAGAGAGAAGACACTAATCATATCACAAGCTAACTCATCCCCCTTACAGATATCTATATATGGATCCCTCATCCCAGAGATCCAGAGGCTGGAATTTGCATATTGTAAGGAATTGTTGTTGGTTTCTAGAGACAAAACATCAGATTGTTGGGTGATCTAAGCTTTGTTTGAGGTGAAGAGGGGCTTATTTGCTGGGAGGTTGATGCTGGGTCAGAACAACCGGTTGTAACTCCTCCTAGATCTTTTCGTGTTTTATCAATAAAAGCTATTTGAGTTTTCCTCCATGCTTTTGTATCATTGATGCTTGTTACATTTGCATGGTCAATTTACATCTGATACTAGATTGTTTATGAATATAGATCCATGTCATTGTATAGTGCTATATTTCTGTGATCTTGCAGGTACTTTGTGAAGCTAGGCGTGCAAGGGAACAAGTAGCTGGGGACCATCAAAGAAGAGAGGGATCGAATCAAGGGATTAGCGCAAGACAGAGGTTAGTCCTTCTATTCCTCTCTATCTATAATTCATAAAGGAAAAACATAAGTAGCTTTTCTCTGTTTGTTTCTAAGGCAGCTATCACACCTTAGTGGGATAGAGCAGTTCTATATAGACACTTTTCCCTGTAACAAAATGGCGACTCCACTGGGGAGATAATTAGTTTGTTTGTTTATCATTCTTTGTTGTTTGTTTCATAAACTTATAAGTAGCATTCGAATTGCATTTTCCATATCAAATGCAAAGTAGATAACTGCTGCTTCAATCCATCCACTGGATCTGTTTATGATTAAAACAACTGATTTACAAACTATCCGATTGCCCTTGTGATAGCTCTTAGATCCTCCTTAGATCTACCCCTGATTGTTGCATTACTGATTGCTTTTTACTCTGCCAAAAACCAAGAACTGAACTGCAAACTGTGACCCAGAGAGCGAACAAAGTCTCGTTTCTGGCCCAGTGCAGGTACTGTTCAGAGATTCTAAATTTCAGTGCACTTCCCGAGTGGGCAACCTGCGTTGCATTTCAGATTCTCTGTGTTACAGGTGCGCTGATCAGACTAGCTCTGTGCAGTTGTGGTTTCTGTGGATCATTCTTTCCAGTTCTATTACTGATATTTGCTGCCTATGATCAGTGTATGTCTGTTTGAAACACCTTTTCCTTGTTTTTATTCCGCCTCCTTTGTACAAAAGAACTGTAGATGTTTTTGTGTGTTTGTTGAGTCGTTTACAGTTCTCCTTTGCAAAAGTAACATAGTCGTACTGTCGCCCTTTGATTTGGAACTGTCGCAAGTGTCAATTTCAATTGTAGGAAAGAGTTTGATTGCTGTTGATGGTTGATTATCCTGTTACTATTGCTTTTGGTCTAAATTTGTAATTTTCTAGTGCAAGAATGAGTGTTTATTTCAAAATCATAAGATGTCATAATCGTCTCCATTTTTTATTTTGAAAAAAAGCTTGTTTATATTTGTCGCTTGAAAAGAAATTCAAATTTGTGCATCAACTTTCTTTTTAGCATCCATATACTAAGAAAGTCGAAAAACAAATACATGCATGTGCATTTCCATATAGACAGTCTGTTTGGCTTGATTTAGGAAAGTGCATTTACAGTGTGCTCTTTGCTCTTTGTGAAAAGATTCTGTCTTTCTTTTCCATAGTAGCTAGGATTTTCATTGCATAAAAGAGATAAAAAGTTTGTTTATCATCTTAGATTGCAATTTAGGAATTACATCTACATCTTGTGGTGAACTCGAAAGGAAAACTTCATAAAAAAGATCAACTTAAGATAAATTCAATGAATCTAACAACGCTTTGGAACTTAACGCACAACATTTAGAGATCTAGGCTAGAGACGTATTCCGACATCGTAAAGCCTGGTAACTATTGTTCTCACTGATGGTTGGGTGATTCCTCCACTTTGAGATGATAAGTGCCAGTACGGACTTGTGCTCCCACGTACCGTCGAGTATATTTTGGGATACCCCTATAGGCTTAAATCCTTTATCCATAGGAAGTCGTGTCTGCCACCCTATCGATCGCAATGCACTGAACACAGCATTCGGGAAGACTGACTGCCGTACCGTAAAACGTATTCTGCAGTTTTGCGATTGGTCTGGTACTCCCTCTACCTAGACTTCCAGAGTAGTCCCTTTCGTTCCTTTTTAGACTCCTTAAGGGAAAAGGTCCATCTGAGCACTTTTCACTTCAGGCTCATTAAAAATCGAAGGCGACTAGAGTCATCTTTTGTTTTTTCTCGACTCTTAAAAACTGAAAAAACAAGTTGTGTCAAAGCGTCTAAAATTTATTTTAAACGGAATATTCATTACCCCTTTCCTACATTGATCTTGGGTTGAGAAAATGGAATCCACCAACCAAGGAATTCCCCTTGGAGGAAATCCTAGTCCCTTCTCCTCTTGGGGAGATTTTGGTGCACCCCATATGGCCACATTGTCACTTCCAGGACTGACAATTGGTTTACCTGTATGGATCTTCTCGACCTCTGTCGTTCAGAACACCACAATTCCTGAACAATTGAATCAGCAATTAGACGAGTCCAGAGTTACCCACCAACCTTCTACTTCCTCTAATTCTTCGTCTCCTCCTTCCTCTTCGCTTGATGGGGCTGGTAAAGCCAAAAGTTAGGTACCTAAGGAGAAGAAGGAAAAGAAGAAGAAAGAGAAGAAGAAGAAGGAGCCAAAAGCGAATGGGGGCAAACGAGTGTCGTCTAGTGAAAATCCACACACTGCACCGACCAGGCCTAAATCGCCATGTGTCATTTGCAAAGGAGACCATTATCACAGAGATTGTCCTTTCATCCCTCGTATCCTAAGGGACTGGTCTCCTCATTTGCACAACCCAATGTCGTCAACCTCTGATGATCATGTTGAAAACACACCGTCAACTAGTGAAAGTGAAGCCCCAGGACAAAAAGGAAAACATAGATTTCCTTATAAACTGTGCGAAGGCGATCATGTCATACATCGTTGTCCCTTCTTAGACAAAGCTAAAAGAGTTTTGGACGATCATCCGGTTTCACCGTTACGACTTCCTCCTAGATAAAAAAAACTCTTGCCGAGTCCGTCACTAGTTGAAAATCCGGCTGGCCCGCTCAGGTGGTCAGTCGAAGCACCTATCATTGAAGATAAACCATCTGAATCCATACCAGACGAAAGTCAAAAGGTCGAGGCAGCAGTTGACCTGGTATTGCCTTCAGAGGTTCCATCTTCAGATGATACAGTCACTGAAGAGAACAAGGATGACACCGTCCAAATTATTTTCATAAGCATAGACTCTAACGAACATGGGGGCAATTTACCTGTTCCTTTACCGCAGGAAGGAAGTTCGTCAAAGTCGTACCCGACCGTCTATTCGGTCCCACCTCCAAGCAACCTAGTTGTCTCCTTCGACTGTAATCAACTAGGCAGACCCCGTTTACCGGCCAGTATACCATTCCGGATTATTGTTCAAATATATAGAATGGTTATGGCTGGTACCATCATAGATGAGGGGGCTTCTGTGAGTATCCTTTCCTCAACTGCTTGGAAAGTGCTTGGTTCACCATCGCTTTTGCCTGAGATGAGAAATCTAATAGGTTTTGAAAAAGGAACTAGTCTGTTGTGGGGGAACGTATCCAACTCGGAATGACCCTAACCCACTCTAAGGGTGACAGTTCCTTAGAAACAGTTGAAGCAAAGCTATCTAAAGTTACTTCTTTATGACATGCAAGAGATAAAAAGAAAAGATCCACTTACCGATGTCTTGTGCAAATGGTCGATCCAATCTCCTCTATTTGCCACTTGCTCCCAGCTCCAAGTCTTTTCACGGGCCCAGCTACACGAGATCCTGCAAACAAGACAAAGAAAGGAAACTACAAGAAGCATGCATTCATAACTGATTCAAGGATTATCATAAATCAAATACGCAAGTAAGACAATACACCATTGAAACACATGCGAATAGAAGAACCTCAAATGCTTTATTAATATATGGAAGTAAGGTTCAGGCGGTGATACAACCATGAAAGGTCTAATCCAGCATCACCTTCCCGACGGAGAGAAATCTCTTCTTCACCTCCCTCAAGCAATCACCCAATGCTCACAACTGTAAACCAACAACAATTCTTCGCACTAAATTCCGCCCTCTAGATCCCATGGGATGAGATCCTTATATAGAGTTTTGGAGTGAAGATAAGTCAGCTTGATGTGTGACTTGTTGTCCTCTTCAACTCCAGTTGTTCTTCAGTCCTTGAGTCCACTCGGAGTTTCTACCTTCCACTTGGAGTTTTAGAACCTCTTAACTCATCATTAGGCGAATCTTCTGATCCAAGTGTCATTTTAGAAGCTTCCTGGGCACTGGCACATTGAGAAAAGATTCCTCCACATGTCAAAGTGCGGCCAGCATAGGTAGCCTTTATTGCACTTGCTATGCAGCGCAGGTACACCATAGAGCTTTTGACATTCAGCGCAGATGCTTAGTGGAGCAACTGCTTTCATCCAAAATTGACCTGTTTTGAGTGTTTTTTCAGTGGAGAACTGATTTGCAGTGCTATGGTTTGCTGACCTTGTTCCTCTAAGGGTAAGAACAACATGTTTAGGGACTTTGGATCCCTCAGATTATTGACATTTCATGCTCCATGCTGTAAGGCAAAAAAATGTCTATAACAGTTGCCCCCTAAAGTATGAGGTCGTTTATCGGGTGAAATGCTTTATTAGGAGGATCCGAAGTTCATTCAATCGTCGGGAGGTGACCTGTAACAAAATACAATACAATACATTATCTTTTCATACTTTCTTTTCATGATCTAGCTGATGCGGGCATTTCCCATGCTCAGCTTTATAAATACATTTGCTGTACATAAACAGACGATCGTCTGATAATAGACTGATAATTATCTGTTTTTAATTATCATCCTTTTAGTAGGATGATCATCTGCTGCACATGTCTATGTTTTTATCTCTTGAATATATATCGCAGCCTGGATGGATGAAACTAGATCCGGGGTCTTCAAACTTGTCCGATCTTCACTCTAGTACAAGTCGATCCATGTGATAATTTCTTGAAGTCGAACATGGAAAGACATCGCTTGATTACCAGTCAATAATGTGAACTGTTAACAAGCGCGAGAGGAATCACTGATAATGATGATGACCCTCAAGGTACTGCAGCACAATTCACGTGGTGTGAATATAGGATCTGACGTCGAACACCACGCAAAGTCTCCAGGTCGAAGGTCATTAATGTATACCTATCGCCGGGAGTGAGAAACTTGCCATTGAGGCATGCAAGCTAAGTACTGAGGGGGTGTTCCTAGACCAACTTCTTGGATAATAAGCTGATGTCGACAAGAAGTGATCCGTCAAAGAAGGCCCTTAATGAATCCCACATCAGTGACACAGAACGGAGCTAGTGATGATGGTGAAAACGATCTGTGAAATATGATTCAGGGTGGCGGTCATGGAAGGATGAAAGATGATGTACGGTAGTGGATGGGACCTGGTTGACACTTTCTGAATGACATCTCTTGAACATATAACGACACTGATGTGATGGATCGGTAGCATTACCCCATGTATGGATGGTATGGCGAGACCATGGTGAAGGGAACGGTGAATGATAATAACCCAACCCGATATTTACGGAGGCAAAAGTGTCATGTTCAAGAGCGACTTGCTACCATTAAGCTTTGAGGTTTTCCCAATTTTTCCACAGTCATTTCTGACCAGTACCTCTTTATTTTTGTCAAGCTTGAGGAGGATAACATATGCTTGTTCTATAACCCGCCCTTCGGGCAAGCCCATCGCTATGTTTTAACGAGCCTAGCGATAGGGAAACTCATTCTCGTCTAAAGACAAGTTTGTCGCTATCTAATATTTTTAACGAGCCCAATGACAAAGACAACTCGGTCCTTTTCATTTTTAGAGAGTCTGAAAAGGGTACATAAAGTAGACTCCAGGGGTCCTTTTTCGTCATCTAATCCCTTAAGTCCGAAAAAGTATAAAACAATACAGAAGGGATGAATGTTCGATAGCTTTATCGAGCCGAACTAGACAAGCGCTCGATCTCTTTGTGCAATAATCCCTCAGGTCCAAAAATATTAAAATCTAGAGGAGGGATAGCTCTTCCGGTCCTTTTAACGAGCTAGAAGGCCAAAATTCGGCAAACTTTTCATTTTTTACGAGTCAGTGAAAAGAGCTCAAAGAAGACTCGTATTTTGAGGAACGAGTGATAAACAGGGATAGCAGCAGATTCCAGGTACAGGTTGGAATTTTCCAATCACGGCAGTATTACAAGGATGGCTAGGTGGGATCACTCTTCGCAGCTGTTCCTCAAAATAGGTAAACAATCAAGTGGATGTGAATGATCGGCCAAATGAAAAGTGGAGGTGACGGTGCACAAACACGACCAAGGCTTTTATGGCTGATGAATTTACGGTCTCAAATGGTTATTTACCAGTTCATTTTTTCTGGATGAGCTTGAACTTTGGGGAAAGCTTGCTCACATGCTTATGTTTATTTTTTAACGAGCATGAAGTCCGTGTTAAAACTGCTCGGATCTTGCGTTTATTTTTTAACGAGCATGAACTTTGCCAAAACTGCTCGTTTGATAAGGTCAAATTCATATTTTACCATGACTAGTTTTTCTTTTCCAGAGATAGTACTGTTTTCATCAATTGCTGCAACAAACTTGTTAGAAACGGATAACATGAAGTAAAAATACTAATATTTCACTTTGAACTACGTAAAAAGAAATTTAAAAGATGTTTTTACCTCTCATTTTACCATTTCATGTGCATTTGGTTTGTTGGAGCTTTGGAGGTGCCTCTTCCCCTCGATTTTTCACCAGCGGATTTTGGGAGATTCTGTGGACGATTTTCAGTGCCGTTTCCACCAGGTAGGAGCTAAACCCTAGCTCTATCTTTTCATGGTCTTATTTCTCAGTTTTATGCTTGTTTTCCTGCCCCCATGAGCCCCTGGGGTTTCTCTAGGGCGCTCTGCCATCAGCGCAGGTGCCCTATATCGAAACCTGCGTTGGGGGTTCTCATTTCCAAATGCAGTTTGTCTCCCAACGCAGGTGAGACCCTTCCCCACCAGCGTGGGGCGCAGAAAACTTTTTGGTTGCATATTTTTTCATGAGAATTTTGCCATTTTCTTTACTGAGTCAGGGATCTTACTCCTCCTCTTGTTTGTTTTGCAGAGTTTATTGGAGCAGAATGACTCTCACGTGGCGAGAACGAGAGCATGAAGAGGAGGACATGATTGCCCTCCATGATCCTGTTACCGTGAGCACGTTGCGGAACTGTGGCTTGCTAAAATTCTTCCGTATATCTAGCATGAGGGCACATATACGTTTACTGCAGTACCTGCTTGATGCTTGGGATCCTGTTAACCAAGTGTTCCAGATTAGGGGCAGGTCCATCCCTTTGACCATAGTGGACATTTACTTCTTGACTGGGTTGTCAAGGCGGGGTGCCCCCATTTCCTTGTCCGGTTCGGCCCGAGGGAGCGATTCCGTGAAAGATTATATCTGTCAATATTGTAGGGAGGGATCCCAACCGAGCAGAGACGGCAAGGTTTCTATCCGTGATGTCACTGACAGGTCCCTCAGGTCTATTCTGTACATGATTTGTAGGATGGCCGGCAGTGCATCCCCTCATGTTGCCAACAGGTCATATGTGCAGCACGCCCTGGAGTGTCTTCAGACGAAAGTTTTTAACTGGTGTGATGCAGTAGTGGTTCAGATGAAAAACCAGTTGACCAAAGTAAAGGACAGGAGACTGAAGAATTTTGGCTTTGGTTCAGTTTTGACTGCCTTCGCTCTGGAGAAGATACCCCTGATGGAACCTCAGTACATTGTCCTCGACTTGCCTTCTCCTACTGAGCCACGCATGCAGAGGTGGGTCGACCACATGGCTAGACATGCAGGTCAATCTCAGATTACTTTTACTGATGCCTTCTTTAGGTGGTTCGAGCAGCAGGATATGGCGTTTTCCGAGTATCCATATATTGGCATGGATTTCCGAGGTGATCCGGATTTGGTACTACCGGATGGCGAGCAGTGGGGTGATCTTGGTAAATATTTTGACCTTATCACTGTTTACTATTTTTTATTTATAATGTCCTTGTGCTTTACTCTATCAAGACTCTAATCAAACTCATGTGTGCATGCAGATGTGGGCCCCGTCTGTCCAGCAGTTCGTCCGAGAGTTCCGGCCGCTGCCCCAGCAGGGGAGGCTCCAGGGAGAGCTATTCTCCGTGACCTTGACTTGGCCGAGACTCTTGTAGCTATGCAGGAACAGGTCGAGGGTCTTACCTTTGGGATTCCGGATGTACGGATTGACGAGTTGCCTCTGCGATTGCAGCGACATACTGCTGGTGTTCCTAGACGATGGTCTCGTCTTCTGCGCATGATCGCACAGGCCGTGGCATGTTATCCTGAGCATCACTAGGCTAGGGTGCCCCCCAGCCACTTTTGAGTTTTGGGGTCGTATGACCGATTTTGTCTTGGTTACAGGTCATTATATGTAAACCGTAAACAGTTATATATATATTTTTTATTTTCGGGGTTTATCCCTGTTTTTATGTGATCCATTTATGAAACATCGATGATGCTTCTCTTTTTATCAAATTTGCAAATGTCTATCTAACACATAGTTTGCTAATGAGTCGGTTAATGTGTTTAAGTTTCTGGAAATGTGTTGATATTGGATAAAATCAAACTGTCTTTCCAAGATTTTAACTCTTAGGAACTTGCGATAAATAGCTAGATTTCAGACAGAGTAGGTACCTTTGAGCTGTAGTACCACGAGCTGTGAGTCTAGCCTGACGACTAGCCAGCGTATGCCATGGGTGATGGAATCAGAGAGGAGCTCTATCAACGCGCTATACTCAGCGATATTATTTGTTGATTGACCAATACATACCCCCCTGAAACTCACTAACTTGCCGCTTGGGTCAAAAATGGCCCATGCTGCAGAGGATAGGTTCCTCGAACTACGACTCGCTCCGTCAGCATATCCAACCCACGGTTCCAATGGATTTGACATCTGCAATAAGTGTAAAAAGCGGATTACTTATACTGGAACAAACGCTTTAGCGAAAACAAAAATGTAACAAAAGCATACAGGTTACTATTAGGCATAGTAACGCTTAAGGTACAACCCGTCACGGGGTTGCGCCAGTGGAACTCCGTCATAATCTACCAACTCGTAGGCACCTTTTGCTAACACACTTTTAACAATATAAGGGCCCATCCATAAGGACTTGAATTTCCCAGCTCCCAATTTATCGGATTCTTGGTCATAAAGCAAGACCAAATCACCTTCCGAGAAGACACGGGGTTTGACATTTTTGTCGAACTGCGCTTTGACTCGTTTCTTATGGGCTTCGTTGGCCAACGCGGCATCACGACGGGTTTCATCCAACTGGATTAACTCCAAGAAACGAGCTTTTTCTTCTGAGGTTCCGGGGAGGAGATCAATTGCGAGTTTAAGGGACGAAATTTCACACTGGATTGGTAGGATCGCCTCCAGGCCATACACCAGTTGAAACGGTGTGAACCCAGTGGCATTCCTTACCGATGTTCGGTAGGCCCACAAAGCCGAGTACAGGATCAAATGCCATCTTATTTTGTGAACCCCCACCATCCTTTGCAGCATGTGCTTCAGGACTTTGTTGATCGCTTCAACTTTTCCGTTAGCTTGCGGATAGTACGGAGTAGAGCTGTCGTGAGACAATCCTAGTTTGGCAGTTAATTCAACCATCATGTGATTGCGAAAATGTGATCCATGATCTGTTATTATGGCCTGTGGCACGCCGAACCTGGCGACTACATGATTAAAAAAGAATAGGGTTTTTGTTTCACCAGTGTTATCCAATGTAGGCATCGCCTCGGCCCATTTGGTAAAATAGTCAACTGCGACTATAATATACCCATGCCCCCCGGTCGAGGTGGGGTTACATTGCATGAAATCGATGCCCCACTTGGCGAAAGGCCCCACAGCTATTATTGGCTGTAAAGGAGCGGGAGGTCTTCTGGTTTTGCTGTCAAAAATCTGACATGCATGGCAACTTCTAACTACGGTTATGCAATCTTTGAACATGGTTGGCCAGAAGTATCCTGCTCGTAAGATTCTTTGTGCTGTAGCATATCCAAATTGATGTCCCCCACAGGTGCCTGATTGACATTCATTCAGGGCTTTTTCGGCCTCCTCATGGGTTAGACACCTTCTCAGGACCGTATCGACACCACGACGGTAAAGCGTATCACCGACGATCATGTAGTCTTTTGCTTGGTATCGAATGCGTTTTTGTTCTGAGTGAGAGGTGTCTGGCCGAAACTTTTGGGTTCGGAGATAAACTATTATATCTCCATACCACTCATCACTTGCTGATATCAGAAACAAACTTTCTTCCATGATCGATTCTTTGGACGTTTCATCGTTGTACGATGACGGGAGATCGCATAATAATTCTGCGAAAACTAAAGCTTTCTTTGATTTGGATTTCACAAATTCCAGATCAAACTCTTGAAGGATAGCTATCCACTTTGAATATTTTCCCCCAAGCAACTGTCGCGACAGTATATAAGTCATGGGGTTGCAATCTGATAATACAGTGGTCTTCCTGAAGAGGACATAATGTCGAAATCTTTGTATCGCTTGAACAACAGCAAGTGCTAGCTTTTCAACATGAGAATATTTCCTTTCTGTATCATTTAAGTTTTTACTCAAATAATATATAGGGTGTTCAATTCCGTTGACTTCTTGAACTAAAACCATTGCAATGGTCGTATCTGCTACAGCCAGATACAGGTTAAAGTCTCTTTGATAGTCTGGGGTATAGATTAATGATGTTTTTACTAGCGCTTCTTTCAGAGCATCAAAGGAAGCTTGCGCAACCTGGTCCCAGACGAAAGGTACATCCTTTTTCAAGAGACGGGTATAACCTTTAGCAAGTTCTGCATAATTCGGAATGAACCTCCTCAGAAAGTTTGCTTTCCCTTGGAGTTTCTGAATCTGAAGCAAGTTCAAAGGTGGAGGCAAATTAATGATTGCCTGCACCTTGCAAGGGTCGAGACGAATCCCATCCTTGGAGACTATAAATCCAAGTAAACGACCAGAACCGACGCAAAACACACATTTGTGCGGATTGAGTCTTATCTTGTAGTGTCGGCAACGTAGAAATATCGCTCTTAAATGATGCGGATGATCAGTCCGCTTTTGCGAATGAGCCGGAAGATCGTCGAGATAAGGTTGAACGATGTTCTTGATGTCATGGAAAGCATAATTCATTGCTCTCTGAAATGTCGCCCCTGCGTTCTTTAAACCAAAGGGTAATTTTCGATAGGCGAATGTGCCCCACGGACAAATAAATGCAGTCTTTGACTGGTCCTGTGGGCGGATATTAATTTGATTATACCCGGAAAATCCGTCCATAAACGAAAAGATTTCACATCCAGCGCATTCATCAATTATCTGGTCGATGAAGGGTGTAGGGTAGTTGTCCTTTGGACAAGCTTGATTTACATCCCTATAATCGACGCACACTCGTATTGTTCCTTGTTTTTTCATAACAAGGACAATATTTGATACCTAATCAGTTAGAGGAACCGGGTAGACGAAACCAGCATGGAGGAGTTTTTCAACTTCTGCCTTAATGGCAGCGACTTTCTTGGGGTGTACCTGCCGAAGCCGTTGTCTTACTGGTTTGACATCAGGATACATCTTAATTTCATGTTCAACGATACTCGAGTCAATGCCTGGCATTTCATCATATGACCAAGAAAAGACATCTCTAAATTCGCGGAAAAGAGCTTTATATATTTCTTGTTCTGAAGGGGAACAACTTTTGCCAACATAAATATTCTCTACAATGTCTGTTTTGGTCGAGATATTTATGGCTATAGTTTCTTCTATATTGGATAGGTTTCTCTCGGAGTCCACCGTATTTACAGTATTCGTTAGGAACTCAAATACTGAAGGGTGATACAGGTCGCCTTGAGTATCTTCCTTAGGAAGGGAATGATGGTGGTTATCATCCCATGGTGCCCCCTCAATCCACATTGATTGCAGGATTCCTTCGTCACTTGCATGCACTCGTGACCAAGGATCCAAAGGGGTACCACATTCTCCTGACCTATCTACCCAAACGCTTGACGAGCATTGATTTGGGCTCGCCTCCCATGCCTGAAACATTGATTGCTACAATATTTCGATTGGGCTCGGGTGCAACACCATTGCCCGATCCATGACGACTTTGTCTTTTGCGACCTTCGTGGAAGATATCATGTTGCAGGTAGCCACCAATGGTACATTTCCTATGTACATATGATTTGGTAGCGAGAAAGTCCCCATCATCGTGGGGTCTTTCAACAGGCCTACTCCTATATCTTGAATTGAATGGTCGCTCTCATGGATCATGGGAATGCTTCCCGTAACTTGTGAACCATTAAGGAGGAAGTTCTGTTGGTCGACGACCGTAATCCCTCCTTCAAACGGGAAAGCGATCTTCCTAAAATAAGTCGACACGACAGCTGCCATGGCATAAATCCATGGTCTTCCCAGTAGGATGTTGTAATCCAGATTTCCATCTATGACTTCAACATCAATCTCTATTGTTTTTCCACCTAGTTCAACTTTCAAGTTACTTAGGATACCGTAAGGGGTATATGTCCTACCATCGAAAGCTTTTAGTGTTGTCAAAGATCTCGACAAGGTTGGTGACCCTAGCGTTTTCCAGCAGCTCATTGACATAATACATGTCGATGCCCCCTCGTCAATAATTGTTCTGTGAACAGTTTTGTTGAGGGCCTTCACTTGAATAAGGAAAGATAGTTGAGCTGGTAACTAAGGGTCATACCCTTTGTGATCAAAGGACACAAGATTGGAATCCTTAGGATCAACCCCCCTATTTCCGATAACAAGGCCTGCCTTTGGGATGGACAATTTTGTAGTACTTCTAGAGTCGACATAGCGGATGGCGATTGAGCCAAATCTTCTACTATGTTATAATGTTGCGCCGCTCTGGAACGAGGATTAAAGGTCGACTTGTGTACTACACCCTTAGGTGGTTTTATCGTTAATTCTGGCATTATGGGTGGGACAACTTCCGTCGAAGTCGTTGTCGAACTACTAGGTTGATCTTTACCTTTTTCGTTTGACAGTTGCGGATTCCCGTAATCTTTGCTCCTTGTCGAAATCAAAGCATCATTTTGTTGCTTAGAGATCGACAACATCAGCACTTGCGACGGGGAAGCATTTCCACTATCAACCATATTTTGACCTGGATTGGGAAATGGATCAGTCAACACAGCTGGGTTCTTTGGACTTTTAAAGAATCTCTTGAGCTCAGCTTTGTATGGACAATCTGTTGTCTTGTGATCTTCGTCACATATCATACAGGGCCATTTCTTTTTCCCTTTCTCAGGAGAGTTCGAAGAAGTTTTTTCAGGTGACGGATCATCCTGTTGCTTCTTCTTCCCTTTGTTTTGCTTCTTCTTACTTCCTGGTTAATTGGTTTCTTTGCCTTTATTTGATGATATGGCATTTACTTCCGAAGCAAGAATCTCTTCATGGGCATTTCGATCTGAAGTCTTACGGGCTTTCTGAGGTGACGCCTTTTTCGACTTCGCGCTTGCAGTGCCAATCACGCCATCCCCGGCATGAGAGTCAATATTCGATTTAGAGGGTGGAGGAATTGAAAATTTAGGTCTAGGGGCGTCAGGTATTTTGTCGTAGAGCGTGCCAGACTGAGTATATACTAAGTCTAAATATTGAGCACGAGCGATGACTTGCTCCTCTGTTACGACTCCCCCCTTGGCCACATCTTTCGTGATAGCCGGAAGTAATGACTTTATAAACCATTCGGCTAATAGCTGATCAGGAACGTATGTTTTCACCATCCTTCGACGGCGACGCCACTCATGTATATGATCAGATATGTGAGTGGCCGTCGTCTGTTTGAAGTTGGTCAGTATCTTGGTTCCTGTTTCATACCTGATAGGTAATTGAAAATGGGTTAAGAAAGTCGTGGCTAAGGAGCTGAAATTGTCGAAAGAGGCTCTTGGCAATTCTATATACCATTTGGTCGCCGGACCTGTCAATGTCCTCTGGAAGAGGCGAAGTCTTATCGAATCATCGTTCAGAGTGTTCGATGAACACCATAGATGAAAGGTCATGACGTGATTCGACGGGTCTTCACCTGGATTTCCATTGAATTTAGGAATGTCGGAGGGAAGTTTGTGAGGAATTGCTGGCCACCAAGGGGCGTAGGCAATCAGATTGTTTGTTAACCGATGTAAATCGGGTAACTCCAAAGTCGCCACGAATGGCAGCTGTTGACTCAGGTTAGGTGAAGCGTACCCAGGATACGATGGAATCGCCTGAGCAGTTGGTCTTTGCATACCAACATAATGTAATTGATGCTGATATGATTGATATGGTTGATGGACTACTCCACCATAGAGCGGTTGGTTTTGACCGTATTGTAGGTACGGTTGTCCATTGTTCGCAAAAATTTGCTGCTCGGTACCTTGGTACACTTGCTGGAACTGCGGTTGTTGATACTGCACCAACCATGGTTGTGATACCATTGGTTGTTGTGCGATGCTTACCACTGGGCCAAGATGAGGGGTAAGGGTACCCGTTTGTGCTTGTGTCGCCCCGTCAGTCGGCGATTGTGGTTGGGTTGCAGGGTCAAAGGGTTGTTGCATTACAACCTGAGAAAACTGAGGTTGACAGGCAACAGGTATAGTTTGAACTTGCGACACAGTCACAATTGCTGGTGTCGTCGGGATGTTCGTCACAGGCATCTGTTGTTGCATAGAATACACAACTCTTGGTTACTCGGGTAGCATAGGTATCCAACCACTTGTAGTTATTCCAGTATAACCTGAGTATGGTTGTGAGCTCCTGTATGGGTAACCTCCCGGAGGGGGTAATCAAAAAGCATATTGCCCCCCATACGGTGGTGGTCCAGAACCGAGAGGATGTATTACACCTTGAGGACCGGATTGCCCAAACTGATTTCCGAAAGGATCAATCTGTTGAGTTCCAACATAGGAGTTACCGGGTATTAACCCGGGAGAACAAACAGGAACAGACCATACTGTCGTCATGGCCCCCGAAGGGACCCCCCCAGCTGTTGAGAGTTAGGGACAGATGGTATGCCGGCGAACATTGTCGGAATGACTGCAGGGAGTTCTGTTGTCGCTGTGTCATTTGGCACAGTCCTAGATGTTGACGGTTGTTCAGACATTTTAAGTCTATCCAATAGATTGCCTAGTGATTCTTCAGGAACTTCTTTGGGTGATAGGCTAGCTTCTGATGCAGTAGGAAGTAGAGTGATCCCTGCTCCAAAATGTGTTGGAGTAGTCGCTTGCGGATCTTCTACAATTTCTTCTATTGCGATCAGACTGGGTGGAAGAGGAAGACCGTCAGGTCCGTAGAATATTTCTGGTGCCGAAGAAGGGGTCGTTTCGACAGCGACAGTTGTTTGAGGAGCAAGACTCTCTGAACCGATCACTGATGGAACTGATTCAGTAACACAAGTATTTGCTCTCAGAATAGGATCAGTGATATTGTCCTTCTGGGGCTGTTGAACTTCTTCAATAGGGGCAGGGTTTCCAGAAATGTTTGGAGTAACCGGAACCTCAGATGTCGTCGGAACACTTGTTCTAACTTTGACAGGAGATTTGGAACCAGTTGAACGAGATCGCTTTGCCCGGGTTGTTTTCGAGTCCAGAGACAAAGACGGTTGACTCGTACGCCTCCGCGAACGACGGTTCATCGATTAACTTTCTTCCATGGTTGCGGATTACTTCATCAACCAACAATGCACAGGGTAAAATGTGTTTTCGAATTGAATTAATTTTAGACGCTTTTTAAGACACAACTTGCTTTCTCATTTTTTAAGAGTCGAGAAAAAGCTAAAGATGACTCTAGTCTCCTTCGATGTATTAACGAGCCCGAAGTGACAAATGCTCGGATGGAATTTTTCAGTTATAGAGTTTGAAAAAGGCCAAAAGAAACTACTCTAGAGTTCTAGGCAAAGGGTGTGCCAAACCTTTCGCGAAACCACAGAATACGTTTTACGGTACGAGTGGTCGATCTTCGTGAATGCTGTGTTCACTGCATCGCGATCAGTAGGGCGCCTGACACGGCTTCCTATGGATAAAGGCTTTGTTCCTATAGGGGTCCCCCAATATATGCGACGGTACGCGGGGGCACAAGTCCGTATTAGTGCTATCGTCCCTCAGGAGGAATCACCCACCTTCGTAGAGATCGACAGTCACTATGTTTAACGACGTCGATTCACGTCTCTACCTAGACCTCTACTGTGTTTCGTTATGTTTCAAAGCGTTGTTAGATAAGTTCAGTTCTTTTTAGGTTGATCTTGCTTAGTAGTTTGCCTTTATGGATCACCACGTGATGTATGATACAACTCCTAAATGCAATCTGAGAATGATAAGCAAGGTTTTTCAATTCTTTCAACTTATGAAAACCTTAACTACTGAAGGAAAAGAAAGACATCATCTCTTCAAACAGATCATAGAGCACACACTGATGCACTTTTCCTAAATCGACATGCAAACTGTCAAAATGCACATGCACATTGCAAGTATTTCTTTTCTTCTTCCTTAATGTTGATGTATTACAAAAAGAAAGCTGTTGTATAATTTCGAATTCAATTTCAAGCGAAAGAAAACAAGTTTTGTCCAATAATCAAAAGAACACCTTAAGATTCACTCGTTTCAACACAAGAAATACTGAAATTCGAACCATATAACGCAAACAAATGCTCAAGCAGCTATGAACAGCAATAAACTAGCTCTTAGAATCACAACGACACTTTCTCACAGGTCTAGATCCAAGAGGTCATATCAAGACTAGTTCACTTTCGCTACGAGAAACTGTGAATGACAGCAAGAAATACAATAAGAACAATCACGGTTTCTTCATACAACTGAGGTGGAATGAAGGAAAAGAAAGGTAGTTTCAGCTGGGTATACAGGTTGACAACAGGCTGCAAAAACAATACTGAAAACTGGGCAACAGACAGTGGGGAATCCCAGTTGCACAAGGCAAAACTGGATCAGCACAGGTGCTGCACTATCAATCTGACATGCAGTGCAGGTAGCCCCTTCGGGACCTGCGTTACAGTGCAGGTAGCCTTTGCTGCAGCTGCACTGAAGAGACAACTCTCGTCTCTCTCAGATTCCGGGTCACAGTTTGCTCAAAAATCAATGGTTTTTGGCCAAATCAGAGGCTGTCAGTCAAGTATACACTAGAGGATGATTAAAGGAAGATGAACACTATCACAAAGAGCTAAAAAGAGTCCTTGTGGATCAGCTCTTCAAATCATAAACATGCCCAGCACTGGGCTAGAGTAGCTGCCCTCTACTTTGCATTCGAAGGACTCGAATGCAGTTCGATTCGATACTCCCTTTGTTTAAGAAATGAATAGCAAGAAACACAAGCTACCAACAAGACACGATCCCCAGCGGAGTCGCCAGTCTGTTGTGGGGGAAAGTATCCAACTCGGAATGACCCTAACCCACTCTAAGGGTGACAGTTCCTTAGCAACAGCTGAAGCAAAGCTATCTAAAGTTACTTCTTTATGACATGCAAGAGATAAAAGGAAAAGATCCACTTACCGATGTCTTGCGCAAATGGTCGATCCAATCTCCTCTATTTGCCGCTTGCTCCCAGCTCCAAGTCTTTTCACGGGCCCAGCTACACGAGATCCTGCAAACAAGACAAAGAAAGGAAACTACAAGAAGCATGCATTCATAACTGATTCAAGGATTAGCATAAATCAAATACGCAAGTAAGACAATACACCATTGAAACACATGCGAATAGAAGAACCTCAAATGCTTTATTAATATATGGAAGTAAGGTTCAGGCGGTGATACAACCATGAAAGGTCTAATCCAGCATCACCTTCCCGACGGAGAGAAATCTCTTCTTCACCTCCCTCAAGCAATCACCCAATGCTCACAACTGTAAACCAACAGCAATTCTTCGCACTAAATTCCGCCCTCTAGATCCCATGGGATGAGATCCTTATATAGAGTTTTGGAGTGAAGATAAGTCAGCTTGATGTGTGACTTGTTGTCCTCTTCAACTCCAGTTGTTCTTCAATCCTTGAGTCCACTCGGAGTTTCTACCTTCCACTTGGAGTTTTAGAACCTCTTAACTCATCATTAGGTGAATCTTCTGATCCAAGTGTCATTTTAGAAGCTTCCTGGGCACTGGCACATTGAGAAAAGATTCCTCCACATGTCAAAGTGCGCCCAGCGCAGGTAGCCTTTGTTGCACTTGCTATGCAGCGCAGGTACACCATAGAGCTTTTGACATTCAGCGCAGATGCTTAGTGGAGCAGCTGCTTTGATCCAAAATTGACCTGTTTTGAGTGTTTTTTCAGTGGAGAACTGATTTGCAGTGCTGTGGTTTGCTGACCTTGTTCCTCTAAGGGTAAGAACAACATGTTTAGGGACTTTGGATCCCTCAGATTATTGACATTTCATGCTCCATGCTGTAAGGCACAAAAATGTCTATAACACAGTCGACCGTTAGGGATCCTTCCCAATGTGCCCATAACATTGAGAGGGAAAACCATTCACATGAACGTGATGGTAGTTCAAGGACCCCTAGATTACAATCTACTCCTTGGACAAGACTATATTTATTGCATGGGAGAAATTGTCTCCACACTCTTTAGAGTAATGTGTTTTCCGCACGAAGGAAGAGTGGTCAAGCTCGTAGACCATCTTTCATTTCCTGGATCACATAGAGCAAATAGTCATACACCATCCCTAAATGGCCTTTTCACGCAAGAAATGTCTCAATCCCCAGTCCGTCCACCCAATGAGCGCGAGTGATTCGGGGGGACATGACTGAATCCCAGAGGGCATGCGTCCTGGTCTGCTTCGGCAGGAAAACTTTGGGTATAGGGTAGGTTTCCGCGAGAGAATATGACCTCCATACTTCCATCCGTGATTGGAAGGGGGAGTTGGACGGGAACAAGATTCTCTTGTCAAAGTTATGTGAGTTGGCGAGCACCACCGCTCACCTTTGTTTATCTCGGTAGACATCGCCGAAGAGATGTTTTGTTTACGCCGTAAATAGAACAATCTTTGGTAACCTGTAAGAGGTAGGCCTCTCTCGGTAAAACAAATGTTTTAACGGAATAAAGAAGGGGTAACCTTGAAACTCTATTTTATACCTGGGGGCATGCAAACCTTTTGGAGTGCAAGCAAAGAGTGATCATTTATCTATTTTTTGGATTGGTCGTTTCCTAACTTGCATAAAGAAAGGATGTGGGGCAAAACTCTAAAATTTGTCGTTTTGTATGAGACATTCTTATCACATGACAGGATTAATCGAGCAGTGTTACCGCAAGGTTCAAGCTCGTTAAAAAATAAACCCGTATCGAGCAGTTTTAGCACATAGTTCAAGCTCGTTAAAAAATAAACATAAGACATGAGCAAATGTTTCCACCCGCGTTTAAGCTCGTTAAAAAATGAACTATTCCCTGGTAAATAACCATTGTGAGTGTAGTACTTCAGCCGTTAAAGCCTTGGTCGTGTTTGCACTGTCACCTCCACTTTTTCATTGGCTGATCATTCACCTCCATTTGATTGTTTACCCATTTTGAGGAACAGCTGCGAAGAGTGATTTCACTAGCCATCCTTGTGACACTGCCGTGATTGGAAAATTCCAAACCTTACCTGGAATCAGCTGCTACTCATTTTATCACTCGTTCCTCAAAAGACGAGTCTCCTTTAAGCACTTTTCAACTGACTCGTAAAATATGAAAAGATTGCCAAGCCATTGGCCTCTCCAGCTCGTTAAAGGGACAGGAAGTGCTATCCGTCCTATAGATTTTAATCTTTTTGGACCTGAGGGATTATTACACAAAAAGATAGAGCGCTTGTTTTGTTCGGCTCGTTAAAGTATCAAAAATCCATCCCTTCTGTATTGTTTTATACTTTTTCGGACTTAAGGGATTAGATGACGAAAAATGAATTTTGGAGTTACCTTTACGTTCCTTTTCAGACTCTCTAAAATTGAAAAGGACCGAGTTATCTTTGTCATTAAACTCGTTAAAAATATTAATAGCGACAAACTTGTCTATAGACGAGAACGAGTTTCACTATCTCTAGGCTCGTTAAAACATAGCAATGGGTTTTCTCGAAGGGAAAATTATAGAACAAGCATATGTTATCCTCCTCAAGCTTGACAAAAATAAAGAGGTACTGGTCAACAATGACTGGGGAAAAATTGGGAAGAAAACTCAAAGAAACTTTGTTGGTAGCAAGTTGCTCTTCAACATGACACTTCTGCTCTGTGTCCGAGTCGGGTTGGGTTGTTTCATTCACCGGTCACATCACCATGGTCACGCCATACCATCCGCATTTGGGGTTAATGCTACCGATCCATCACATCAGTGTCGCCGATATGTTCAAGAGAAGTCATTCAGAGAATTCACCTGTGTCTCACCCACTACATACATTATACTCCATTTTTTCATGACCGCCACCCTGAACCTTATATCACCAGATCGTCCTCACCTTCATTAAAATCATTTGCTCCGTTCCATGTCATTGATGTGGGATTCATTAAGGCCCTCCTGTGACGAATCACTTCTTGTCGACATCAGCTCATTATCCAAGAAGTTGATCTAGGAACACCCCATTCAGTACTTTGAAGCTTTCATGCCTCAATGGCAAGTTTCTCACTTCCAGCGACAGGTTTACATCAATGGCCTTCGACCGAAAGATTTTGCGTGGTGTTTGACGCCAAGTCCTTTATTCGCACAACATGAATTGTGCTGCAGTACCTTGAGGGTCATTATCATTATCGGTGATTCCTCTTGCTCTTGTTAACAGTTTACATCATTGACTGGTAATCAAGCGATGTCTTTCCATGTTCGACTTCAGAACATTTCTCACATGGATCGACTTGTACTTCGAGTGAAGATCAGATGATATTGAAGACCCCGGATCTAGTTTCATCCATCCGGGCTTTGATATATATTCACGGAAATAAAGACATTAAATGTACATCATTGCAGCACAGATAATCATCCTACCAAAAGGATGATGGCTCTACCAGAATCATCAGTCTACACTCAGACGATTGTCTGTCCTATGTACATGAAAATGAATTTATAAAGCTGAGCATGGGAATACCCGCCTCAGTTGGATCATGAAAATATTATGAAGATAATGTATTGTATTGTATCTTATTATAGGTCTCCTCCCAGCATTGAAAGAACTTTGGATCCTCATAATAAAGCATTTCACCCGACACCAAAAGGTTAACGGCCTCATACTTTAGGGGGCAACTGTTATAGACATTTTTGTGCCCTACAACCCCAAGCATGAAATGTCCATAAACCAAGGGATCCTAAGTCCCTAAATGTGTTGTTCTAAACCCTAAAGGAACAAGGTCAACAGATTACAGCTTCTCCCAGAAGTTCTCCATGAAAAACTACTCAGAATTGGTCAAAACATGATCATTGCAGCTGCTCCACTGGTTAGGTGCATTGCATCTCACCCAAATGCACTGTGAGGGTGTGTTGCATTTCAAAATTCCCTTCTGTGGGGTGCGATGGGTGAGAAATGACAAATGGCAGTGTCATTCCGCGAGGTGGAGAGGCAATGGAAGCTTCCAGAATCTTCCCCTGTGACACTTGCCTCACTGAATTCGACCAAGGATGAGTAAGAGACCCTCAGTCTCCAAGTGGAAGCCAGAACTGTCAGAGAGAAGACACTAATTATATCACAAGCTGACTCATCCCCCTTACAGATATCTATATATGGATCCCTCATCCCAGAGATCCAGAGGCTGGAATTTGCATATTGTAAGGAATTGTTGTTGGTTTCTAGAGACAAAACATCAAATTGTTGGGTGATCTAAGCTTTGTGTGAGGTGAAGAGGGGCTTCTTTGCTGGGAGGTTGATGCTGGGTTAGAACAAGCGGTTGTAACTCCTCCTGGATCTTTTCTTGTTTTACCAATAAAAGCTATTTGAGTTTTCCTCCATGCTTTTGTATCATTGATGCTTGTTACATTTGCATGGTCAATTTACATCTGATACTAGATTGTTTATGAATATAGATCCATGTCTTTGTATAGTGCTATGCTTCTGTGATATTGCAGGTACTTTGTGAAGCTGGGCGTGCAAGGGAACAAGTAGTTGGGGACCATCAAAGAAGAGAGGGATCGAATCGAGGGATTAGCGCAAGACAGAGGTTAGTCCTTCTATTCCTCTCTATCTATAATTCATAAAGGAAAAACATAAGTAGCTTTTCTCTGTTTGTTTCTAAGGCAGTTGTCACACCTTAGTGGGATAGAGCAGTTCTATATAGACACTTTTCCCTGTAACAAAATGGCGACTCCGCTGGGGAGATAATTAGTTTGTTTGTTTATCATTCTTTGTTGTTTGTTTCATAAACGTATAAGTAGCATTCGAACTAGATTTTCCATATCAAATGCAAAGTAGATAATTGCTACTTCAATCCATCCAGTGGATCTATTTATGATTTAAACAACTGATTTACAAACTATCTGATTTCCCTTGTGATAGCTCTTAGATCCTCCTTAGATCTACCCCTGATTATTGCATTACTGATTGATTTTTACTCGGCCAAAAACCAAGAAATGAACTGCAAACTATGACCCGGAGACTGAACAGAGTCTCCTTTCTAGCCCAGTGCAGGTACTATTCAGAGATTCTGAAATTCAGCGCACTTCCTGAGTGGGCAACCTGCGTTGCATTTCAGATTCTCTGTGTTACAGGTGCGTTGATCAGACTAGCTCTGTGCAGTTGTGGTTTCTGTGGATCATTCTTTCCAGTTCTATTCCTGATTTTTGCTGCCTATGATCAGTGTATGTCTATTTGAAATGCCTTTTCCTTGCTGTTATTCCGCCTCCTTTGTACAAAAGAACTGCAGATTTTTTTGTGTGTTTGTTGAGTCGTTTATAGTTCTCCTTTGCAAAAGTAACATAGTCGTACTGTCGCCCTTTGATTTGAAACTGTCGCAAGTGTCGATTTCAATCATAGGAAAGAGTTTGATTGTTTTTGATGGTTGATTATCCTATTACTATTGCTTTTGGTCTAAATTTGTAATTTTCTGGTGTCAAGAACGAGTGTTTATTTCAAAATCGTAAGGTGTCGTAATCGTCTCCATTTTTTATTTCAAAAGGAAGCTTGTTTATATTTGTCGCTTGAAAAGAAATTCAGATTTGTGCATCAACTTTCTTTTCAGCATCCATATACTAAGAAAGTCGAAAAACAAATACATGCATGTGCATTTCCATATAGACAGTCTGTTTGGCTTGATTTAGGAAAGTGCATTTACAGTGTGCTCTTTGCTCTTTGTGAAAAGATTATGTCTTTCTTTTCCCTAGTAGCTAGGATTTTCATTGCATAAAAGAGATAAAAAGTTTGTTTATCATCTTAGATTGCATTTTAGGAATTACATCTACATCTCATGGTGAACCCAAAAGGAAAACTTTATAAACAAGATCAACTTAAGATAAATTCAATGAATCTAACAACGCTTTGGAACTTAACGCACAACATTTAGAGGTCTAGGCTAGAGACGTATTCCGGCGTCGTAAAGCCTGGTAACTGTTATTCGCACTCATGGCTGGGTGATTGTTATAGAAATTTTTGTGCCTTACAGCATGAAGCATGAAATGTCCATAATCTAAGGGATCCAAAGTCCCTAAACATGTTGTTCCTACCCCTAGAGGAACAAGGTCAGCAAACCACAGCACTGAATAAAAGTTCTCCACCTGAAAACACTCAAAAACAAGGCAATTCTGGATCATGTCAACTGCTCCACTGAGCATCTGCGCTGAATGTCAAGTGCTCCACTATCTACCTGCATTGAATGTCAACTGCAAAGAAGGCTACCTACGCTGGGCGAGTTTGGACATGTGGCACAGTCATTCCTCAAGGTGTTAATGCCTAGGAAGCTTCCAAAATGACACTTGGATCAAGGAATTCGACTGGTGATGAGTAAGAGGTTCTAGATCTCCAAGTGGAAGCAAGAACCTCCAAGTGGACTCAAGAACTGAAGAATAACTGAAGTGAGAGAGGACACTAGTCAGCTCTCAAGCTGACTCATCCTTTCTCCAAAACTCCTATATATAGATCTCTCTCATGAGGTCTAGGGAGGCTGGAATCTTGTGAATGTAAAGAATTGTTGTTGGTTTGAGTTTAGAACTATTGGGTGATTTGCTTTGAAGGAGGTGAAGAGGAGATTTCTTTCTGCTGGGAAGGTGATGCTGCATTGGGCCTCTTATGGTTATATCACTTCCTGAACCTTACTTCTTCCATTAATAAAGCATTTGAGGTTCTTCTATATGCATGTGTCTCAATTGTATTGTTATACTTGTGTATTTGATTTATTCTAATCCTTCAATCAATTATGAATGTATGCTTCTTGTAGTTTCCCTCTCTTGCCATTTTGCAGGATCTTGGTGTAGCTAGGCCAATGAAAGAGCAAGGAACTGAGGGCAAGCAGCAAAGAAAGAAGATTGGATCAATCATTAGCGAAAGACATCGGTTAGTGGATATCTTTCTCCCCTCTTTTACATCTCATAAAGAAGTAATCTCAGATAGCTTTGCTTTGATTGTTGCTAAGGAACTATCACCCTTAGAGTGGGATAGGGTCATTCCGTATTGGATACTTTTCCCAACAACAGTGATTCCTCCACTTTGAGACGATAATTTCCAGTACGGACTTGTGCTCCCACGTACCGTCGAGTATATTTAGGGAGACCCCTATAGGCTTAAATCCTTTATCCACAGGAAGCCGTGTTTGCCGCCCTATCGATCGCAATGCACTGAACACAACATTCGGGAAGACTGACTTCTGTACCGTAAAAATTATTCTGCAGTTTTGCGATTGGTTTGGTACTCCCTCTACCTAGACTTCCAGAGTAGTCCCTTTCATTCCTTTTTAGACTCCTTAACGGAAAAGGTCCATCTGAGCACTTGTCACTTCAGGCTCATTAAAAATCGAAGGCGACTAGAGTCATCTTTTGTTTTTTCTCGACTCTTAAAAATTGAAAAAACAAGTTGTGTCAAAGCATCTAAAATTTATTTTAAATGGAATATTCATTACCCCTTTCCTACATTGATCTTGGGTTGAGAAAATGGAATCCACCAACCAAGGAATTCCCCTTGGAGGAAATCCTAGTCCCTTATCCTCTTGGGGAGATGTTGGTGCACCCCATATGGCCACATTGTCGCTTCTAGGACTGACAATTGGTTTACCTGTATAGCTCTTCTCGACCTCTGTCATTCAAAACACCACAATTGTTGAACAATCGAATTAGCAATTACACGAGTCCATAGTTACCCACCAACCTTCTACTTCCTCTAATTCTTCCTCTCCTCCTTCCTCTTCGCTTGATGGGGCTGGTAAAGCCAAAAGTCAGGTACCTAAGGAGAAGAAGGAAAAGAAGAAGAAAGAGAAGAAGAAGAAGGAGCCAAAAGCAAATGGGGGCAAACGAGTGTCGTCCAGCGAAAATCCACACACTGCACCGACCAGGCCTAAATCGCCATGTGTCATTTGCAAAGGAGACCACTATCACAGAGATTGTCCTTTCATCCCTCGGATCTTAAGGGACTGGTCTCCTCATTTGCACAACCTGATGTCGTCAACCTCTGATGATCATGTTGAAAACACACCGTCAACTAGTGAAAGTGAAGCCCCAGGACAAAAAGGAAAACATAGATTTCTTTGTAAATTGTGCGAAGGCGATCATGCCGTCCACCGTTGTCCCTTCTTAGATGAAGCTAAAAGAGTTTTGGACAATCGTCCGGTTTCATCGTTACGACTTCCTCCTAGATATAAAAAGCTCTTGCCGAGTCCTTTACTAGTTGAAAATCTGGCTGGCCCACTCAGGTGGTCGGCTGAAGCACCTATTATTGAAGATAAACCATCTGAATCCATACCATACAAAAGTCAAAAGGTCGAGGTGGCAGTTGACCCGGTTTTGCCTTCAGAGGTTCCATCTTCAGATGATACAGTCACTGAAGAGAACAAGGATGACACCGTCCAAATTCCTTTCATAAGCACAGACTCTAACGAACATGGGGGCAACTTACCCGTTCCTTTACCACAGGAAGGAAGTTTGTCAGAGTCGTACCCGACCGTCTATTCGGTCCCACCTCCAAGCAACCTAGTTGTCTCCTTCGACTGGAATCAACTAGGCAGACCCCGTTTACCGGCCAGTATACCATTCCAGATTATTGTTCAAATATATAGAATGGTTATGGCTGGTACCATCATAGATGAGGGGGCTTCTATGAGTATCCTTTCCTCAACTACTTGGAAAGCGCTTGGTTCACCATCGCTTTTGCCTGAGATGAGAAATCTAATAGGTTTTGAAAAAGGAACCAGTCGACCGTTAGGGATCCTTCCCAATGTGCCCATAACATTGAGAGGGAAAATTGTTCACATGAACGTGATGGTAGTTCAAGGACCCCTAGATTACAATCTACTCCTTGGACGAGACTATATTTATTGCATGGGAGCAATTGTCTCCTCACTCTTTAGAGTAATGTTTTTTCCGCACGAAGGAAGAGTGGTCAAGCTCGTAGACCAGCTTTCATTTCCCGGATCACACAGAGAAAATAGTCATACACCATCCCTAAATGGTCTTTTCACGCAAGAAATGTCTCAATCCCCAGTCCGTCCACCCGATGAGCGCGAGTGATTTGGGGGAACATGACTGAATCCCAGGGGGCATGCGTCCTGGTCTGCTTCGGCAGGAAAACTTTGGGTATAGGGTAGGTTTCCGTGAGAGAATATGACCTTCGTACTTCCGTCCATGATTGGAAGGGGGAGTTGGACTGGAACAAGATTCTCTTGTCAAAGTTATGTGAGTTGGCGAGAACCGCGGCTCACCTTTGTTTATCTCGGTAGACATCGCCGAAGAGATGTTTTGTTTACGCCGTAAATAGAACAATCTTTGGTAACCTGTAAGAGGTAGGCCTCTCTCGGTAAAACAAACATTTTAACGGAATAAAGAAGGGGTAACCTTGAAACTCTGTTTTATACCTGGGGGCATGCAAACCTTTTGGAGTGCAAGAAAAGAGTGATCATTTATCTGTTTTTTGGATTGGTTGTTTCCTAACTTGCATAAAGAAAGGTTGTGGGGCAAAACTCTAAAATTTTCCATTTTGTATGAGACATTCTTATCACATGACTGGATTAATCGAGCAGTGTTACCGCAAGGTTCAAGCTCGTTAAAAAATAAACCCGCATCAAGCAGTTTTAGCACATAGTTCAAGCTCATTAAAAAATAAACATAAGACATGAGCAAATGTTTCCACCCGCGTTTAAGCTCGTTAAAAATGAACTATTCCCCGGTAAATAACCATTGTGAATGTAGTACTTCAGCCGTTAAAGCCTTGGTCGTGTTTGCACCATCACCTCCACTTTTTCATTGGCCGATCATTCACCTCCATTTGATTGTTTGCCCATTTTGAGGAACAGCTGCGAAGAGTGATTTCACTAGCCATCCTTGTGACACTGCCGTGATTTGAAAATTCCAAACCTTACCTGGAATCAGCTGCTACTCCTTTTATCACTTGTTCCTCAAAAGACGAGTCTCCTTTAAGCTCTTTTCAACTGGCTCGTAAAATATGAAAAGATTTCCAAGCCAATGGCCTCTCCAGCTCGTTAAAGGGACAGGAAGTGCTATCCCTCCTCTAGATTTTAATCTTTTTGGACCTGAGGGATTATTACACAAAAAGATCGATCGCTTGTTTTGTTCGGCTCGTTAAAGTATCGAAAATCCATCACTTCTGTATTGTTTTATACTTTTTCGGACTTAAGGGATTAGATGACAAAAAAGGAATTTTGGAGTTACCTTTACATTCCTTTTCAGACTCTCTAAAATTGAAAAGGACCGAGTTATCTTTGTCGTTAAACTCGTTAAAAATATTAATAGCGACAAACTTGTCTATAGACGAGAACGAGTTTCACTATCGCTAGGCTCATTAAAACATAGCTATGGGTTTGCCCGAAGGGCAAATTATAGAACAAGCATATGTTATCCTCCTCAAGCTTGACAAAAATAAAGAGGTACTGGTCAGCAATGACTGGGGAAAAATTGGGAAGAAAACTCAAAGAAACTTTGTTGGTAGCAAGTCGCTCTTGAACATGACACTTCCGCTCCGTGTCCGAGTCGAGTTGGGTTATTTCATTCACCGGTCACATCACCATGGTCACACCATACCATTCGCATTTTGGGTTAATGTTATCGAGCCATCACATCAGTGTCGCCGATATGTTCAAGAGAATTCATTCAGAAAATTCACCTGTGTCTCACCCACTACCATACATTATACTCCATTTTTTCATGACCGCCACCCTGAACCTTATATCACCAGATCGTCCTCACCTTCATTAAAATCATTTGCTTCATTCCATGTCATTGATGTGGGATTCATTAAGGCCCTCCTGTGACAGATCACTTCTTGTCGACATCAGCTCATTATCCAAGAAGTTGATCTAGGAACACCCCATTCAGTACTTTGAAGCTTGCATGCCTCAATGGCAAGTTTCTCACTTCTAGCGACAGGTTTACATCAATGGCCTTCGACCGAAAGATTTTGTGTGGTGTTCGACACCAAGTCCTTTATTCACACCACGTGAATTGTGCTACAGTACCTTGAGGGTCATTATCATTATCGGTGATTCCTCTTGCGCTTGTTAACAATTTACATCATTGACTGGTAATCAAGCGATGTCTTTCCATGTTCAACTTCAGAACATTTCTCACATGGATCTACTTGTACTTCGAGTGAATATCAGACGAGATTGAAGACCTCGGATCTAGTTTCATCCATCTGGGCTGCAATATATATTGAGGGAAATAAAGACATTATATATACATCATTGCAGCATAGATAATCATCCTACCAAAAGGATGATGGCTCTCCCAGAATCATCAGTCTACACTCAGACGATTGTCTGTCCTATGTACATGAAAATGAATTTATAAAGTTGAGCATGGGAATACCCGCCTCAGCTAGATCATGAAAATATTATGAAGATAATGTATTGTATTGTATCTTATTACAGGTCTCCTCCCAGCATTGAAAGAACTTCGGATCCTCATAATAAAGCATTTCACCCGACACCAAAAGGTTAACGGCCTCATACTTTAGGGGGCAACTATTATAGACATTTTTGTGCCCTACAACCCCGAGCATGAAATGTCCATAAACCAAGGGTTCCTAAGTCCCTAATTGTGTTGTTCTAACCCCTAAAGGAACAAGATCAACAGATTACAGCTTCTCCCAGAAGTTCTCCATGAAAAACTACTCAGAATTGGTCAAAACAGGATCATTGCAGCTGCTCCACTGGCTAGGTGCGTTGCATCTCACCCAAATGCACTGTGACGGTGCATTGCATTTCAAAAGTCCCTTCTGTGGGGTGCGATGGGCGAGAAATGACAAATGGTAGTGTCATTCCGCGAGGTGGAGTGGCAATGGAAGCTTCCAGAATCTTCCCCTGTGACACTTGCCTCACTGAATTCGACCAAGGATGAGTAAGAGGCCCTCAGTCTCCAAGTGGAAGCCAGAAATGTCAGAGAGAAGGAACTAATCATATCACAAGCTGACTCATCCCCCTTACAGATATCTATATATGGATCCCTCATCCCAGAGATCCAGAGGCTGGAATTTGCATATTGTAAGGAATTGTTGTTGGTTTCTAGAGACAAAACATCAGATTGTTGGGTGATCTAAGCTTTGTTTGAGGTGAAGAGGGGCTTCTTTGCTGGGAGGTTGATGTTGGGTCAGAACAACCGGTCGTAACTCCTCCTGGATATTTTCTTGTTTTATCAATAAAAGCTATTTGAGTTTTCCTCCATGCTTTTGTATCATTGATGCTTGTTACATTTGCATGGTCAATTTACATCTGATCCTAGATTGTTTATGAATATAGATCCATGTCTTTGTATAGTGCTATGCTTCTATGATCTTGCAGGTATTTTGTGAAGCTGGGCATGCAAGGGAACAAGTAGCTAGGGACCATCAAAGAATAGAGGGATCGAATCAAGGGATTAGCGCAAGACAGAGGTTAGTCCTTCTATTCCTCTCTATCTATAATTCATAAAGGAAAAACATAAGTAGCTTTTCTCTGTTTGTTTCTAAGGCAGTTGTCACACCTTAGTGGGATAGTGCAGTTCTATATAGACACTTTTCCCTGTAACAAATATATTGGATGAGTTGGAGCTATTTTGGTGGGATTCTTATGGCATGGTATTTTGACATTGTTTCTTATTAAGTTACATGTGTGTGAATGTTTTGTATTTCACATGATCCATTTCACTTCTAAATATGTTTGATTTTCAAGTATGCTAACCAGAATTCATCTCCTATTCTTTGTTTTGGGAAAATCATCATAATTTGTTTCATTTCTTCATTTTAAAAAGAATTCATGATTTCCATGCTCTTTTTAGCACCTCATCAGTATAAACCATTCCATCAAGATACTACAAAGTGTTAAATTACTTGCCTACCTTTCCCCATCATATGTTTTCAATTCTGATTTTCTTTTTCCCTGACCTAATTCACTCATCCAGTGATTACCCCAATCAAATCAAGTCAAAACCCTCAGCTACTATATCTAGCCTAAGACCCTAATACATATAGCCCTCTTGGCTATGATCCTTTGGAGAGAGCCCTCTCCAACTTGGTAGGGCTAGCTACCAAGTCAAAAGATTCTTACGTGGTTACCTTAGTTGGACTCTTCCTCAGCCTTGGAGATCCAGAGGAGTGATAACAAACCCCATCCATTGATGCCTTGTAAATATTTCCACCATAGGAGGATGCTGGTGGATTCTTGTTGTGTTGGTGGGTTCTCATTTATTGAAGCGTCCTACCATATTTCCTTGGTAATTCTTGAGGTTTGGGTTGATACGGTTCAAGACTTCTAGTAGGTGAGGAATTTTTTGAGTTTAACTTTGATTGACATGCAATGCAATCTTTCTATCCTTATATGCACTATGAATTCTTAATCGAATTGAGGATTTCTTCTTTTTAAATGGAAAAAATAGAAGGTATGGCACCTACCTCACTTTGCTATGTTCTAGTTATGATAACCCTTGATTTGATTTACTCTAGTGTCCACTGATAGCTCTGTAGTGTTGGCTTAGGGGTCCTGACCCAGGTTCAGATTTAATTGTGCCAAACAAAACCAAACACTACTGGCCCTTTCAGCATCAACCCCTATAACGCAGGCTAAAGTCTCTCCCGAAGCAATATGGGGGGATGCTGGAACCAAGTTTCCGCATCCACAGATCAGTTTGATGTCTTTTATTGCCCTAGATCTGCCTTCACGCAGACCTAGAAGCCCCTGAGGCTTGGTACTATAACTTCACATAAACATCCCTTAGACCTTCCCAAAGGTCTATGATAGGGTTTTGTGGACCCTTAACAGATAAAAAATCCACTTCACGCACCATAAAACAACCCTAGATCTGAGTTCACACAGATCTACTTAAGTATTTAATAAACACAACAAAATGTATTATAAGCTTCGTGTAAATACTTAACATACATTTCGTACAGTTATCAAGACTTATCCACGGAGTCGTGCATCAATACATCAATATTTCATAAAGACATTTATTCCATCACAGCATATATCGTGAACATAAATAATTGAAGTAAACTGATAAATACATGAATTTCTCTAATAGTCTTCTTTATTGATATTCAATATGATGTTATAGACTCAAAAATTCCCTGCGAACTCAGCTGCAGGGGTCTATGCACTCAGCTGCAGTCTCTACTCTGGGCCTTTGTGCACTCAGCTGTGAAGCCTTTTTCTCCTCTAAGACTCACTTCTCTGCACTATCTTCTATTGACCCATTACATCCATTATTCGTTACTATCTCTTAGACTCTCTAAGACACCTCTATTTATACAATCCCATGGTCCGCGGACCATGGGTGGATCTCAAAACTGACTCAATTTTACATAATCAAGGGGCTAAAAACAATTTTTACTTCTAATTATCTACGCTATCTACATCCACAAATTGCAGAGAATTTACATCTTTTCACCAACATTTACATCAAAATGTGGGTTTTTAATCCCAAAACTAACCCCCAGGACCCCATCCCAACAGGCCCCCAACACAAAGGTCGTGATTCACCCTCGAGTCACTTGGCTGGTGTAGTGATCTTGCTACAAATATCCCCCAACTCCACCTGCACAACTGCTACCTCGGCAGTGCTCTGTGTATCTACCTACTTGACTTCTTTGGCGAGCTTCTCTGTAGCTGGTCCTTCCACAGCTAGCTTGATCTTTTGTTGTGTTTGTTGCAGGCCTGTCAGCGTCTCCTGAATGTTAGTTGATACTTGGTAATCTTCTTCTAAACAAGGTCCCAACCTGGCCTTAAGTACTTCCTCCTTCTTCTGGGTTGCTTCCACCTGTGCGAGGATCTGCTTCCCCTCCTACAACTTGGCGAGGTGTTGCAATGTAGCAATGGAGCGCATCGTCACCCTAACCTCATCATATTGCTTTTGTAGTTCACAAATTTCTGTATTCAGGATATGTAGGTTTGGGTCTTGTTGTAGAGTCGTTACCAACTCCATCGCCTGTTTAAACAAGGTTGTGCAATCAGTGACTGCGTCGTCTAGAGTGACCACTTCCTCGTTGATGGCAGCTTCGCGCTCTAACTTCAAGCGGTGTCTTAGGATTTAATTTAATATGGAGCTTCGTAATCTTCATATTGAGTTTAAATTGAACTCGCCCAACTTGGGCCTTCGCTTCACACACTCCTACAACTAATTTTTGGATCTTAGCATCTGGTTGTGCGTCCTCTGGGATGTGCAACTCCGGCATTGTTCTGCACACCTCTGCAAGCGTGGTTTCCAACCTATAACTCTACGCCTGGATAGTATCCTTCTCCTTCAAATCCTATATTCACTTATCAAGTTGAGAGCGAGTTGCTCCCGAGCTCGCAGTTCCTCCATCACCCCTACCTGCAGTACATGAAGAAATTCACTTGGGAGCATTGCAATGTTCAGCGTGATGTCCTTAAGTGTACTTAGTATGACTCAGTCATCAATAAATTCCGTGCATAGGGACCCTTCTGGTAGAGAAACTATTCGAAGGTCCAATGTCCTTACCAGTTCTACAACTTGACTTGTCCTTGGTGCTAGGCTTGGTTTTGTTGCACTCGCTTCACCTGCGCCCACCTATATCCTGCTAGTTTGGATCTGTAGTTTGCGTAGATCCTTCTGGACGCTCCCTAGCATCTGCATGTACTACTGCTCAAACTGTAGTATCCCTGACTTTGTTGTCGATCTCATTGAGATCGCCCTCTGTCAAGGTCATGGGATCCACCTGCGTTTTATCTGACTTTTTCTTCTTGTGGGAACCCTCCTGCTGCTATTCTCTGCACTTCCTCAACTGAAATGGGGTACTCTACCCCTCATCTCCTCTGCCACCCTATTTGGATTTTTATTCCTCCTTTGTTGCGGGTGAAGGGGATTTACCGCTTCTCTATGGTTCGCGTTGTTCCTACTCCTTGGCAACGCGCTCTTGTTCCATTCGGGCCTTCTCAACGGCTTCCTCCTTACGCTGCACAACCAAATTTTTTGTGGCCTATTTTGCTACATCCTTCCTCTTTTTCTAAGCTGAGCTGCCCGCGCCCTTACTAGTTCTTGCATCCAAGTATGAAGGGGCACACCATTCTACCGGTCAGTGCTTGATCATCTCATGAATGTCATGGTTTGTGACCAAGTATGGTAAATCATACCATTTCTGTTGCGGGTCTTTGCGCACCTAAATGTAGACGCGGTGGAAATCAACTTTAAATGCGACATATGATGACAATTTCTCATACAAGGATGGGGACAACCTTGGCTGCTGATTGGTGGCCATGCAGAATCTCATTTCCATCAAGACCCAAAGGATCTTTGTTTCTGTGACCCACGCATTATCCTTCATCCCCTAGAGGGAGGAAAACTACACAGCCTCCAGCAATCCTTCCTTCAACAGAGGAAATTAGTTGTCCTCTTGTAGCTCCCATGCAACCAGCACGATGGAGAGCAACAACCACAGATAGTGGAAGGGCTTGCTCTCATCCTAGACCTCGCGGAAATTCATGAGGAATTCGTTGCATAGGTAACTTGACCTATTAAACTACATGCCCTTCATGCGTTATATAGCTAATGATACCACAGGCACTGGAACCTCATTCGTGTAACACTTCTTCATAGCCTTTCCGACCAGTATTTGGGTGGAAATCTGTACCGCGGGATTGTTGATAGACGTAATGGAATATCCACTTGGATTTTTCATAACCTCAAACTCCTTTTTCATTCTATCCACTAAATCATTTTCTCCTGCCTTTCCGCCAAACTCCTTGGCCAGATTCAAGCCTTCATGTGGCAGGTGCGTGATCCTGTGGATGAGCATGTCCGTGATGGGTATAGGTGCTCCTAGCCATAAGCACCCATCATGCATGAGAGTAAGTGATTGCTGCACACAGGTCGTATTAATAGTAGTGCGGTGATTTTGGGACACCCATAACAGGTTCAACAACCCAAAATTCTCCACTCCACAGATCCATTCCACCATCTCCAACTTGGTGACACCTGAATCCGGGTAGTAAACACACTTCATGTAATTTGTTGTTGCAAGGTGAGGGAACCGTTCATGGTCCACGAGGTCCCAATCTTCCATCTTCAGCAGGGGGATCCGCATGAGGCGCAGACCTTCAAAGGGGACCTGCTCCAGTAGCAGGGGCATAGAGATGATGAATTTGTTAGAATCCAGGTCCTTGGTGACCTTTTTCTTCCCTTTGCATTGAGGGATGTAACCAGGTAACTTGGTAAAGGGCTCTAATCCCTTAGCATCTATGTCTTCAATGCCCTATCCCTCCTCAGCCTCCAAATCAACAACCCTTTCAGGCTACTTGTCCTTCTTCTACTTTTGAGTGGCAGAATGTTTTTTGGGTGACTCGCACATCGACACCGACTTCTTCTGCTTATCCTTTCTCGGCTTTTGGGTTTCTCTAATAGGTGTAGGCTTCGGCCTCGATGACCTCAGCACCATAGGCATAGGTGATAGAGCTTCCACACTCAAAACCTCTAGAGTGGCTCCTTCTGACGCGAAATCTCCCCTAGTGCTCATAGTCTAAGCAAGGCTTGGTCCTAACATGGTTTCAAGGATAAACTTCTAGTTCAACTCTGGTAGATTGGAAAACATAGGGCTCGCAATCAAATCCTCAAATAATGAGCGCTCATAAGCAACAGACAACGTAGCTCAAAAATTCTAAGTGTGCAAAGTGTTCTCTGTTGGACCCGCATGCGTAATTCATAGAGGTTTTTGAATTCAAATCCGACTATTGCCCCCAAAACTCGATCATTAATGATGTTTTGGTGGTAGATCTTCAAATATTTTGGCCTAAAATTCCACTAGCCCACCCCTCTTAACCATCTTCTGGCTGTCAAGTCATGAGTAGTGACTTGAGTGGTCAATTTCCTATTATGCTGTGCAGTACCTTCCTTCTGAGCGGAACTCCCTTCGCACAAAGTCTTAGCCTATGACTTCAACATTTTCCATGCAGCTCACCCACCGCATAGTCCTCCAACTCGAGCAGTGTAGTTTATAGTCCCGCGCCCCTTTGCAACTGCCTAGAGCACTAAGAATGTCCTGCTATCATATAGTCATTCAGCTGGATCCCCTGTATATGGCTTCAATCAACTACCATTCACCCTTCCTAGAAAAGGTTCTCCATTCAACTTCACGAGCTAAATTGCGCCTCCATTTGTAATCTCTTTGATAACATAGAGCCCAAGCCAGTGCATCTGAAATTTCCCAAGAAACTTAGTGAACTTGCTATCATACAATAAGACCAAGTCATTTACCTTAAATGTAGGCAGCTTTGTGTTTCAATCGTGCTATGCTTTTTCACACTCCTTCTGTACTTGCTGATGGAATCTAGCCAAGAATCTCTCTTCTTCAAGCTCCATCAATTGCGCGATCCGTTCTTCCAAGGCTTTATGATTTGCCATACCTATGAAAGATGTTATGCATAGAATAGGCATGAAATATTCCATAGGCATCATAGCTTCTACACCATAGACCAATCTAAAAGGTGTCTGACCTATCAATCTTTTGTAAGTATTCCTATATGCCCATAGCACTGCATGTACGCACACATCCCAATTATTTCGTTGTGTGTTGTAAATCTTCATTAGTGTGTTCTCTAAGATCTTATTAAAGGCCTCAACTGTTCCATTAGCCTAAGGATGATATGATGTTCTCTTCTAATGATAAACCTAGAACTCTTTAGTTAATGCACTGATTGTTTTGTTTAGGAAGTGCGTACCCCGATCACTCATCAACACTTTTGGGCTGCCAAATCTGGTCAACACACACTCAAACAAGAACTTCACTGCTATAGCCCCTATAAAATCATTCATCGGCTGCACCTCCACCCATTGGTTAGATTCTCCATCGCATTGATGATATAGCATGCACCTGTCTTCTTTCCTAGGGGCTGAATTGGTCCAATGAAATCAACTGCCCATTTTTCAAATGGTTGCAACGATACTTGAGGATTCAGTGGAAACTCCTCCCTCCATGATGTTCTGCGCATTCGTTGACATGCATCACATGCCTTATAGTAATATTTTGAATCTTTATGCAGTGTAGACCACCACAGTGATGCACGCAAAATTTTCTACATTGTCACTTTTCCTGGATAATGTCCTCCCACAACTCCTCCATGAGCTTCAGCGAGGATGCTATTTCGTTCAAAATCTAGCACATACCGTCGCAATATCTTGTCTACGCCCATCTTATACAAATGGCCTACAATTACGAAGAAATATACCGTGCGCACTACTAACCCCTTCCTTTCTTGACTGGTGTATCCTTTTGGTGTCATTCTAGTAGTCAAAAATTGGATAATATTTGCAAAGTGGTTATCTGCTATGCGCACCACGAAGAGCTACGCATCGGGCAATCCTTCCTCCAAATTAGTAGGCTCCTCTCCTTTCTCAATCCATGACAAATGGGCAGGTCCTACATTCAACCTACCTAGCTTCACAATCACCTCGAAGTCATACTCCTTGAATAGCAACAACCATTGGCAGATCTTCCCCCCAGCACAGGCTTATTGACCAGGTATTTCAAGGCAGAATGATCTTTGTACATTTTGAAATGTTCGCCCAATAAGTAGTGCCTGAACATTTGAAGCACGTATACCATAGCCAATCCTTCGTGCTCTATTGTCGAGTAATTCTTCTTAGCCTTTGATAATTTCCTTCTTGCGAAGGATATAGGGTGGTTTATCTCTCCTTCACTGGTCTATGTTAGCACTTCTCCCAACGCAATGCACGAGGCATCGAAATGTACATGAAATTCCTTTTTCCAATTTGAGAAGACCAAAATCGGCGCGGTGACCATCTTCTCCTTCAATACATCCAAACTACGCTGACATTCTTCATCCCAATAGAATGTAGTGTCCTTCTTCAACAGTTTCTCCAAGGACGTGGTAATCTGAGCATAAGCCTTGATGAATTTTCTATAATATCCAGTATGCCCAAGCATTGCGCGCAGCTGCTTGACACTTATTGGGACTTCAAAATTTACTATCACCATGATCTTAGTAGGGTCCACCATCATCCCTTGCTTGCACACCACATGACCCAGGAGGATCCCAAAGGGGACACAGAATAGACACTTCTTCAGGTTCAACGCAATCTGGTATCTGTGGCACGTATCTAGCATTAGGCATAGACTTTACATGGCGCTTCACTAATTCGAACACCATCCAGTCATCAAAATACACCTCCAAGAACTTATGGATGAACTCCTTAAATGCTGCTATAACTACGCTATAGAATATCAGGGGTGCATTCTTGAGTCCAAACGACATGACAATATACTGAAAACAACCCCATTCATTTGCGAATTTTGTTTTCTCCTATCCTCTAGCACAATCTTGATCTGATGGTATCCTAAAAATCCAATAGTGAAGGAGTAGGCCTCCTACCCTCTAACGTTATCAAATACCTCATCAGTAAATAGTGTAGGAAAAGGATCATGGACGTGGTCATCATTAAGTTTCCTGAGATCTACGCAAATCCTTATTTCTCCCTTTTGTTTCTTTTCTTGAACCACCATCGGGCTCACCCATTTAGATTCCTCCACAGGTTCGATAATGCCTACCTGAAGCACCTTATCCAACTCCAAGCGTACCTTCTCCTTGTACTTGGGCTTAAGGTGATACGGCCTCTACTTAATAGGCTTCGTGTCTGGTTTCAAAGTGATTTTCATGACACCCAAGTCACCTATGATGCACTTCTGGTCCGAAAACATGGTAGGAAAAAGATCTTGGTACTCGCAGAGTAACTTAGCAACTTTATCCACTGTGGCATCATCCCAGTAGTCCCCAATCTTCATAAATTTTGGCTTTGCTTCAATACCAATGTTTACTTGCTTGGTTTTCAATGGTGCATTGATGTCTAGGCTCTCTATCTAAGACCTTCAACTTCGCGATGGCTTTCTACCTCTTGAATATTGATATTTCTTGGATCTTCATGCTCCCCCTCATCGGTCACATTGTAGCATTCTAAGGCATGGCACAGCTAGGTGCTTCAATCAGGCTGCACCAACTACAAAGGATCCTGGAGAATTCTAAAGATTGCTACCTTAACTGCCTGCAGAGCTTCATCAATGCATTTGAACCCATCTTCAAAACCAAAGGTCATTAAGAATCCCTCCCTTAATATATCCCACTCCACGGTGCCATGGCAGAGCTCCGTTTCCAGGTACCAATTCATAGGGATTGTATCCAAAGTATGACAAAATAAGTGCACCCACTCCGGCTGTAGCTCCATTCCATAAACTTTAGTCCACTTCACTAAATGATCACGTGGATCATTCCTCCCATCATACTTCTCAGTTAGTCGAATTTTAGGATAACCAAATTTCAACCTCATCATCCTTCTGTAATCTCTCCATTCCTCGAAGCTATCCTTGTGCGTACCCCACAACTGTGCAGTTGTAGCGCACAACGCCAAATCCAGTGCATGGAAGTGATGATCCTTAGGTACCTATCATTCAAAGGCACCCAAAAACTTATCTACGTCAGTTAAACCATCATAATAGGGTAAATTTTTTACCTTCGATGACACACAGTGCAGCGATTTAGTCATCATGTTGCAGTGTAGTGTGGATACTTTGAGCAGCCTATTCTGCCAATGCTCCAGTTTTTCATCTGAATCTGAGGTACAAGAACTTTTCTAGTCCCATGCAATCCGTCCATCACCTGTTGGATTAATCCAGTCATGATCTCACGTAGTTATTTTGTAAATCTGATCCAAGTCATCATCACTCTCTTCATAGTCACGGACCAGTTTAGTATAGCGCAGTCCTTCTACAGGGTCCAATGGTACTACAACCCGAAGCGATTTCCTCTCAAATGACATTGTTCTTTTCTTCAAGTTGATGACTCCATTCATATAAATGGCCCAGTCAATTCCAAGGAGCACGGGGTATGGATTATTATCGTCAACAATTTCTATTACTTCAAAATCAGCCAACGTGCTCATGCCTTTAATATCTACGGTGACTCCATGTAGTTGTCCTATAGGGATGATTTTATGTTGGTTCTTCATCCTCAACTGGATTGGAGACCACTGCAAGTGCAGGTCTCCCCATTCTCTCCCATGTATTTTCAGGAAAAACGTTTGTGTCAGACCCCAGATCTAGAATAACCTAGTCCATCTCATAATGTCCTATCTACGCGGTGAGTCTCATCTCGTGCTTTGTTATTGCCTTATGTTTGTCAATTTTTCATACTATGCGGTGTCCATCGAGAGTGTTTTTTTACCAAAACACGTGTTTATCAACTCCTTCAGACCTTTCACAACCTTGCTATTGCGCAGAAGTTTCATGCAAGTTTCCAGGAACGTGGTAAGTACAAAGGGGTCGACCTCTGTAGGCGCATTGGCTTTTGGTGCTTTGTTCTGACTTCCTGAATTAGATTCCTTAATGAAGCTTTTCTTGGCTTCCATAAATGTTTCCTTCGCGCGTGTTAGATCAAAACCAAATTATTTCTCTGGGGCCTTGCAAACCCATCCATCTTCTTCACGCTATTTTCCCTTATCATCCCCAATTGTTACTCCGCTTCTTAGCACGATATTCAGATTTGGATCTTCCTCGCGGGGCTCAACTCTCATCATTTTTAAGTTCTCTATAGGTTGTAGAGGCTACACCTTATTCTCCTACATCTTAGCAATCATCACAGGGAATTCTTCTATAGTGTGGTCAAACAGGTTGTATTATTGGCAGGACGGGCATGTCTGATTCTGACACTCCCATGCATAGTGCCCTGGTGTCCCACATTTATAGAAAATAACTTGGACGTGACTCCTACCAGGTCTCCCTCCTCCTCGACCTTGTTCGTGCCCTTGATATCCTCTGTGCACTTCCCCAGTTCCCTGATCCGAAGGTCGTGTTTCTACTTACATTCGATACGTAAGCATTATTTCCATCATTAACTCGTAGCTACGACAGTGGCACTCATCATGGCCCACCGATTTGCAGAAATCGCAGAACAACTATTTTGGTTTCCGAATGAACTATTGTAGCAAATGACAATTATCTGTTACGTCTTTTCCAGCCACTTGAAAAATAGTGCACCATAGCACAGGCCCCTCACTTGGTCCTGCTGGAGCTTCTTGCCTCAGGGGAATTGGTCCCCCTCCTATAATATAATTTATGAAGACAAGGAAATGGTCTTTATCATGCCCCTGGCTCTTACACTTTAGGCAGCAGACTTCCTCGTGCACCTCAGGCCTAGCTTCTTTCTCTTTTTTCAAGCTCTACAATTCCAAGCAGAGGTTCTGCAACTGCGAGTGAATCTGTTGGACTCCCAAAGTCGTGTCTTGAATAGGTGTCTCATGCAATCTCATCATGATTTCTAGGGCTTCTTCCTGAGTTCCTATCTTCTGCTTTGACAAAGAAATCCTCAGGTGGGGTAGAAGCAAGGCTATAAACCATTCATGGTGTTAACCATCTATGAGCTGCATATTATCTTCACGGATCACACATTTCAGAATTTGATCTAACTCCCAAGGCATCTCACCAACCCTCATCATGATTCCTTAAATCCAACGATTGACTACGAGTCAACTTAGGCTTACTAAAGTTATTACTTAAATCATCCTTAGTATCTGCTAGCATTGCTAAAGTATGATCAGCACAATACTTAACATACCATGTCAACGCGCAATCCTGCAGAGAAGTAACTAAGTGCGCCTTCTTTATGTTTTCATCAGTGATCTTCTCCATAGTCCAAACAACATTTGCAACAAACAAGAATTGATATGTATCTTTGCTTCGTATACCCTTGAAAATCGACAACTTTATTGAGTTTGACATGTTGAACGGCAGTGGTGGTAGCGGTGGTGTGAGCAAAGGTGTATGTTGTGGAGGTGAAGGTGAGCGTGGAGTGGATGGATGATGTATCTGTGGAAAACCCTACCTTATAAGCTAGACCACTCTCTGCGGTGAGGCTTGTGTCGTTCCCTCGTTTTCACTTGAAGGAGGTCCAATTAAAGGGCTATATTTAGGGCTTTCTTTCTCTTTATTTCTGAAGATCTGTCCACTTCGCATAGATTCAAACATCAAGGCAACGACATAACCCGTTTCTCACACAAGAGCATCTTAATCTAGGTATTCAAATATCTCAAACACTTACCTCATGGTCCCTTGAAGAAGCATTGCACTGCTTTGCTATCACTGACCAAGGTATCAACTGCGAACTCTATAAAAAATCCTCCTATAATTCGATCGAGCCAGTGGTCAACAGCTCGCACGATCTTGTCTTCAGAATTTTCCAACCTTTGCACTAGCTCTGGAGTCCACACTATTGGACCCTCAAGCCTCCACCTTCCTTGTCCATCTACAAACTTACCTATCCACTCGTATAGTTTGATTGGGAAGATGCAGAAGAAAATTTCATGTATTTCTATGTACAAGTATCTGTCCATCCATGGCTCCTTTGACAGGCATGGATTCTTGTTCTCTTGTGTCGCAAATTTGTGAATCTTCTTATCTAACCACTTCTCTATTTCCTTCTTGGTCGGCTTCCAGTGATGCGACATCAAACGTCTTCTTATGTAGATCCCTGTCTTGGCAACGGAATCATTTGTTGGCTTAGGGGGTCCTAACCCAAGTTCAGAGTTAATTACTCCAAACAAAACCCTACACTATTGGCCCTTTCGGCATCAACCCACATAGCGCAGGCTGAAGTCTCACCCGAAGAAGTATGGGGGGATGCTGAAACCAAGTTTCCGCATCCACAGATTAGTGTGATGTATTTTATCACCCTAGATCTTCCTTCACACGGACCTATAAGCCCCTAAGGCTTGGTACTTCAACTTCACTTAAACGGCCCTTAGACCTTCACGAAGGTCTACGATAGGGTTTTGTAGACCCTTAACAGATAAAACATCCACTTCGCTAACCATAAAAAAACTCTAGATCTGAGTTCACACAGATATACTTAAGTATTTAATAAACACAACATAATGTATTATAATCTTTGCGTAAATACTTAACATACATTGTGTACAGTTAGCAAGACTTATCCACAGAGTTGCACATCAGTACATCAATATTTCATAAAGACATTTATTCCATCACATCATATATCATGAACATAAATAACAGAAGTAAACAGATAAACACATGAATTTCTCCAACGATCTTCTCTACTGATATTCAATATGATGTTACAGACTCAAAACTGCCCTGCCCATTCAACTGTAGGGATGCACGCACTCAGTTGTAGACTCTACTCTAGGCCTCTACACACTCAGCTACAGATCCTTTTCCTCCTCTAAGACTCACTTCTCTGTGCTATCTTCTATATACCCTTTACATCCATTATTCATTACTATCTCTTAGACTCTCTAAGACACCTCTATTTATACAATCCCATGGTTCGCGAACCATGGGTGGATCTCAAAACCGACTCAATTTTACATAACCAAGGGGCTAAAACCCCTTTTGAATTATAATTATCTACGTGCTCCGCATCCACAAATTTTCGAGATTTTACATCTTTTCACCAACATTTACATCAAAACATGGGTTTTTAACCCCAAAACTAACCTAGGGGACCCCATCCCAACATGTAGGCTAATCTCCCTGTATCCTATAGGTTTCCTATAGTTTTCCTGCTTGTTGTAGATGTCGACTATTTCCTGTAGGTGATATTTCAGGAATGTCGAGAGTAACCTCTTCGTTCGATGACTCCTCAAAGTTGCCTCTTCCTTCTTCGTATGGGAGTCAGTGTTTATTTCTATTTATGGATGATTGTGTTGGGTGATGTGTTGGCTGGCCGAGTACGAGTACCTTCTTTTGGACTGTTGGTCCCACTACTAGTCCATCATATCACCCTACCTTGTAATCATCTCCCACTCTTATCCTCCGTAACTTAATCATTTTTGAATTCATTCCCCTTTTCCTTTGATTTGACCTTGCCACGTGTGTAGTGGTCTAACCCTTTTCTTCTCGTTATTTGACCGAGGGTGGCCAAGTTAACTGGCCACCTTCACTTATAAAATCAACTCCCGCATTATTCCTACAGTTTTGATCATATCGTACTTATGAGAGAGTATTTGTAAGATGACATACCTATGGATCCTTTGCTTTGTTGATGATGCATGCTGGAGAGTGGTGCCAATTTGTTGTTCTTTTCGAGCTGCATATTTTCACTGTATATTCCCTTTTCTGATGCCTTGTTCCTTTTGATGATGTACAGGTGCTAGACCTTGTTGTTGTTGATATTCCTGCTACTGCTAAGCTCTAGAGGAGCTTTCTTATCCTTGTAGTCCTTGTGCTGAAGATGGCTGCAGACTTTGTGGTCTCTTTTGTGGGATGGTTGCTACAATATTTTCTACAGGATGTCTTGTAGCTTTCTTTCCCATAAAATCTCACATTTTTCCTCAGCTGTGAAGTAGAAGGGGTGTTGAAATGAGTGGAGAATGGGGTTAGGTTATGGAAGGTGGGGGATGATGCTTCTGGGTATACCTCCTCTTTCCTTTTCTCCTTTTTTTTTGTAATTTTTTTTTGAATTTGATTTCCTTGATGGATACAGGGGAGACATGGTTATGAAAGGTATTGGCTGTGGTGTGGTGAGGTAAATGGTTTTTTTATTATTATTTAGACATAGGCTCACATCACCACCTTGTGATTGGACTTCTCTTCTTCTCGTTTTCAAGACCTCCTGTAATTCCTACAGGAAACTCCTGTAGTATTACACAAAATCCTGTAGAAAACACAGAACTGTTTGAAATGATCTGGAGTGGAGTATAGAGGATAATGGAGTAGGGGGATAATGGAGGAGATGAGATGGGTGAAGTAAAACATGGATTTTTTAGGTCTTGTTTTCCTCTACATGTTGCGCTTATCTTACTCTTATGGACCTATAAAACAAAATTGACATCTTTGTATCTTTTTTTCCTTTTTGTTTGAAAAACAAGTAGTCTGCTTCCAAGGAAGTTTTCATCCTAGTTGCTTGCCCTAGGTGCCTCAAAAGATGTTTTCACCCAGAGATATTTTATTCTTTTTTTTTAACATGCTTGGGCTACCTCAAGAGGTTTTCAACCCAACAGTTGTATTCAGGTGCCTCTTGGTGTTTTTTTTTTTTTTTTTTTTTTTTTTTGTTCAGGGACTTGGTGGGGTGGAAGCTGAGACTTGCTCGACCACCATCACTGTCTTGCTGGTGCTATTGATGAATTCCTGATTTGATAAGGGCTTTTTGTAGATTTTTAATCTGTACCCATTGACAAGAAAAGGGATAGCCTCTGCATCAATGGTTCTTATTTGAACAACACCATTATCATGACACTTTTCTATTACATAAGGCCCTAACCATCTAGTCCTTAACCTTCTTGAAATTGTTTATCTTTTATATTCTTGTCATGCTAGATTTTCCTTTGAACTTGAGTCACTTCTGTGTGCAGGAGGGCCTACATCCTAAATTCATCTAACCCATTCAGCTGGAGAAACCTTTCTTGTTATGCCCTTGTGATATCTAGATCCAGTTGTGCTTCCATCCTTAAGGTGTTGTATTCAAATTCAATGGACAACAGGGCTTTCTTCCCATAGGCCAGCTCATAAGGAGTGAAGCCAGTGGTGGTCTTCTAGGTGGTATTGTAGGCCCAGGTGGCCTCAACTAATCTATCTGCCCAATCCTTTCTACTGCTGCTAATCACCTTGGTCAGAATGCCTTCCAATGCTCGGTTGGTTACTTCCACTTGCCCATTAGCCTATGGGTGGTAAGGGGTGGATTTTTTGTGCTTGATCTTGTGCTGGCTTAATAGATTTTCAATCATGTGAGATGTAAATTGACTGCCTTGATTAGTGACCAACTATGTAGGGTACCCAAACTTATAAAACACATTCTCCCTTAATAATTAAGTCACTTTTTCTTCTGTTGCTACTTTGATGGCTTTGGATTCAACCCATTTTGTTAAGTATTCAGTGCACACAATGATGTACTACTTTTTTCTGGATGGAGGGTCAATGGGCCTCATCAAATCCATGCCCCACTTATCAAATGGCTCGAAAGTCACTTGAGGTTACAGAGGCATCTCATCCCTTGGGGTAGGTTTCCCCATCCTTTGGCACTGATCACATTGTCTAGTATACCTCCTTACATCCTGGTGAAGAGTGCAACAGTAATAACCAGCTTGGAGTACCTTGAATTTTGTAATTTTGGCTGCAAAGTGACCTCCACAAGGCCCATCTTGACAAATTAGAAGGAAGACTTCCTCCTCCCTGACACATCTTCTTAGATTTTGATCTGGACCTAGCTTGAAGAGATTTCCCCCAATCCAAGTGAATGGGGCACCTTTTCTTATGATTCTGCTCATTTCCTTGGAGGACAAATTTAGAGGAAACTGCGTAGACCATGGAGAGAGAACTAAAATGGTGAATAAATGTTAATATGGTAACTGATCATCAACCATTCCTTCATCCCTTGCAGGAAAAGTCAATTTGGATAAAAAAAACCTACAACTACATTCTCCTTGCCATGCTTATCAATAATAGTTAAATCAAATTGTTGCAATAAAAGTGACCATATAATAATCTGAGCATTTACATCAGGTTTATTCATCAAGTATTTAATTACAGCATGGTCAGTATGTACAAATGTTTGGTAACTAGAAATGTAATGTCTAAATTTATTCAATGAATGTACAACAGCTAGGAGCTCTTTTTCAATCACTATGTAGTTTAGCTCGGCTTTCAATAGATTCTTACTGATGAAGTAGATTGAATAAGGCAACTTGCATTTATCTAGCCTATAGCCGCTCCTATAGATTTCTGAGAGGCATCAGCATGAATATGAAAAGGAAGAGCCCAATTTGGGCCTCGGAGAATAGGTGCAGTAGTCAACTTGTCCTTTAGGGTGTCCAGGGCTGCTTGGTAGCTTTCTGACCATAAAAATTTGGAGTCTTTGGCCAATAACCCAAATAAGGGAGAAGCTAACTTGCTGAAATATTTTATAAATATCCTATAGTATCCAGCTAAACCTAAAAAGCTTCTGACATCCCTATGTTTTTGTGGATTTGGGACCCTTTTGATGATGGCTATCTTATTTGGGTTTACATGAAATCCTTCTTGGGATATTGAGTGACCTAGAACAGTTCCTGCAGTCATCAAGAACTCACACTTTTTGGAACTAAGGGATAACTTCATTTCAATGCATTTTGTTTAGCACCTTACCTAGGTTAGAGAGAGCCTCCTAGAAATCACACCCATAGGGTGTGAAGTCATCCATATAAATTTCTATTGCATCATGGACTAGCTCTACAAATATGCTTAAGACTGCTCTCTGGAAAGTGGCAGGGGCATTGCATAGACCAAAAGTGAGGATGCTACAAGCGAAAGTACCCCATGGATAGGTGAAGGTGGTTTTATCCTGGTCCTCTGGGCTTTTCTGGATTTGATTGTACCTGCTGAACCCATCTAAGAAAGAGAAGAACTTCTTTCCTGCCAGACCATCTAGCACTTGTTCAATGAAAGGTAGAGGAAAATGGTCCTTCTTTATGGCTTCGTTTAGCTCTCAGTAATCGACACAAATCCTCCATCTCCCATTTTTCTTTGGAACTAGCATCAGAGGAGACACCCACTCCTTGTTCAATATAGGGTAAATGAATCCTGCATCCAGTAGCTTCTACAACTCTTCTTTGAATATTTCCTTGAGAGATGGATTCATTCTCCTTTGGGGTTGTCAGATTGGTTTGCAACCTTCTCTGATGTAAATGTGGTGAGTACACATTGAGGGATGCACTCCCTTTATTTCTTTGTAATTCCAAGCAAAGGCATCCAATTGATCTTTTAGCATATTACATAACTCTTCTTATTGGTGTACAAAGAGAGAGGGGTTGATTTTCAATGCTCTTTCAAGGTTGAATTCTATTTTCTTGACATAAGTAGGGTTTGAGTCAGCTAAGAATAGATCAACCCGATGGTTTTCCTTGGTTTCCTTCACTACTTCCTTCAGAGACATGGTGTTGGGAGTTGGATTTTGGAGGATGTGTTCAATCAAATCATCTTCATCAAGTTTCCCTCCTCCTATGGTAGTTTCTAGGTTATAGATTTGGGAGGAGTAGACTTCATCTTCTTCCTCCTCTTCTAGACATAAAGTTAAGTCATGTTCTAGAGATGGTTGAGCAGGAGAGTACAGGACCAACTTCTTGAATAGATGTTCATTTTCAATTGTCATATTTCTATCACTGCAGCTTATGTAGGCATCGACATTGGCTAGCCAAGGCCTCCCAAGGATGAGAGGAAAACCATTAAATTTGGTCTTAGGCTGGAGAACTAACAAGTCCATAGGGTATTCCCAAGAATCAATGGAGACCATCACATCCTCAAAAATCCCCTCAGGGGCTACTGTGGATCAGTCTGCAAGCTACAAGATTGTCATGGTCTTTCTTAATGATCCCTAGAGATTCAGTTTGAGAATAGTGTGCTTAGTAATTACATTGATGGCAGCCCCACAATCAATCAAGGTATGGGGGACAATGGTTCCATCGATGTGTACATCTATTACAGGGATCCTAGGGACTAAATACTTTGGGCAAATTACCTACCTCAGCATTATGTCGAACAACTATCCAATGACATTAATGGTAGGGGTGTCTCTTTTTCTCCTTCCTGGATGTTTGAAACACTTATCTTTAATCAACTTGTTGTAAATGGGTACATATTTAATTTCTTGGAGAAGTGGGATTTTGACACATAGATTTTTCAACTCACCCTGAATTTCATTCTCTTCTGGGGTATGATGGACTGGATGGGTTAATCTTTCAGGAAAGGGTGGTGGATTTACTTTAGGCATACTTTCCTCTCTTTCCTCCTCACTCTCCCTAGGTGGATATGGAGTTGGGTTATCTAGGAGCACTCTCCCAGAACTAAGGTTGATTTCATGAATTTCCACAACATAAGCAGGGTAGGATGTCTCTCCATTGTAGACCTATTGTGCCTGTCTGTTATTCAGGTTCGAGTTTGGTTGGGCAAGCATCTGAGGTTGTTTGGGTGGATTAGGGTGTAAAAGTTGTGGTTGAGATGAAGGTGAAGGAAATATATTTGGAGCGTTGTTGTATGGGGGCCTCCACCCTTGGGGTGGTGCATTCCAATAAGGTTGTGGAGGAGTATATGGCTGAAATGGATAGTTGGTCGATTGGGAATGGTATTGAGGTGCAAAAGACCAGGGAGAAGGTGTAGACCAGGAGGGATGAGCAGGGGGGCTCCAAGAGGGAATGGATCTATTTTGATTAGGGTTGTAATATGAATAGGATGACCCTTACATGCCCTGTTGGTATGGCCGAGGCCCATGAGGCCTCCTTTGATTTAGGTAGCAGAGTTTTTCAGTCACCCCTTTAGTTCCTTGATACACAACTTTTAGTCTAGGTAGAGAAGGTCACTTGTCTGTGGAGTGGTTTTCTTCACAAACCGAGCAGATTTCTATAAGGTTCAATGGACATTCATTCCTAGGGTGCTTCCTTGTGCATCTGGGGAAAAATATGGCTAATGCTCTCTTTGCTTCCTCCTTCTTCCTCTTTATTTTCATAGTGTCCATCTGCAGGGCAAGGGTTTGTAGCATTTCACTCTAAAAATCTTCCATCATGTTCCCAATTTCACTTTTTATATATGTGTTGGAATAGAATGAGCTGGCCACTGTTTGACTAACCCTACCCCTTTTTCTAGTAGCCCTAGAATGATTCTTAAAAATGGTCTTGATATCCTCATAGGGTATCTGGTAGATGTCCCCTCTTGATAGTAGGTTTAGGGTTTCTAGGAGATCTTCCTTGATCCCCATGAGAAGGACTAACTTAAGTGACTCAGGATCAAGTGTGCACCTAGTTCTTTTATAGCTGAGATGGAATCTTTCCTCATAATCCTCTAAGGACTCATCATGTCCTGAGGTCATTCTAAAAATTTCCTCTTTGGTATCTTTTGACCTGCAATAGTCCCTATACTTTTTGTTGAAAGCTTGTTGAGCCCAGGTTCTGATACTATCCCTAGGTAAACCCATGAAATAGCATAGGAATTCATCCTTGAGAGTGGATGGGAATAATTTCAACTTCTAATCATCAGAGGTGTAATCAAAAGTTTTGCATATGACAGCAAATTTGAACAAAAAAGTATCTGGATCTTCTAAGGTCAGGCCATGGAAGTGAGGAAGAGCAGAGGGGCTTATGTTTTTCATCTTCACATCCCCATTGGTTTCTCTAATGTGAAAATCACCCTCAATTCTTTCTCTATATCCCCTTTCATTTCTATTTTCATCCATTATGTTAGTTGGAATGGTTTCTTCTTCTTCCCTTATAGACTCTTCAAAAATCGCCAGTTGTTTGCCTAAGGGGTCCTCTAATTCATAGCCACCGAAGAAGAGGAAAGGTTAGCTGTTTGAAGTGGTGGGGGTATTTGGTATAAATTTTCCTAAGTTATCCCTATTCCTATGAGGCATGAAAGGACTGTTTTTGTTTTACTTTTCAAGCTTTAAGATTGATTGAAAAATTGAAAAGACAAACTGAATTGAAACTAACTGCTGAATGGAATCAATTGCATAATGGAAAGAAAAGTAACCCAACTTACAACTACTTTGTAGAATGGAACTAATAACAGAATGAAAGAGATAAGAAATGGAAGAAAGAAATCATAAATCACATCTACTCAGACACCTCCCCGGCAACGACGCCAAAAAGTGATGAGCACCAGTATTGCAGCAAGGATGCTGCAACTCCTGGGCTACCAACTTTACTTCATCTACCCAGGGTTCATACAAACTTGGAGGTGACAGTACTGTATACACAAATAGATGTAATGGATCCACTCTTTGTCACTACTGAGCTGGGGTGATAGACCAGTAGGGTTTCTCAAACCATCCTTCTATTGATTAGAAGAAGTCTGATTACCAATTGAGAGAGAATAATTTTACCCTAATTGAGAGAATTGAAATGCTACTTACTACAGTAATGAAAGACTGAAAGAAATGCCTAAAAAACACATAACTGATCCAGATAATTGTTAATATACCTTGATTTCAAAATAATTCTAATTTAACACATGTGAAGTCTTAACTAACCTAAGCATGAAGTCTGATCTAAACAAGCACTTAACTGCTGTGTGCATGAATGAATATAAAGACTTTTTCTTTTTATCTTTTTATAAAAATGTAAATGCTAATCCTTCTTGGTTTCATGGAAGGTGATATAGGTATGGAGGGAGATGAGTGAAATGGATCAGATGGTTTGGGAGGCAAGAAGGGGTCTACTCCTAGCTTTAGTGATGCTTTTCTCACAATTTGGGGTCAAAACATGCCACTATAGGTGTTATCACCCAAAAATTTTCAAAACATCATTGTGTCAACTTTGCTTTTGGTCATGACTTCAAGGAGTTCTAAAATTCATTTTAGTATTGATAAAGGGGTAAGCGATAGGGTTTGAAGTCTTAAAATGTCATCTTTCATTTCCAAATAAAGTCCTTTAGGTTCACTTCATGGTCATAGGTCACATTTTCCATTTAGAAGTCATTCCATTAAGTTTAGGGTTAAATTTTTGCAATAATACAAGAATATGTAGTTTCATAGTGTAGCTAGTTCAAAAAAGGTGATTTGCGCTATGAAAAAAAGCTAATTTCATAGCGCACTATGAGGCAAAAACCTTATTTTTCTGTTTTTAGTAGTCAACTTCCAAGGGGGTTCCTGAGCAATTGAAAACTCATTTTTGAAAAATGAAAGAGGTTTTTCTTATAAACATTCTTATCTACAAAAACCTCCTCCATTTTTGTAACATCTATCAGGGATCAAGAGATAGGAGCTCAGGAGTGCAACCTTCTTTTTCAGGAAAAGCAGAGTTATTTTTATTGGTTGATGAAGTGGCTATTGCTTTCCACTCCCTCATTTTGTCACCTTTCTCTCCACATTTAAATATCATTCCTTAAACAAGTTACCCAAGATCCTCTCTATCATTTACTTTTCAACCTTTGCATGTATCAGTTCGTTGTCACCTTTGAAAAGTTAACTTTGTGACAAACAGCTTGTTGTCCAAAAAGTTTTTTACAGTTGTCATATTTTTAAGAGGGCAGTTTGGGTTATAAAGGGAAATTGCCATGAAGATGAAAGCATAACAAAAAGACTATGTGTTTGGATAGGAGCCTATAGAGATTTAACTAATCATGGATGACCTCAGCTTCACACAAGCTTTCATCCAGACAGGTTACCTGTATTTCTACCAGGAGCTGCAAGGGGATTTGTGTGTTTCTTGGACTGTTTTGAGCTGTTCGATTCAAACGGAATTTTTAGGGAAATGAAGATGATTTTCAAAAATATGAAGGAGGTTTTTTATAAAAACATAACAAGGAACAAAAACCTCTTTAAAATTTCTCCTAGGTGCTACCAATTTGGAGATTTGAAGTTTCCTTTGAGACCTATTTTCAGAATTCAGAATTTTCTTGTTTTATACATGATTTTATAACAAAGATTCTGGACAACTGAAACTAGTTTTCAAAAAACTAAGAGAGGTTTTTCTTATAAACATTCTTATCTACAAAAACCTCCTCCATTTTTGTAACAACTATTAGGGATCAAAATATATAAGCTCTGTCTCAACACCTATTTTTCAGATGAAAACAGTGCAGAAAAAACCAGCTATGAAGAAATGGAAGAAAGGTTAAAAGCTGCTAATAATGAAATTGCTAGAGTAAGAGTGAGAGAAAGAAGGCATGTTGCTAAAAGGACTAATTTCAAAAGGATAAAGGCTCTCTGGGAAGTTGAAAAAGTTTCCAAACTAGAAATCGTCAACAGTGAAACTCAGTACTTTACCTGGATTGTTCCTGCAATCAAAGAAACCAGATTTGTAAGGAGGATTAATGCTCAGCTGAGAGCTACTAATAGGAGATTGAAGAGACATATTGAAGACCTAGAAATACAGTTAACAAAATCTAGAAAAAGGGCTACAACAATAATGAAACAGGGTGATGAAAAATGGCAGTGAAGGATATATCTTAAAATAGTTTTGGCATATAAAAAGAAGGACAACTATGAAGAAGAACATCTTATAAGGGTAAGTGGTTTTGATTTTTGGTTGATCATATCAGTCTTCATGGAATTTTGAAAAACTCCCAAACTACAGATTTTTGAAGGCCATGTTAAAAAAGAACATACACAGCAGTTTCGTAGCACGCTACGAAACTGCTGAAGGTGACCATTTAGCACTTGATAGATTCATTTTGGAGGTAAGGTCTGATTAATTCCAAGTTTTGAGGTTGCTGGTAGACATGGGATCATATATGAAGTTTCAGATGGTAGTGGTGTAGAAAGCAAAGTTCCAAGAAGTATTTCATAAGTGATATAAAAGTTGTGCTACGAAAATAGAGTATTTTCGTAGTGTAGACATGTTTTTATCTTTTCCTCCATATGTTCGAGCTTCCCTTTCTACACAGATGGAAAATGAAGTTTTAATGGACTTTTAATACATGCCACATGTACACCAGCAAAACTGCTCGAAGATAAGCATAAAGGATTAAGCGCCTTAAAAGGAGGAACTATGTATCCTTGTTTTCAGGACAGTTAGGTCATGACTCAACAGGTTTTGCAACAACACTGGGAACATCATCAAGCTTGAAGACATGGATTGGAAACTGATTAAAGAATGCATTGAAGTCATAGATAAGGTTGTTGAAAGCATGTTTTAGGAGTTTCACTCCTATTTGTACTAGGATTCTTAAAGACAACTAGCTGTCAAGTTGTAATTAAGTAGTTTGTTTTATGAATAGATAGGTGTCAGTGTTAGGAATTCCCCTAAATATGGATCATAGTATCCAAGGTTGTAAAACTCTATGTAAAGCTTGATAACTGAAGTCCTCAGGGTTGGTAATTTTATTAGCAAAAGAAAGTTGTGTTATTGTAAGAAACTGTAGTTTTTCATACTTAATATAGAGATCAGTTTGACTACTCAAGATTCACAAGGATTTTATGTGTTTGATGTTCTTATGGCCTTGTTCAATTACTTATTTGCAATGGTATGAGCTTGTGATACTTAGAATTCATTGGAAAATGCTCTAACTTCATTCACATGCTTGTAAACTGTGTTGATTCATTGTGTTACTATTTTATTTATAAACCTAAACTCTAAGTTCCTTGACTTCCATGTTTTGTTGATCATGTTGTTTTGTTGAATACTATATTGACTCCATAGCCCAATAGATGTTTTCTAATCTTTGATTCAACCAGTTAACCAGTTATACATTTGTCCATTTTGTTCCTAGAGTTAGCCATCTAATCATTAATCAAAAATATTAAACCTATTGAAAGAGCCCTCTGAGGTTGAGGAGGCTAAGCCTCAACCAAAAGATTGGTTTGAAAGAGTTACTTAGAGTCTACTTGATTAGCAGCCTATCAGGGTTAGATTTTGTGATAATAACAAGTTTTCCTACAGGTGTTTTCGGGAAAAGTGTATATTCAGAACGACCCTATCCCACTGGGTTGTGATAGAGACCTCAGAAACAAACAGGGAAAACTACTCTTGTATTCTCCTTTATGAACTATAAACGAAGATGAATAGGATGAACCAACCTGTGTCTTGTGCTAGTCCTTTGATCCAATCTCTCTTCTCTTTGACAGCTTCCAGCTACCTGCTCCCTTACCTGCCCAGTGTCACCAAGTTCCTGCAAGTTCACAGAAGAAAGAAACTACACAAAGACATGGATTTATGTTCATAAAAAGCTTAGGATCAGATTTAAGCTAAACATACAAATATAACAAACATCAGTGATATACAAGCATGTAGGAGAAACTCAAGTATTTTTATTGATAAAACAAGAAGATCCAGGAGGAGTTATAACTGATGATTCCTGATCCATCATCAACCTCCCAGCATAGAATCCCTTCTTCACCTCTAACAAAGAATAATTCACCCAATACTTTGATATCTATCACAAAACCAACAACAATTATCTGCAATGTACAAAATTCTAGCCCCCTTGGATCTCTTGGTGAGGGATCCATATATAGATGTATGCAAATAGGATGAGTCAGCTCATGAATTGATTAGTGGCTTCTCTCCGTCAGTTCTTGCTTCCACTTGGAGACTGAGAGCCTCTTACTCATCACTGGTCGAATTCAGTGAGGCAAGTGTCATTGGAGAAGATTCTGGAAGCTTCCATTATCTCTCCACCTCGTGGAATGACTCTGCCACTTGTCATTTCCCACTCAACGCACCCTGGTAGTGCATTCAAGTGCGTTGCAATGCACCTAGCCAGTGTATTTGGGTGCTTTGCAACGCAGCTAGCTAGTGGAGCATCTGAAATGATCTTGATTTGACTAGTTTTGAGTAGTTTCTGGTGGAGAACTTCTGGGAGAAGCTGTAATTTGTTGACCTTGCTTCTTTAGGAGCTGGAACAACACTTTTAGGGACTTAAGATCCCTTGGTTTATGGACATTTCATGCTTATAGCTGTAAGGCACAAAAATGTCTATAACAGTTGCCCCCTAAAGTATGAGGTCGTTTATCGGGTGAAATGCTTTATTAAGAGGATCCGAAGTTCTTCTAATGCTGGGGAGGAGACCTGTAATAAGATACAACACAATACATCATCTTCATACTGTTTTCATGATCTAGCTAAGGTGGGCATTCCCATGCTCAGCTTTATAAATTCATTTTCATGTACATAGGACAAACAATCGTCTGATGGTAGACTGATGATTCTGATGAAGTCATCATCCTTTTGGTAGGATGATTATCTGTGTTGCAATGCTGTACATTTCAATGTCTTTACTTTTCCTGAATATATATCGCAGCCCGGATGGATGAAACTAGATCCGGGGTCTTCAATCTCGTCCGATCTTCACTCTAAGTACAAGTCGATCCATGTGAGAAATGTTTTGAAGTCGAACATGGAAAGACATCGCTTGATTACCAGTCAATGATGTAAACTGTTAACAAGCGCGAGAGGAATCACCGATAATGATAATGACCCTCAACGTACTGCAGTAAAATTCACATGGTGTGAATAAAGGACTTGGCGTCGAACACCACGCAAAATCTTTCGGTCGAAGGTCATTGATGTATACCTGTCGCCGGAAGTGAGAAACTTGCCATTGAGGCATGCAAGCTTCAAAGTACAGAATGGGGTGTTCCTAGATCAACTTCTTGGATAATGAGCTGATGTCGACAAGAAGCGATCCGTCAAAGGAGGGCCTTAATGAATCCCACATCAATGACACGGAACAGAGCAAATGATTTTGATGGAGGTGAAAACGATCTGGTGATATATGGTTCAGGGTGGCGGTCATGAAAGAATGAAGTATAGTGTATGGTAGTGGATGGGACATGGGTGACTTCTCTGGATGACTTCTCTTGAACATGTCGGCGACACTTATGTGATGGATCGGTAGCATTTACCCCAAATGTGGATGGTATGGCATGACCATGGTGATGTGACCAGTGAATGAAACAACCCAACCCGACTCTGGCACAGAGTGGAAGTGTCATGTTCAAGAGCGACTTGCTACCAATAAAGTTTCTTTGAGTTTTCTTCCCAATTTTTCTCCAGTCATTGCTGACCAGTACCTCTTTATTTTTGTCAATCTTGAGGAGGATAACATATGCTTGTTCTATAATTTGCCCTTCGGGTAAACCCATCACTATGTTTTAACGAGCCTAGCGATAGTGAAACTTGTTCTCGCCTAAAGACAAGTTTGTCACTATTAATCTTTTTAACGAGTCTAACGACAAGATAACTCGGTCCTCTTAATTTTTAGAGAGTCTGAAAAGGTACGTAAAGGTAACTCCGGAATTCCTTTTTCGTCATCTAATCCCTTAAGTCCGAAAAAGTATAAAACAATACAAAAGGGATGAATTTTCGATAGTTTTAACGAGCCGAGCAAAACAAGCACTCGATCTTTTTGTGCAATAATCCCTCAGGTCCAAAAAGATTAAAATCTAGAGGAGGGATAGCACTTCATGTCGCTTTAACGAGCTGGAAGGCCAAAACTCGGCAATCTTTTCATATTTTACGAGTCAGATGAAAATAGCTTAAAGAAGACTCGTCTTTCGAGGAACGAGTGATAAAATGGGTAGCAGCTGATTCCAGGTAAGGTTTGGAATTTTCCAATCACGGCAGTGTCACAAGGATGGCTAGTGAAATCACTCTTCGCAACTGTTCCTCAAAATGGGTAAACAATCAAATGGAGGTGAATGATCGGCCAATGGAAAAGTGGAGGTGATGGTGCAAACGCGACCAAGGCTTTAATGGCTGAAAATGCTTCATTCACGCTGGTTATTTACCGAAGGATAGTTCATTTTTTAATGAGCTTAAACGCGGGTGGAAACATTTGCTCGATCTTCTGTTTATTTTTTAACGAGCTTGAACTATGCGCTAAAACTGCTCGATTAATCCAGTCATATGATAAGAATGTCTCATATAAAAGCGGCAATCTTTCGAGTGTTGCCTCATATCCTTTCTTTATGCAAGTTAGGAAACGACCAATCCTACGAGTTTAAAGGGTTAGAGGTCCTATAAATTTAAAAAAATAAATAGTCGCTCTTCGCTTGCATTCCAAAAGGTTTGCATGCCCCCAGGTATAAAACAGAGTTTCAAGGTTACCCCTCAATTTGTAGACAAAACATTTGTTCTATCAGGAGAGGCCTACCTCTTACAGGTTACCCAAAGATTGTTCTATTTACGGTGTAAACAAAACACTTCTTCGACGATGTTGCTTGAAATAAACAAAGGTGAGTGACGATGCCCGCCAACTCACATAACTTTGACAAGAGAATCTTTTTCCAAAATAACCCCTCTTCCACTGCCGGACGGCGCATAGACTAGTCATATTCTCCCGCGGAAACCTACTCTATACCCGAAGTTTTCCTACTGAAGTAGACCAGGATGCATGCCCCCTGGGTTTCATTCATATCCCTCCGAATTACTCGCGCTCATCGGGAGGACGGACAGGGGATTGAGACATTTCTTGCGTGAAGAGACCATTTAAGGATGGTATATGACTATTTGCTGTGCGTGATCCGAGAAATGAAAGTTGGTCCACGAGCTTGACCACTCTTCCTTCGTGCGGAAAACACATTACTCTAAAGAGTGAGGAGACAATGGCTCCCATGCAATAAATATAGTCTCGTCCAAGGAGTAGGTTATAATCCAAGGGTCCTTGAACTACCATGACGTTCATATGAACTGTCTTCCCTCTCAATGTTATAGGCACATCGGGAAGGATCCCTAAAGGTCGACTGGTTCCTTTATCAAAGCCTGTCAGATTTCTCATTTCAGGCAACAGCGATGGCGAACCCAACGCTTTCCAAGCAATAGAGGAAAGGATACTCACAGAAGCCCCCTCATCAATGATGGTAACAGCCATGACCATTCTATATATTTGAACGATAATTCGGAATGGTATGCTTGCTGGCAAACGGGGTCTGCCTAGTTGATTTCATTCGAAGGATACAACTAAGTTGCTTGGAGGTGGGACCAAGTAGACGACCGGGTATGGCTCTGACGAACTTCCTTCCTGCGGTAAAGAAACGGGTGGATTGCCCCCATGTTCGTCGGAGTCTGTGTTGATGAAGAGAATTTGGACGGTGTCATCTTTATTCTCTTCCGTGACTGTATCATTCGAAGATAAAACCTCTGAAGGCAAGACCGGGTCAACTTCCGCCTCGACATTTTGACTTTCGTCTGGTATGGATTCAGTTGGTTTATCTTCAACGATAGGTGCTTCAGCCGACCACCTGAGCGGGCCAGGTGGGTTCTCAACTAGTGACGGACTCGGCAAGATTTTTTTATATCCAGAGGGAAGTCGTAACGGTGAAACCGGACGATCATCCAAAACTCTTTTAGCTTCATCTAAGAAGGGACAACGGTGGAGGGCATGGTCGCCTTCGCACAGTTTACAGGGAAATCTAGCTTTCCCTTTTTGTCTTGGGGATTCACTTTCACTAGTTGACGCTGTGCTTTCAACATGATCTCCAGAGGTTGATGACACCGGATTGTGCAAACGAGGAGACCAGTCCCTTAGTATCCGGGGGATGCAAGGACAATCTCTGTGAAAGTGGTCTCCTCTGCAAATGACACATGGCGATTTAGGCCTGGTCGGTGCTGTGTGTGGATTTTCGTTAGACGACACTCATTTTCCCTTATTCGCCTTTGGTTCGTTCTTCTTTTTCTCTTTCTTCTTCTTTTCCTTCTTCTCCTTAGGAACTTGGCTTTTAGCTTTACCAGTCCCATCAAGCGAAGAGGAAGGAGGAGAGGAAGAATTAGAGGAAGTAGAAGGCTGGTGGGTAACTCTAGGCTCGTCTAATTGTTGATTCGACTGTTCAGGAATAGTGGTGTTCTGAACGACATTGGTTGAGAAGAGCCATACCGGCAAGCCAATTGTCAGTCCTGGAAGCGACAATGTGGCCATATGGGGTGCACCAACATCTCCCCAAGAGGAGAAGGGACTAGGATTTCCACCAAGGGGAATTCCTTGGTTGGTAGGCTCCATTTTCTCAACCTAAAGATCAACGCAGGAAAAGGGTATGATTATTCCGTTTAAAATAAATTTTAACACGCTTTGACACAACTTGTTTTTTCAGTTTTAAAGAGTCGAGAAAAAACAAAAGATGACTCTAGTCTCCTTCGATTTTTAATGAGCCTGAAGTGACAAGTGCTTAGATGGACCTTTTCCGTTAAGGAGTCTGAAAAGGAACGAAAGGGACTGCTCTGGAGGTCTAGGTAGAGGGAGTACCAAACCAATCACAAAACTGCAGAATACTTTTTAGGGTACAGCATTCAATCTTCCCGGATGTTGTGTTTGGTGCATTTCGATCAGTAGGGCGGCTGACACGGCTTCCTATGGATAAAGGTTTTATGCCTATAGGGGTCTCCCAATATATACTCGACGGTATGTAGGAGCACAAGTCCATACTGGCACTTATCGTCTCAAAGTGGAGGAATCACCCAACCATCAGTGAGGACAACACTTACCAGGCTTTACGACACCGGAACACGTCTCTAGCCTAGACCTCTAAATGTTGTGCATTAAGTTACAAAGCGTTTTTAAGTTCATTGAATTTATTTTAGGTTGATCTTTCTTATGAAGTTTGCCTTTTGGGTTCACCACGAGATGTAGATGTAATTCCTAAAATGCAATCTAAAGATGATAAGCAAGCTTTTATCTCTTTTCAGCAATGAAAATCCTAGCTACAAGGGGAAAGGAGAAAGACACAATCTTTTCTCAAAGAGCAAAGAGCACACTGTAAATGCACTTTTCCTAAATCAAGCCAAACAGTGTGTCAATATGCAAATGAACATGTGCATGTATTTGTTTTTCACTTTCTTAATATTGATGCCTAAAAAGAAAGTTGTTGTACAAATTTGAATTCGTTTTCAAGTGAAAAACACAAACAAGCTTCTTTTCGAAATCAAAAGGTAGAGATAACTACGACACTTTATGATTTTGAAGTAAACACTTGCTTCGACACTAGAAATTCACAAATTCAAGCCAAATGCAAAAGTAAAAGCACAATCGACTGTCAACAGCAAATAAACTTTCTCCTAAGATCAAAATCGACACTCACGATAGATCTCAATCCAAGGACGACAGTATGACTAGTTTACTTTTGCAATGGGAAACTGTAAATGACGCAACAAACACACAAAAACAAATACAGTTTCTTTTATACAACTGAGGCATAATTAAGGCAAAGAAAAGGGGTTTTTAAATAGACACACACACTGATCACAAGCTGCAAAAATCAGAGACAAAACTGGAAAAAATGAGCAAAGAACCTCAGCTAGACAGGGCTAAGCCGATCAACGCATCTGCTACACAGATAAACTGAATTGCAATGCAGGTAGCCCTCTCGGGAACTGCGCTGAAATGTAGAGTCTCTTCACAGAGCCTGCGCTGGAGCAGAAACGAGAATTCTCTCCGGGTTCTGGGTCACGATTTGCAGTTTAATCTATGGTTTTTGTCCGGGTAAAAGCAATCAGTAATGCACAATCAGAGGGTTGATTTAAAACAGGTTTTAGAGCTATCACAAAGGGTAATCAGATCATTTGTGAATCAACTGTTCAGATCATAAACAGATCTAGTGAATGGACTAGAGTAGCAGATGTCTACTTTGCATTTGTAAATGGCAAATGCAGTTCGATTCGCTACTCCTAATTTTATGAGATGAACAACAATAGAAACACAAACAAACTAACTAGACATGATCCCTAGCGGAGTCGCCATATTGTTTTCGGGAAAAGTGTCTATTCAGAATGACCCTATCCCACTGGGTTGTGACAGAGACCTCAAAAACAAATAGGGAAAACTACTCTTGTATTCTCCTTTTTGAACTATAAACGAAGATGAATAGGATGAACCAACCTGTGTCTTGCGCTAGTCCTTTGATCCAATCTCTCTTCTCTTTGACAGCTTCCAGCTACCTGCTCCCTTACTTGCCTAGTGTCACCAAGTTCCTGCAAGTTCACAGAAGAAAGAAACTACACAAAGACATGGATTTATGTTCATAAAAAGCTTAGGATCATATTTAAGCTAAACATACAAATATAACAAACATCAGTGATATACAAGCATGTAGGAGAAACTCAAGTAGTTTTATTGATAAAACAAGAAGATCCAGGAGGATTTACAACTGATGATTCCTGATCCAGCATCAACCTCCCAGCATAGAATCCCTTCTTCACCTCTAACAAAACATAAATCACCCAATACTTTGATATCTATCACAAAACCAACAACAATTCTATGCAATGTACAAAATTCCAGCCCCCTTGGATCTCTTGGTGAGGGATCCATATATAGATGTATGCAAAGAGGATGAGTCAGCTCATGAATTGATTAGTGGCTTCTCTCTGTCAGTTCTTGCTTCCACTTGGAGACTGAGAGCCTCTTACTCATCACTGGTCGAATTCAGTGAGGCAAGTGTCATTGGAGAAGATTCTGGAAGCTTCCATTGTCTCTCCACCTCGTGGAATGACTCTGCCACTTGTCATTTCCCACTCAACGCACCCTGGTAGTGCATTCAAGTGCGTTGCAATGCACCTAGCCAGTGTATTTGGGTGCTTTGCAACGCAACGAGCTAGTGGAGCATCTGAAATGATCTTGATTTGACTAGTTTTGAGCAGTTTCTGGTGGAGAACTTCTGGGAGAAGCTATAATTTGTTGACCTTGCTTCTTTAGGAGCTGGAACAACACTTTTAGGGACTTAGGATCCCTTTGTTTATGGACATTTCATGCTTATAGCTGTAAGGCGCAAAAATGTCTATAACAGTAGGATGTCGTAGTTCACCTATTGGATCCCCTATTTTCCTATAGGAATAGGCCGAAAGAATAGGGAATGGTTTGAAAGGTGGTGTGAGGCTTGGAGAAGGTCAGTAAGGATGAAATAAGGAAAGGGAGTGGTAGGCACTCACTCATAACTCAAACCAAATATTTACTATGGCTTGATTTTCTCAAGAAGCATGGTAGGCTTTCCTTGTAAAACGAGAATCCAAATTGAGAACTTAGTTGCTTTTGGCAATCATGGCTGGATATGGTTAGGCTGAGGCTAATTATATGAGGTCTTCTGGCAATGTAGAAACTCCTGCAACATACATATCATTGTTGGCATTTATCCATAAATTCATCTCAAAACAAGAAGGGTTACTAGAATAGAAGAAAACAAAATTTTCGTCATTTATTTGCATGGGAATACTTGAAACCATTATGAAAGCAACATGAAATCTAATACAAGACCTAAGATATCAAAAAATTCAATTGCAACATATCTTCTAAAACTAAAAGATGATGACCTAATTAGCTAAAAAAACCCTAAATTTCATAAGAAACTAGAATTCTGTCTTTTTTGGCTGAATGGGAGTTGTTTGTCAAGCCATGGTCCAAGGAAGGGAGGAATGTGGTAAGATCCACCTATTATCGGCCTTTTTTTGAATATTTTCTTATCCCTATTATCACCTAGATTGAACCTCCGGCTGAAGGAACGCAATTCCAGGGTAACCACAAACCACGCTTAGGAAAGTAGCTAGCCCTACTAGGCCAGGAGAGGGCTCTCTCCATAAGGATGAAAGCCAAGATGAGTGGATCAAGAAAATGATATTATTCTAGGTATAGTAGCACAAGGTTTGATTTGATTTTGAAGAGTTTCGCTGGATCAGGAGGAGCCAAACAGTTAGGGCAAAGAAACTAGGTCAAAATTGCAAGGTATTCAATGGCGCAAGGTAGGCACAAGGCTTAGCACTCTAGGGTTTGATGGGTGAAGTGATTCAAGAGACGTGAGGAGCTAGGAAGAGCATGTGATCACCATGGATCCTTCGTAAACTAAAGAAAACATAAACTGTGAATATTTTCCCAAAGCAGAGCATTAATGTTATGGGTTCTGCTTATCAGCTTGAAAAAATCCACTTAGAAGCAATGAAATGATTAATGAATTACAAAAAAAAATTTAACATATGATCACAAGAGATTAAACTGAACTAAACATCATACCACATGGATCCCAAAGAAATAGCTGCAATTTTTTATTAATCTCGTGTTGAACTAATACAAAATGATGTCCAATCAAAGCATAAGCATCCAACTGAGTCCAACCCTTTACAATGAGAAAGAAGAAGAAGATATAGACATGGATTCAACCTCATCCCATCCTCAGGGGTTGAATCCGTAAGATTAGGAGCTAATCTAACCAAAACTGAACAAGAAACTGGAATCTAGGCATCCTAACAACTTGCCTCTAAAATTGAGGAAACTGATTCATTTGTCCTCAAGATAACTTTTAATCTAATGAATCTACCTTCTAGTACTTATTATCCATAATATTTACATGCCTAGTCATTGTTTACATCATTAAAACACCATCCATCATAGGAAACTCAAAATTACAGTCAAAACACAGTGAAATGGAAACCCAACACAATTTTTGTCCTATGCACAGTGCCACTGGCCCTATGCATAGTGCTTTTTACAGGTCTATTTTCGAGGACTTCTAGGTATCCCAATTGAGCTCATGATATATCATTGGAAAGTGCTTCCAGTATTCTTTCCAAAACATCTTGAATTTATTCATTTGAATCTCATTTGACCCCTCAAAAGAGTATTCTTCCAAGAACGTTTCTGTGTGTCCAAAAAGGGGCAGAAAGGTCATTTTTGGAGTGTTTTTTGACCTTTTGGTAGAATAATCTGCTCCAAAAGCTTAAAAAATGCATAGGGTGTATGTACTCATCACTCTGAATCCAAAAATGCAAACCATTTTTCCATTAGGTGTCCCTAGGAAAAGCGCAGCGCCTAGAGCCAAATTTCCGGTGTCAAAATTGCCAAAATTTGTCAAAGGCAAAAATTCCTCCAAATTTGATCAAAATTTGTGGCCAATACCACCATCAAGAATCTTGATGAGCCAAGGAAGCTTCAGCAAGCAACCTAAGCCTATCCTCCTCCTTTTTTCCTTTGAGTGCCCGTCTCAGCCTTGCTTTCATTTGCTTGACCCTTATATTACAAATTTTGTTCTGGGTCCTGTAGTGGTAGGCCATATGCTTGATGATTTGGTTCTCCCTGTTAGCCCTTTGTAACAACTTCTCTAAGCACAAATTGACCCTTTCAAGCCAAGTTTCTCTATCCCCCTCAATTTCCTTCTCAATTGTAGTCAAGGTGACCAGTGTTTCTTCCTTTTGCATTACTAATTTGCCCTTGTCACTTTGTCTCTTCGCCTTGAGAAATTCCAGTTCTATGAGGACCTGCTTATCACTTAGCTACTTGTTCTCTTGTTTAAGATATGTAATGACATACTTAGGTCTCACCAAGTTGTCCATCAACATTTGGATCTGTGCCTCTTTCTCCTATATGATTATGTTTTCCTTTGTTGCCTCATCTTGAGCCTCCATGTAAATTGTCTCTATGCCATGATGAATATGAGGTTGTTCTGGTTCATCATGTTCCATCAAATAAAAATCCATCTCCTCCTCATCATCAAGGTTTTCCTCCAACACCTTTTCTTTCCCTTTATGCAACTACTACACCTGTACCTACTACGTTGATGAAGAAGGCAAGGTCCCTTCCACACCCAATGGAGCAAACATTTGCTTATGAGTTGATCAAGAAGGCAAGGCCCCTTCCAGATCAAGTGGAGTAAACACTTGCCTATCTGCTGAAAACAAATTTCTAGCCCCTCTCTGATAATTCTACCTCCCTTCTATGGTTTTCTCTAATGCTTAGGTTCATCTCCCGAATTGTCACTATCACTGTTTTCCTCGTCCTCATAATCTCTGTCTTTTTTGTCCATGTTTGCCAAGTTTTGAAGATGTGTACCCCTAGAGAAGGTATGGAAGGAGTGAGTATTGGTGATTAGGGATAAGGGAAGGGGAAATGAACTTATGTGGTATTGGTGGACTATATAGACTATGAAAATGAGAGGGAGGGTATAGACTATGAAAATGAGAGAGAGGGACTAGTGTTTTAGGATATTGCTTTGGGGATGAAGGAATAAGGGATATGGAGGGATATGTAGAAGGGGTTAGGGTTTTGAGAATAGGTGAAAGGAGATATGGGAGGGATTATGGTTTAAAGGAATGATTAGAGTAAATTTAGGGTTTCAATTTAGGCATAGAAAATTGACCTTAAGTAAATTAATTGAATGCCAAGAATGAAGCTTAGGGGTAACACTTACTTGCTTGAGGACCAAAGAAGGAAAACACAGTGTTTTTTGGGTGGTAGGAGGGCATTTTGGCCCTTGTTGGCCCTATTCATAGTGCCACCTACAAGTGCATAGTGCCTCTTTCTATGTGTAGTGCCATTAAGTTTTGCACTGGGGAAACTACCCTATGCGTAGCGCTACCTTCCGACATGCAGCACTCCAACCTTTGTGCGCAACGCCTCCACAATTGTTTCCTCCAACTTGAAGATTGCTTTTCACTACCTTCCCGGTGTCCAAATTTAGCCCATGATAGCTCGTTCAAAAGCTATTCTCGTTTGATTTCTTGAGCAGCTTTAATTTTTCAATTTGGAGCTCATTTTCCCTATCAAAATCTCAATCTCCCAAGACTGGTCAAAATGTGAAAAATGAGGCTGCCAAAATGTAGAGTGTTGTTGTAGTCAACTTTTGGAGGTCTTCCTCAACTCCAAATTGAGCTCATGATAGCTAATTGGAAAGCTCGTTGTGTCTAGTTATCATGTGACTCATCAAGAAAGTCTTTTGGACTTTCAATCAGGGAGAAAAATTGGTTTTCCCAACGTCATTTTAGAAGTGCATCAACTCTCCTAAGGCAAATGATGTTTTGGACATTTCTCCGTAGACCAAGTGCCTTACCATGTGGGCCAATACGGTCAAAAACTCAAACTGAAATGCATGACTAAAAACTAACGACTTGAAGACACAAACTGACTCTGAAACTGACTTAACCATGCTCACTTCTGTGAGCTTATTAACCACACCCTACTCTAAGTGATCCATTCCTCACCTGATTAAGTGAAATGAAACAACCAATGCAACAAGTAAGCACTCTGGCTGCTATTTGAATTCTCCGCAAGTGCTTGCTTATGGGAAACAAGAGAGAACTACTGAAATACAAATCCCATGAAAACTTGTAAACAGGTCCAAATTTTCCTGGATTGAATAATATGGATTCTCTATCTGACTCTAAAAATACTACATAAGGATCTTGAAATTCATGTGCACTGGGACTTAGCTCATCCAATGGATTACTTTGCTTCTCCTCATACCATGAATGCAAACTTTCATCCTAGCTTTGTGATGTGACTCCTACTGAAAATTACAAAGAAACCAACTGCCAGATCAAGTTTGTATCAATACTTTTTTCAAGCTCACAGTTAGGTAATGGAGAAGGACTTTTACTGCAGATATTTGGATCATGAAAAACTTGAAAATACTGTTGCAACCCATTTTCTATTGGTTCCAATGGTATTGCATGATTTTCTACAGGCTGCTCATCCTTTATTGAAGATATACTATGCAAATTTCCCTTCAGAAACTGAAATGATTCAAAACATAATGGTACGGAATCATCTTGCATCATTTGATCATATGTTCTAGCTTCCAAGTCTTCATCTACAACCTGACAGTCAATGGCATTCGAGGGCTGCAAATCTAGATATGAGAAATTTTGAACAAGTATTTCATTGCCCTCTAGATCGTCAAGATCAAAACTTAACGACGGTTTATTTCTGATTGCACGAAATTTGTCTCTAATGAACTGAAATGAAGTAAAACAAAGAGGCAAAGATCCTTCACTTACTTCAAAATTTTCTTCACTTTCCTCCTCACTTCCATAGCTGATATGCATCGGCTGATCACTGTATTCGAGTTGCTGAAAGTTAACTTCCTCCTTCCACAAACCACCTGTTGATTTGTCTGTAAGACCAGCTTCTGTTTGGAGAACATAATCATCATCATACTGATCAAACTTAGGAAAATCATCAGTATAAAACACATCATCAAGCATACATGTCAGATCAATAGATCTCTCTTCTCCAAGGTGATCTATAAAACAATCATTATCAAATCTATGGCAACTGGGATAAGAAAGAAAATGTTTTGGATCAGCCACTTGTTTTTCTTCAATCAACGAGCCATGGTCTTGAACATCATACTCATTCCTTGTGGTGATCTTTTGCATCATATCTTCCACTACACTTACCAAAATGTCGAGCTTTACCTCTAAAGATGTCGATTCCTCTGGATCTATGTTCTTCATCTCTTCTTCCTTCAACTTCGCCCTTCTGATCAACAGATTAGCCTCTACATCTACTGCACTATTCTACATCTCTTCAAGTGTTACAAGGTTCCTTTCCCTCAGCTGAAACTCCATTTCCATATCAAAGGCATCCGGGTAGTGCAAGAGAGTGGATCCAGGAGGAGGCCTTATATTAGTAGGATCAAAAGATAGACTTGGTTAAACCTGACAGAAAAATATTGTACTATCTCCCCTAGTAGTCTTTTCAGTTGGTTATACTCTTCTAGAATCAAGAAAGGGTTTTTTTTGACCACCCACTTGTCGAGGAAAATTTTGGCGAACTGCTGGAAATTTGAGATGCTCACATCAGGTAGGATTTTGAACCGACTCTTGACTTTACCTTGCAAAGAAAGAGCAAAAGACCTAATACTGACATCCTCTTCATCAACTTCAAAAAGGTCAAGGAAAGACTCAAAATCTAGTACATGTCTCTCAGCAGTGATGTTGTCACATTCACCATCAAATCTTGGTAGACATAGGTAATGATTTTTAGGGAAAGCATGGGATATAGGTGTTGTGGGGAAAAGTATCCGACTCGGATGACCCTATCCCTACTCTAAGGGTGACAGTCCTTAGCAACAACTGAAAGTAAAGCTTTGATTATTTTCCTTTATGAAAGTACAGAGAAGGAAGAAAAGATTGACCAACCATTGTCTTTCGCTTTTGTCGATCCTATCCTCTCTCTTTGTCTCTTGTTCCCAGCTCCCTGCTTCCTTTGCCGGTCCAGCTACACACAGATCCTGCACAAACACGAGAGGGAAACTACAAGAAACATGTACTCATAACTGATGCATGGATTAGAGTGAATCAGATATACAAGTAGATACAATACATCAATGCAATACAAGTATATAGGAGAACATTCAAAGCTTTATTGATAGAAGTAAAAGGGTTCTGAGAAGGTTACAACCATCAATGGCTCCAATCCAGCAGCACCTCCCCAGCAGCAAGAAATCTCCTCTTCACCTCTATAAAAGCAATCACCCAATAGCTCTAACTATAAACCAATAGCACTTCCTTGCTTTGCACAAAATTCCAGCCTCCCTAGACCTCATAGAAGAGCTCTATATATAGGAGAGAAGAAGAGAGGATGAGTCAGCTTGAGGCTGGCATGAAGCTGACTAGTGTCCTCTCCCTCTTCAGTTAAACTTCAGTTCTTGAGTCCACTTGGAGATCCTTGCTTACACATGGAGATCAAGTACCTCTTACTCATCACAGGGCGAATCTCTTGAACCAAGTGTCAGTTTGGAAGCTTCCTGGGCAATTGACACCTTGCAGAATGACTGTGCCACTTGGCCAATCTCGCCCAGCGCAGGTAGCCTTCATTAGATTTGACTTTCAGCGCAGGTACAAGGAGGAGCAGTTGCATTCCAGCGCAGATGCTCAGTGGAGCAGCTGACATGATCCAAAAATAGCCTGTTTCTGAGTGTTTTCAGGTGGAGAACTGATGGGAAGTGCTGTGGTTTGCTGACCTTGTTCTTCTAGGGGTAAGAACAACATGTTTAGGGACTGAGGATCCCTGTAATTATTGACATTTCATGCTCCATGCTGCGAGGCACAAAAATGTCTATAACAGTTGCCCCCTAAAGTATGAGGCCGTTTATCGGGTGAAATGCTTTATCTAGAGGGTCCGAAGTTCATTCCAGTGCTCAGGAGGCACCCTGTAATACAATACAATACAATACATTATTTTTCATTCTGTTTTCATGATCTAGCTGAGGCGGGCATTCCCATGCTCAGCTTTATAAATACATTTTGGTACATATAACAGACGATCGTCTGATGGTAGACTGATAATTTTCTGCTGAAATTATCATCCTTTGAATAGGATGATCATCTGCTGCAATGATGTACATGATAAATGCTTTTATATTTCCTGAATATATATCGCAGCCCGGATGGATGAAACTAGATCCGGGGTCTTCAAACTCGTTCGATATTCACTCTAAGTACAAGTCGATCCATGTGAGAATTGCTCTGAAGTCGAACATGGAAAGACATCGCTTGATTACCGGCCAATAATGAAAACCGTTAACAAGCGCAAGAGGAATCACCGATAATGATAATGACCCTCAAGGTACTGCAGTACAATTCATGTGGCGTGAATAAAGGACTTGGCGTCGAACGCCACGCAAAATCTTCTGGTCGAAGGTCATTGATGTATACCTGTCGTCGGAAGTGAGAAACTTGCCATTGAGGCATGCAAGCTTCAAAGTACTGATGGGGTTGTTCCTAGATCAACTTCTTGGATAATGAGCTGAAGTCGACAAGAAGCGATCCGTCAAAGGAGGGCCTTAATGAATCCCACATCAATGACACGGAACGGAGCTAATGATTTTAGCGGAGGTGAAAACAAACTGTGACATATGATTCAGGGTGGCGATCATAAATGGATGAAGGATAATGCATGGTAGTGGATGGGACACGGTTGACACTTTCAGAATGACCTCTCTTGAACATATAACGACACTGATGCGATGGATCGGTAGCATTACCCCAAATGTGGATGGTTTGGCGAGGACCATGGTGATGAGACCGGTGAATGAAACAAACCAACCTGATGTGGTACGGAGAAAAAGTGTCATGTTCAAGAGTGACTTGCTACCATTAAACTTTGATGTTCTCCCAATTTTTCCCCAGTCATTTCTGACCAGTACCTCTTTATTTTTGTCAAGCTTGAGGAGGATAACATATGCTTGTTCTATAACCTGCCCTTCGGGCAAGCCCATCGCTATGATTTAACGAGCTTAGCGATAGGGAAACTCGTTCTCGTCTAAAGACAAGTTTGTCGCTATTCAATCATTTTAACGAGTCTAACGACAAGGAAAACTCGGTCCTTTTCATTTTTAGAGAGTCTGAAAAGGTACAAAAAGTTAACTCCATAATTCCTTTTTCGTCAGCTAATCCCTTAAGTCCGAAAAAGTATAAAACAATACAGAAGGGATGGGTGTTCGGTACTTTTAACGAGCCGAACAAGACAAGCGCTCGATCTTTTTGTGCAATAATCCCTCAGGTCCAAAAAGATTAAAATCTAGAGGAGGGATAGCTCTTCCGGTCGTTTAACGAGCTGGAAGGCCAAAACTCGGCAAACTTTTCATATTTTACGAGTCAGTGAAAAGAGCTCAAAGAAGACTCGTCTTTTGAGGAACGAATGATAAACAGGGATAGCAGCAGATTCCAGGTACAGGTTGGAATTTTCCAATCACGGCAGTGTCACAAGGATGGCTAGGTGAAATCACTCTTCGCAGCTGTTTCTCAAAAGAGGTAAACACACAAATGAGGGTGAATGACCGGCCAAATGAAATGGAGGTGATGGATGAAAACACGACCAAGGCTTTTAAGGCTGATAAATTTATGATCTCAAAAGGTTATTTACCGGTTCATTTTTTCTGAATGAGCTTGAACTCTAAAGGGAAGCCTGCTCATAACTTATGTTTATTTTTTAACGAGCATGAACTATATGCTAAAACTGCTCGGATCTTGCGTTTATTTTTTAACGAGCATGAACTATGTGCTAAAACTGCTCGATATACCAGTCATAAGAACGCCTCCTGTGAGATAGCTATTTTTTAAGGAGCTTTATCTCACGAAGCTATGCTCCAATTTCGGCAAGTTTTTACCTTTGCCCCACAGGCTTTCTTCATGCAAGGTCGTAAACGGCTAATCCTACGAGTTTAAAGGGTTAGACCTACAGGTTTAAAGGGAGGACCTAAAAATTTAAAAAATAAATAGTCGCCCCTTGCTTACATTCCAAAAGTTTGCATGCCCCCAGGCATAGGACAGAAATTCGAGGCTGCCCCTCCTCTCCCCTACTTCTGCTTTTCTTTGGGTGTTCACAGCTACTTGTCATCTTGCCAATCTAATGTTAACGATACTAGTCTTCTCGTTATTTTAAGGGGTCTTATGCGGTACTCAGGCTTCCCGTCGGCCCAACTTTTAACGAACAGCTATTTGTGACAAGAGAAGAACACTACTCAAAGACAAAACATTGGTATTATTGAGGGAGGCCTGCTTCTTTCTTATTATCCGAAGAGGGTTCTATTTGCTGTCGCAAATCAATCTCTTTCTTCGGCGATGTCTAACATTAGGTTACTAAAGATGGTGGCCACCTGTTGTAACAATAGAATCTCTTTCTTTGGAGGCTGCCCCTACTTATCCTTCAAAACATATGTTTTAATGGGTGAGGCTTGTCTTCAAAGATGGTTACTACTTGCTACAGCAAATGGTCCTCATCCTCGGTATCCTGATTATCTAGACAAGGGGAACGAGAAGCTAATTTTCTCACTCACATAACTTTGACAAAACAATATTATTCTAGAACAACCCCTCTTCCATCCACGGACGGGGTACGGACTAGTCATATTCTTCTGCGGAAATTCTACCTTATACCCAGGGTTTCTTCTGCCTGAAGCAGACCAGGGTGCATGCCCCCTGGGTCCTAGTCTTTCTTTCCGAATCACTCGCACTCATCGGGAAGGAGGACTGGGGGTGGAGGCGAATCTTGAGTGAACAGACCATTTAGGAATGGTATTTGACTATTTGCGATGCGAGATCCCGGAAACGAAAGTTGGTCTACGAGTTTGACCACCCTTCCTTCGTGTGGAAAACACATTACTCTAAAGAGTGAGGAGACTATCGCTCCCATGCAATAAATATAGTCACGTCCAAGGAGTAGGTTATAATCCAAGGGTCCCTGGACGACCAACACGTTCATATTAACGGTCTTCCCTTTCAATGTAACAGGTACATTGGGGAGGATTCCTAATGGTCGACTGGTTCCTTTATCAAAACCTGAGAGATTTCTCAACTCAGGTAAAAGCGCTGGGGAACCCAGTGCTTTCCAAGCAACAGAGGAAAGGATACTCACAGACACCCCTTCATCAATGATAGTACCAGCCATAATCATTCTATAGATCTGGACAATGATTCTGAATTGTATACTGGCTGGTAACCGGGGTCTGCCTAGTTGATTCCAATCAAAGGATACAACCAGGTTGCTTGGTGGTGGGACCGAATATACGGCCGGGTATGACCCTAATGATGTTCCTTCCTGCGATAAAGGAATGGGCGCATTGCCCTGACGCTCATCAGAGTCGGTGCTAATGAAAAGAACCTGGATGGTGTCACCCTTATTCTCTTCAGTGAGGGTGTCGCATGAAGATGACTCTTCGGCGACGGTGTCATTTGAAGATGGGTCTTCAATGACAGAGTCATTGGACGATGAAACCTCTGAAGGAAGAACCGGGTCAACTGCCGTTTCGACCTTTAGACTCTCGTCTGGTCTAGATTCAGTAGGTTCATTCTCAATGACTGACACTTCAGCTGACCACTTGGGTGAGTCAACTGGATTTTCAACTATCAAGGGATTAGGCACGAGTTTTTGGTATCCAGGAGGAAGTCGTAATGGTGAAACCGGACGATCTTCCAAAACTCTCTTGGCCTCATCTAACAATGGACATTTGTGGATGGCATGCTCGCCTTCACACAATACACAGGGTGATCTTGGTCTCCCTCTTCGTCCTTCACTCTTGCTAGTTGACGGACTGCAATCAACATGTCTATCAGAGGTTGATGCTACCAGATTGTGCAACCTTGGGGACCAGTCCCTTAGTATCCGGGGAATACAAGGACAATCACGATGAAAGTGGGTCCCTTTGCAAATGACACATGGCGATTTAGGCCCGGTCGGTGCAGTGTGTGGGTTTTTGCCAGTTTTCTTCTGCTTGCCCCCAGTCGCCTTCGCCATAGGCTCCTTCTGCTTCTTTTCTCTCTTCTTCTTTTCCTTCTTCTCCTTGGGAGGCTGACTCTTGCCAGCTCTACCTCGCGAAGATGAAGGATCTGAGGAAGTATCGTAAGAAGTGGAAGGCTGGTGGGTAGTTCTAGATTGTTCTGACTGTTGATTCGACTGCTCAGGATTAGTGGCGATCTGGACTACGTTAGTTGAAAAGAGCCATACAGGTAGGCCGATTGTCAATCCTGGAAGTGACAATGTTGCCATATGAGGCGCACCAACATCTCCCCAAGAGGAGAAGGGATTTGGACTTCCGCCAAGGTTACTTCCTTGGTTGGTGGGCTCCATACCTTTCAACTGAAAGATCAACGTGGGAATAACAGGTGATTATGTTCCGCTTAAAATAAATTTTATTAACGACGCTTTTAGACACAAACTTGCTTTTTCATGTTTTAAGAGTCAAGAAAAAGCTAAAGATGACTCTAGTCGCCTTTGATGTATTAACGAGCCCGAAGTGACAAATGCTCGGTTGGAATTTTTCAGTTATAGAGTTTGAAAAAGGCCAAAAGAAACTGCTCTGGAGATCTAGGCAGAGGGTGTGCCAAACCTTTCGCGAAACCACAGAATACGTTTTACGGTACGGGTGGTCGATCTTCGTGAATGCTATGTTCACTGCATCGCGATCAGTAGGGCGGCCGACACGGCTTCCTAAGGATAAAGGATAAATGCCTATAGGGGTCTCCCAATATACGCGACGGTACGCGGGAGCACAAGTCCGTATTAGTGCTATCGTCCCTCAGGAGGAATCACCCTCTTTCGTAGAGATCGACAGTCACTATGTTTAACGACGCCGGAACACGTCTCTACCTAGACCTCTAGATGTTTGCGTTATGTTACAAAGCGTTGTTATGTAAATTGGGTTTATTTTAATGTTGATCTTGCTTAGCAGTTTGCCTTTAAGGATCACCACGAGATGTATATATACAACTTCCTAAATGCAATCTAAGATGAGAAGCAAAACTTTTCAATCTTTCAACTTTGAAAACCTTAATCTACTGAGGGAAAAGAAAGACACAACTTTTCGCACAGATCATAGAACACACACTAAAATGCAAATTTTCCTAAATCGTCAAGCACACAGTCAAATGCAAAATGCACAATGCATATATTTCTTTTCGTTATCCTTAATGTTGATGTAAGACAGAAAGGAAAACTGTTGTATAACTTTGAATCTAATTTCAAGCAGAAATAAACAAGCTTGTCCAAAATCAAAAGACACCTTAAGATCGACTTGTTTAGACACTGGAAATGTATAGATTCAAACCATAAAATGAAAAACAAACAAACTCAAACAGCCATGAACAGTAATAAAACTAGCTCTTAAGATCACAAAGACACTTTTACAGTTCAGGATCTAAGAGGCCACAGCTATACTGGTTTGCTTTTCACAATGGGAAACTGTAACTGAAGTAAGAAATACTGAAAGAACAATCACAGTTTCATCACACAACTGAGGCAGAATAATGTCAAGGAAAGTTGGTTTACAGCAAGTACAATGACAAGCAATCAGCAGCAAAACAACAGTGAAAACAGGGCTCAGACACAGTGGGAAACCTCAGGAAGACATAGCCTAACTGGATCAGCACAGGCTCTGGTCTGTCAGATTGACTCTCAGCGCAGTTCCTGAAGGGAGTACCTACGCTGGAATGCAGACTGCCTGTGGACAGCCTGCACTGAGACACGAGAGTTGCATTTACAAGGATTTCCGGGTCATAAAAAGCTCAAAAATGCACTGTTTTTGCTTAAATAAAAAGCTATAGGTCAAGTACAAGCTAAGGGATGATCAAGAGGATGAAAAGCTATCACAAAGAGTACAAGAGTCTTTTGTAGATCAGCTCTTCAAATCATGAATCTGCTCAAAAATGAGCAAGAGTAGCAGCCCCTCTACTTCGCTTTTGATATAGTCAAAAGCTTTTCGATTCGGTACTCTTTGGTTCAGGAAATGAATAGCAAAGATACTAAAAACACCAACAAGATACTAGGCTCCCCAGCGGAGTCGCCAGTTTGTTGTGGGGAAAAGTATCCGACTCGGATGACCCTATCCCTACTCTAAGGGTGACAGTCCTTAGCAACAACTGAAAGTAAAGCTTTGATTATTTTCCTTTATGAAAGTACAGAGAAGGAAGAAAAGATTGACCAACCGTTGTCTTTCGCTTTTGTCGATCCTATCCTCTCTCTTTGTCTCTTGTTCCCAGCTCCCTGCTTCCTTTGCCGGTCCAGCTACACACCGATCCTGCACAAACACGAGAGGGAAACTACAAGAAACATGTACTCATAACTGATGCATGGATTAGAGTGAATCAGATATACAAGTAGATACAATACATCAATGCAATACAAGTATATAGGAGAACGTTCAAAGCTTTATTGATAGAAGTAAAAGGGTTCTGAGAAGGTTACAACCATCAATGGCTCCAATCCAGCAGCACCTCCCCAGCAGCAAGAAATCTCCTCTTCACCTCTATAAAAGCAATCACCCAATAGCTCTAACTATAAACCAACAGCACTTCCTTGCTTTGCACAAAATTCCAGCCTCCCTAGACCTCATAGAAGAGCTCTATATATAGGAGAGAAGAAGAGAGGATGAGTCAGCTTGAGGCTAGCATGAAGCTGACTAGTGTCCTCTCCCTCTTCAGTTAAACTTCAGTTCTTGAGTCCACTTGGAGATCCTTGCTTACACATGGAGATCAAGTACCTCTTACTCATCACAGGGCGAATCTCTTGAACCAAGTGTCAGTTTGGAAGCTTCCTGGGAAATTGACACCTTGCAGAATGACTGTGCCACTTGGCCAATCTCGCCCAGCGCAGGTAGCCTTCATTAGATTTGACTTTCAGCGTAGGTACAAGGAGGAGCAGTTGCATTCCAGCGCAGATGCTCAGTGGAGCAGCTGACATGATCCAAAAATAGCCTGTTTCTGAGTGTTTTCAGGTGGAGAACTGATGGGAAGTGCTGTGGTTTGCTGACCTTGTTCTTCTAGGGGTAAGAACAACATGTTTAGGGACTGAGGATCCCTGTAATTATTGACATTTCATGCTCCATGCTGCGAGGCACAAAAATGTCTATAACAATAGGAGGTAAAATCAGAGGCTTGTATCTATCTGGAATTTTACAAGGTATAGGAATATATACATAAGCTATAGATTATTCTTGATCTCTTGAGGCTCATCAGTTTGAAGACGGTCATCATAAGATTTGGAAGAAGGGTCTCGATCAAGATCAAAAGAATGCAAATATTTTGTATTCGCAATCTTCAAAGGGAAGGAATCACATGCAGGTCTAGGATATTTTCTCAAATACAGTATACTTTGTAGAACTTTCTTGGAATTCTTGAGAAAAAGGAAGAAATAATTTATAACAAAGAACATAATGTCTTGGATGAAATTCCAACTTGAATACCTGATCTTTCCATATTGTCCTTTCATGTTTCTGTTGGTTGGGTTCATCCTCCAGTGGAGTCCTTGGATCTGATCTCGAAATTGATTTAGACTCGCCAAGTGAATGATTTCATCCTTTCGGTGTCTGATCATTTTCCACCATCAACAATCAGATCTGAACTTGATACATTTTGTTAAGGAACATAAAACTACGTTCCCCAGTATGGTCGCCACTATGTTATCACCTGGATTGAACCTGACGCTGAAGGAAGGCAATGCCAGGGTAACCACAAACCACACTTAGCCAAGTAGCGAGCCCTACTAGGCCAGGAGAGGGCTCTCTCTATAAGGATCTCAGCCAAGATGACTGGATCAAGAAAATGATATTAGGCTAGGTAAAGTAGCACAAGGTTTGATTTGATTTTGAAGGGTTTTGCTGGATCAAGAGGAGCCAAATAGTTAGGGCAAAGAAAGTAGGTCAAAATTGCAGGGTATTCAATGGGGCAAGGTAGGCACAAGTCTCAGCACTCTAAGCTTTGATGGGTGAAGTGACTCAAGACAGGTGAGGAGCTAGGAAGAGCATGTGATCACCATGGATCCTTCCTAAACTAAAGAAAACATAAACTGTGAATATTTTCCCAAAGCAGAGCATTAATGTTATGGGTTCTGCTTATCAACTTGAAAACATCCACTTAGAAGCAATGAAATGATTAATGAAGTACACAAAACATTTTAACATATGATCACAAGAGTGTAAACTGAAATAAACATCATACCACATGGATCCCAAAGAAATAGATACAAATTTTTATTAATCTTCTGCTGAACTGATACAAAATGATGTCCAATAAAAACATAAGCATCTAGCTGAGTCCAACTCTTTACAATGAGAAAGAAGAAGAATATATAGACATGGATTCAACCTCCTCCTATCCTTGGGGCTCGAATCCCTAAGATGAGGAGCTAATCTGACCAAAATTGAACAAGAAACTAGAATCTAGGCATCCTAACAACTTGCCTCTAAAAGTGAGGAAACTGATTCATTTGTCCTCAAGCTAACTTTTAATCTAATGAATCTACCTTCTAGTACTTATTATCCATCATATTTACATGCCTAGTCATTATTTACATTAGTAAAACACCATCCATGAGAGGAAACTCAAAATTACAGTCAAAACACAGTGAAATGGAAACCCAGCACAATTTTTGTCCTATGTGCATCGCCACTGGCCCTATGCATAGCGCTTTTTTCAGGTCCATTTTGGAGGCCTTCCCGGTATCTAAATTGATCTCATGATAGTTCATTTTAAATATCTTCAATTCTTCTTTCCCAAACATCTTGAATTTCTTCATTTGAAGCTCATTTGGCCCCTCAAATGTTGATTCTCCCAAGACTACTTTTGTGTGTCCGAAAAGGGGCAGAAAGGTCATTTTTGGAGTGTATTTTGATCATTTAGTAGATTAATTTTGCTCCGAAAGCTTAGAAAATGCATAGGGTGTATGTACTCATCGCTCTGAATACAAAAATGCAAACTTTTTTCATTTTGGTGTCCCTACGAAAAGCGCAGCGCCATCATAGAGCCAAATTTCCTATGTCAAAATTGCCAAAATTTGTCAAAGGCAAAAATTCCTCCAAATTTGATCAAAATTTGTGTCCAAAACCACCATCAAGCATCTTGATGAGCCAAGAAATCTTCAGCAAGAAACCTAAGCCTATCCTCCTCCATTTTTCCTTTGAGTGCCCATCTCAGCCTTGCTTTCATTTGCTTGAGCCTTATATTACAAATTTTGTTCTGGGTCCTGTAGTGGTAGGCCATATGCCTGATGATTTGGTTCTCCCTATTGGCCCTTTGTAGCACCTTCTCTAAGTGAAAATTGACCCTTTCAAGCCAATTTTCTCTATCCCCCTCAATTTCCTTCTTAATTGTAGTCAAGGTGACCGGTGTTTCTTCCTTTTGCATTTGCCGATTTTCCCTTGTCACTTTGTCTGTTCGCCTTGATAAGTTCCAGCTCCATGAGGACCTACTTATCACTCAGCTGCTTGTTCTCTTGTTTAAGATATGTAATGACATACTTAGCTCTCACCAAGTTGTCCATCAATTCTTGGATCTGTGCCTCTTTCTCCTATATGATTATGTTTTGCTTTGTTGCCTCATCTTGAGCCTCCATGTCAATTGTCTCTATGCTATGATGAATATGAGGCTGTTCTGGTTCATCATGTTACATCAAATCAAAATACCTCTCCTCCTCATCATCAATGTTTTCGTCCAGCACCTTTTCTTTCCCTTTATGCAGCTGCTGCACCTATTCCTGTTGTGTTGATGAAGAAGGCAAGGTCCCTTCAACACCCAGTGGAGCAAACATTTTCCTATGAGTTAATGAAGAAGGCAAGGCCCCTTTCAGATCAAGTGGAGTAAACACTTTCCTATCTGCTGCAAACAAATTTCTAGCCCCTCTCTGATAATTCTGCCTCCCTTATGTGGTTTTCTTTGATGTTGAGGTTCATCTCCCGAACTATCACTGCCATTGTTTTCCTCCTCCTCATAATCTCTCTCTTCTTTGTCCATGTTTGTCAAGTTTTGAAGCTGTGTACCCCTAGAGAAGATATGAAAGGAGTGAGTATTGGTGATTAGGGATAAGGGAAGGGGAAATGAACTTGTGTGGTATTGGTGGACTATATAGACTACGAAAATGAAAGGGAGGGTATAGACTATGAAAATGAGAGAGAGGGAATAGGGTTTTAGGATATTGCTTTGGGGATGAAGGAATAAGGGATAAGGTGGAATATGTAGGAGGGGTTAGGGTTTTGAGAATAGGTGAAAGGAGATATGGGAGGGATTAGGGTTTAAAAGAATGATTAGAGGAAATTTAGGGTTTCAATTTAAGCATAGAAAATTGACCTTAAGTAAATTAATTGAATGCCAAGAGTGAAGCTTAGGGGTAACACTTGCTTGAGGGCCAAAGAAGGAAAACACAGTGTTTTTTTGGTGGCGGGAGGGCGTTTTGGTCCTTGCTGGCCCTATGCGCAATGCCAACTATAGGTGCACAGTTCCTCTTTCTACGCGCATCACCGTTAAGTTTTGCACTGGGGAAACTACCCTACACGCAACGTACCTTCCTACGCGCAGCACTCCAGCGTTTGTGTGCAGCGCCTCCACAATTTTTTCCTCCAAATTGCAGGTTTATTTTTACTTCCTTTCTGGTGTCCAAATTGAGCCCATGATAGCTCATTCAAAAGCTATTCCCATTGAATTTCCACAACATCTTGAATTTTTCAATTTGGAGCTCATTTTCCCTGTCATAAGCTCAATCTCCCAAGACTGGTCAAAATGTACAGAATGAGGCTGCCAAAATGAAGAGTGTCGTTGCAGTCAATTTGTGAAGGTCTTCCTCAACTCCAAAGTGAGCTCATGATAGGTCATTGGAAAGCGCTCTATGTCTCGTTATCATTTGACTCATCAAGCAAGTATTTTGGACATTCCATCTAGGAGAAAAAATTATTTTCCCAAGGTCATTGCCGAAGTGCATCAACTCTCCTGAGGAAAATGATGTTTTGGAAATTTCTCCCAAACCATGAGACCTGTGTAAAACCTGAAGGAGGTTTTTCTTCTTTGATCTGTGTTAGACAAAAACCTCTCTCATTTTTGTCAAAGTCATATTTTCTTGGTCAGAAACATCATTTCAATAAAAACTATCCTGATATGTGGAACAGGGGATTTGTATAAATGAAGGGAAATGAAGGGGATGAGGGGCTTCTAAATTCTTAAGAAAATTTTTGGAAGTAGGGAGGGATGTTAGGAAGTAGGGGAAAGTGGAATTTCAAGGATTGAGTGAGGGGAAGGGGTCCAAAAGGGAAAAACACATGCCTAACCTAGAAAAGTGTCAAATTGTAGCAATAGGCTAGGGTTTGTGGGAAAATGATGAATTTGAAGGATATCAGTGATGGGAAGTGTTTAAGAAGGTATATTAAGGATAGGCGAAGGTGTATGAGCATCGGGATACAAGTTTTGTTTATTATTTGACCATCCAAGAAAAATTACCTTCAAAACCCTAGGAGAGGGAAATGAGCCTTACCTAAGCACAACTGAAGCACAAACAAGGTGTAAAATGACCCATTGGAACTTGAAATAATGATGACAACTCTTTGAATGATGGTACACTCAGCCAAATGGTGACATGGACCAATACTTGGAAAAATTTGGAAGGAGTGAAAACAATCCTAGACCTAATACCTAGTGACCAAATTTTACTTGAAGACTCACTGAAATGACAAAAAATTGACTTTGACACCCCAAGACCAGTTTATAAGAGCATATTTGATCATTGGTGGAAGGCTACAAAGACTGGCACTAACAATCCCTATAATTTTACTGTTAAAACTATTCAAAAACGGAAGAAAACTAATCAAATTTACCAATACTTGCAAATTAACAACACAAAATTCAGTTTAATAACTAACTATGAGATAACCTAAAGAGAGATATATAGTAGGAGGAACCTATGTTGCAAGGGTTGGGCCCTAACCTAAGAGATTCAGCCCTCTGAGTCAACTCAGAGTTGGATCAAGGGAATGCTACTCATTTTCATTAACATATCAAAAATACATCAAAATGTTTGGTCACAATCCTTCAACTCGAAAACTTCTTAGCTATCTTGCACAAAAAATATGAATCCTAATGAGGCTCTAGGCCTCTTTATTTATAAAACTGAAGTTTCCAACAAATTCCTTAAATCTAGGGTGGCTTGGATCCCAATCTTGAGATTAACTGGTTCTTAACTGTCACTGGCTTGGCTGCCAATGATCCTCATGACTCGGTTGCTTGCAACTTCGAGCTGGTGTGATTTGATTGAGGGATCTTCGAGTGAGTGAGGAGTTAAGGAGGGAGATCCTATCTCTTATAATCTCTCATGCTTGTCTCATTCGAGTTCCTGCATCCTAATTAGCCACAATTTGCTCCAAAAACCTACAATCAATGCACATTAGATGACTAGACATGACATCTTACTTTTACTCATCTCATTAAGAAAAATATAATTAAAACATGTAAAGAATTATGAGAAGAGTTGATTTTAGTAAGCTCGAGGTGCATTAAGGTCCATATATTTTACCCATTGATGAGCCTCATCAATTTGTTATACATGTCATTGTTTATATGTTATTATGCATGCATTGTCATGGTGAAGGTTGTTGTGCATGAGGCCATTGTATGAAATTGGTTCATCATGATGCTATTGGTATGTTATGATGCTAATGTTGGCTAAGATAAAGTAGAAGATGCAGATCATCAAAGTGAATTTGCAGCATTGGACCACGAAGCAAGAGCATGTCATCATACAGGTTTGTATGTTGGGCATGTGGGTATGTAGGTTAAGGATTATTATATGCATTATCGTTATGCGTATGGCTTCCATTCTACTGATGTTATGGTTACATACATGATAGATGCTAGTTGATTAGTGTAGTCATATGCACATATGTCAAATAGTCATGAATGATAGTAACTTGTGGTTGTATCCATTGTTGTTGTTCTTTTATGTTAGTTAACTTGATGATTATGTTATATGTCGTTGATGAATATGTTATATGTTAACTTGTATTTATCTCAATGATTATGTTATATGTTGTTGATGAGCATGTTATATGTTAACTTATTGTTGTTATATGATAGTTAACTTGATGATTAGGGTTATAGCATTAATATCTTGAAGTTATATGTATCATGCTAAAGTGGATTGACCTATGTAGATGATCATGGTTATGACATTTAGGTATGAGTTAATATTTTGTGATATTATGGCATACTGATCTAAACTGACAGTGCATATGTGATTGTTATGCATGAATGATAATTGTTTATGATTTTATGACGTGAGCATATTATCTAGTTAATTTTATGGATATCATGACCTTATTTATGCTTGAGTTGATATGTCATGAAGGTATATCATGCTAATATAGCTTGATTGTGCGGATAAGATAGCCCCGTGAGATACATTAAGGTATGAGTTTGCTTATGTCATATATTTTGTGCTTGAATATTTGATTATGTCGTCTATTTTGTGTTTTAATGTTTTTTGTCTATTATGTTGTCTAGTTGATTTATCTAACATGGTACGTTTATAGTTTGTTTGAATGTTTGATTAATTGCATGATATGAGTATGGGTCTATAAGATTGCATGAAAAAATGGTCTTGTTTTAAGATGGTCGTACTAACACATGTGTTGAGACAGTTGATATGTACTTGAGTGTAACATTATGTATTATGACTGATGAATGTGAGTTGATTTTGATTATGACAATATTGTTAGTCCTAGTAAAGGTTGATTTCAAATTAGTAGATATGTTGTCTTGATATTTGGAACATGTGGTTGACATGTGTGAGAAGTTGTAGGGTAACATGCCTGGCATTAGTATGAAAAGGTAAGGTAACTAGTATGTTTTTATATTTACTTATGCACTTTCTAGCACGGCAAAAGAAATTGCCATGGACTCTTGAAGAAGGCTCGGGTTCAGCTTTCCCTTGGAAGCCCTAGGAACCCATGGGGATTGAGTCATGGTGTTTGTTGAGAGTCTTGTGCTTTTGGTACCTTTTCATTTTCTTTCGCTTGATTTGTAGTTTTGTTATGTCTAGTGCATGATCATGCCACTTTGTTTGTAGTGTCCTATTGCTATTAGTTTTCATGATTTTATTCTTGTGTGTTTCTTGTCTTGCCTTTTATGCTTTGAGTCTTTGGAATTGGTTGGGAAAGAGGATGTTTAATGGAGCTTGGGAGAAGGTGAATGAAACCCATCAGGTAATATGAGACTCAGATGAAGCTCAATGCATGAGTAAAGGGCAGTTGAAGGAAATAATATGAAAACCATTTGGATTGGTTTGGTCCATTGGGATAATGGACGGTGGTAGGACAGTCATGAGAAAGGTAATAGAAAGGGTAAAGTAAATGGATTTGAGGTTTAAGATGCCTTGGATATGTTGGGAACTGTTGTTCCGAATATTGTGCATGTTGTGTATGAATAAATGAAGTTCTCTTAACATTGACCTTGAGAACTTGTAATTGTGTTGTGATCATGATTTCTTTATGCTAATGTTTATATGCATATATGTATATATGTACGTTGTTACATGACAGGGTCATCTAGGATCATGATTTTTTTAAGTTCATGTTTATATGTATACATGTATATATGTATGTCGCTGTTTGACAGGGTCACCAGTGATCATTCTTGTGGAGGAATGATTGCTTATGCATGTGAATGGCATGAAGATCTTGCTAGTTTATGAGGAATCAAGTGGGAAGAGTAGTCATGAGAAATATATGAGGTCAGTATCAGGTGGATATGAATTGATATTGTATGCTTGTGTTATGCCTATGTTTATGTTATGACAAGGTAACACTAAAGGATAGATCAACGAAATGAAAACAATGTGTTTTGCGGCATGCTAGGATAACCATGGATGGCAAAGAGACACTGGAAGCAATGTTGCTTGGTAGAGGCAATATGGTTTTGGATGTGCAGTTCTGTTGTTGTGTATATGTTGTGCATGTTGTATATTTAGTGATTGTACCTATGGTAATGTGTAATGTTGTAATGTAGCATTGTGTACATATGATGTTGTATGCTTGTTGTATATATGGTGTTGTGTGTATATTACATATGCAGTGCTAGGTATAGATGGTGTTATGTACATGTTGGATATGCAGTGCTATGTACATAACGTACCGTTCGCATGTTGGATATGTGGTGTTGTGTGCATGTTGGATATGTGGTGCTATATACATGTGATGTTATGTACATGTTGTATATCCATTGTTATGTACATGTGGTGTTGTGTGCATGTTGTACATATGGTACTATGTACATATGGTGTTTTGTGCAAGACTACACATGTGGTGTTGTGTGCACATTGTATAAGTGGTGCAGTGTACATATGGCACTGTGTACACGTTTTGCAGGTGGTGTCATGTACATGTGATGTCGTGCACATATTGTGTAGGTGGTATGGTGTACAAGTGGTACTATGTACATATTGTACATGTGGTATTGTGTGCATATCATACACGTTGTGTTGAAAACATGCGGTAGTATGTATGTTCATTGTGTAGTCGTGATATTGTCACATGTGTATTCATTGTGTTGTACTTTGTGTATGTATATGTATTTTGTTGACATCGGGTGTAATTGTATGTATTGTGTTGTACATCGAGTGTAATTGTATGTATTATGTGGTGGTGTACACCGTATGTAGGCGTATGTATTGTGTTGTGTTGTACACTAGAGCTAACCTGATGTGATGTGTTTATACATGATGATTTGGTCAAAGATGCTAGTTTGACTTATTGTGACAGGAAGCAAACAAAACTGCAAGTGTACCTTGTTGATGGGCCACCAATGAGGTATGATGTAAAGTTATTTAAATTCATTTTGAATCTAATGGAAGTCATGTTCTTGATATAGGAAGCACGGAAATTCTCGGGTTGGGTGGTTGAAACTAACTACAAGATTTAGCAGCAGCAATGAAAGAAATTGGAGTGGGTAGCAGTATGTTGGTAAAGCACTTCAGGAGAAGGGCCATTGTGGGACACTGGTAACCAATAGTGTCCATTGATTTCCATGAGTATGCTATGACTGGTATGATGTTTTTAGGCAAGAATATGCCTTGGTTGTTTGACCATCCGATGTGAGGAAGCTTTGCCAAGGGATCCATCACCTAGGATAGGGGATGTCAGGGAACTTGGAAGGTGAGTGACTGCATAGAAGGGGGTGATTGGATTGCCTAAGGGACTGCGTAGAAGAGAAGGGAAGGTAGAGGATGGATTTATTTTGGTCATTAGCATTTCTAGATGGAATCATATGCACATTGGGAGTGTGCCCTGGAAAAATGAGTCGGTAACTGTTCGCTGAGAGGAAAAGTGACGCAGGATTGTAGCACTGGACATTGGATGCAGCTTTGATTTTGACAGTGGATTTTGGACTTCTTGGGAAGGAGGTGAATCCTGGTACTACTTTGAGGGTGGAGGTGTGAGCTTCTGTTTTCCCTTGTTGATTGATAAGGGCATCATATCCTTTTATTTACTGGTTAAAGAAAATGTGCATATGTGTATGTTATTGTAAATACTATATCAAGTTGGATTTATAAAGCTCCATAGAAAATATGGTTATTTTTTGGTTGAGAGAATGTGGTTGTTATTATAAATACCATAATGCATTGTGTTATAAAGCTCCAGTAAGTGGTATTTTGTTATGTTTTCTACAAGATTTCATTGTAAATACTACAACGAGCTATGCTATAAAGCTCCATAGGCAATATGTTTTTTTTTCAGTGGTTTGTTGGTTTGTATGTGTCATTGAACATCGATGATGGTGTTCGCCCAAGGGGGATGGTTTTGTAATAACCCTGGCTAAAAATCCATGTAAAAAAAAAATATAAGGCCAAGGTCATGGGACATGTATTCCAAGCTGAATGTTGGGAAAAACATCCTAATGGGTGTTCATTTTAGTTATTATGGCTAAAGGAAATTGGAAAATGAAGTGAAAAAGGATTTGTAAAGGAAAAATGGCATTTTTGGCACATTGATTTATGAAAATAATGGAAATTAGGAGGAAAGGAGGGTGAATGGTCACATGTTGCATGTGAGGAGGAAAATGAAGGAAAATAATGGAAAATGAAGAAAAGAGAGGCCTTGTTGATAAAAAGTCTTCTTAGATCAGTTGGCAAGCTTTTGTTCAACATTTGATCAAGAAAGGAAAATAAGGCAAGGGAAGGAAGAAGCAAGCAAGGAAGAGCATGATCAAGTAGCGAGAATAGGATTCTTTGCAGGTATTGATTTGCATGAGTTTTTTTCCTTGCTCGATTTTGCATGCATCATATTTCATGTGGTTCTTTGCTATTATGTCATGGTTTTGCCAGGTGTGATAGTGTTTTCAGCCTAGCCTTGCCATTTTTGAATAGCCATTGTGTGATGGGGTTATCATGTTTTGGTTGAGATGGATTGTTGAATGGGTTCGAGGCTGAGTGAGGTGGATCTCCAAAATAAATAACACATGGCCTAGTGATCCATGATCTGAACTATGGATTTTGGTAAATCCACTAGCCTAATAACCCCTGAAACAGACTTTTGTTTGCGGTAAAGCCAAGTATTTTGTGCCTTAGTGGGTCTAGGAATCCTCGAATGATTAATGGTCGGATATATGGTAAAGCCTAGAGGTGGTTGCCCTTGATTAGGTTTAGGAATCCTTACTGGTGAATGGTGGGATATACAGTAAATCCTAGAGGGTGGAATCTCAGTTTAGGGCCTAGTGATTCGGTGTGGATTGTGGTAAATCTTGAGAGACTAGGGGACAGGAAAATTCCTCACTGTGTAGGTGGAGAAATCCAGTGGCATCCATGCTTTTTTTGGCCTAGTGATCTAGTGGAGATCATGGTAAAGCTTGTTATTACATATTTATTGTGTTGGCCTAGTGATCCCGTGTGGATTGCAGTAAAGTTTGGTTTCTATTGATGAGGGTGAGGTGGTTCAGCCTTAGCATTCCCTAGTTGGTTATTTTAGTTTGAGTCCCACATTCATGCTTGGAATATGGCATAGGGGTGATTGACTGAAAAAAGTTTTGGCTCAACCAATCTATGGCTGGATGGAACCTGGTAGTACCATACCAGGTTGGATTTTTCATTCATCGATAAGCGGTTCTTTCCTTGGTATCTTATGTGTAAATGTACTAGTTTATATGTTGATTATATTGCTGATGTATCCTTGATATTTTTGTTGTTATTATGTTGGTTATAAACATGTATTATGATAGTGATGATGTATGACTCTCCTTATGTTTTGATTTGTAAATGAATGAAAAATGTATCTAGGACCTAATAGATGATAATGTAGCTAATGATATAAGGAAACAATTCCTCATAGCGAATCTTAGATAAGTATGAGACCCATATGCTCAGATATGCTATTAATACCTGTAGATTACATATTTGTGACATGTTTGATGAAATACTTGTCTTGGCTAGTAGGGGTCCAGCCTAGACCTGGTCAATGTTTTTGAAAATGTATCATTGTTCTGTTGTGTAAATTCATTTCTGAACTTGACATTGAGTTCTAGGCAGTGACCTGGGCTCTGGGCTTGAAAACGTGGCACAAATCCCAGAGTCACAGGCATAGGTCTAAGGAGAAAAATCCCCATATGCATGCATACCCATGGTGTGGGAGCATCTCGATCCTCCTAGATGCACCCTTGTCCATATAAAGGGAGCATTTGGGGGTTTAATGATCTAAAAACTCAGTGTGACCCAGGGGATGTTTACCTGAGTTGTTGGAATGGCTCTTGGGAGTTTTTTTGTTGATGTGGAAGGTATGCATGTTGTGTTTCCATCAATTGAACTTCCTTAAGGTGAATTGAGAGTTTAAGTCCCATTATAGTGGCCTCTAACCACATATTTACCGTTGTTGGCTAGTTACTTGGATAGATGTGGGATGAGGGTGTTGCAGAATGAATCATCAACCATGGTTCCTTCAAGGGCTAGGGGGATCAAACATTAGCTTTGAAAAGACCAAAGACTTCTCAGACTTAGCAACAACAAACTCCAAATAAAACTCTTGTAGGATAACAATCCATTTTCAATATTTACCCCCCATGATATAATGACTACCAATGTGTTGCATGGGTTTGATCCCTCAAAGTCTAATCTAATTACATTTGACATTGATGTAAGTTGATATTACTTATCCCATCAGTTTGATTTTAGATCTCATTGCACATACTCAATAAGTATATTTACAACACTGTCGTGGATGAAGGATCCTCCATTGTATCATGACCCCATCATTTTGGAATGATATCAGTTATTTGGCACTAATTCAATCAACTACTACACTTTAGGCCTTTGATGGCCACACCTTTTTACCTAGGGGATTCCCTCATTATTTTCCATCAAGCTTGGTGGAAAACCCATCACCATTGATGTAAAGGTAGTGAATGCCCCACTTGAGTATAATTTTATCCTTGGAGGAAGTTCGGTTTATGCCTTGATTGTTGTCATGTGATCAATATTTAACATTATTTGATTTATTCATAAAGGAAAGATAGTTACAATAGATTAGATTTCATATTGAATAGAAACTAGGAAAACCACTATGGGAATTATGATACCATTTGTTGATGACACCCCTTTGAGATTTTCAAATGTTAGTGTAGGATTATTTAAGAAGTCATTGTTGACATGAATTTTTCCAATGCCCCTACCCAATGTTACATGTTACTATTGTTTCTCCCATGTGCATGATATGTTCCATCACTAGTGGCTCCTATAAATCTAGTGACCCCTAGGTGGTGCCATCTCTTTTATATGTAGACTTTTTCTGGTGATAAAATGCCACTTAATCTAGTCAATATTTCCTATTAGACAATCCCATCATGGTTTCCTAGAAATTTTTCAAGTTTGTTATAAGATTAATATCTCAATGGTTATCCCTTTCTCACTTTGGCCATTGATTGTCCATGTTCCCATGAATTCTTCAATCATTAATTTCTTACTAATAAAGCTACCATGGAGGTCATATTATTCCATGATCATCCTCAGGAGGAACTTAATTGTAATAATTTGCTAAACCAAATGTTCTGGGTTTGATCCATAGTGGATTTGCTAGTTTGTTATATAATTTGCATAAAATTTACTATTGGAAATGATTCTTTGTTCCATATATTTTTCCACTCAATCTACCATAGAGTGATTTTATGCTACCTATAAGTTTCCCTTGGATACTCTACACCATTCAATTCATATTCATGGAAACAATGAATGGGACAATTGACACACCTTCAACCCTCACTTGTTGGTGTTGATTTCAATTGAATTAGCTATGAAATACCTTGCTCTAGCTCTTGATATCCTACTCCCATGGTCAAATCTCATATCCTACACACATCACCAATCAAACAAGAAACACCTTGTCTCCAAATGAACAATTATTAGTGCAATAATAGTGATCTATATCAAACATGTAAACGTGTCCAAATCTAATCATCAAGTATAACATATAATATTATATATGTGGGGAAATATAATGTAGAATATATATTAACAAAATGGCAATTTTCTACAAACATACCTTGGCGTAAGTACATTTCTCCCCAATTACTTTATCTCCTTATCCTCCTTGGTTCAATTGGCTATGATAGGGTTCACCATAGCACTACAAGGAAGTGTTTTTGAGAAATTCACTAGCATAAGGATGTTAACTATGGTTCTCTCCCGGATGAACAATTTTTGCATTGGAAAAATGCTCTGCAACTAGGGTTTCTGTGAAACTCTGCAACAGCGCAGACTGTTTATTCTCTGCCACCACCGGACATTTGCCTACCTCATCGCAACAGTAGTCCCTTGGCTTAATTAGCACAACAATGGATTTCCCCCGGGGGGGGCTTCAAAGCCCTCCCATCCTTCTATTCGAGAGACTCTTGCACAACCACAGACTTCGCCCTCTGGGCCCGAACAAGAAAATGCGGACAAAAGAGAGTCCACTCTGCAAGATTCGACAAATGCTTCCAATAACTAGTGACACAGGCGCATTGAAGTACCAGAAGGAAAAATAGGGCAACAGGAAACACCCAAGGTAACTTCAAAGACATGCAAACCCATAGCAGCTGAAAGGCCCAAGATAGAACTTCCCAGCCATAGAATCAATGGGCAAATATAGTATATGAAGGACCATGTGCTCATTGGAAAATTTATCGGATTCTGGCCGACTGTAAAAGCTTTGCAAGGATGGATCTATGCCAAATGGAAACCAAAGGGTCATGCCACCCTGCAGCTAGGACCGAAGGGGTTATTCACTGCGATCTTCATTTGCATCGAAGATCGGAATAGAATCATGGATGGAGGGCCCTATTTTTTCAACTCCACTAGTTTGTATTTAAGTGAATGGATAGGAGATTCAATCCAGACAAGGAGGACTTCAGCTGGGCACCAGTATGGATCAGAATGTACTCGCTCCCATCAGAATACTGGGATGAAGATTCGCTCAAAGACATTGGCAAAGGGCTGGGGGAGTTTATAAAAATGGCAGAAGAAACGAAGCTGCGTAGATACACTTCCTATGCTCGTATCTGTGTCTTCATGTGCTTGGACAAAGCCCTTTCGGACTCAGTAAGCCTCTTCCATGATGACTATGAATGGATTCAACCCTTGGATTATGAACATGTACCCTTCCGCTGTCGTAAGTGTCATGCTCATGGGAATCTCTTTCGGGATTTCCCTCTAAATTCCAAACCCCAAACCTCTGATCCCTCAGACAAGCTGGCCTGTGATGGATTCACCAAAGTCAAAAATCATAAAATATCGCACAAAAAACCTTTCTCAGGGAAAAATCCCCAGCAGGACACTGCCTCCATTCCTTCCACAAGCAACAGCTTTGAGGTTCTTGCAAAAACTTCAGAAGATCAACCTCTCAACTCGGTGCCCATCCCTCCGCTTATCATCTCATCCTCTCTCCCTCCTCCATCTGGTTCCCCTCCCATCCCCCAGCCCCCTAATGACATCAAAGGGACTCCTAAGGAGGAAAGAAAGGTCTCAGAATGGAAATCTAATGATATGGATGTTGACGGTTTCCCCAATCAATCCTTGAGCTTAGCAATCACTTCAGATGAAAAGAATCAGACGCAACAAATGGATGAAGAACTGGAGAGTATTGATTTGGGAGGACTTGACATTCTCGAGCTCGAACAAGCTTGCAGAAAGAAGGACTATGACAAGATTCAAGAGCATCAACTCAACACACTGGAAGTCATCATCTCCAGGGCTTACCAGCAACAACAACTGGGTATTCAGCCGGGTAGTCAATGGGATGGCGGCTTCCTTCTTAAAGACTCCAAAAAGCATGGGAGAAGGACAGATCTCCATAGAACTATAGCAATAGGGAAAATCTTGGTTGACTCAGGCAGGTATGCTAAGCTGACAAAGTACTACAAGCCCACCACTAGTAGTGAATCATGAAGCTTACTTCATGGAATTTAAGAGGGCTCAACAGCCCCAGGAAACTCAGAATGATAAAAAACATGATAAAGCGGGAGAAACCCCAGATTTTCTTTCTTTAGGAAACGAAATGTAATAGCAACACTCTTGGAAACATTCTCTCTAGAGCATGGCCAGGCTATCACTCGATAGCAGTGGATGCTTCGGGTGCCTCCGGGGGACTGGCTATTGCCTGGAACACGCAAGCTATAATGCTCTCAGACATTCATGCCTCCCATCACATTATTCAAGCTACTTTTCATATTATCGGCACTAACATCCATGGCCATCTCACCAACGTCTACTTCCCACAGGAAGCAGGCAACAAAATCGCTTTACTAAACACAATAGAAGCGCTTAATATCAATAGAGTCCATCCTCTTTGGATCATTAGAGGAGACTTCAACATGATCACCAAGCTAGAGGAAAAGCAAGGAGGCCGAGCCAAGCTAGAGCAGGAAAATGGCCACTTCAAAGAATTCATCCAAAACAATTTGTTAATTGATCTGCAATTCTGCAATGGCACGCACACTTAGAGCAATCACAGGACTGGGAGGCAACAAATAGCTTCTAAACTAGATAGATTCCTCATTTCTGATAACGCGGTGCATCTTGGAGGCGACATGGCGGCATCAATTCTCCCTTATTCAGGTTCTGATCATTGGCCTATCTCCCTCCATTGGCAAAGACCGGGCAACGCCACCAGGCGACCATTCCGCTTTGAAGAATTTTGGCTCACCCATCCTACCTTCAACGATCTCATCAGATTCACCTGGAAGAACTTCCCTCTGCCAGAGGGATAAAAAAATTTTCAGTTTCAAAAGAAACTCAAATTTCTTAAATCCCAAATCAAGCGTTGGAATCAAGAGATTTTCAGAAATATATTCCAGGTGCAACAAGATCTAAACAAAGAAATGCGAGAACTCTAGCAACAGATAATCATAGAGGGATACAAGGAAGGGACTTTGGCATAGGAAAAGCACATTCACAATCAACTGGAGGAGGGGAGAAAGAAGGAGGAAATTCTTTGGAAGCAGAAATCTATGATTAGATGGCTGAAAGAAGGAGAAAGGAACACTAAATTCTTCCACCAAACAACAATTCAGAGAAGAATGCACAATACCATCTCTTTCATCCAAAAGCAAGGAGGGGAAAGAGTGGAAAATCATGCAGAGATCGAGCAGGAGTTTATAAGTCACTTCCAGAAGGTCCATCAAGAACCCCAAACAGATAGATGGCCTGCTATAGAAAAAATCGTTCAAAATGTGTCAAAAATTATCGCAGAAGAACACAACGAACTCCTTCTGTGCCCAATAACCCCATAGGAGGTGGATGCAGCTATGAACTAGCTCAAGGAAGGCAAAGCTCCTAGCCCGAATGGCTTCACTACTACTTTCTTCCACTCTTTCTGGGATCTTATAAAAGAGGAGGTCTGGCTAGTGGTGGAGGAATCGCGTACTCTTCATTGGCTTCTGCCTTCTCTAAATTCAACTTTCATTTCCCTCATCCCAAAAGAAGAGAGCACCAGTACTCCAAACAAATTTCACCCAATTTCTCTATGCAATGTAATTTACAAAGTGATATCTAAGGTCATTGCCAACAGGCTAAAGCTGCTTCTGCCCCTGCTCATATCGCCTGAACAATTTGGTTACATCGAAGGAAGTCAAATTCTAGATGGCATTATCCTCACACATGAAATCATACATTCCCTCAAGCACTCCAAACAGGCAGGTATGATTCTCAAGCTTGACCTCTCAAAAGCTTTTGATAAGCTAAGTTGGGCCTATACACAAAAAATGTTAACTTCTTTTGTTTTTTCTCCAATGTGGGTACGATGGATTTTGAACCTAATCTCCACAAATTTCTTCTCTATCCTCATAAATGGTATACCATCTCATCCCTTCAGTCCCTCAAGAGGAATTTGGCAAGGAGATCCTCTCTCCCCATTCCTTTTCATTCTAATGGCGGAAGGGTTGGGTCGCCACATAAAAAACACCCTCCTCTCCCAGCAGCTCAAAGGTTTATCCATTCACAACTCTCCAGCAATCACTCATCAACAGTTTGTTGATGACAACATGCTTTTTGGGTACCCTTCGGTTCAAGAAGCCTCTCTGTTTAAATCCCTTTTGAATGACTTCTTTGATGCTTCAGGAACTAACATCAACACGACTAAATCGCAGATCTTCTTTTTTCACACTCCCCCTATTACTCAACATCCCATTGCCCGTATCTTGGGCTTCTCCATAGCCTCCTTACCTTCCAAATACCTCGGAGCCCCCCTTATTGATTCTTCCCTCAAGCACGCCTCCCGGCATTTGCTACTTGAGAAACTTGAGTCTTGTCTCAATTTATGGACTCACAGAACTTTGAACATAGCTAGCCGATTAGTGCTAATCAAAGTTGTACTATAGGCAATGCCGCTCTACCTATTCTCCATCCTTGCAGCGCCTAAATGGGTCTTTAAAAAAATAAAGGCTCTACAATGAAACTTTATTTGGGGTGCAACAGGCACAAATCGCAAATGGGCCTTGGTAAAATGGACAACAGCTTGTAAGCCTAAAGAAAATGGGGTATTGGTCTGCGGGATCCTAGTCACAGTAATGCAATCATGGGCGCAAAAATCTAGTGGGAATGGCTCTCTGATCCCAATAAGCCATGGGCAGCCATATGGACAGCCAAATACGCCAATCAAAGACCAACGGAGGAGCTTATTAGATTCACTCCCACTGAAAAAGGTTCACTAATATGGAACGCTGCTAAACAACACTTCTTGTTGATCCAGCAACACAGTTTTTGGGAAGTAAGAAATGGTAGAACAGCTCGGTTTTGGATGGATGCTTGGAACCAACTACCAAAGCTCAAAGGCATCCTCAGACAGCCTCCAGGCCATTCCTGGGAGGAGCAACAAAAGGAAGAGGTCCAGCAACACTGGACTCCGGAGACAGAACAAGGGTACAGACAATGGAAGCAAATTGATAAGCTTATCAGGAATGCAGATAACCAGACCAAGAAGGACCTGGAGAGGGAGCTCCAAAATGGATGAATTAGATATTCTGGAGGCAGGTATATCCTACGATGGGGTTAAACACCCAGAGGAACCTTCACCACCAAAGAGTCATATAAAATCATTGGCACGGATCCTTCGCCCCTGGATCCCATCTGGGGCAGAATTTGGTCACCAGGAACTTAGCCCAAAGTCTCTCTCTTCCTTTGGCTGGTAGGGCACCAGAAAATCCTTACTTGGGATAATCTTAGATGAAGAAACTTTCATGGGCCCTCAGTCTATCCCAATTGCAACTCTCAGGAGGAAACGCTCCATCATCTCCTGGACTCATGCACCCTTGCCAACAAATTATGGGAGAAGGCTAGCTTTCGCTGTCAAAGAAGATGTAGAGTGTCTAAAGACATCACCAACTCCATTTGCCACTGGCAGCAAAACCCTTACAAAAATGAAATTCTCAACCAATTATGGAGAATGATTCCTGGAATTCTCCTTTGGTCTATCTGGAAAGAAAGGAACAAGCGCATATTCAAAGATCAAAGCACTCCGTTAGAGATCATTTGGGGCAACTTCTGTATAAATCTTAAAGAGACGTTGGCGCTTCGAACCTGGTATCCGGATGACTTTCCCACTCTTGCAAATGAGAAATCCATTTGGGCAAACTGGGATATACAACTCCCACAGGGTCCTCATAATCACATTGCCTCAGGAGGCATCAACATCAAAAAGTACTCCTGGACCCCCCTCCAAAGCACACTTTCAATCTCAACTTTGATGGAGATTGAAAGGGCAACCCTGACAAAGCAAGATTTGGTGGCATATTTAGAAATCATGAAGGTTCGCCTCTCCTTATATACTTTGGTAACATAGGATGGGACACTAACAACTCGGCTGAATTGGAGGGTCTCTGGCAAGGATTACTCCTTTCCTGGAGACACAACTTCCATCCCCTGGAAATCGAAGGTGATTCCCTAATCGTCATCAACATGGCCAAACAACTCCTAAATGGGGCTCATGCGCAGAAAATTGCCAATAGTTGGAGACTCGAAGCCAGATTAGATGTCATAGAACAATCGTTTCACAATAATCGAGCCATCATCTTCAATCATGTTAAGTGGGAAGGCAATAAGGTCGCTGATCTACTTGCCAATTTGGGGGTGGAAATTGAGTACACTCTACTCACAGAGGCTCTAGACATAATTCAGAACCATGATCAAGAATAGGAGTGCAAAATTCTGGTCCAAAGGGATGCAGCTCTCCCGGATGCGGGTGTATGATCAAGTCTTAAATGTGAAGGGACAGTGGTATGGCGAGGTGGATCGACACTTGCCTACCCAGTACAGAAGGATTAAGATACACATGGTTGTTGGCTCTTGGCATTTGCACAGAGCAGGGCTCATCTGCTCTCACTCCAGCGGCTCCGGTTCACACATCATGTCTACATCTCTGGTTCTTCCCTCTGCATGCTCTGGCCTGCCTCAGAATGCGACGTTCTTCAATGCCATAGTTATGGAAGGTGCCTCTCGATGCGTGCCAGAGAAGGATAAAGCAAGGTTCAGTCTCGGGTTTGCGGTGGATTCGCCTTCGCTGATACACTCGCTTCATTCTCTTGCCTCTGGCCTCATTTATGATCTCTGTCTGTTTGATGTTGGCCCTGAGGCCTCTCGATACTTGCTGGGGAAGGATAATTCGGTGCTTGGTTTTGTCCTCTTGGCATAGCAGCTTCATTTTTTCCTCTAGTTCCTTTCCTGGGCCACGGGCCTTTGTTTCGAAGTCTTTGTTTCATTGATTCACTTGCTTCATTCACCCACCTCTGGACTCATTTCTGATCTTTTTCTATTTGTTGTTGGCTCTGTCATTCCTGAGGCCTCTCGAGACTTGCTAGGAAGGGATAATTTGGCGCTTGGCTCTGTTCTCTTGGCGGAGCAGCTTCAGTTTTTCCTCTGGCTCCTTTCCTGGGCCTTGGGCCTCTGCTGCGAAGTTTTTCTGATCTGTTGGCAAAGCTGTAGCCATCTCCTGGTCAACGCTATTGCTATGCCTACCTGGTATCCCGCTGCTGCTCTCTCCCTGATGCCTCGCTTGCGCCATAGAATGCGGTGCCGAAGAGGCCAACCCTGGCACGCACCTTCCAGTCCATCCTCTGATTCGCCTTCCATTTCCAGTGAGTTGTTTGTTGGCCACTACCCCAGCACCTGTAGTGGGAGAGGGCAGCTTCACTTCTCTAGCCACCACCCTGGCTCTACAGTTTTCACCTTTAACAGCTCTCTGAATCGTCCAAGGATAACCACTCATATCTTGGTGGTTTTCCATGAAGCAGAACAGATAGAGGTTTCAAGATCTCAGCAGGGAGGATCTAGGGCTATCTCTGTTCCATCTTCGACCCTCCAACTGGGGATTAGAAATGCGCCTCGGCAAGCTATGGATGCTCAAGATATGGTGATGGCACCGGTTGACGCTGGTCCCTCCGATCAGAATGCTGCTCAAACAATGGATTTTCCTAATTTAGATGGTGTCGCATTGTGGAAAAGCCTCCAGATGACTAGTTCGCTCACATCTACTTCGTCTACATGCCGTGTGGCCCTTACAACTGGGCAAGCTTTTAGTGAAAACAGTTTTGTGGTATTCTGGTGTATTTTTGAATTTTTGTTTATTCTACAATATCAAGAGAATCTTAACCCGGTCCCCTGCATGGGTCCTGAAAATAGGCTCAAGAATGAGCTCACTACCTATGGTCAGTATTCTCATCTGCTTATCTTGACAGTTTTGCCTCTCTTCAGAGCAGAGTTTTTGACTTCGATCACGCTGTAATTGTAACCCCTTTACTTTGTTAATAGATTAATCTTATTTATAAAAAAAAATATGGTTCTCTCCCTTTCTCATAGAAAGGTCTCTTTATATAGGTTTCTCATATATCTAGGAGGATGAATACAAACAACTTGGAACAAGGGAACTTAAGCTAAAGGATTCATCTTGGGAAACTAAATTCTAGAATATTTTTCCCCTCATCACTCTCTTTACGAAGGAAACTTGTTATGTTTACAATCCCATTTCCCTTTAGTAATTGATATAGAGCAATGCATCCCAATTTTGTTGAGAGATGAAGCATTGATGCATGAAAATGTGGCTATCAAAGGTTATGGGTGTGGTATCTCAACCCTCAACTAATGTGCATGAAGTTAGGGTCTCTCCTCTATCTCACGGGTGGAAATAGGCTAATAAAAAAGTTATGTCTCTAACAAGTTGACCTACCTTGTTGACCATCATAGTACCAAGTGAATGCCACATCATTCCCCATTACTCACATAAGGGGATAGTCACATGTGAAATTTCAATAGGATTTTAGAGGCTGTAGGACCCTAACACTAATTAAGGGTTGAAACATGCAAAAAACTTAAATTTAATCCTATCTGTCTATCAACTTATTTAAAAAACTAGGCCACTAAGAAAGGAATTGGTTGCATTCCTTTCATTATTGTTATTGTTACATAGTTGAGCAACACTTCTAAGAGTTAGATACTGAAGCATAGCAATCAGGGTAGAAGATTTTGTAGTAGATAGTTAGGAAACAATATCCATGGAAACTCCATAGTGAGTGTCCCTTTCTTTCCACTTGCTTTTCATAACTAAGAAAAAAAGAATAGGACATAGACTTCGCCTTCTTGTTGGGTTTTCTCTCATAATGGATTTCCCATGTCACATATTGCGTGCATTTACCTTTTTATTTCATTTTTATTTTAGTTATTTCCACAATTTTGAGTGTGCTAATCTAATAATATTAAATCTAATATTTAATGTAGTAAATTGTATATCAAAATATTTCAAGATATTATAATATTTATTATAAAAAAACTATTCGAATGGAATATACACAATATTTAGACATCAATTTAATATTATATTAATTTTAAGATTATAAAATTATATAGAAGATACCAATCAAATCTAGACCTTATTTTTTAGGAATATTTTGACTCGTAAAACTAAACAAAATAGTATGCTTCACTTGAAATAATGGAACTCCCACCTCAAAAATATTTATGAATAGTGTATTATTGTGGACAACATTCTAAATGCTTCTATAAAGGATGAAGTGTTTTCTATAGAAGACATAAAGGTTGGGGTCAAGCGACTCACAAAAGGGAAATCTAATGGAAACAAAAATTACCAAGTGGATATATCAAAAATTAGAGATCCCATCCTTATCCCTCACATACATATGATCTTTAATATAAAAATCAAGTAGGGATTCCCTAAACCATGGACTCAAAGCTTCACTATTATGATCCTCAAAAGTGGGGATATAAATAATCCCTCTAATCATAGGAGCATTATGATTAGCACCATCTTATACAAACTATACAAAAATATTTGAAAAAGAGGACCAACATATGTCTTGAAAGCATGGAAAATAACTAAAGGTCATCTTAGCTTTGAAGGCTACCACTCAATTTTGGACTACCTTATTATGCTTGGTATCATTGTTGAGGATTGTTGCAATAATGAAACCAATCCCATTTTTTGTTCATTGATTTTAAAGTCTTTTAGTTGTATGTTGAGAACCAACCTTTGTAATAGGTTATAGAAGCAAAAAGTTCCTTTTGAGTTGAGACTTGTTGCAATAAGGATCTATGAGTGTCTTACTTCCGAGTTTAGGATCACTTAGCGATGGTTCAAAGAAATTAAATATAATATAGGAGTTAAGCAAGGTTGTCCTTATCAAGCAGTAAAAAGGGTCTTTTTAACCTCTATTTACCCTACATTAAGTATCAATCCATGTATGATTTGTTATCTCAAACAGTGTACTCAGTTTGAGGCGGTCACTTGTCAAGAGTAATGCTAGTAGTATAGTGCTCTTGCAAAAGAAAATAAATGCTAGAAACAAACTCTAAATCTTGAAATTCTTGTAACTAAATCATTCATTTAAGAAACTACAGCACTTCATCAGTCAAGGGTGTAGTAATGAATAACTCTTCCCTTTGTAAACTGATGTAATTGAAAAGCAATCAAGGAAAATATCATCAATCTAAGAACTGGACAACAATAGTCAATGTTCACTACAGTTTCAGATCGTTCTGTTCACACCAAAGCAATCACTTGAAATGATAATTCAAATAACAGGAAAGGGAACGACAACTAATCTATTTAAAAAAGATTGAACAACAAAGCTTTAACCTATAGAAATGAATGAAGTAGTAGTTGTAATCTACAAGAATTAAGCAACAATCTTTACCTCAGAAATGATTTGAACAGCAAACCGAAAATGGAACAGCAAACTAAAGTAAGTTATGAAATATTTGAACAGCAACCTAAATCAAATGTAAGCGCACAACAAACTAAATTGAATATTACACACAGTGCATATATACTGAAGGAAGCAGTAATCTGGGTTTCGGCATAACAAATATTAATCACAGTTATGAAGAAACAACAATTGCGGTTACCATGGAACAACAATCCCAATGAACAACAATCACACTTGGAGGTAAACCGTAGATAAATAGACAATAGTACCGATTTATACATACACAATACTGTTACTCTGGAAATGAACAGTAATAGTAATCTGTAAGGAACAACAATGTTATATAATAATATATCTATAAAGGAACGCAATGTGATATAAATTCAGAATGAACAGCATAACATTCCAGATGTAGAGGATAACCTTACTATTCAAATATGAGTGAAATATAACAGAGCCAATACATGAAATAATAAGGAACAACAAATTACTGAACAAATCAGATAAAAGAAATCAAACCACACACGACTTGGAATTGGAAAATAATGGTACAGGAAACAAGTGATCCACCAGGGCCAGGCCCTTAACCTCTAGGGATGCACTGTTGTAATTACTTCAAAATCAAAAATGGAACAGCAACAGAGTTTATGTATTAATCATCAAAACAGAGTTACAGTAATCACTCTTTAAAGAGAGTCGATGATCAAAGTTTAAGTTACAATAGTGAATTTCATAAAACAACAATAATATGCCCCTTGGGCTAGCAACACTGTCCCTTTATAGCAGCCAAGCGGAAATATCAAAGATATAGATAATATTTAAGGTAGCGATCCCTCAAGATCAAAGGATCCTGAGGGATTTGCCATATTGTTATTTCTCAGTTATCTCTTCATTCTCTTGCGCCGATTTGGTATCTCCTCTTCCTTTTCCTAGCTTATATATACTCCAATCTGGATCGCCTTGTTTGGATGCGGTTCCCTGTCAACAGGACATCAGTTGATTTCGTCTTGTCTTTTCCTTTGGAATGGCGATCTTCCATTTTATCCCTTTTCTGCATAGGAAAAGGTAATAATTAGTCATTTTACGTTACTCACAAATCTTCTAAACTTTATCATAATATTTCACCATATGCCCATTTCATAATGTAAAGAAGTTATGAATTAAAGGAAAAGATAATGAAATAAATGGCAACTACATACCTTCTCTAATGCTCAACACACCCCCCCGCTTACCCTTTTTCATGCCCTCATGAAAACATTGTAATTGAAATGCAAGGCAGTTAGGGAATAGGCTGGAAAAGGGTTCTCAGTAGGTGGTCTACAACCATGATGCCTAGCTAAGAATTCAAAAATATGCCCTATCTGGTCTTCAGGCATTTCATATAAGGCTTCACCATATACCCTGGTATCGGAATTTCGCTGCTGCTATGGCAAGGTCTTTGATGGTAAAGAAGTATTCTACCCCTTTTCGAATGACTGCTGTGTGAATAGGTCCCAATGCCTCGATCACTCCCTGAGTTCTCATTAGGCTCCTGCGTTTATTCATAGTTGCAGTGGGTCTCTAGGTTCTCCCCTAACCCATAGATCTAATCCATTCTCTCGTCTTTGAAATACATTGTAGGATTTAAGCCACTTTATTTGATTAACATAAAAAGAAATAAATTCCTGCAGTTGGACATAACCCACAAAAGGGCTAGGGTTTTGCTCTGTTTCTCCATCTAATACAAGATTGTGCAAATAAAATTCACATAACAATCGCTGAACTTTCACCCTGTAATGCTTACAACAGTTTATGAAGTCATCAATGGTTTTTATCTCTGTAGGTACTCCTACCTTGATAGCTTTAATTTTCAATTGTAAATATCTTTCCATTAAAAACAAAGCATAGTTTCTGGCAGGTTCCCTACACGCTAGAACGTCAGTATACAGAGAACATAAGGTATCCATTTGTTTTATGACTATGTCTAGTCTATGGGTTACCTTTTTGACTCTTTCTTCTGCCTTTCGCCATCCTTCAAAGGCATGGCTTTATGATGCATTAATGTTCTTCAGTTGTTGTTGATCAGGTTTTTTAGGGGTAGAAACCCTAGTTTGTTCTGCTGTCTCCTGGGCAGCTTCTTCTTCTACCTCCTCTTCATCGTGGAATTCTTTGGGTGTATTCTGACTATGAATAGATTGTTCCTCTCCCTAACCCTCGTCACTCTTCTCCCCAGATACATTCTCATCATGAGCAGAGTGATCCTCTTCTTCTTCCTCCTCATCACACAGTTCCTCGAATGCACTTTTATCATGAGTAGAGTGCTCCTACGGTCCTTCTTCAGTATGGGGGTTGAGTGGGCTATGAGGTTGGACATATTTGCCCATATTGGCCAGAATTTGGGCCAATTCATCTTCTTGCAGCGGGTTTTGCAGTGGAATTTCATTGCGTTTCTCTGTTTCCTCTCCTTCTTCCTAACCGGATTGCTCAGTCTCCTCCTCCGGTTCTCCTTCATCATTTTCCTCCAATTCTTTTTCGTTCTCCCCACCTTCCAATTGTGGGGGTTTTCATCTCCTGAATCATGTATTTCCATCGGTTGACTAATGTTTCCCTGGGAATTTCCCAACATTCCTCTGATCCTTGCCAATCTAACATATTTTCTTCATTTCAGTGGTCTGCTCGATGTATTGGCAATATGTTTTCGTTTTGGGGCTAGCAAAGCTAGTCCCCTGTCTATCGTGAAAATCAATTCTTCCCAACTACTCTGCTGTTGGGCAAGATTGTAGCTGACTATCAGTCGTATTAACCCATGGTGGCTTACTACTGACTCTACATGGCGAGATTTCTTCATGCTTCGGGCAACATCGTGTAATAAAAAATTTAAAAACGCAGGCAAATTCACAGCACATTTTTGCTTTAACACGACTAAAAGTTTGAGATGGTGTGGTCTTACCAAGTCTTTCCTGCCATCGCAAGTGATGTAGCTCTGGATAATTCTTTGCCAATTCTACCCACAGCTCTCCAAGGGTTGGCTGCAGAACTCCTTTCCCTTTTACAATAAGGTTTTGCCCTTCATCCTGGAAGATGGTCATGGCGTCTCGCAGTCTCACCTTTTTCAGAGTCCACACAGGTCTAGTGGGTGGTAGTCCCAAAACTTATACAATTATGTCATCAGTTACTGCTATCTGTCTCCCTCTCACCATGGAATGATGTTCTTGCAAGTTCTGCAGAAACTCAATTGCCACCATCTCATTGGATCGTTGTAGACGGTTAAGGTAAGTTATCCATCTTGCCCTTGCTAGGATTTCTCGTGCAGCATCGGAGACCATCAACACCTGTGGCTCACTGCGAATTGATCTTCCTCCTGTCTTATTCACACTTAGAACACTATAACAACACAGGGGCGACAATGGAACAGCAGGCTATTCAAACTTTTAGCTCACTGTTAGGAAAGCATAGAGAAGGTGGTGGAACAACAAGTTGTTCAAATTTCTAACTTACTGCTAACTTTTGTAGAGCAAAACACGTAAATGGCATTGAAACAGCAAGCCATGCATATTGGGAAACAAAATACCATTAAGCTTGTTATTCCCAAGTCATAATTCTTCTGAATGATGAGCTGACACGTATGCCAGTGAATTATGGAGATCGCCTGTGCCCCCCTATAATGTGATAGGCCATCCTCGGCCGTCAAATAGAGGAGTAGTGTGGTGAACTGCCATAGTACAGAGTCATAAAGGAACAATGTATAGAGATATGCCATGTTTACAAAAATGAGCGGATTACCGAAATCGAGGCATATGATAGAATCGCTAATAAATATGGAAATGTCGTGATATGATGCGAGAAATGGAGGATAGGACAGCTGACGTGAATAAAAGTTCTTATGTGGTCATTATCGACTTTTACCGTCATAATTGATTTGTAAATGATTTTCATGTATTCAAAGGTTCGAAAGGGTTATATACATAATCTCATTTGAACCACTTATAAAGATATAAGAAGAAGGGTTTTATAATTACTATTGGTGTATAAGAAATATGACTTCAATACCATCAATAGAGCTCTGTTGCCCACAGGTGTCCATAACCTTGATAGAGTTTTTTATTTCACCCTTGGAACCATAATCCTTTGTGTATGCCTAGGAAAGTGCTATGCAATGTCAGAATGGAGGCCATTGTGCTGGCTTGGTAACCAGATGAATCACAATGCCATTCACCAGGAAGGAGTGAAAGGTGGGCAAGCCGGCTCGTGATGAGACCTCCTGTTCCAAGGACTTTTTCTTTTTCTGATGTACCACTTGGATCATATCCCTGGTGTGGTGGCCATAGTGGGAATGCCACTTCACTTTCTTCCTTATAATCATGGTAGGTTGGCTCTTGATGAGACCCCTTATCCTTCATTTGAAAAATCATGTTAGTAATCATATAGATAAACATTTTTTATTTTCCTTCTTTTCTTTTATATAGCACTTTTCCTATTTATATACAGAGGGTGGTTCAACACTCCTTAAGAGTAGGGATGGTGGAAGAAGTCTAAACATCTCAATAGAGAAAAATATGCCCTTATTCTTATTCAATAATAATGATCAAAGAGAATTATGGGGATTTAGAAAGAACCATCATGATAAAAATAATCAATCATATTGGTATTAGTAAAATAATGACAGCAAGGTGATAAATAGTTGTGTCCTCCCCTCTTTTCTCTTATCAATTCAAAGCAATTTCTTTTAAAGATGACGATTTTGATGTGATTTGCTGATTTCAGTATCCTCTAGTTTTTGTGTTCTTGCATACATGTATAGCTATTGCCTTAAATGACCATTACTCACAAAAAATCCTCTAAATGGTAAAACACATATACACAAAAAGGAGAAAAATGCACTCCAAAAATGTTGTTCTCAAGATGGAACAACTGTTGTTACAGCAAAAGAATATTTGCACACAAAAACTGCAGGCAAAAAGGAAAAAAACATGCTTGAAACTGTTGTTCCTTGAGAGGAACAGTAGCTATTCCTTAATCAGAATAGCAAAGAAAGAAAGCGCAAACAAAAAATGTGAAAATGTTGTTCCTTCGGAAAGGAACAACAAAAAATGAGAGTGTTGTTCCTTCGGAAAGGAACAAGGAAAAAAACGAAAGCACTGTTCCTTCAGAAAGGAACATCAGAAAATGAAAGTGTTGTTCCTTCGGAAAGGAACAACGAAAATGAAAGTGTTGTTCCTTCGGAAAGGAACAGCAAAAAAACGAAAGTGATGTTCCTTCGGAAAGGAACAACAAAAATGCGGATAAGTTGTTCCTTCAGAAAGGAATAGCAAAAATGCAGAAGTGTTGTTCCTTCGGAAAGAAACGACAAAAATGCGGATATGTTGTTCCTTCGGAAAGGAACAGCAAAAATGCAGAAGTGTTGTTCCTTCAGAAAGGAACAACAAAACGTGTTAGTGTTGTTCCTTCAAAAAGAAACAACAAAATGCAAAAGTGTTGTTCCTTCGAAAAGGAACAACAACCAACGAAAATTCTATTCCTTCGGAAAGGAATAGAAAAATGCAAAAGTGTTGTTCCTTCGGAAAGGAACAACAAAACGGTGGAAATGTTGTTCTTTCGAAAAGGAACAGCAAAATGTAAAAGTGTTGTTCCTTCAAAAAGGAACAGCAAATGGCGAAAATGTCGTTCCTTCGGAAAGGAACAACATAATGTAAAAGTGTTGTTCCTTCGAAAAGGAATAGAAAAATGGCGGAAATGTTGTTCCTTCGGAAAGGAACAACAAAATGCAAAAGCGATGTTCCTTCGAAAAGGAACAGCAGAGCGGTGAAAATGTTGTTCCTTTCGAAAGGAACAACAAAATGCAAAAGCGCTATTTGTTCGAAAAGCAATAACAGGATGGTGGAAATGATGTTCCTTCCTAAAGGAACAGCAAAGCGGTGAAAATGTTGTCCCTTCGAAAAGGAACAACAAAAGGCAAAAATTGCAGAAATGCAAAAATCTGTACAGAAAGTAATTTACACAATCAAAACAAAAAGAATTATGTACAAAATTTAAAAGCAATCAAATCACTTAGTGAACCAAATGTGAGGAAGAGTTCTTTTCCTCAGCCAAAATCTGCATGTCGAAGTCTTCCCGGAGTTGCTGGTAGAAAGATTCCCGAGTAAGTGGTTTGCGGTACAATTGAACTCAGTGGCCATTTGCCTTAAAGGTATGTCCAGATCTGTCAATGGTGGTTAAATTAATGGTACCATTATCATGCACCTTCTGGATTTCATATGGTCCAAGCCAGCGAGTCTGAAGTTTCCCTGGAAAGTCCTGAAACCTGAAATTGTATAGGAGCGCCCAATCTCCTTCGCGGAAGACTTTCTTTTTGATGAGGGCGTCATGCCATTTGGCTCTCTGTTGTTGGATTAATGTAGTATGTTGAAGAGTAGAGAGCCTGATTTCATCCAGCTTGTTGAGTTGCTGTAGTCTATTAATCTGGGCCTTGTTTAAATCTAGACCGACTTCTTGTGCTATTCTCAAGGTTTGTATTTCGAATTCTATTGGAAAGATGGGTTCCTTTCCAAATACTAGATGATATGGTGAATTACTTGTAGCATTTTTCCATGTTGTTATGTATGCCCACAAGGCTTCCGAAAATCTTGTAGCCCAATCGCGTCTATGTGACGCAATGGTTTTTGTTAGTATTGCTTCTATTACTTTATTCGTGCTCTCTACTTGGCCATTTGCCTGTGGGTGGTATGGAGTGTAATTTTATGCTGAATATGATAGTTTTTTAGTGTTGCAGCAATTTTATTACCAGCAAACTATGGTCCCTCATCCGTGATTATGTCTCTTGGGAGGCCATATCACACAAATATCTGGAATAGGAAATGGATGATGAAATCCTCTGTAGCTCTTGGTAGTGCCTCTGCTTCAACCCATTTGGTCACATATTCCATTGCTACCAAAATATATGTTTTCTGGTTTGATGATGGGTTGATTGGACCAACAAAATCGAGCACCCAACGCTCAAATGGTTCAATGACTAGCTATGGGTTCAAAGGCATTTCGTCGAACTATCCAGGGCGTCCTACTCTTTCGAAACTGTCACAAGCTTGAAAAAATTTCTTTGCATCTTTGAATATTGTGGGCCAGTAATACCCTATTTGCAGAACTTTGTGACTAGTTCTTCGATCTGCGAAATGTCTGCCACATGGTCCGTCGTGACAGGCTTTCAGAATGTCAAATATTTCATCTTCACGGACGCATCTTCTAATGTGCATATCTGCCCCTATATGAAATAGGTAGCCCCCAATCCAAGAAAATCAGGTACTACGCTGCACAATCTGTTTTTATTCATAAGGAGTCAAATGTTTTGGTAATTTGCCTACTGCTAAATAATTCGCAACATCAGCATACAGGGTGTTTTGATAGTAACAGCGAACAAATGTTCATTTAGAAATTGATCTTTGACTGTTGCTGCGTCCACTGGCTTTAGCATTCGTGAGAGAAAGTCAGCTACAGGATTTTCTTCCGAAGTCAATCTTTTATTGTGATGTCAAATTCCTGCAATAAAATCAACCATCTTGTTACTCTACCATTTGTAATTGGTTTATTTGCTAAATATTTTATGGCAGAGTGATCTGTATATAAAACAACATGATATCCAGTGATATAATGCCTAAATTTATTTACAGCATGTATTACAGCTAAAAATTCTTTTTCAGTAACAGTATAGTTTAACTCAGCAGGAGACAAATTCTTGCTAATATAATAGATTGCATATGGTTTTTTGTCTTCTTCCTACCCAAGGACTACTCCAATAGCTGTGTCTGAAGCATCTGATGAAATTTGAAATGGCAGGTCCCAATTTGGACCTCTGAGCACTGGGGCTGTTGACACAAGCTTTTTCAAATCCTCAAAAGCATGGTCACATTTATCTGTCCAAACAAAATCAACATTCCCTGTTAGTGCGTATAGAGGTGTAACTATTTGAGAAAAATGTTCTATAAATCTCCTATAATAACTAGAAAATCCAAGAAAACTGCGTACCTTTGTCTGTGTGGTAGGAGTAGGTATTAACAAAATTATTTGAATTTTGGTCGGATCTACCTGTATTCCAGCTGCTGAGATATAATGACCTAGGATGAGTCCTTCAGTCATCATCATATAACATTTTTCATGGCTCAGGCAGAGCCTGGTGGCGATACATCGTTGCAGCACCTTTTCCAACGTGTCTAGTGCTAGGTCGAAATCATCTTCGTATGGTGTGAAATCATCCATGTATACTTCGAGCCCTTCATTTATTAAATCTGAAAAGATGTTGAGGATAGCCCTTTGAAATGTAGTAGGGGCATTGCATAGGCCAAAGGGTAAAACTCTGTAGGCAAACATTCCCCAAGGATAGGTAAAAGTGGTTTTGTCCTGGTCTTCAGGGGCAATCTGAATCTGATTGTATCCACTGAAGCCATCCAAGAAAGAAAAGAATTTCTTTCCTACTAATGTATCTAATACCTGGTCAATGAATGGAAGGGGAAAGTGGTCTTTTTGGGTTGCTTTATTTAATTCTTTGTAATCTACACAAATCCTCCACTTTCCATTCTTCTTCGGCACCACTACAAGTGGAGAGACCCATTTGCTATCGAAGATAGGATAAATAAAGTTTACATCCAAGAGTTTTTGTAATTCAGCTTTCACAATGTCTTTTAGATGAGGGTTAAGTCTTCTTTGGGCTTGGTGAACAGGTCTTGCATCCTTTTCTGTATAAATGTGGTGTGTACATAAATGGGGATCAATTCCCTTCATGTCCAGATAATCCCATGCAAATACTTGTATTTTCTCAGTAGTTAGATCAGCTTCTCTTCTTGTTCAGGAGTCAAGTTGTTATTGATGTTTAAAGTTTTTCCTGGCTCAATCTCTATAGTTTTGCTATTTGAAACAGAGGTAGTATGTTTTGTTTGATCATGAGTGTCTTTGAGAGGATCTTTTTCTAGTTCATTATCAAATGCTACCTCTATCATGTGACATTGTACATGGGATCTGGCTTCAGCTTGGTTAATAAAGTTGTTAATAACATCATCCTCTGTTTGATCTTTGAAATCGAGGGCATCTTCTATAGTTAATGGGGATCTAATGTTTTCGGTAAGGTATGATACAGGATGTTTGTTAGTTTTTATTATTGTTACACTTGGCTGGGCTGGAGGGTATAGGGCTAGATTCTTGATATTACTCCCTCTAGTTATGGTCATACTGCCTTGTCGGCAGCCAATGTAAGCATCAGCGGTTGCAAGCCAAGGTCTGCCTAAAATTAACGGATGTCCATCAAGTCGGTTTTTGGGGTTTATTATCAGAAAGTTGGCAGGATATTCCTAGGAATCAATGGATACCATGACATCATGTAGTGTGCCTTCCGGCCTAACCACTGATCGGTCAGCTAGTTCTAATAAAGTGGAAGTTGGTTCTACTGATGTAATGCCCAGTTTTTGACAAGTGGTGGTTGTTAAGATATTAATTGCAACCCCTAAATCAACTAAGGCATTTGAAAAGGTTTGTCCATTGATTTGCACTGTCACTATTGGATTTCCTGGGTCTTCATATTTGACAGGTGCTTCTCTACCTGATAACAAGTCATATAAGGTGCCAACTACTTGGACTGTTGGGTTATTTGTTATTCTCCTTGGTTTTTTTATACATAGCTCTTTGATGGTCTTTGCATATATTGGGATATCTTGGATAGCTTGGAGGAGTGGGATTTTTATGTACAAATTCTTAAGTTCTCCCAGAATATCAAAGTTAGGATGTTCTATAGGACGCGATACAATTAATCGTTCTGGGAATGGGGGAGAAGATGTGGTTGCTTGGTTATGAGTCTGTTTTCGGACCACATCTTCCTCTTGTAATAGTTGTTCTGCGGGTAACTAAATTTCAACCTGAACATTTTTATCTCCCTCGGTCTCTATAATGCGCCCAGACCTTAATTGAAGGTCGTTGCACTCCCTTAGATCGGTTTCTAGCTCTGGTGTTTCAATTATTTGAACAGATTGTACCAGTCTATTATTTGGGTTCGGGTTGGGTTGGGCTGGGAGTTGCGGTCTTAAATTGGACTGGGGATTTTGTTGTAGTGCTGGCAGTGTACGTTGAGGGAGTGGAATGGTTCCTACAGCTAATTCATTGGTCTTTGCCAGTTTGTCTTCCAAGCTTGACTCTGCGAAGTGGGAAGGGACCATTGTGCTAGATACGCATTGTTTTGCCAATATGGTGGGGCGTAGAGAAAATTTGGCCAATTAGATTGGCTTGCTTGATTCGGCCATGGTGATGATGAAGGAAATGGTTGTTGTGACCAATTTGAGAAGGGAGGTTGATTTTGCCACATTGTATTATATTTTTGAGCATGATATTGTGGAGGCTGGAAAGAAGCTGGATCAGGGAACATAACTGGTTGTCGCAGCTGCCATTGATGGTGCTGATTAAGTAGGTACACCGGTTCTAGTTCTTCTTCCACTTCTTCGTATACTTCTTTCAAACCAGGAAGTGAGGGATAGCTCTCTGTAGAGTGGTCTTTTGTACAAATGGCACAAACTTGAACCGCATCTAATGAGCACTCTATGTGGCTGTGTTTCTTTCTACATCTGGGACAGAATAATGCCAGATTTTTCTCTGCCTTTGCTTGTTTCTATTTGGCTTGCATAATATCGAGCTGCGTTGTCAAAGTCCCCAATATATCAGTTTTGACATTTTCTAATAAATTTCCAATTTTCGCACAAGTTACCCCTTCTCCAGAGATCTTGTTGTCCCTTGTAAACCTGTCATGTTCCGCTGGTTTTAGCCTTATGCTTCCTTGTGAGCTCCTGATACATAAATCAATGATGTTAGCAAAATCGTCTTGATAGATGTCTCCTTTTCCCATAATATTCAGTGTTTCAATCCATTGTTCCTTCATACCTTTAATTAATGTTGTTTTTAATACATTGTCAGGTAAGGGTAACGATGCATAAGGAGATCTTTGAAGATTATACTGAAAACGTTCAAAATATTATTCTAGTGTTTCATTAGGTCTAGCTACCATCTGAAATATTTCATCTTTTAACTCTCTGGATCTACAATAATCCTGATATTTCTTCAGGAAAGCACCTTTCATCTGATCCCAATCATTTATAACACCTCCACCCAACCCCATAAACCATCATAAAGCAGCTCCTTTTAATGTAGAGGGAAATAATTTCAGCTTTTGGGGGTCGATGGTATAGTCATATCCTCTGCACAACACATCGAATTCAAACAAAAATGCATCTGGGTCTTCCGATGTTAGGCCATGAAATGTAGGGATATGCTGGAGAGGAATTGTCTTCATAGGTGCATTAACTGCAGTATCTACAATGGGATATTGCAGTGTGGAGGTTTGGGTGTTTGGTTGGTTTTGGGCCATTTGGTCAAATATGTGCCAATAACCTTCCGGGATTTCTAGGAGGGTATTCTTAGGTTGGTTAGACGGAGCAGGGATGACCTTCACAAGAATGGCCTTAACAACACTTCCCTTGTCTGGGACGATGAAAGTTCCTAATTTCTAGGGGGGGTTTAGCTCTTGAGGTTCTTCAACTTCATTCTAGATGATTTTTGCAGCACTTCCCCTATCTGGGTTGCTTAATGGCTGAATTATCCTAAGAGGAGATCTTGGTTCTTCAGTTTCCCCTGTTTCTCCTCTCCCTTCGCAGAGATTACTAAGGTTCCCTTCTTGCAATAATTTTGGGCTAGAATTCTCAATTTCTTGAAAATCTTGCTCCTCAGTTTGGCTGTGCACCTCAACAAAGGCTACAGATGGTGATCCTGTGGCCTAAAGGGAACTAGTAGGTTGTCTAGAAGCAACTTTTCTACTAAAGGCTGAGATTCTGCTCTTTTGAGGATTTCGTCTATAAAGGTCGATCAGCCAAGGGTCACTGGTCCCATAGCTTTATCAGGCTTGGGTAGTGTTTTAGGATTATTTTTAGGCTTTTTCGGCTTAGTCATGCACACAAATCAAATGCTGATTTCTACTCAAAACAACATCAAATCTGCATGAAAGCGGGTAGGGGAGTAGGGCTATTACATGCTCCATACGCAGGTTCTTACCTTCCGTTTTTAAAACCCAATTCTTTCCTAGCAGGTACTTACACTACTCTGAAAAGAAACAAATGGCTACACTCTTCCCCGTCAAAAGTGACAAAATGTTAAGCAGTAAAAAGGGTTTTTTTCACCTCTATTTACCCTACATTCATTATCAATCCAGGTACGATTTGTTATCTCAAAGAGTGTACTCAGTTTGAGGAGGTCACTTGTCAAGAGTAATGCTAGTAGTATAGTGCTCTTGCAAAAGTAAATAAATGCTGGAAACAAACTCTAAATCTTGAAATGCTTGTAACTAAATCATTCAATTAAGAAACTACAGCACTTCATCAATCAAGGGTGCAGTAATGATAACTCTTCCCTTTGTAAACTGATGTAATTGAAAAGCAATCAAGGAAAAGATCATCAATCTGTGAACTAGACAACAATAGTCAATGTTCACTAAAATTTCAGATCGTTCTATTCACACAAAAGCAATCACTTGAAATGATAATTCAAATAACAGGAAAGGGAACAACAACTAATCTATTTAAAAAAGATTGAACAGCAAAGCTTTAACCTATAGAAATGAATGAAGCAGTAGTTGTAATCTACAGGAATTAAGCAACAATCTTTACCTCAGAAATGATTTGAACAGAAAACCAAAAATGGAACAGCAAACTAAAGTAAGTTATGAAATGTTGAACAACAACCTGAATCAAATGTAAACGCACAGCAAACTAAATTGAATATTACACACAGTGCATCTGTACTGAAGGAAGCAGTTATCTGGGTTTCGGCATAACAAATATTAATCACGGTCCTGAAGAAACAACAATTACGGTTACCATGGAACAACAATCCCAATGAACAGCAATCACACTTGGAGGTAAACCGTAGATAAATAGACAATAGTACCGATTTATAAATACACAACACTGTTACTCTGTAAACGAACAGTAATGGTAATCTGTAAGGAATAGCAATGTTATATAATAATATCAATCTGTAAAGGAATGACAATGTGATATAAATTCAGAATGAACAACATAACATTCCAGTTGCAGAGGATAACCTTACTATTCAAATATGAGTGAAATATAACAGAGCCAATACATGAAATAATAAGGAACAACGGATTACTGAACAAATAAGATAAAAGAAATCAAACCACACATGACTTGGAATTAGAAAATAATGGTACAACAAGCAAGTGATCCACTAGGGCCCGGCCCTTAGCCTCCAGGGATGCACTGTTGTAATTACTCCAGAATCAAAGATGGAACAGCAACAGAGTTTATGTATTAATCATCAAAACAGAGTTACAGTAATCGCTCTTTAAAGAGAGTCGATGATCAAAGTTTAAGTTACAATAGTGAATTTCATAAAACAACAATAATCCACCCCTTGGGCTAGCAATACTATCCCTTTTTATAGCAGCCAAGCGGAAATATCAAAGATACAGATAATATTTAAGGTAGCGATCCCTCAGGATCAAAGGATCCTGAGGGATTCGCCATATCGTTATTTCTCAGTTATCTCTTCGTTCTCTTACGCCGATTTGGTATCTCCTCTTCCTTTTCCTGGCTTATACGCTCTAATATGGATTGCCTCGTTTGGATGCAGTTCCCTGTCAACGGGACAACAGTTGATTCCATCTTGTCTTTTCCTTTGGAATGACGATCTTCCATTTTCTCCCTTTTCTGCATAGGAAAAGGTAATAATTAGTCATTTTACGTTACTCACAAATCTTCTAAACTTTATCATAATCTTTCATCATATGCCCATTTCATAATGTAAAGAAGTTTTGAATTAAAGAAAAAGATAACGAAATAATTGGCAATTACATACCTTCTCTAATGCTCAACAGTCCTCTATTCTCTCCTCCCTTTGGCATATACATTAATAAGTTACAATATTGGTTGGAAGATGTTTGTTGTATTGACTTGACTCTTGCCAGTATAGTCATTATGTTTCTTTATACAGATGATATTGTTCTAATGGCAAGGAATCCCTATGATTTTAGTAAGAATCTATGGATCCTTAAGGACTTCTACTGTAGAATGGGTATCACCATGAATATTAACCAAACAAAAGGTTATGATAATCAAACTGAAAAATATCACCTATGAAACTTTTGTATATGACAAAAATATCTTGAAAGAAGCACCTTCATAAAAATATTTTGGAATCAACATTCATCACAAGCTCAATTGGAACTACAATATTAACATAGTTACTAATCAAATGAGAAAATTACCTACCCATTTTTTTGAGGTAGAAAAAAATCACTCGATTTTGAAAAATGGTGATTTAGAATACAACATTTTTTTTGGAGCATATTTTTGGCACTTTAGTTTTTGTTTATGTATCAAGTATGATCATTTTTTTTAAATGTTAGTGATTTTCATGTTGATTTTGAAACGTGTTGATGGAGCATCAACGCAGTTTTTTGGAGGGCTTATTTTTTATTCTTTAAATTTTTATGTGTATCAAGTATGAACATTTTTTTTTGTTAGTGATTTTCATCTTGATTTTGAAAAGTGTTGATGAGCATCAACCCTTTTTGTTTTGAGGGCTTATTTTTTACACTTTTGAATTTTTTAATGTATTAAATGTGGATAATTTTTTTTAAATGTTGGCGATTTTCACATTAGTAATAAAACATAAAAAATATGACAAAATAATAACCATAAAAATGTGAAAAAAAACCAAAATTAACTTGTAAAAACAAAAAATTTAAATAAAAACTTAACAAGAAAACAAAAATTAAATAAAAAATATCAAAAATTAAATAAAAACTTGAAAATTTTCGAAAAAAAAAATGTAATTTAAGGAAAACAAATTAAGATGAAACAAAAAATATATATATATCTATAACCATTTTTTTAGGTTAAAAAATATTAAAAATAAAAACCTCATTTAAAAAAAATAAATAAAGTTAAAAAAAATTTAAAACTAAAATTAATAAAAGAAAATTTAAAAATTTAAAATAAAAAATAAAAAATTGAAAATTGAAAATTAAAAAATATTAGAATTAAAAGTTAAAAAAAAAAAAACGATCCACTTGACCCCTCGCACCCCACTCCGCATTCCCTCCCAGTCCTCCCCACCGCTCCTTGCCCACGCCCACACTCCTCCCTACCCACCGCACCCCGCCCTCCCTTCCACTCCTCTACACCTCTGTTTGCCTCCGACCCCACCCCGCAGCCCAACCGACCTGGGGTGGTGAGGGGTTGATTCCAGGAATCGACTCCTCACCACCCTGGATTAGTTTGGGCACGAGGTGGGCATGGAGGGAGGGCGGGGTGGCGGGGGAGGGAGGGAGGGCGGGGTGGCGGGGGAGGGAGGAAGGCATGGGGAAGAGTGGGAAGGAGGGGTGGTGGGATGGGTGAGAAGGTGTGGGAGGAGTGCGGTGGGTGGGGAAGGAGCGCAGGGCAAGGTGAGGTGGGCTAGGTGGGGTGGGTGAGGTGGGGAGGAATGGGAGGGAGGGAAGATGGGAGGTGTGGGCCAAGTGGGGTGCACGAAGAGGGCGGGTTGGGTGGTGTGGATGAGATTTTTTTTTTTTTTTTTCTAAATTTTAAATTTTAATTTTTTCAGTTTTTTAATTTTTTTTTTGCTAATTATTCTATATATTTTTTTATTACGAGGTTTTCTTTTTTGTTTAACTTAAAAAAATTGATTTAGATTCTTTTTCCTTTTTTTTTCCCTTAAATTATATGGTTTTTTGAAATAGATCCATTTTTTAATTTATCTTTTGATATGTTTTTAATTTTTTTGTTTTTTATTTTAATTTTTGATTTTAGAAGTTAATTTTGGGTTTTTTTTTACAATTTTATAGTTGTTTTTAATATATTTTCTTATATTTGATTTATTTTTTTATCATGAATCAGCACCTAGTGGATTGGGCCTCAGGGTGGGTGGGGAAATTTAAAATTTTTAATTTTTTTTAATTTATTTATTTTTTTAATGTTTTACTTTATTTTTGTAACCTCTTTTATTTTTCTTATTTTTAATTTTCTTTTATTTTTTATTTTAACTTAAAAAAAAAAATATATATATATATATAGTTTTTTATTTTTTTCGTTAATCTTTAATTTTTTTTCTTAAACTATGTCTATTTTATAAACATTTTTGCCCTTTTTTATTTATTTTTGTTTTTTTCTTTACAAGTTAATTTTGATATATTTTTTTTATTTTTTTTTTTAGTTTTTTTGTCCTTTCTATATGTTTCTTATATTTGATTTTTTTGTCATGTTTTTCTAAATTGCATTTAATATGTTTTATGATTTATTATTATTATTTTAATTCTTTTGAATTCTTTTTTTCAATATTTTAATTTTTGTTTTCTTTTGTATTAATTCTGTATTTTTTTTCAATATTTGAATTTTTGTTTTCTTTTGTATTTTTCATTTTTATTTATTTATATATATTTATTATTATTATTATTATTATTATTTTCTGAAGGGTCCATGTCGATGCTCGTCTGGTAACCCGATCCCATTATGTGCAATTTGATAGTTGATTTTAAATTTTTCGCTATAATGAATCGAGTCTTCCCCCACAATGTGTCAATTTCATTGTTGGTCTTTAAGTTTTCATTACAATGGGTCGATTTCACCTACACTGCATGTCAATTTGATGGTTGATTTTTAAGTTTTTTTTGCAATGTATCAAATTGTCATCGGCTAAAATTTTAAAATCTCTATACATTTAACATTTAAAAAAAATACTCTTGGTATAGTAACTTTTTCATTGAAGGGTTCTTTTTTAATGTTTTTTTTGTCATAAATTTTTTCCATAATGTCATGCTTGAAATATTTTGAAAATTTAAGATTGTTTTGGATTCATAATCTTTGGTTTTAATTCCATGGTTACAAAATTGTCAATATTTTAATGTTTTTCTAAGTCGTGATATTTTATCTTTAATGTTATGGTTGAAAACAATTATAAGTATTTTTTCTTAGCACCATGCCTGAAAATCATTGGGAGGGAGGGAGGGCATGGTTGAGTGGGCAAGGATGTGTGGGAGGGGTGAGGTAGGTGGGGAGGGAGCGCTGAGTGAGGTGGGTCAGGTGAGGTGCGCAGGAGGGGAGGACGAGGTCGGGAGGAGTGGGAGGGAGGGAAGTGTGGGATGGGCAGGGAGGTGTGGGCCTGCTGGGGTGGATAGGGAGTGAGACTTGGGCGGTGTGGGCGAGATCCTTTTTTGTATTTATTTTAATTTCTTTAGTTTTTTATTTTTTTGTGTTTTTTTGTTTTGTTTTTGCTAATTATTTTATATCTTTTTAATTGTGAGGTTTTCTTTTAAATTTTTTTAACTCAAAAAAAAAATGATTTAGATTATTTTTCTTTTTTTATTTATTTTTGGATATTTTTTATTTAATTTTTTAATTTTTACAAGTTAATTTTGGTTTTTTTTTTTTACAATTTTCCAGTTTTTTAATATATTTTCTTGTATTTGATTTATTTTTTTATGTGAATTGGCCCCTTGCCAGTTGGGCCTCAAGGTGGGCGGGGAAATTTATTTAGTTTTTACTATTTTTTTAATTTAAATTTTTTTATTTTAAAGTTTTATTTTATTTTTGTAACTTTTTTTGTTTTTTATTTGGTTTTCATGTTATTTTATTTTTTAGAGAGAGCAAAAAAAAAACGTTAATCTTTAACTTTTTTTTCTCAAATTATTTCTATTTTTAAAATATTTCCCCTTTTTTTTTCTAATTTTACAAGTTAATTTGATTTTTTATATTTTATTTAAAAAAAATTGTCATTTCTATATATTTTTTATATTTGAGTTTTTCGTCATGTTTTTAAAATTGTTTTTTATGTTTTACTATTTGTTATTATTTTTTAAATTTTTTGAGCTTTTTTTTATTGTTTTGATTTTTTACAATATTTTAATTTTTGTTTTCTTGTGTGTGTGTATGTGTATATATATATATATATATATATATATATATATATATATATATATATATATATATATATATATAGATATATATATATGTTATTTTTTTTTATTTTCTTTTCTGAAGGGTCCATGTCGATGATCGTCTAGCAACTCGATCCCATTATGTGCAATTTGTTAGTTGATTCAAATTTTTTCGCTATAACGAATCGAGTATGCTCCTACAATGTGTCAATTTCATGGTTGATCTTTAAGTTTTCATTACAATGGGTCGATTTCAATATACTACTTGTCAATTTGATGATTGATTTTTAATGCTTGTTTTGCATTATATCAAGTTGTCTTCATCTAAGATTTAAAAATCTCTATACATTTAGCACTTAAAAAAAATACTCTTGCTATAACAAATCCTTCACTAAGGTGTTCACTTTTAAAGTGTTTTTGGTCAAAATTTTTTTTGCATATTGTCATGCTTGAAATATTTTGAAAACTTAAGATTGTTTCGTATTCCTAATCTTTGGTTTTAATTCCATGGTTGAAACAATTATAAGTATTTTTTCTTAGCACCATACCTGAAATTGTTGAAATTTTAGGGTTTTTCAAATACATAATATTTTAAATTTAATGTCATGCCTAAAAATAGTTGGAATTTTAAGGCTTTTCAAAAACATGATATTTTATCTTTAATTTCATGCTTGAAAATCGTGAAAAAATTAAAGTTTTTCAAAGTCATCTTTTATTTTTAACGTCGTTATTAGAAAATGTTGAAAATATACCATGAAAAAAAAAAGATTTTATTCCAACATCAACAATTTTCGTTTTGAGGGTGTTTTTTGCACAAAAAAATTGGTTCTTAATGTCATTTTTAAAAAATGTTGAAAATGTACCCTGAAAAAAAAAGTTATTCGAGCATCAACACTTTTTGTTTTCAGCCTGTCTTTTCATGCTTTTTTGGGGTTTTTGAGCGAGAGTACTCATTTTGAGGTAATAGTTCCTATTTGATAGGTAACTATGTTCATTCAGAAATGGATAAATGGAGGGTAAAATGTTGATTATTGATTTGAAGATAAGTGTAAATTAGCATACCATTGGCTATGGGATAAGAGAAAACTCCTCATTGATACTCTTGTTACTCATGTTATCTTATATGGATGTGAAATATGGGGATGCAGTTTTTCTAGAGAACCTTGGAGAAAGATAGAGCATATCCAAAATAATTTTATAGTTTATGTTATCAAAATTAAAGGAAATGTGCCATGTCTTATCTTATCTTTTTCATAGAAGTGAGCCTTGCCTCCATTGAGTGCATTACCATTATTAGCATAATGTAAAAGAAAAAGCTAAACAACATAGATGATGAGAGACTCCCTAAAATTGCTTCAAACTATGGCGAAAACCACCAGGGACTCAAGCAGCGATGACATTAAGATGTCAAGTCTAGGCTGAATTATTGGAGAATCCAAGATGTCATTTTAATGAAAATTGATAATAATAAAAAATATTATTACCTTCAAGAGAATTTGTGATGCAATAAAGAACTAGAAAATGAAAAGAAGTTAAGATACTTTTCAGTTTTTTTTTTCTATATATATATATATATATATATATATATATATATATATTTCAGTTTTTTGTGGTGCAATAAAGAAATAGAAGATGAAAAGAAGTTAAGATAAGAATTTGTGTTTTTTTCTTCAGTTTTTTAAAATTTTTGTTTTTTTTGCTAATTATTTTATATTTTTTTTTTAATTGTGAGGTTTTCTTTTAATTTTTTTTTTAACTTAAAAAAATTGATTTAGATCTTTTTTTTTTTCCCTTAAATTATATGTTTTTTTTTTAAATATTGTCCTTTATTATTTATTTTTGGATATTTTTTATTTATTTAAAGTTTTTATTTTTACAAGTTAATTTTTCTTTTCTTTTACAATTTTCTGGTTATTTTTTAATATATTTTCTTATATTTGATTTACTTTTGACATGAATTGGCCCCTTGCTCATTAGGCCTCGTGGTGGGCGAGGAATTTATTTTCTTTTTTTTATTTTACTTTATTGTTTTATTTTATTTTTGTATTTTTTTATTTTTCTTTAAAAAAAAAAAAATCCATCGTTTTTTATTTTTTTCGTTAATCTTTAACTTAGATACCATTTTTTGGGAGTCAATTGCGTTAAGTAAGTCATTCATCTATGATCATTTCCATGAGAGGTAGTCATAACTGACTAATTTCTCATGATTTTTGAATAGTCCACTTAGTACTCATTGCATCGAGTGATGCTCATAGGGGTGAAGAAGTGGGATCGAAATTAGTGAATTAAATCACAAAACGTCAATCATCACTTCCGGGGCTTGCACCCGGTAACCAGGACTTCTCAAGTTATGTCTTTTTTTTAAATTTTCAGCCTCCCCTCCCTCCCCCACCCTTTTTTTTATTTTTTAATTTTACATGTTAATTTGATTTTTTTATATTTTATAGTTTTTTTTGTCCTCTCTATATATTTTTTATATTTGATTTTTTTGTCATGTTTTTTATGTTTTATTATTTGTTATTATTTTTTAAATTTCTTTGAGTTTTCTTTTTTATTATTTTTATTTTTTTTTCAATATTTGAATTTTTGGTTTCTTTTGTATTATTTTTTGTGTTTTTTTTTTTTTAATATTAAAATTTTTGTTTTCATATATATATATATATATATATATATATATAAAATTTTATTTTATTTTTTCTCTGAAGGGTTCGTGTCGATGCTCATCTAGCAACCTGATCTCATTATGTGTAATTTGATAGTTGATTTTATATTTTTTCACTAGAATGAATCTAGTATGCCCCCCACAATGTGTCAATTTCATGGTTGATCTTTAAGTTTTCATTACAATGGGTCAATTTCAATACACTGCGTGTCAATTTGATGATTGATTTTTAATGTTTTCTTTGCAATGTATCAAGTTGTCTTCGGCTAAGATTTTAAAATCTTTATACATTTAGCATTTAAAAAAAAATTACTCTTGATATAATAAATCTTTCATTAAGGTGTTCATTTTTAAAGTTTTTTTGGTCACAATTTTTTTACATAATATCATGCTCGAAATATTTTGAAAACTTAAGATTGTCTTGTATTCCTAATCTTTGGTTTTAATTCCATGGTTGAAAAATTGTCAAGATTTTAATTTTTTTCTAAGTCGTGATATTTTTTCTTTAATGCTATGGTTGAAACAATTATAAGTATTTTTTCTTAGCACTATACCTGAAAATTGTTGAAATTTTAAAGTTTTTCAAATACATGATATTTTAAATTCAATGTCATGCTTAAAAATCATTGGAATTTTAATGCTTTTCAAAGACATGATATTTTATCTTAATTTCATGATTGAGAATCATTGGAAATTTAAAGTTTTTTAGAGTCATATTTTATTTTTAACATCGTTATTAAAAAATGTTGAAAATGTACCGTGAAAATAAAGACGTTATTCCAACATCAACAGTTCTCGTTTTTAGGGAGTTTTTTGCACCAAAAAAATTGGTTTTTACTGTCATTTTTTAAAAATGTTGAAAATGTACCCCGAAAACAAATGTTATTCCACATCAACACTTTTCGTTTTCAGCCTGTCTTTTCATGTTTTTTTGGGGTTTTTTGAGCTAGAGTACTCATTTTGATGTAATAGTTCAAGTTTGATAGGTAACCATTTTTATTCAGAAATGGATAAATGTAGGGTAGAAAGTTGATTATTGATTTGAAGACAAGTGTAAATTAGCATACCATTAACTATGGGATAAGAGAAAACTCCTCATTGATACTCTTGTTACTCATGTTATCTTATATGGATGTGAAATATGGGGATGCAGTTTTTCTAGAGAACCTTGGAGAAAGATAGAGCATATCCAAAATAATTTTATAGTTTATATTATCAAAATTAAAGGAAATGTGCCATGTCTTATCTTATATTTTTCAGAGAAGTGAGCCTTGCCTCCATTGAGTGCATTACCATTATTAGCTTAATGTAAAAGAAAAAGCTAAACGACATAGATGATGAGAGACTCCCTAAAATTGCTTCAAATTATGGAGAAAACCAGCAGGGACTCAAGGGGAAATGGCATTAAGATGTCAAGTCTAGGCTGAATTATTGGAGAATACAGGATGTCATTTTAACGAAAATTGATAATATTAAAAATATTATTACCTTCCAGACAATTTGTGGTGCAATAAAGAACTAGAAGATGAAAAGAAGATACTTTTCAGTTTTTTTTGTTTGTTTGTTTTTTTCTTCGTGCAATAAAGAACTAGAAGATGAAAAGAAGTTAAGATAAGAATTTGTGTTTTTCTTTTCAGTTTTTTAATTTTTTTGTTTTTTTTTTGGCTAATTATTTTGTATTTTTTTAATTATGAGGTTTTCTTTTTATTTTTTTTAACTTAAAAAAATTTGATTTAGATTTTTTTTCCTTAAATTATATGTCTTTTAAAAATATTTTCCTTATTTATTTATTTTTGGATATTTTTTTATTTATTTTTTGTTTTTTATTTAAATTTTTTATTTTTACAAGTTAATTTTTCTTTTTTTTACAATTTTCCGGTTATTTTTTAATATATTTTCTTATATTTGATTTATTTTTTGATGTGAATTGGCCCCTTGCCAGTTGGGCCTCGGGGTGGGCGGGTAAATATTTTTTTTTAAGTTAAATTTTTTAAATTTTATTGTTTTATTTTGTTTTTGTAACTTTTTTTATTTTTCTTTTATTTTTAATTTGGTTTTTATTTTCTTTTATTTTTTTAGCTTAAAATTTTTTTTTTTTGATTTTTTTCGTTAATCTTTAACTTAGATATCATTTTTTGGGATTCAAATGCATTAAGTAAGTTATTCATCTATGATTATTTCCATGAGAGGTGGTGGTAACTTACTAATTTCTCATGATTTTTGAATAGTCCACTTAGAACTCATTGCATCGGGTGATGCTCACAAGGGTGAAGAAGTGGGATTGAAATTAGTGAAATAAATCACAAAGCGTCTATCATCACTTCCGGGGCTTGCACCCGGTAACTAGGACTTCTCAAGTTATCTCTGTTTTTAAAAACCGAGAAGTCCTAGTTACTGGGTGCAAGCCCCGGAAGTGATGATTGACGCTTTGTGATTTATTTCACTAATTTCAATCCCACTTCTTCACCCTTGTGAGCATCACCCGATGCAATGAGTTCTAAGTGGACTATTCAAAAATCATGAGAAATTAGTAAGTTACGACTACCTCTCATGGAAATAGTCATAGATGAATAACTTACTTAATGCATTTGAATCCCAAATATTTCAAAATATTTCAAGCATGAATTTATGGAAAAATTTTATGACTAAAAAAACTTTAAAAATGAACATCTAAATGAAAGATTTATTATACCAAGAGTAATTTAAAAAAAAATGTTAAATGTATAGAGATTTTAAAATCTCAGCTAAGACAAATTGATACTTTGCAAAAAAAATTTAAAAATCAATCATCAAATTGGCACGCAATGTAGTGAAATCGACCCATTGTAATGAAAACTTAAAGACAAACCATGAAATTGACGCATTGACGCGAAAACCACCAGGGACTAAAGAGGCAATGGCATTAAGATGTCAAGTCTAGGCTGAATTATTTGAGAATACATGATGTCATTTTAACGAAAATTGATAATAAAAAACATATTATTACCTTCAAGAGAATTTGTGGTGCAATAAAGAACTAGAAGATGAAAAGAAGTTAAGACACTGCTAGGAAGTGGTCAACTATAATATAGAAGATCAAAGTATCTCTTAATTCTGCTAAAAATGAACCAACTCCCATAAGTTACATAGCAAAATTGAGCATTGGACAATCCTCATAACACAGTGCGATGCAATAATATGTCAACTTTATGATACTAAGAGATTGAAGATGAAAAGTGCATTCTCCTAAAGTGTTCTAGAATACTCTACATATATTTAAACTACATCATAATATATTTGAATTACATCACAATTTCAAAATATTTGTCACACTACTAACATTTGTAACCTCCGAAGTCATCAAAACTATAATAACCTTAGAACACTTCTCTTAATACTTAAAAAAAAAATCTAAATGATGTTTTATGTTTCTTAAAATTAATGTTTTATGTTTCTTAAAATTAAATATAATTTCATTAAGACAAAATTATAATTTGAATAGATATTATTCATTATCACATAACTATACAATATTATTATCCATAATATATTATTATATCATTTGATATTAACCATAAATATATAAATTAATTTAAATATATTATTAATTATATAATATATACTATCAAATATATAATAATATAATTAAATTATATATATTAAATATTCTGATCGAATATTTGAATCTCCATTAAAAAAATAATCCTATTCATTACAATTAACTACTTATATATAAAACAGCAAAGCATGACTCCTGCTCACACCATTCACCTTGACTTTTGGTTCTAAAACTCTTATAACGAAAAACCAGCGTGATCGGTGAAATCACATTTAAATAATATTTAATGTGCAAGTTACCTATCAGAATTATATTTAATCTTTGATATTATGGAAAGTCAAAGTGACCATCAGGATAAGTGTGAGGTTATTGCTCAGAGTTATCTTGGTATGGAACACACATTGAGTGAGAGGAACCACACCGCCTCGGTCGAAGTAACATCGGCAGCTTCGGCACTACTTCCAAGAAAACGAAGTTAGGTACGGGAGAATATTCAAGGAGAATATCTGAATTTCGACCCTTTAAAGCACATTACCGGAGTCTGGTTAGACACCGAAGAAGAAGGCCATTTCACGGCTCAAATCATCTGCCCATCCGCTGGGTTTGGGGATTTGCCTCAAACAAATATTTTCTTGCCGCCTGGAATCTTGCAATTAATGGTATGCCAGTCAATTTTGCATTCAAATTGCTTCTCGTTAAAAATTGTGTGAAATTGCTTATCATTTAAATTGTGTGAGGGTTTGAAGCCGAATTTATAAATATTGGAAGGATATGAAACATTAAGGCCGAATTGGTTGAACATTGAAAAGGATGAAGCGTAAAAAATATTTAATTTAAAGCCTAATTCATTAAAAGGATTCAGGCCGAATCGGTTGAACGTTGAAAGGGATGAAGCTTAAGAAAGATTTAATTTAAAGCCTAATTCATCAAAAGGATTAAGGCCGAATTCAAGGTTGAACATTGAAAGGGATGAAGCTTGATAAAGATTTAATTTAAAACCTAATTCATTAAAAGGATTCAAGAAAGGGAAAAAAATATTTAATCCTCGATTTTTTATTTTTAGCTTGATGAAGAATGTTCGATCTTTTATTTTTAGCTTCCTCAAGAAATCAAGAATGTTCGATCTTTTATTTTTAGCTTTTCTTCAATAGATCAAGAATATTGCTTCGTTTAGAAATTCTGGCCTGTTTTCTAATCTAATTTATTTAAAATTTGAAATTTTATTAAAATTCGTGGAAAACACCAGTATGAATTGTGAATTCTCTATTCTGAAACTTTTTAGAATGATAAATTATTTTAGATCTCAATTTAACCAAAAATTATTTTAAATTCTGACAAAATCCCCAAAACTTAAGACTTCTAATAGTTAGAGAATCACTTTGTTTAATCTATCTTACTGTACTCGCCCGCAGACACTCATACACAGATTTAATTTTCCTCATAAAATGAGAAAAATTAAAAATTAAAATCTGGCTCACCTGAACAGCTGAACCAGAGAGCACCTCTTTTAGCGGAAGATTCACAAAGCATAGCAGTTCAACAGGAGTTGCTGATGCGTAGCACTCCTGTGTGGTTGAATTTTCTAAATCCTTTCCTGTTTGACTGCTTTTTACGGCATCGCTTAGGTTTATAATTGCATCTGGTACTTTGCAGTGCACATGCTTATTCATGGCCTGCTTTTGACCTAAAATAAGGTTTAATGCCATGGATAATTTTTTTCTTCTTCTTAATTTGCAGTGCACATGCTTATTCATGGCCTGCTTTTGACCTAAAATAAGGTTTAATGCCATTGATCATTTTTTTTTCTTCTTAATTTGCCTGTGCCCTACCATAATCTTTAAAGAATCGCTAGGACGCTCTGATTTATATGAAGGTTACTGTGCTCTTATTTATATGATGGTAGCAGTATTTTCATACAGTCATTTTGTTCTCTCTTTCGGTTTTTGTCATGAACAGGTCTGATATTTTTTTTTGAAATATCGGTTTCTATTTGCATTCTTTGTGTTTTTACTACGTTCTTTAGGAATTCTTTACCTTTACATAGATGCAGATGCTATATATGTTCAGAAGGATTTCCTATCGTTTGATAATTTCGAATATATATATTTAGCAAGAAAGTCTGAAAAATTAAAGAGTTGATATTGCAGATTTTGTTGAACAGTTGACGTTGCAGATTTTAAAGATTGATCGTAGGGGGTCCAAATTGTGAAATATTGTGAACAGCGTATTATCTCTGCTGACATGCCGTCATACAATTTTGTTTTTCTTTTCAGGTTTTTTAAAGACATTTAGGTTGGGAATTTTAATTACTTTGGCGTGTAAGAGTGGGCTAAATTTGGAGAATCTGACTTAAGTCAAGTTAAGTAGAGGTAAGTCATATTTTGGAAAAAAGTTCAAATTTAAAATATTTTTGCATGTATGAATTGGCTGTTAAGCAGAGGTAGGTTATATTTTGAAAATAGTCAAATTTAAAATATCCTTGCATGTAAGAATTGGTTTAGGAGATTCTGAGTTAAATCGAATCGAATTAAGTAGAGGTAAGCCATATTTTGTAAAAAGTCAAATTTAAAATATATGTGCATGTAAAATTATTTTAAGCAAATCACTGAAAAAAATTTAAATACTGCTCAGAGCCTCAGTTCCTATGATTGTGTCAAATTTTATGTTTTGCTCCTCTCTGTGAAAGTTTTAGTTGGTGTGTTTTGTGCAGATACCAATAGAGTGCCATGGCTAAGGGTCAACTGGAGGTTCTTTCTGCCCTGGACAAGGCCAGGACGCAATGGTACCATTTCACGGCCATCATAATAGCGGGCATGGGCTTCTTCACCGATGCATATGATCTCTTCTGCATACCGACCGTAACTAAACTACTGGGACGGATCTATTACCCGGCTGCTGCGGGGAAAGTAGGTACTCTGCCAGTCAACGTCAACGCGGCAGTGAGCGGCGTCGCTCTTTGCGGAACTCTGGCCGGGCAGCTATTCTTTGGATGGCTGGGCGACAAGCTGGGTCGGAAAAAGGTCTACGGTATGACACTGATGATCATGATGATCAGCGCCATCGGAAGCGGTTTGTCCTTTGGTAACACGTCCAACTCCGTGATGACTACTCTATGCTTTTTCAGATTCTGGCTGGGCTTTGGCATCGGCGGCGACTATCCGCTTTCAGCCACCATCATGTCAGAATATGCGAACAAGAGAACCAGGGGAGCCTTCATCGCGGCGGTGTTTGCCATGCAGGGATTCGGCATTCTGGCGGGGGGAGCTGTTTCCATCGTAGTCTCCAAGGCTTTCATGGCAGCTTTTCCCGTCAAGCCTCCGAACACCCCCCCACAGGCGGATTTTGTGTGGAGAATAATTTTGATGTTCGGGGCTGTGCCTGCTGCACTGACATATTATTGGCGCATGAAAATGCCGGAGACTGCTCGATTCACAGCCCTGGTTGCAGGAAATGCCAAGAAGGCCGCCATGGACATGTCCAACGTACTGCAGGTGGACATCCATGAAGATCAGAATGTCGTAGAAGCCATCGCAAGGGACGAAAGCACGAAATTCCGCCTGTTTTCCAATGAGTTTGTCCAACGCCACGGTTCGCATCTCCTGGGCACTGCGTCCACATGGTTTCTTCTGGATATTGCATTCTACAGCCAAAATCTGTTTCAGAGCAATATATATACTAAAATCGGTTGGGTGCATTCAGCGAGCACGATGAGCGGCATAGAGGAGGTTTACCGTATTGGAAAGGCGCAGTCACTGATCGCCCTCTGCTCGACTGTTCCGGGTTACTGGTTTACGGTCTTCCTCATAGACCGCATTGGGCGTTTTAAAATTCAGCTAATGGGCTTCTTCTTCATGACAGTCTTCATGTTCGCCATAGCGATTCCATACCCCTACGTTAGCAACCATGTAACATTGTTCCTAGTTCTTTATGCCTTCACCTTCTTCTTCTCCAATTTCGGTCCCAACAGCACAACTTTCATTGTGCCGGCGGAGATATTCCCGGCGAGGCTGCGTTCGACGTGCCACGGCATATCTGCAGCAGCTGGGAAAGCCGGAGCCATCGTCGGGGCATTTGGGTTCTTGTATTTATCGCAGGATGGGTCGACTGCGGGTTATCCTAAGTCAATCGGGCCGCAAAAAGCTCTCCTGATACTGGCCACAGTCAACGCACTGGGCTTCCTTTTTACCTTTTTGGTGCCTGAAACCAATGGCAAGTCGCTCGAGGACCTGTCGGGAGAGAACGAAGAAGTTCTCGAAATGACCGGATCGTCCGGTAGATCGAACCGCGCTCTACACGTCTAGCCGTGGTGACGTAATCAATGTTCGATATTGCATGTCTTTAACAGACAGCTGTGTGGATTTTTAGTTACGGAATAACGACTGCAGTGATTCATTCGCAGTCAAGGTGTGTGACCGTTCAAGTGACGGAGGGATGGTAGGAATATTCGTGTCAAGCATATATATATGTATCCCCATTGAGTGCATGTGAATGTAGGGTATTAGAACATATTAGATGAGTGAATGTGAATGTAGGGTATTAGAACATATTAGATTACTAGCATTTGCATAAGATGTTATAAAGAAAATGTAGTAAGGCAATGTAGTAAGGCAATGTCATAAGAAACATTAGTGATTTTGTTTCTTTATTGGTGTTTCTTTTTTATCATATGTTATGTTTTAGGGAGATTCCAACCAAGATATGTTCAAAGTGAAGGTAATGCACAACACTTCACTCGAAAAGATTTATGAAAATGCTCTTCATTAAGATTCTGGAATCTTTATAAGTAAATGTTTTAAATCAAACATTTCATAACAAAGTAATCTCATATCACCTTAATTCACAATGCAATGGATAATAGTTTTTGTTCATTAGAAATTGGTCTAATTTTATGAGGAAAGCTTAATAGAAAGACTTTAGTAGTAAGAGGAACATTAATAAACTCCCTCATCATTTGTTATATAATGTTGTTAATTTAGCTACTTGTTGCTTCTTATCCTTATTTTAGTCGTGTAATATGTCCAAACTATAAAATAATGGTATTATTTATTCTCTTTGGACCATTGTATCCTTCTAGTGCCATCAATAAATTTCAATTTTCAAAATAAGGTTTCCTTGTTCTGATAAAAAAATGTCTTAGATGTAATACCTGTCTATTGAATTTCTCTAGCTTTTATTCCCAAGAAATTCTATTAAAGATTCAAAAACATTTTTTTAATTTCTCTGGCACAAAAATAAATGTTTGAGCTTAAAAAAATATCGTACTTGACACAGAGCTCTTCTTTTTGCAAAAATGATAAACTCACAATCGCAAGTTCGCATAATTGAGGAAGAAGACAATTCTATACTTGTAATGGAAAACTTGTTAAAAGATCAAAAATAAAATAACCAGTTGCTAGATGTGGACAAACGTACAAGTGGAAGAGAATTGCCTAAGTAAATAGATCATCAACGACACTATGCGAGTTATCAATTTAGGGCTTGAATAAATTATTTATGAAGCTTGTGAAATTCGGGAGAATCAGGGTATTATTGTTGAGCTTGATGACAATGTATCGAGTTGTTGCAGAGACATTTAAACAATTGAAAGAACAAAAGAAATTGCATTCATCTTTGAACAAGTTAGACTTTGTTTGGATTGTCTTAAATAAATGTCTTAACTACCCATATTGTGTAGTAGCACTAGAGCCTTGTGCCCTGAAGGATGTAGAGTTTACCTTGGGTGCCAATATTTAGAATGAGGGGAAATGCTTGGAGGTTTTCCCCAAAATATGTTGTTTTATTAAAAAAAATGACAACTAAATTCATAGTCTTCATAGATGGGAAAAGTTGGAGCATTTGAGGTAATTGCACTTATATTAGATTTCCAAAACTATAGGTTTCAATTTTGTCTTTCATATTAGAGTAATCACACTATTAGTTCCCTTGATTCCCTGTGTCACTACTCAACTTGAGTTTTAAGTTATTTTAACATCAGTAATCATTCATTTGTGTGGAGATTGGCTTTTGTTTTGACATATTCAATTAAGGAGTTAAACTAAGATTAAATGTACCTAACCTAACCTAACTGACAAAAAAAAAAAACTTACTATATAATCATTAAAACATGTATTATTTATATGATTATTGTTATCTCATAATTGAGTAAGGCTTCCTATTTCTTGTTATATCATAATTGCAGAAGGCTTCGTATTTCAACTTACTGTGGATGAGGATCAGTTGACTTTTAATTGAGTGTCTAGATTGCTTCTCAAGGGAATATGCTCAGCATATGCTTTGTCTAAGTGCTTATCAATGGTTGTAGTGAGTTTCTTGTTATATCATAATTGCTTAAGACTTCCTATTTCAACTTAGGGTGGATGAGGATCGGTTGACTTTTATTATTTTTTTAATTGAGTGCCTAGATTGCTTCTCAAGGGAATATGCTCACCATATGCTTCGTCTAAGTGCTTATCAATGGTTGTAGTGGGTTATAGAGTTCGTTAGGTTGCATTGACTTTTAATAAATTAAAAAAAAATTGTGCCATGTGGCTCCCTGCCACCAATTTACTAATTCTGATTAGATGGGGAAATTAATATATAAGCAAATTTTATTTAGCAAAATGGTCCATTTTACAATAAGATGTGTAATGTTTTTTTTCAAGTTAAATTAGATTCATGCCAGGTGGCTCCCTGCCCACCAATTTCCTAGGGATTTAAGATCATTCCAATTCTAATAAATTCATATTCTAATTAGATTTGGAAATTAATATATAAGCAAATTTTATTTAGCAAAATGGTCAATTTTACAATAAGATCTGTAATACCTTTTTATTCTCAAGTTAAAGTTGACCCATAACCTTTTTATACATGGTTAATCAAGGAATTGTGTGCATTTCTTTGTATTGCAATAGTTTTTTTTGCAATAATTTTTTTATTATATTTATGAAGCCTTCAATTATATAACCTCATTAATATTTTTAATATGATTTTACTAATATATTTTTAAAATTTAACTTCTAATTTATTATTAGATTATTTTTATATTTTCCAGAGTAATAAAAATGACAATTGCCCAATAATGTCCCACAAGATTTGTTAAGAATTTAAATAGGTAGGTTAGTACACAAGATTTGTTAAGAATTTAAATAGGTAGGTTAGTACAATATCTAGAATGGTTCTCAGTCTGTAATTCCATTATTATTTAATCCTAGCAGGAGTTAGAGAATCTGACAAAAATCTGCAATACCTTTAAATAACTTTTGAATCAGTGCAGGCATCTAACCATGTTTGAATTTGTGTTACCAGAACTTTTCAAAGGCCAAGTAAACAATTGAGCTGCAGATATGGAGTCACCAAAAGGCTTACTAAGTGTGGCTATTGAACTGGATGGTGACAAGAGAATGAGGTCATAATACTTTGAAAAGATTGGGCATCATAATCATTGCATCTTTGGATCACACCTTATTGTCAAACCATTCCATCATTGCAATCGTTTAACCCACAGATTTAAAAGAACATTGTTCGCTTTTATCAAAAGGGATCTGACAAATATCTCCATTTGCAAAATATTATGATTCTAAATATTTATGGAGGGGGAGTACCAACAGTCAAAACAAAATGTACATATCCGTTTTTGTATAATCAAAACAAAATATATAAATTTGTCATTTTTTATATAGATAATTGATTGTATATTTCATATATAACAATTAAATTGGGTGGAGTAGGTCTAAAATTGTTTTAGTTTGGCAGATGTAAAGAAATAAGTTGATTGTCCAAAATCTTCTGGGATGTAAGAAATAGATTAAAAATTCAAAATCCAAACACATCCAGTAAAAATGAAAAATGAAAAACTACCATTTACAAATCTCTAACAAATAATTAAATATTAAAATTTGCAATCAACATAAATTCAATAGTTTTAATTATAAAAAAATTAAAACATCATAAAAATACTCCGAAAATCCAATAAAGACTATAAACACTGAAACACAATCCAACCAACCTATTATCTAGAAATTTATGAAAAGCAGCTTGAAAATTATTACTATCAGATTGATGAGAAGTGTTTGTTTCCATCACCATCCCATAAAAACTAAATATGTGCAGCTTTCAATAAAGAATATAAGTGAAGGTTTGTACTCAATCTGAAAAATTAGGCAGACAACATAATTGATTTCAGGAGATTACCTCTGATGTCTAATCAATAACATATAGATATAATCATAATGATATCAAGATTTATGACTAAGATACTCGGAAATGTTTAAAAAATCTGTAAATGTCTTTCATTTCCATGATGCAGTACGTGTTCAAATAAACACCATATCATATGAATAGAAAGCCTGGGTACCTGCTAGCCCTTCCATCTGGCCTTATTGTTTCTGTTATATGGCTATACTTGCATGTAACAGTCAGAGACATTTCAATCAGGACCTTATCAGAATTTGGAATGCTGATAAACTTCTCTGCCATTTTCTTTGGGATCCCATTTGCAGAATGTTGTCTGTCACCCCCTTCCCCATGATGTCTGAGTACAGAGACTCCGAAGATCTCTATACAATTATTTCTGCTTACTCCACTTCAACAAACTGTAGACCAGTAGAAAAAGAGAAATCAATGGTGCAATCTATGAACAACGGTGGGAAGATGAGTTGGGCTGGTGCAAAAAGTCCATCATTGCAAGAGGATGATCAAGGTCCATTCTCAACAAAGAAGAGTTGAAGAGTTTCCATGATGAAAAAATACATGTATGGACTGAAAGGGCTAGGAGGAGTAAAATGAATTGTATGCTCAATACCCTAAAGTCTCTGTTACCTGAGGGTCTCAATTCAAAGGTAGTACTTGATGATTGTTGTCTGGAATAACAGTTCAAGACACTAATATAGGCCATGAGCTAAGCAAATGAGTTTAAAATAGATTTTCATGACTGTACAGACGTGCTAGATTCAGATTGCAGAATTGATAGATTCTTATCAAAGCTGATGTTCTAGATGTTCTAGACACTGAATTGCTGAAGTATTTCTTTCTCAAGTGGACAAAGGAAGAATTGTTGATAAGGCCATTGATTATATCAAGACCCTCCAAACTGCCTTGAAAGATTTGCAAGCCCAACAATCAGAATGTCTGAAAATTCTCTTGGTATTCACATCCTTCCTTCAGTTCCAGTAACATCATCACATCCAGGTCTATAATGGGCCCCTGAGAAGACTGGTTTTCTGCCCAAATTATTTTCTATCATGGATGCCAATCAACTGGAGATTGTAAATTGCACCATAAACGCTGTTGGATCCAACATGGTGTATACCCTTTATGCTAAGGTAAGTAACAGTTCTGAACTTAACCGTGGAAATACTTTACTGTCCTTTTACCAGCTACGATATTTGATACATTCTAGGAGCTATGTATACTGATAGTGTTATTTTCCAGAAATTCCTAATCGGATTTTCTCTGTTATATATAGAACTACTTCCTGAAGTGTGCTTTCTTTGATTTTTTTTAGTCAAAAAACAATAACCAGCAAGTCACAGCCAAGGACTTGAGTTGTACCATAGATGAACTTAATACCACCATAGCTGGTCCTGAAGAACATACCTTACAAAAGGCTGGCAACAGATAATCTCTGTGGATATCCCAACCAGTGGATTTCTGCTCTAAGAGCGATGATTTGTTTTTTTCTTTCATTTGTGCAATTTCTCTGCAAAATATATCCATTCCCAGGCTGGGATGCATACCTCAAACTACTTCTGACATTCGTTGCAGTTTTATGACACTTTGTGGCTGGGATGCATACCGATAAACTATAACCATTCCAAGGATGTGATGCATACTTCAAACTTCTGACATTGGTTTTCCTGAAAATCCAATGCAGTTTTATAATACTTTGTGGTAAGTAACTAGCGGGTTCGGAACTTCAAGCCCCTGTAAGAGCATGGATGCCTATTAGTCTAATAAGCAGAGAGTTACTGCAAATCTACATGAGAATCATTAATTTTTGTATTGAGCAATTATCTGTGTACCTCAGTGTGCTTTTCCACTGAGGTGAGAAAATATCTGAAGATTTGAACATAAATACAACATACAATCATAGCATTATATATAAAAAAAAAAAACTACTTCACAGACTCAAACCAGATTGCTGGTAAAGCAGTTTAATGGACACTACTTTGGATCATCTATTTTGTAATTGGATACCCATTCAGAAAATATGTTAAGGTAATAAACGACATGGCACAATTATAAAATCCTGACACTAAGATTTTAAACTTTTCAGATAAACTATGACAATGAATAGAATGGTTTGACAATAAGGTGTGATCCAAAGATTCAATGATTATGATGCCCAATATTTTCAAAGTATTGTGACCTCAATCCTTCTACTATGATGTGCTTCCAATTCTGATTGTTGGGCTGGGTCTTGATGTAATCTATGGCCTCATCAACAATTTTTCCTTTGTCCACCTGAGAAACAAATACTTCAACAATTCAGTGTCTAGAAAATTAGGTTTGATTAACATCAAAAAACACAACTCTGCAATCAAAATCTAACATGTCTGTACAGACATAAAAATCTATTTTATACTCGTTTTCTTAGCTCATGGCCTATATTAGTGTCTTGAAATTTTATTCCAGACAGAAATCATCAAGTACTACCTTTGGATTGAGACCCTCGGGCAATAGAGACTCTAGAGTACTGAGCATACAATTCATTTTACTCCATTCATACACATTTTACATTCTAACATACAAAATGTATGACCATAACTTTCAAAACTGGTTACAAGGGCAATACCAGGAAATAAGAGGAAACAGGTAATAACAGAGAAAACATGATAACAAAACAACCCAAACAAACGCATACCATCAGAGATCCAGCACTAATATAGAATCTGTAGTTGATTGAAAACTTGCTCCTCAGATGTCTCTTCATTTCTACATTCTGCATTCAGTAATTGGAATGATTAATCTAAAGCATACACAGTTTCCATCATCACCAGAGCATTGAATCATGACACATCTTCCAAAAATACAATAATACCCTGTGCCAACTACTTGCAGAAGAAGCTTATTCCATCTATCACTGATAATTTGAAGCGACCTAGTTGTGATATCCCCATCCTCAAAACCCTAACCCTAACCCTAATGGTTTAATTTTTAGAGGGTAGAAAAAAGAAAACCAGACGTCACAAGAGTCAAAAACTAGCTGAATAAATTAATAAAACAAGGAAAGCGAAGTAAATACAGAATAATTTTTTATTCATTAACTGTACCCGCGCATGGACTTCACGAGGAAGTTGTGGATCATTGGGTGGCCGCCTTGGATCCTTTTCTTCAGATAGAAGCCAACCAGTTCCTCTTCCGTTGGATGAAATCTGAAGCCCGGAAGATCCATCCTAATTATTCATTTGACGGTCTACAGAAGATCTGGATAAAATGATTATCAAAGTAAACTAATGACCTTGACTGTGGAGGATCTGAATCTGGCATCCTCGTTCATAATCCAGTCTGTCCTCTATCTGTAAGGGGCTTTTCCTTCATAAAACACGAGAAATTTCTTCTGACCGATGCATTGAAGCTGCTCGTTGCGAATTGCCCTGTCTGAACCCGTGGCTGCCTTGGATCTTTTTCTTTAGATAGAAGCCAACCAGTTCCTCTTCCGTTGGATGAAATCTGAAGCTCGGAAGATCCATTAAAAACTCTGCCTACAAAACCCTCACTGGGGATAAAAGCTCATCAAGCTCCTAGAGTGGGATGCCCAGAGATGCGGCTTGCTCAGCAAGATTTGAAGCAGCAAGAAAAACTGTGCAAGATTTGAAGCAGTAAGAAAAACTGTGCGAAAAGAATATAAGAAACTAATCTAAACTACATCCAACGGTCTGAAACGTTTCAATCGTCTAACATCTGATCGAATGGCTCAAACAAGTACACAGTGGCAATTGGGAGAGTTGATTTCAGAGGGGAACGCCTTACAGCGTAATTAATAATGTGGATTGTTGCAATCATGTTTTATTATCGTTACGTTTAATTTTTATTTTATGTAAGTTTTTAAAACATTTCTCCGAAAGTTGTGTAAATTTGTGTTTAACTGAACAAAAAATCCATGTGAAATTTTATTTCACACAGATTGTGTAGTGAATTCACCATATCACTGATTTGGAATGGAAAGTAGCAACGCTCTCATTTCATTTTAAAATTTCTCCTTTGAGATTTAGAAGTTGATTTTTGGTTAAAGATTTTAATTAAATCTCTTCTTAGATTATGCCTGGAAGAGAATATAATAGATTATAGAATACAAATTCCTTTCAATATTGGTTTGATTGCAAAGCTCACATAACATAGAAATTGTTAGTAAAATTGAATAAGAATTGTAATTATGTCGAGGGCGTTAGTTTCTCCAGTTCTCCAATTAGAACTAAACCTAAAAGTTCAGTTTCACTACTTGTGGCGTTCATAAATGAGCTGATGAGTTGGTTGCGATTAATGGTGAAAAGGAGTGGTGTGTGGCACCGCTTTGTCCAACTTTATAAGCATCTAGTTTAGGAAGGAATCTCTCATCACTCTTTCAACAAAGATAACATACAATGGAAAATATGTGAACGGAGTCCCTTGGATCAAGGCTTTTTCTTTCCATGGAAGAGAACTCCTTATGAAACATCTAATGGTGTGTTTGTATCTTTAAGAAACAATAATGTTTATTGATTTCATCCTGCAAGATTTTATGATTATCATAATTTTTAAAGTGGATATTCTATATGACTTTTAAGATGCGGAAATATTGTTGATCTTCTTGAATTTCACAACATAAAGTAGTGGGGATGATTTAGTTTACAGATTTTATGATTAAAGTTGTTGGAGATATTATAGTATTTATTATAAAACAATTATTGGTTATTTATGAAGATGGTGATGATTGTGTGAAAATGAATAGAGGTGTAAAATATATTTTCTCACTAATTTATTATAGAAGAATGTATAGAAACTTTTTATAGTAAAAAATTACAAAAATTAAAACAAAATAGATGTAAACAAATCAAATAACAAGCTAAATTTAACAACACAAATGCATGGAAAAATACTTTTTAGGAGGAAATCTCCACACTCTGAAGCAAACTCAATTGATAATTAACAAACTAAATGGTTACATCATAGGGCATGTCCTCAACAATAGTGTTCTAAAATAATATAAGTATTATTATTATAGAAAAAATTCTCATAGCATAATGGTAAGTTAGAAATTACACTCTATTTTTTCCAACCTTAATATTAAATAAATAGGAATATCTAAACCATAATAAACCATTTATGGTTTTCTAATTCTACATGCTAGAAACCACTAGGAAGTGAGTGGCTAAGAGTTGTTGCTTAACATTCATTGCATGCGAGTGATATGCATTTATTCCATGTGAATACTGAGTAGTCCCTCTCATTTCTTTCCATTTCTACATTTATTCCTTACTGAACTACATCATTGCAAGGTATATGATGCATGTCCAAATATTCTCCCACTTGTTATATACATTACAAAGTTACAAGGGAGAATGCATCAAACTATGAACTAATTGGTGGCTAATTGCTAGGGGTTGTAAGGCTTTTAGATTCATAATGCTATTTGAATTTTCTTGTACACAATGGTTTCATTAATTCTTAGACAACATTTTAAAAATTATCAACTTTCTCTATTATTGAGCCTAGAGGCTCATTCTACAACACAGTGTGAAGGGGATGTGTAAGTATGTTTGTCCCTCTTAAAATAAAAATAAAAATAAAATATCTCTAAATAGAATAGCAAAAGGAAATTAAAATATGCTATGCATATTTAATTAGTTGTGCATGTGACCTAATATAATTTCATCTAAAGTAATTAGAAGTAAAAAAAAATATGTGAGTAATACGTTTAAACCTTATACTTTTTAAAAATATTTTAACAAGTGATATGAAATATTTCAATTTCATAAATATCTATATATATATAGATAAAAAAAATGTTAAAAGAATATATTTTAATGTTGTATAGAATAAAATATCCAATGTGAGTTATGAATTAAAAAACAAGTTTAATATGCACTTATAAAATGGCTCAATGCACATGTTATGTAATTTCTATAACATTCAAAAATACAATTAAAAAAAAAAAAATACACATTGTTTTTTGCACTATAAATCTATGTTGGCTGTTTTTGAATAGAAAAGCAATATCTGCTAATATATATGTGTGTGTGTGTGTGTGTGTGTGTAGTTGTCCATATGACCTTAGAACTATATGTGAGTGAGATGTTTAAACCTCATACTTTTCAAAAATATTTTGACACATCATATCAATTTCATATATATTTATATATAGAAAAAAATGTTGAAAGAAATATCTTATTGTTGTATAAATAAAATATTGAAAGTTAGTTATGAATAAAATACTCATGTACTTAAAAATATATTAATAAAATGACTAAATGCACATGTTATTCATGTGTAAGTATGTTCGTCCCTCCTAAAATAAAAGTAAAATACTCTGTAAATAGAAAAGCAATGTGGGCTATATATATATGTTTTGCATATTTTATTAGTTGTCCATATGACCTAATCTAATTTGATGTAAAGAAATTAGAACTAAAAAAATATATTTGTGAGTAAGATGTTTAAACATTATACTTTTCAAAAATATTTTAACACCCGATAATTGAGCTGAGAGGTGCATTGTATAGCCCAGTATGATGTGTAAGTCGTGCACTCTACAACCCAATATGATTCTACAACCTTGTATGATGTGTAATCCCTACAACCTAGTATGATGTGTAAGCCCATGCATTCTACAACCAAGTATGATTTGTAGCCCATTATGATTTGTAACCCTGTGGGTCCATCATGAAATTTTAACCCCGTGGGTCCAACCCATTATGATTTGTAACCATATGCATCCATCATGAAAGTTAACATTTTAGGCCCAAGACAATTAATAATTAATTTAAATGTTTTATATACTTATTCAAATTCAACATATATGATAAAATAACTATTAAACACATAAGATAATTTTATTGTAATACAAATACCTTATGCATTTAATAGTTATTTTATCATATATTTGAATGGATGATAAATTTTCCTTCAACAAAATAATTTACCACATAAAAAATCCATATGAGGTAAAATTTTAAACATCTTTACTCTTTACTAAAGTCAATATCATTTCGTAAAATAAAGTAAAAAGTTATTTCAACACAAAGAATCAAAATCTTGCTCCAAAATCTTTTAATATTTTTTTTAGTTAAATATTTGTACAATGAATCAAGGAAAGCGATACCCTATGGATATATTTAAATCTCTAAAGACATAAATATTTCTACCTCAAAGTTGTAATACTTGAAAATTTTGTTATCATGCTATGTAAAAAATATCATTAAATATAATATTAATATTATAAATTTAATAACTTAGGATTAATACAATATTAAATTTAATATTATATTAAATTTTTTATATTATAATATATATTAATATATCATGATATATATTAACTATAGATATATATGGGAGGGAAGAACAAAGTTAGAGTAATAGAGGTGGAGACATAGAGGGAGTGAGAGGAAGGGAGAGAGAGGAAGGATGAGAGAGGACATAGAGATAGGAGAAGAGAGGAAGGGATAGAGAAATGGAGTTGGAAGGAAAGAGAGGGAGGGAAGAAGAGTCACATAGAGAGAGAAAAGTGGAGACAAAGTGAGAGAGGGAGTGGCAAGGGAGAGATGGAGAGAGAGTGTATCTGTTTGGGCTGAGATAGAGAGATAAAATAGGAGAGATAGTGACAAAGTTGGAGGGTGGAGAGAGAGAGAGAGAAGCAGGAGAGACAGAGGGAGGCATGAGAGAAAGGGAGAGAGAGGAAGGAATAGAGCTTGGATGTGACAAGGAGAAGGAGAGAAGAAGGGAGAGAAAGAGGGAGGTAAGAAGAAAGACACAAAGAGAGAAAAGTGGAGAAAGAGAGGAGTGATAAGGGAGATGGAGAGAGAGGAAGAGAGGAGAGCAAGAGGGACAAGAGATAGAAGAGGGCAGAGAGGTAGAGAAGGGGAAGAAAGAGAGGGAGGGAGAGGAAGAGGGAGGGAGAGAGAGAGATAAATATGGAGAAAGAGTGTGTATGTTTTGGGTGTGATATAGAATGGACACATAGAGAAAGATATATAGATGGAAGGCCAACAGAGGGAAGAAGAGAGAGATAGAGAGAGGGAGAGATAGATAGATATGGAGGGAGAAAGCATGTGTGCTTTGGGAGGGGGGTGAGTTAGAGAGACAAAGAAGGAGAGATCGAGGGAGATATAGATATAGATGTAAGGGGGAGAGAGGGAAGAATAATTCTTGCACTAGATTCATTGATTTTAGTGTAGATACTGATTTCTAATCCTATTTGAGTGCTTACATTGAAGGAGATAAATTGAAGGACATGGGAGAGGAGGAATGAAGAGAGAGAGAAAGAGAGGAGTGAGAGAGGGAGACAAGGGTAAGAGAGAGAGAGAGGGAGACACAAAGATGGAGGAGGGGAGAGGGGGAGAGAGAGAAGGAGAGAGGGAGAGAGAGAAGGAGAGAGGGAGGAAGATAATGACAGGGTTGGAGGGAAAAGAGAGATATGGGGAGAGAGGGAGTACAAAGAGATTGATTTGGAAGGGAAGAGAGGGAGGGAAGAAAAAATATATACAGAGAGAAAAGTGGAGTGAGAGAGAGAGAGGTGGGGAGTGAAAAGGAAGAGATGAAGAGAGAGTGTGTATGTTTGGGGGCGAGATAGAGAGACAAAGAAGGGGAGATGGAGGGAGATATAGATATAGATGGACGGGGGAGAGAGGGAAGTAGATTTCTGCACAATAAATCCATTGAAATCATGGTAGATGGTGATTTATAATCCTATTTGATTGCTTGCACTAGATGCATTAATTTCAGTGTAGATGTGGATTTCTAATGATATTTGATTGCTTGCAATAGATGCATTGATTTCAGTGTAGATGTTGATATTTAATCTTATTTGATTGCTTGCACTAGATGCATTGATTTCAGTGTAGATGTTTCCTAATCCTATTTGATTGCTTGCATTAGATGCATTGACTTCAATTTAGATGTTTTTTAATTCTATTTGATTTCTTGCACTAAATACATTGATTTAAGTGTAGATGTTGATTTCTAATTCTATCTGATTGCTTGCACTATATGCGTTGTTTTTGGTGTAAATGGTGATTCCTTATTCTATTTGATTGTTTGCACTAGATGCATTGATTTCAGTGTAGGTTGTGATTTTTAATCCTATTTAATTTCTTGCACTAGATGCAGTGATTTCAGTGTAGATGGTGATTTCTAATCCTATTTGACTGCTTGCACTAGATGCATTGATTTTAGTGTAGATGTTGATTTCTAATAGTATTAGACTGCTTGCACTAGATGCATTGATTTTAGTGTAGATGTTGATTTCTAATCTTATTTGTTTGCTTGCACTAGATGCATTGATTTTAGCATAGGTGTTGATTTCTAATCTTATTTCATTTCTTGCATTAGATTCATTGATTTTAGTGTATATGATTTCTAATCTTATTTGATTGAGTGCATTAGATGCATTGATTTCTTTGTAGATGATGATTTATGATTTGAAGAAACTCAATGTATGATGGTACATTAACTTAAAGTGATTGGATTAAAAATGTGCATTGATTTCAGTTGTTCACAATTTGTACTAAATTTTGTGATATAGTAATTCAACCTATTAATATTGGAGAGCAAGAGAGACAAGGTATGATGTTTACTACGAGTTAAAGAATTGAATGGTTTACAATATCAACTATCCTTTTCATATAATGGATATGAAAAGATGGAAAAAATAGCAAATAATCTAAAGATTTTGTAAATACCACTCATTAAAAAAAATCAAAATTACATAATTTCTTGAATTTTGCAAAAAAAACTATAGATAAAAGAAAGTCATCAAAATATTTTGAAGGAAATAAATTATTTCAAACATTAGCAATGAAACAAATAATTTCAAGAGTAATATTAATGCAATAAATTATTAAAACTGCAATTCAAAACATATTTAGTAATACCTGGAGGGACACTATTAAGAATTATTTACTGTCAAAAGTTGTGATACCTAAAATTAAATGAAATATATGTGCAGTATCAATTGTCTTGCAAACTATAGACAAGATTGTCTAACTTATTCATCACCAACTAATTACTAACAAACAATTACATACACATAGAAATATTACACAACACTTTTAACATTCAAAAACAGTACCATCCAAATCCAAACATATAAACACACAAACCAATCAAAGCATCCAAGCTCAGACGTCCATTCAAGACCAACAACAAAAACAAAATTAAAGAAGAAAATGATACAGTCATGCCAAACAAAGAACACATAATGTAAATTTCAAAGTATGAATTTCATCTCAAACATATACATAATAATGATACCCTAAAAATGTGTCATTGTCACCCTCAACTGGAACCAACCTAGATCCATCTAACTTCGGATCTATCATGTGGGGAGAGGGATCAAATCCCTCGAGGTGCAAACCTTTCCTCAAATTCCACACTCCAAATAGAAGGTTTGCACCTCTACATATTTGATCCCTCGAGGTGCAAACCTTTCCTCAAATTCCACACTCCAAATAGAAGGTTTGTACCTCTACAGATTGATCCCTCTCGACGCATGATAAGATGTGGAGTTTGATGGATCTAGGCTAGCTAAACCAACCTAGATATTGAATCGAGAGGCTTATTCTTGTGAAGGCTATGTGTAAGTATGTTTGTGCCTCTTCAAATAAAATAAATAAAATAAAATATTCTCTAAATAGAAAAGCAATGTCTGCTATAATAAAAATGAAAAATAAATATGCAATGCATTTTTATTAGTTGTCCATATAACCTAATATAATTTCATCCAAATTAATTAAAGTAAAAAAGATATATGAGTAAGATGTTTAATTTGATCCCTCTCGGCTCAGGTTAGATCTATGCATTAGATCTGTGCTTAAGATGGATCTATGTTCGTCATAATCAAATAAGCTAGGTGGCCTCCAGACAAAAAAAAAAATTGCAGTATTAGTATTTGAATCATGTTTTTGATGGTGGAAATAGATTCAGCACCATCAAAAACCTTTGAATCATGTTTTTGATGGTGGAAATAGATTCAGCACCATCAAAAACCTCTAGAGCTCCAAAATATTGAAGTTTGACAACTTTAACTTGGATTTAAAAAAATTCCTGATAGATTTTATCAAAATATGACCGGAATTTCCATGATTTTCAAGGGAAAAAAGCAGTCTGGTTAGACTAAGCAATAAGAAAGTAGTGAAGCAAAGGAATTGCCAAGACGGCCAAAAGTGGTACAAAAAAAATTCAAAATACCTTGTAGATGTAGTGTTTGAATCAAGTTTTTGATGGTGGAAATGGATTCAACACCATCAAAAAGGTCTAAAGAACCTAAAATTAAGATTTTTGACAGATTTTACTTGGATTTACAAAAATTCCTGCGAGATTTTTTCAAAATATGGCTGGAATTTCAATAACTTTCAGAGCAAAAAAGCATAATTTTTAGTCTAAGGCAATAAGAAATGTATGAGTTTCATGTTTTTTTTAATAAATGTCTTGGCAGTGTTTAAATTAAACTGGATTTCTTATATAAATTAAATAAGTTTTAGTTAAACCAACATAGATCTGTTTAAAGTACTAATCTAACATAAGTCTGGAAGAATCAAATTTCTTCTGGTGTAAATTTTTTTAGAGCTAAAAAAACAATATGGTATTTTTCCTTTTTAAACTTTATCTTTGAATGTTAAATAAAATATATATACGACAAAATAACTATTTTAACTATAAAACTTAATTTTCATATATATATAATTGAGATTAAAATATTTTACATAACATCACACAAATTAAAATGGTTTTTTATTATTAATATATTTTTAAGTATATATATATATATATATATATATATATATATATATATATATAGAGTAATTGACATTAACTTTTTTTTACATAACATGTACATCTAGATATTTTATCACACAAATTAAACTGCCCTTTTATTATTAATAAATTTTTAAGTATATATATATATATATATATATATATATATATAGTAATTGACATTAATTTTTTTTACGTAACATGTACATCTAGATATTTTATCATGTAAATTACACTGGTTTTATATTATTAATATATTTTTAAGTATATGTCAATATTAAAATATTTTATGAAAACTCACACTGAATATTTTTTATATACAACATTAAAATATTTAATTTTAATAAATAAATCTATGAAGTTTATATGGACATAAGTTAGTTAGCATAAATCCTCTATTAACTTATTTAATTATTTTTAAAATGTATAAGAGTTAAACATCTTACTCACCCAATTTTTTTTACTTTTAATTATTTTATAGCATATTCATTTTTCTAGTGTTTAAATTAAATTAGATCACTTATATAAATTAAATAATCGTGTTTAAATTAAACTAGATTATCTATATAAATTAAATAGTGAATATTTAAATTAAGCTAAATCATCTATATAGATTAAATGACTTAGAAATATAAATAAATATAAAAACATTTCTTGCATGATACATCATACTTTATCAAAAAAAATATATCTTTATTTTAAATTATTATTATCATTATTAATTATAAAAAAATTAATTTATAAGTTAAATATATATAAAAAAAACATATAACAAATTTCTTAATCATAACAATTTTACTCTATTTTATAATAAATTTTCTTAACTAATAAATAGTCGCATATAAACTAATATTATGATTTACTTATGACATGCCATAATAATTTACATAATTTACATACTGATGCTAAAGTAATTTGTTTGTTTCCATAAATTATGATTTTAGTCGTGTGAATACTTGACATTTTTTAGTTCAATCATATTATTAATCGTCTCGAAATTTTTTAAAATCTAAGTATACACTATATTAAATGTCAACATAGTCGTAGTGGAGTGTGATAACGACATTCAGAATTGGATAGCTACCATTTAGGGAAAAGACATTTGGAATTATAGGCAACATTTTTATGGTAAGTTCACTGTGAATGTAAACTTCATATTTAAGCATTTTTTATTTTTTTTAAATGGGTTGTAGTTTTTTTTAGTATCATTATATTTTTTATTTTATTTTAGTATTAAGGCGTAATGTTTATTTATATTAAGTTATTTGGTTTGGTAAATAAAATTGATTAAATTTTATTTTAGTTTGCTAAATTGGATGAAGTTAGCAAATCTTAAACCAAATAAGAATAATAAGTTGTATAAGAATTTGAATAATTTAACAAAATTTGTCATAGTTTTTATTTAAATTCTTTTCGAGTTAGTTATGAAATCGAAGAGGTTTGTAATGAAAAACCAAAAAAATTATAAGGCTCTATTTAAGGCTATAATTTATTAGCTTTAACAAAATAATTTCATGGTGCTTGCATTAATAAAATGTTGTCTTTGAATGTCAAACTTCAAAACTAGAGAGATCAGCATTTTTTGAGTTAACTTTTGGGAGGATGTTGGGAATCATGTTGTTGCTTTACATAAAACATAAGTTTATTTAATAATATTTTACATTTTTATTTTTACAAATATTTTTTATTTCTATTTGTTCATCTTTATCTTCACAATTTTAATATATTAATTTTTTATTTATCTCATGCACGGTTAAATTGTATAAAAATATATATTTAGAAACAATTATAATACAATTATATATTTCAATAAAATATAAAAGTTAAAGACATAAAAGAAACATATGTAAATTAAAAAAGATATTCTAATTTTTAGAGAAGGGAATTCCTGTTAACATGAAACTAACCCATGGATAATAAGTTTATCCAAAACCATTATTGCCCCAAGACTGACTAGGAACAAACATAACCCTCCTTGGCAGATTCCCCAAAGAAGGTTGACCCATGCTAAAGATTGTGACCATATGGGTATAAGAACTAAGCGAAAACCACCTAGCCACCATAGGTTTACTCTTGGTTGCCCCCATATAGAACAAAAACCTAGATGAAGGGAGGGATATAGATAAGCTAAGGAAACTAATGGGTGTTGTAGAAGCAACTCATGAAATGCCCCAAAGTGATGACATAAGTGTGGCTGAAACTAGACAAGTGGACCCTATCACACTCATTGATGGTGATGTGGACATCACATAAGAAGCTACATATGTATATGGTGATGAGGGACCCAACTTTCCAATGTTGTATGTATCACCGCCAACAAACATTTGATGATAGAATATAGAAAAAGGTTCTGTGAAATAGGTACTCACTTGTACAAGTATGAGGTCTAAAGGATTAGTGAAAGTTGGGCTAGTATGCAATGGTGGACTCTCATCTACTACTTCAATAGTAAATTGGTCTCCCCCCATGAAGGGAAGATAACCTTCCCAACACTGGTTTGATCTAAGCCCTTTGACTATGGAGTTATCCTATGTTTCTATGGTGGTGCACACTCCTCTTCAAGAGAAATGTTTCCCAATTGTCAAGAACAACAAATAACTTGGTCATCCATGGTGGATAAATAAGTTTAATTAGTTGGTTTATTAAGAAACTCCTATAAACAACTTGACTTTCACCAAATAAAATGCATTATAAAAGCCCTGAGAGATACAAAAATCCAACCAATTGTAAAAGGTACCTCCTGAAAGTTGATATGCTTAAGGAGATCAATCTCACAAGGACCTCAGAATAACAAAGGACTGAGAAGCAATTACCCCAACCTCCCAATACCAGACGTGACTTTCACAAGTGACCTTAATGGAACTAAATGCCATTCCCCAAGAACATTGATATGGTAATTGATATCTTCCTCAGGAAACATGGGGACTTTTCACACACAGACACCTAGGTAAGAGCCCTAAAAGATAAGCCACTGTGGTTAGCACCTCATGAATAAACAATCAATGGGACATGTATGATTAGAATCATATGCATAAGTAGGGTATCTAAGCTTAAAACCTCTCAAGATATTGTTCAAATTGAGTCATGCGCATCTCAAAGATATCCTCATTAACATGCACAATCCAATGAACACTAGTTGCAAGGGAGTGGGGATGTTACTCCACAAGTTCCTAGTATGACCATGTGCTTAATTGAGATGATATTTCTACAATTGTCCAATGTGACAATGGATTTACAGTCACTAGTGAAGCTAGTTTCAATTTTGTAGCCTTGAAGAGTGTCCTCTCCAACCCATTTAAAGGCTCTACAACCCTAAATTGATGTTGGTGTGCTATAGCCAAAAGGTTTATATCAATTTTAATTAGTGCTTTATTTTTATGGATATTTTTTACTCAAGGGTATGAAGTGAAAATGATATGGTGTGTAAGAGATTCAATACCAATCTAAAATTAAAATTAAATGAAGGATGCAATTTATTTTCCAGTTCAATTAAAACTATCTAAGGAAGGGTAGAGACTTTCTTTCTTTTTCCAAGTGACAAATAAATACCTCACAACCTCTCTCAATAATCATTTGATATTCACCAAATTCACACTAGAATAAAATCCACTAAATAATTTACATATTAAAATAAACACTCTCAATATGCCAAAATAAAATCACCAAAAAAAACTAAAATGCTTGAAACTAAGGCTTTGAAAGAAAAATGCATGAACTATAGCTTATAACACTAGACAAACAACTTGTTCACACACAAAGAAAGTTTCAATCTATAACTCAATGTAGGAAGTTAGAAAACTTACACCTACAAGGATCTACAAGGGAAAACAATCCAAACCCTAGACAAGGGAACGGTACCTAAAATGCCATAAAACTCAAGTTTCTTTGTAATTCCTCAAATTATATAATAAAATAACTCATATAAGGTTCACACTGTTAAACAAAAAATAGAAATACCAATAAATATTGGAAGCAATCAATCAACAAACATAATCTTATAAAAAAAAAGAAAAGTTGCAAAATATATTGAATATATTGAAAGAGAAGGGAAAATAGGAAAATATACAATGGAAAAAATAGAAAATATAAACAAATATTTTCTTCCTGGAACCCAAAACTGAGAACCAAATTATTTTTTCATTGTATTCCTTTCAATGTTACAATACATTATATGCATGTCAAATCATTTATAATCCCCCAATCCATTAACCTTGGATTAGAACATAACCGTAGTTTGTAGAAATTTTGAATAATATGACACTTATTCACAGAGGTTAACCTGATTATACACTCTTGCGGAATACATGCATAATACATAACCTCCTCTACGTTGATCATCAATTTTGCGGAATTAAAAACAATGAAACATCTATCACATGCGCACATTAACACAATATGTAAACCAAGGAAAGCATACAGTTGAAAACCCCACACTATATGTATATTATAATGATAGAGAACATGTAACAATACATAGTACAATACTCTTTGCAAGTACTCAGTACTATCTCCATCTATTACACACAAACCAGCTCCGATCTGAATCAAGTCACAGGTTCAAATCTCCTATGTTGTCTACTTGCCTCCACTGCACAATCCAAAATGAGTATGATTACTTTCCAAGCTCGTTTTTACTTGGTTTGTACTACACAATCCTCATTGGCAATCTCTATCCATGCATGTGCAAATCTCATGCACAACTATAGTCACAACTAATAGCAATCTCAACCTCTAACACTTGTCTCCACTGAACTGTCCATGCACTGAGTTAACTGATGTATTCTTGAGTTAATTTATGAGTTAATAATTAGTGAATTAATTAACAATTAATTCACATCACTCATCACTAGTGTATTTGCAGTTAAACTAAATACAACTAGTTCAACCAAGTCAAACTGAACACAACTCCATCAACTCCTCAATCAACTCCACCAAACTCAACCACATGAGTTCTAACTGAAGTCCATCATGTAATAGCTCAACTGACCCATAAGAAAAGCGTATTTCCTTCTGACAGCTGCATGTGCCACATCTGTAGCTCAAACTGAAGTGCTCCAAGAGGATAAGATAATGTTTATAGTCCAAACATTATTATGAGTTAATAATATTCGATTATTCTATTTTTAGCCTAACAGTCTAAAATTAGAAACTGCCCATATGCCTAAAAATAGAAGTCCATCTATTTTTACCAACATTACCAATCATCCACAAATAGCATCCTGCAACTCATAGACCATGATCCATATGTCTAAAAATAGAGATAGTCTAAAAATAGACTTTGCACCAAAAATAGCCTGCAGGCCCACTTGGTGAAGGCGACTCCTTTCCACTAAGCTCCATCATCTTGTTGCATTCTCAACACTCCCTCTCAACAAGATATGGATTATCAGCAACCCCTATCCTACCTCGGTGGTATTCAAATTTGCTCCTGGTGAGCGCCTTCGTCAAGATATCAGCATCCTGATCCTTCGTTGGAATGTATGAAAGTAACATGACTCTCCGCTACACACAATCTCTGATATGATGGTACCTAATGTCAATGTGCTTAGATCTATCATGAAATACTGGATTAGCCGAGAGTTTAATGAAACTCTAGTTATCACAATAGATCACAGTAGGCTCCAAGTATGAACCGAACAACCCGACCAGGATCTTCCTCATCCATATAGCCTCGCATGCAGCCAAACTTGTTGCCATATACTCGGCCTCTGCTGAACTGAGTGCCACGGATCTCTGCTTCCTTCTGTACCAAGAAACTGTTGTCGACCCGATATTGAAGACCCCTCCAGATGTGCTCTTTCTGTCCGCTGGGCTCCCTGTCCAATCTGCATTCGTGAAGCCACATAGTTTCACCTCATCCTCCTATCTGTACCACAATCCATATCCCAATGTGCCTCTGAGATAACGCAATACATGCTTGCCTGCCTTCCAGAAGAGCTTGGTTGGCTTAACCATAGCTTGTGAAATCTGGTTAACAGCATAGCATATATCGGGTCGTGTATTGACCAGATACATAAGCAACCCCACCAACTGTTGATAAATAGTGGCATCCACTACTTCTGCTGAAGTAGCATCCTCCTTTCTCCAACCTCTAGGAAGAGGAGTATCAACAAGCTTGCAGCCATGCATGTTGAACTTCTCGAGTATCTCCCGAGCATACTTACCCTGAGAAAGAAATAGTCCATCACTGCGCTGCCAAATTTCCAATCCCAGGAAATATTGAAGGAGGCCCAAGTCCTTCATCTCAAACTCCTTAGCAAGATCATCCTTGCATGAAGGTATCAACAGCTCATCACCTATTAGAATCAAATCATCTACATAAAGTACAATGATAAGCAACTTACCCTCCACCACAATCTGGTATAGGTTAGGATTCGCCTCACTCTTGGAGAATCCAAGTCCGGTGAAATAACTGCCTATCCATGTGTACCAAGAATGTGGCGCTTGTTTCAACCCATACAATGCTCTCTTGAGCTTGCACACATGTGATTCGCTGCTGAAGATCTCAAAACCTTCGAGCTGCTATATGTACACCTCCTCCTCAATGACTCTGTTGAGGAACTCACTCTTCACATCCATTTGATGAATGTGCCACCCCATCTGCGCTGAGAGAGCAAGAATCGTCCGTATGGAAGAATACCTTGCGACAGGTGCAAAGGTCTCCTCATAATCGATCCCCTCTATCTGTGAGAAGCCTCGGGCAAAAAATCTTGCCTTGTACTTCTCCACACTCCTGTCAGCTGCCTACTTCACTTTGTAGATCCATCTCGAACCCACCACTGATTTCCCTTTCGGTCTTGGAACAATCTCCCATGCACTGTTTCTGACAATCAAATCATACTATTCCACCATGGCATCTAACCGTGTGGGATCCTCTACAGATTCCTCGAAAGAGGATGGCTCAGTCACAACACATTTGCTCATAAGAGCCATGTATCCAGTGTACCGATCAGGTGACTGTCTTTGTCTACGTTGAGCTGTAGGTGGTCCTACAACCTTCCCTACATCTTGAGCCAGTCGCTCAACTTCTGTAATGCGCTTTTGCCCTCTGATGGTTGGCGCTGCATGAGTGGTCTCTTCCACTCCATGAACTCCGTCCTGTGGTTGATCCACGTCCTGAAGCTCATCCTTAGGAACTAATAGCTCCTCATCTGCATGCAAGTGTGGCTCCCTCTCAAGCGAACACTTCATGGCTTTCTCCTCCTGAAATTTTATATCTTGTCGCACAACAGTCTTGAGACTGTCTGGTAAATACACACGATAGTTATGGGGTGTATCAGTGTACCCCACAAATATCCCAACCTCTATGGTGGGCTCTAGCTTCTTTCTGACATCCTTCGTCACATGCATGTAAACGTTAGAACCAAAAATCCTCAAATGAGAAATATCAGGCCTCTTACCAGAATAAGCCTCCTCGGGTGTACTCATGCCAAGTATCCTGTGAGGACAACAGTTTTGCACATATACTGCAGTATTGCATGCTTCCGCCCACAAGTGAAGGGGCAGGCCCTGATCATGCAACATCACCCGTGTAGCACCCACGATCGTTTTGTTCTTCCGCTCAGCAACCCCGTTCTATTGTGGGTTATGGGGAGCTATGAGCTCTCTTCGAATCCCTTCTGCACTACAGAAGTCCTTGAACTCGCCAGAGATGAATTCACCACCATTGTCGCTCCTAAGAGCCTTCACCTTCTTCCCCGACTCCTTCTCGACCAGTGCTTTGAACTCACAGAACTTTGAGTATGTCTCGCTCTTCTTCTGCATGAAGAAGATCTAGCACTTTCGAGAGAAATCATCAACAAAGATCACATAGTACCTATGCTTTGCTGTCGAAGCTACTGAGAAACGTCCACACACGTCTGTGTGAATTCTCTCAAGGATCGTCATGGAGCGACTATCCTTCTCGTGAAAGGTGGCTTTCACAAATTTTCCCAAAGTACACCCTTTGCACTGATCTGACTGCGCAAGAGTGCCTTTAGGAAGCCTAGTAGTAATCTGCTGCAGTATCTTCAAGGCTCCATGGTGAAGGTGGCCCAATCTCCTATGCTACAGCTCGCCATCATCCCGGCTCACCAATCCTTCTGCCTTGCATGCCATTGCTGCGCAACCGTCTACATGCAACTGATAAAGGTTCCTGACTCGAACCCCTTGTTATAGACAGTTTTGTGCCTTACAGCAACAAGCATGAATTGTCAATAATCCAAGGGATCCAAAGTCCCCTAAACATGATGTTCCTACCCCTAGAGGAACAAGGTCAACAAACCAACAGCTCTCAGATCAGTTCTCCACCTGAAAACACTCAAAAACAAGCAATCCTGAAATCAAAGCAGGTGCTCCACTAGGTTTCTGCGCTGAAGCTCAGTTGCTCCATGGTGTACCTGCGTTGCAAAGCAAGTGAGACAAAGGCCACCTGCGCTGAGCGAGATGGGACAAGTGGCACAATGAGTCATTGCTTTGGAATCTTCCAAAAATGACACTTGGATCAGGGATTTCGCCTTGTGATGAGTCAGAGGCTTTGTTTCTCCAAGTGGAAGCAAGGTTCACCAAGTGGACTCAAGAACTGAAGATCAACTAAAGATTAACTGAAGAGAGAGAGGACACAAGGCAGCTACACATCAGTTGCAAGCTGACTCATCCTTTCTCAATTCATCTATATATTGAGCTCTCTCCTATGAGTTCAGGGAGGCTGGAATTTTGTGCAAATTAATGATATGCTGTTGGTTTCACTATTGAGCTATTGGGTGATTGTTTGAGAGAGGTGAAGAGGAGAAATTCTTTCTGCTGGGAGGTGTTGCTGGGTTGGAGCCTTCAATGGTTGTAATACTCTCAGAACCTTTACTTCTTCATTAATAAAAGCTATTGAGGTTCTTCTATGTGCTCTTGTTTCAATAATATATTGTGATGATTGCATGTTTGGTTTACACTAATCCATGAACCAGTTATGATTGCATGCCTCTTGTAGTTTCCTTCTTTGTTATTTTGCAGGATCTCATTGTAGCTGGGCAAGCAAAAGAACAAGGAGCTAGGAGCAAGCGGCCAAAGAGAAGAGTTTGGATTCGACATTAAGCGCAAGGCAACGGTTAGTACATTTCTCCATTCTCTTTTGCTTTCATAAAGAAGTAGACCTTAAGTAGTTTGTTTTACAGTTGTTGCTAAGGAACTATCACCCTTAGAGTGGGATAGGGTCATCCGAGTCGGATACTAACTCTCACGCCAGTAATGGCGTGACTGGCGAACGCAAAATTTCTAGTCAAAATGCAAATGAGGAAATTCTTGCCTCAGAAGTAAATGCCATGTCGATCGACAAGGGCAAACAACTGAAGCAACCAGGGGGCAAGAAGAAAAAGAAAAGGAAAGGGAGACCCCCGACAGGGTGTCATATATGCGATGAGGATCATTGGACAAAAGATTGTCCACATATAGCTGAAGTTAAGAAACTCTTCAAGAGTTCAAAAACCCCAGCAGTATTGACTGATCCGTTTCCTAATCCAAGACAAAATCTGGTTGCTAATCAAAATGCTTCCCGATCCCAAGTGCTTATGTTGTCTACCTCAAAGCAGCAGAATAATGCTTTGACAAGGAATAAAGATTACAGGAATCCAAAGCAGTTGAACAACAAGGCAAATAAACAACCTAGTAGTTCAACAACAACGTTGACCAAAGTCGTGCCACCCATCATTCCTGAACCAATGATAAAGTCGCCAAAGGGAGTAGTACACAAGTCTACATTTAATCCTCGTGAAAAAATAACACATGATTATAATATAATGGAAGACCTGACTCAATCGTCGTCCGCTATGTCGACACCTGAGATAGCGCAAAATTGCACCTCCCAAGAGCAAGCTTTATTATCAGCCATAGGTGGGATTGGCCCAATGGATTCCAATCTTGTGGCCTTTGATCATAAAGGATATGACCCTCAAATACCAGCTCAACAAGCTTTCCTTATTCAAGTGGAAGCCCTCAACAAGACTGTTCATCGAACAATTATTGATGAGGGGGCATCTACATGTCTTATGTCGATGAGTTGCTGGAAAAATTTAGGCTCACCACCCTTGTCGAAATCGTCAACGACGTTAAAAGCATTTGATGGACGATCATACACTCCATACGGGATTTTAAATAACTTGCAAGTTGAACTGGGGGGCAAAACAGTAGAAGTTGATGTGGAAGTAATCGACGGAAACCTCGATTACAACATCCTACTGGGAAGGCCTTGGATATATGCCATGGCTGCAATTGTGTCGACCTACTTCAGGAGGATTGTATTTCCTTTTCAAGGAAAAATTACAATCATCGACCAACAAACATTTCTCCCCAACAGTTCTCAAGTTACGGGAAGCAGCACAATGATCCATGAAAGTAATCAATCACTCCAAAATATCGGAGTAGGTCTCCTAAAAGACCCTGCCTTAATGGGTACTTTTGCCCTACCGCCGGCAGGTAATCTGGCGGAAGTAGCCACAGTGGAAACCTACAATATGAAATCTTCCATATCCAACGGATTCAGAAGATTCCTAAATATTTTGTCAGCATGGATCGTCGCCCTAATGGAAATACTGTAAATACAGTGGGCTCCGAGGACGGTTCTTATCTCGTGTCAACCTCGTTAAAAAATGAAACAAGGAGTCATGAGGATAGTTCTTTTACTATGTCAACCTCAATAAAAAATGAAACAAGTCCCCTTTTTAAAATTCAAAGGTAAACCTTCATTCCAACCACCAAGTTGAATGCAATAAAGCTTGGGGGGTACCCTCCTTTGACATGCGTTATTATGATGCTGGGGGCATGCAAAATAAACGAGCAGTTTTGGAAAAGTTCATGCTCGTTAAAAAATAAACGCAAAATCGAGCAGTTTTTGTATAAGAGTTCATGCTCGTTAAAAAATAAACATAAATTGTGAGCAATCTTTCCCTAACAGTTCAAGCTCGCCCAGAAAAAATGAACCGGTAAATAACCTTGAGAAATGACAGCCATATTAAAAGCCCTTGGTCGTGTTTAAATGCCGTCACCTCCATCCGTTCATTTGGACAATCGTTCATCTCCATATGTTTGTTTACCCATTTTGAGGAACAGCTGCGAAGAGTGATTTCACTTAGCCATCCTTGTGACACTGCCGTGATTGGAAAATTCCAACCTGTACCTGGAATCTGCTGCTATCCCTGTTTATCACTCGTTCCTCAAAAGACGAGTCTTCTTTGAGCTCTTTTCACTGACTCGTAAAATATGAAAAGTTTGCCGAGTTTTGGCCTTCCAGCTCGTTAAAAGGATCGGAAGAGCTATCCCTCCTCTAGATTTTAATCTTTTTGGACCTGAGGGATTATTGCACAAAAAGACCGAGCGCTTGTTTTGTTCGGCTCGTTAAAGAAATCGAAAATTCATCCCTTTTGTATTGTTTTATACTTTTTCGGACTTAAGGGATTAGATGACGAAAAAGGAATTTTGGAGTTAACTTTCCGTACCTTTTCAGACTCTCTAAAAATGAAAAGGACCGAGTTTTCCTTGTCGTTAGACTCGTTAAAATGATTAAATAGCGACAAACTTGTCTTTAGACGAGAACGAGTTTCCCTATCGCTAGGCTCGTTAAAACATAGCGATGGGCTTGCCCGAAGGGCAGGTTATAGAACAAGCATATGTTATCCTCCTCAAACTTGACAAAAATAAAGAGGTACTGGTCAGCAATGACTGGGGAAAAATTGGGAGAACCTCACAGCATTAATGGTAGCAAGTCGCTCTTGAACATGACACTTTGTCCTCCGTATCACATCGGGTTGGGTTGTTTCATTCACCGGTCTCATAACCATGGTCCTCGCCACACCATCCACAATTGGGGTAATGCTACCAATCCATCACATCAGTGTCGTTATATGTTCAAGAGATGTGGTTCTGTAAAGAGTCAACCGTGTTCCACCCACTGCCATACATTATCCTTCATCCACTTCATGACCGCCACCCTGAATCATACATCACAGTTTGTTTTCACCTCATCACAATCACTAGCTCCGTTCCGTGTCACTGATGTGGGATTCATTAAGGCCCTCCTTTGACGGATCGCTCCTTGTCGACATCAGCTCATTATCCAAGGAGTTGATCTAGGAACACCCCCTTCAGTACTTTGAAGCTTACATGCCTCAATGGCAAGTTTCTCACTTCCGGCGACAGGTATACATCAATGACCTTCGACCAGAAGATTTTGCATGGTGGTCGACGCCAAGTCCTTCATTCCCACCATGTGGATTGTACTGCCGTACCTTGAGGGTCATCATCCTTATCGGTGATTCCTCTCGCGCTTGTTAACGGTTTACATCATTGACCGGTAATCAAGCGATGTCTTTCCATGATCGACTTCAAGAAATTCTCACATGGATCGACTTGTACATCGAATGAAGATCGGAAGAGATTGAAGACCCCGGATCTAGTTTCATCCATCCGGGCTGCGATATATATTCAGGACATAAAGACATTTGATATGTACATCATTACAGCAGATGATCATCCTTCTCAAAGGATGATAATTTCAGCAGAGAATTATCAGTCTACAATCAGACGATCGTCTGTTCTATGTACCAAAATGTATTTATAAAGCTGAGCATGGGAATGCCCGCCTCAGCTAGATCATGAAAATGTATGAAAAATAATGTATTGTATTGTATCTTATTACAGGACACTTCTCAGCAGATTGAATGAACTTCGGATCCTCTCAATAAAGCATTTCACCAGATAAACGACCTCATACTTTAGGGGGCATCTGTTATAGACAATTTTGTGCCTTACAGCAACAAGCATGAATTGTCAATAATCCAAGGGATCCAAAGTTCCCTAAACATGATGTTCCTACCCCTAGAGGAACAAGGTCAGCAAACCAACAGCTCTCAGATCAGTTCTCCACCTGAAAACACTAAAAAACAAGCAATCCTGAAATCAAAGCAGGTGCCCCACTAGGTTTCTGCGCTGAAACTCAGTTGCTCCATGGTGTACTTGCGTTGCAAAGCAAGTGAGACAAAGGCCACCTGCGCTGAGCGAGATGGGACAAGTGGCACAATGAGTCATTGCTTTGGAATCTTCCAAAAATGACACTTGGATCAGGGATTTTGCCTTGTGATGAGTCAGAGGCTTTGTTTCTCCAAGTGGAAGCAAGGTTCACCAAGTGGACTCAAGAACTGAAGATCAACTAAAGATTAACTGAAGAGAGAGAGGACACAAGGCAGCTACACATTAGTTGCAAGCTGACTCATCCTTTCTCAATTCATCTATATATTGAGCTCTCTCCTATGAGCTCAGGGAGGCTGGAATTTTGTGCAAAGTAATGATATGCTGTTGGTTTCACTATTGAGCTATTGGCTGATTGTTTGAGAGAGGTGAAGAGGAGCAATTCTTTTTGCTGGGAGGTGTTGCTGGGTTGGAGCCTTCAATGGTTGTAATACTCTCAGAACCTTTACTTCTTCATTAATAAAAGCTATTGAGGTTCTTCTATGTGCTCTTGTTTCAATAATATATTGTGATGATTGCATGTTTGGTTTACACTAATCCATGAACCAGTTATGATTGCATGCCTCTTGTAGTTTCCTTCTTTGTTATTTTGCAAGATCTCATTGTAGCTGGGCAAGCAAAAGAACAAGGAGCTAGGAGCAAGCGGCCAAAGAGAAGAGTTTGGATTCGACATTAAGCGCAAGGCAACGGTTAGTACATTTCTCCATTCTCTTTTGCTTTCATAAAGAAGTAAACCTTAAGTAGTTTGTTTTACAGTTGTTGCTAAGGAACTATCACCCTTAGAGTGGGATAGGGTCATCCGAGTCGGATACTTTTCCCTACAACACCCCTATCTTCCGGGTTTCTCCAGTTGTCTTACTGTGCAGGAAAGCCCTTCCCTCGCTGAAAACAACATCATATCCTTTGTCTTCTAACATCGCCACAGAGATAAGATTCTTCCTCAATCCTAGAACATGCATCACTTTCTTCAATACGAGGGTTTACCAGACTCCCTCTCAAAGGAAATGGTACCGATACCGATCGCACTGTATCTACCATCATCGCCCATCTCGATGTGCACTCCAAGATCTTTCTCCTCCAGATCAGAAAACAAATCTTGATGTCCTGTCATGTGAAAAGACGCACCACTTTCCAAGAACCATACCGATCCCATCACACTTGATACTAAGGATGTGATCAATGAAAAATCAAGCTCAAACTGCGAGGCTAAGGCATCTCTCGCTGCAAATCCAGCAGCTTGTTTATTTTTCTTCTTCTGCGGACAATTTGTGGCATAATGTCCGTGGTGGTGACAATAAACACTTCACCTTGGACATGTCTTGCTTCTTTCCTTTCGCACCATAATGAGAAGCTTTCTTGTTCTTCCCCTTCTTTGATTTGGCAGCCAAAGCGCAATTTTCTTCATCAGTTGCCTTTGATGAAGATCCGTCCCTGGTATTCCACCTGATCTCGTCCTGCACAAGGTCTGACCAAAGTCTCTCCCATCTTGACAATTTCTCTCGACCATTGACAGAGTCCTGATAGGAATTCCAACTCTTTGGAAGACCAAGGAGAGCCAAGCTCACCAAGTCCCCATCATCGACAGTCACCCCCACACTTCCCAGCTCATCCCGGCATTGAGTGAACTTCGTGAGATACTTGGGCATATTGTCTCCCATCTCACACTTAATGTTTCTGAGTTTATCCTTGAGCGCCAAATTCCTCTGATCGCTCTTACTTTGTAATAGATATGTCAATGCTTCCCACATCAAGTATGGATAAGCCTTTCCATGTAGGCTGGACACAATGTGATCCTTAACGCCCTCCAACAGAATCCTTCGACACTTTGCTGTCTTCTTTTTCCACGCATCAACTTGAGAAGTATCAGTAGGCTTTCAGACCTCAGCCTCTATGAACTCCTTCAACCCATTTTCATCTAACATGGCCTCCATCCTGTCCTTCCATGCAATATAATTCGAGCTACCCCCAAGGGCATACTCCAATCGCAATCCGTTGAAAGACATTTCAACTTTGACACCAAGAAAACACTGCTGCAAATTCGAATTCCACCAGCTCAAAACTAAACCGCTTCTGATCTAAAATTCGTGAGAACAAAGTATTTCTTGTACAGAGATTGACTGTATGGGCATTTACCAGATATCTCACCTTCGAATCCAAAGGCTACTGGCCCGATTACAGACTCTGCCTGAAGAAATAAAATGTAAACACTTTCTGAATAATAGATCTGATGATCAACAGCTCTGATACCATGTAGAAATTTTGAATAATATGACACTTATTCACAGAGATTATCTTGATTATACACTATTGCGGAATACATGCATAATACATAACCTCCTCTATGTTGATCATCAATTTTGCGGAATTAAAAACAATGAAACATCAATCTTATGCGCACATTAACACAATATGTAACCCACGGAAAGCATACAGCTGAAAACCCCACACTATCTGTATACTATAATGATAGAGAACATGTAACAATACATAGTAAAATACTCCTTGCAAGTACTCAATACTATCTCCACATGTTACACACAAACTAGCTCTGATCTGAATCAAGTCACAGGTTCAAATCTCCTCTGCTGTCTGCATGTCTCCACTGCACAATCCAAAGTGAGAATGATTACTTTCCAAGCTTATTTTTACTTGGTTTGTACTTCCCAATCCTCATTGGCAATCTCTATCCATGCATGTGCAAATCTCATGCACAATTATAGTCACAACTGATAGCAATCTCAACCTCTAACACCTGTCTCCACTGAACTGTCCATGCACTAAGTTAACTAATGCATTCTTGAGTTAATTTATGAGTTAATAATTAGTGAATTAATTAAAAATTAATTCACATCACTCACCACTAGTGTATTTGCAGTTAAACTAAATGTAATTGATTTCAATTTCATATTCTAAGATGTTGGCAATCCATTTGCCCCTTTTGCCTTCAATTCCTTCTTGGGTCAAGATGTCCTTAACCACTGCATTAGGGACATAGGCAATTATATGTGAGTACATAATATAGATTCTAAAGTCTTTGATGGCCTTTACCAGTGCATAGGCTTGCTTTTCCATAATCTGATATTTCAAGGGAGAATCTCTAAGGGCTCTACTAAAGAATGCAATGGGTTTTTCACAACCCTGGTCATCCTTTTGTAACAAGACTACAACAATTGTATGCTCAGATGAGAAGGAGAAAATGATGAAGTCTCTATCAAACCTAGGACTTGTTAGGATTGGTGTGTTTGTCAATGCTCTTTTGATGTCCTCAAAGGCTTGCTTGGCTTCCATGGTCCATTTGACCTTCGAATCCTTCTTCAACATATTATTTAACAATCTTATTAGCTCGGCCAAATTAGGGATGAATCTTCTCAAGAGGGACTTGAAGGATAGCTTGAATTCTGTCCGCATCAATTCTAATCCCATCTTTTGAAATTATGTGCCCTAAGAGTTTACCTTCTTCCAGGCCAAACAGTGGTTTCTTTGGATTCAAAGATATACCATATTTTCTACAAATTAAGAAAACCTGCCTCAGATGCTCTAAGTGTTCTTGGTCTGATTTTGAAAAGGCGGTAAGATCATCCAAGTAGATCACCAGAAAATCATGGATTTCTTTGGCAAAGGCTATATCCATTGCTCTTTGAAATGTGGCCCCTGCATTTTTAAGTCCAAAAGGCATTTTGACATACCTGAAGGTCCCCCAAGGTGTTGTAAATGCAGTTTTGTCCTGATCATCAGGGTGAACTAAAATCTGATTGAATCCAGAGAATCCATCTAATAATGAAATCCTAGAGGCTCCCACTACCCTTTCGAAGATATGATCCATTTTTGGTAAGGGGTAATGGTCTTTGAAATAGACTTTGTTTAAATTCCTTAGGTCAACACACAATCTAATCTCTCCCGTCTTCTTCCTAGTGGGGACCAAATTTGAAATCACTTCTGAAAACCTGATTGGAGCAATGATTCTAGCTTCATACATACGTTTCACTTCCTTTTCAATGAGGGGAAGGAGTACAGGGTTCACTCTTCTAAGCTTTAGTTTAAAATCTTTTTGGTTTTCTTTTAAAGGTATGGTGTGCTGGATGATTGAGGTGTCATAGGACTTAAGGTCCTCATAACTCCAGGCAAAGACATCCTGGAACTCTTTAAATAACTCAGTGTATTTCAATTTCTGATCAGCTGGTAATGCTTTAGATAATTTTATCATTTTGGGATTTTCTATGGTTCCAATGTTACAATCTTCAATTTCATCATTCAGTGGTTGCATTTTTGGTTTTCTTGAGATATCATTTGAATCAAATAGATCCTCCAAAGGGGCTAAACCTGTGGGCAAAAAATTATCCTTTAACTCAATTACCTCAGCTTCTGTTTAAGCTATTTCATCTACATCTGCTTGCCTCAATTCTTGTATATTTTCGTTGTTAAAGGTGGTAGGGTTCAAAACCAAATTTGTTGTTTCAGCTGATATATTTTGCTTGGCTGTGTGAGCCTGCGGTTGATTATTCATAGTGCCAGTATCAATGTTGATGCTGGGAAATTCTTCTTTTAGAGTGAGGAAGTTGTTTATTTGTGTGTCACTCTCGAAGACTTGCCAATTCTTGATGTTATCCGGGACTGTAGGCCTATGTTTGATTTCAGCAGTGAAAGTGTGATTGGGTTTGAAAGGTAGCTTGCAAGTGCTGGCAAAATTTGCCAAGCTATGAGCATGTAAATTGAGCTCTCTAGAAATTTTAGTTAACTGAGATTCTGAGAAGGTATCAAGTACTTGGATAGCTGCTCCTTTATAATATCTTAACCTTAGATCATTTGTGATAAAGTTTCCTTTCATCTGTTGTATGATCAAATCTGAATCTCCTAAGACTGAAATTTAGGTTGCACCTAAGTTTTTTATGAGTTTGAGACCTAACAGAAGGGCTTCATACTTAGCCATATTATTTGTGCATCGAAAATTTAGCCTATATGCATGACCTTCAGCTTGGTCATTCTGCATATTGTGAATCCAGACTCCTGCTCCAGCTCCTAATTTGTTTACAGAACCATCAAATTCTAGATACCATAGAGTTTCATGGTCAAGCTTTGTATTGAGACTCTTAGAGAGTTGGGTCATGGGCAGATTGGTTTCTTGCAAGTCACTTCATACATCATGTTGCCTTGTTATATCAGTTATACCAAAAGTATTTTGGTCTTGGGAGGAAAATTGTTCATTCAATTCCTTTGCCTATGCTGCCATTAATAGTTCAGGATAAGCCCTGCTGCACTTGTCAGCATTATAGATAATAAATGAATCCATGTCAGAGTGTATTGAATAAATTGGAAATTTTTGGGGCTTGTCTTGATTGCTCACCACATACTTCATTAATGTTTCACGGTATAATCTCTTTGGCTGCCCAAAGACTGAAATGGTAGCGTAGGACATGTCTAATTGCAAAGATCCTTGGAGTTTGGCCCCCCAAGATCTGGACAAGAGCATACCATACTTAGGAGGCATGTCAGCTACCACTACATCCATTAAATTTTTTTTGGTTGGGTATTGGACCAGGGAGACACACAAATACTTAATCAAGCCTACACACCTGACTTGGCTTGAATCAAATGAGAATAGATCTTTGTAAGGTCTTGTGATATCTAAGTCTAGTTTTTCCATTACAGATTTGGGCATTAAGTTGTGTGAGGCCCCAGAATCAAACATTGCATTATGTAAAACGTTGTCATGGATGTTTAGACTTACATAGAAGGGTGGAACCCCTCCATTCACTATTTTTCCATTGACCTCAGGACCAAACAGTAACTCAGGTTGATCATCTAGAACATTCATAGCATCCTTACTGTCCGATATTTGGAGTGACCGGTTGATCTTCTCTATAAACTTTGTGTTTAGCCAATTCAGAGAGAGGGACAGATATCTTTAGCTTACTTATTTCTGTTTCCAAAATAAAGGGCTTCTTGAGTCTTAGCAATAAGTACAATAGTTTTTCCTTTTCAGTTGGGCTTTTAGTAATCCTTTCTTCATGATTGGTATGATTTTGAGTGAAATTGGTACCATATTTATTTTCAGGGATGGTGTTTGAACCTGCATTTGAAGGATGAGGTGGGGCTGGATGGTTTTCGGAGGGCTGTTGTTCTGAGATATCCTCTGTTATCACTGAAAATTCTGTTGCCAAAATTTTCAGTCTAGCTTAAGGACAAAGTGTTTTCGCAGCGCATAAATCCTTTAGCAGTTTCGCAGCGCAACCTGTTTTAGTGATTTCGTAGCGAAAAACACCGACTTTGCACTGGCTGCGCTACGAAATTGGGGAATTGTTCAAATCCATAGCCAATATCTCACCCATATCACCTTTGTCTCCTATGGGTTCGGTGGGAATATGATATATGCATAGAAAAGCCTGTTTCTGCAAATTGATGGTGAAGTTTGTAATTCATTTGAGTTATGGCTACAGATGTTGTAACTGCTAACTTCCAGTTTGAAACGTTCACGGCATCTACAGGAGGACGTCCAGTTTCAAAGAAGCAAGTGAAATCCAGTTCAACAGGTCCATGGGGCACCCTTCTCTTTGACAAGGCTGTCATTTATGAATCCAGTGACATGGAAGAGCCTCTAATACTGGAGTTCCTTGAACTGACTGCCTCAGCCCGTCGTGATTACTGGCTAGCATTGATTAAGGAGGTGGTAACTGTGCATAACTTTATCAGCAGGTTTGGTCTCAAAGGCAGAGAAGAAAAAGAGGCAATAGCTAGATCAGTTGTTGGAGTAATCCGGCTCCATGCAACAAGGGAATCATTTCAAATATTCCTACCATGCCCTCAAACCCTTCTAACTTTTACCCTGTGAGAGGAGCTACTGCCAGGAGGTGACTATGTCCTTGAAGAATTGGCGAATAGTATTCTCACAGAAAGAAATCATAAGGATGCCCACTTATCTTCATCAGCTCTCTTGTCGCATGTTTTGGGTGTTATGGACTGCCAAAAATTTACAATCAAGGAGAAAGAGGCCATCTGTGTAGGAAAAACACAGGTTGGGGAATTGACACCTCTTGAAATGACAGTCCAGCAATCAACACAGGAAGCAAAGGAAACAGAAGATGCAAGGGCAAGCGTTGAAGGCTTAACAGCAGAAGGCATTACTGAGATTGGTAAAATTCTAAAGGAAATTATTAGTCCACCTATCATGAATATTGTACCCTGGTTTCAAGAGCTACTAGTATGGAAAAAGCCATTGACAACCACCACAGTGTTCATTATTAGCCTCCTCGTGACTTACATGGAGTGGGTTTGATACACTATGTCTGCCGCGCTTTTGATGACTACTGGATTCTTTATTTGAATAAGAATATAACCAGTCATACAAGATAAATATGATGAGATTGATGTGCTTGAAGGTCTAATGTCAGATCTGTCAGATAAGATTGAAGATATCAAGGCGATGGTGTCAGCTCCACCGTTGTCTGAGGTTCTTCAGGCTTTTTATGATGATAAGAACGTTTCTCAGGATAAAAATGCTTGTATAAGAGTGAATTCCTCTCATAAAGTAGAAGCTGTGTTATCTATTTACTTTGGTTGCCGGCCAATTTGTCAGTGGAAATGATATATTCATTATACGATAAGGAAGCCAAGCAGGCGCTGAATTTGATGAGGCGGTGGGCACCTGTTGACACTACAAGTGCATTGGAGCTGCTGTCTCCTTTATTCAGGAGTGAAGAGGTGCGTGCATATGTAGTAAATGTCCTTGAACGAGCAGAAGGTTCATATATCGGATATGAGGTTGCATAGAAGATATGCTTGCATGGATACAGGAAGATAGCGTTTGGGAGTGGAACGGAGAATTTGATAATGTTTGCGTTTTCACCGTGTTCGAGGATAAAGAGAAGGACACTTCGGCGTTTCAACCTGAGGATGTCGACTTCTCTGTCATAAGCGGTCGCTCAAGAAAGAAAAGGGTAATATGCTGGATCAGGAGAGATCAACGCTGAATCGATGTATGAACAGGATGAAAGATATAGAAAATACAAATATTCGACTTGTGCAGGCATTGAAGGATTCTGGGGCTCGACATATATTTGAAACTGTTGAATGGGTTAAAAAGGATAGCAGCAATTTCAAGAGTAAAGTTTATGGTCCAGTTCTTGTATAGGTTAATGTTTTTAACAAAGGTCATGCAGCTTACTTGGAAGGCCATGTCACAAATTATATCTGGAAGTCATTTATCACTCAGGATTCATCTGATCGAGATTTGCTTGTTAAAAACATGAAACGCTGAGACTTGCAACTGTAAGCATAGACCATTTATACATACATTGGAATTATGGTTGGGGGGCGGCTCTGTTGTCTTGGAAGTCCTCAACCTTTAAAAATACGCTTTGGCAATTCTTGCCTATACAATCCTTGTTCCAGTAAATGCCACGGTTCCAGTAAATGCCACGGGAGGACCTTATCTGTATTTGACGAAGACAACTCGATCCATTGTTTTGGTTTTGGGAATGCTTTGACACATGATCAAAGTGTGTTTAGTTTCTATCCAGATGATAGGTTATGCAATGGATTCGAAGAAGCGTTGAAACGCTACCGGGAGATAGTCCCACATCTCCGACTGGCTGGGCCAACATCTTTTGCCCCAATTATTGAAGCAGCAATTCGTATTGTGAAACAGAGTGGTGGAAAGGTAACAAGAAGTGTTGACACTGACAATGGACAACTGAGTACACAAGAACAGAATACAGTCAATGCAATAGTGAAAGCCAGTGAATATCCACTATCAATTGTCTTAGATGGAGTGAGGATTTAATCACATTACAACCCAGACTCCTCTTCAGGTTAAATTGCATGTAACTGCATTGGAAATTGCAGTGGAAGAATTGCCAGATAAACTGGTTTTTAGTGGATAATTGTCGTGGTGCTGCAGCTTATAAAGGCTGCACTCAATAATGTTGATCTACTTTTTCCTCCTAGAACTCCAGAGTTGCTGTTATTCTTGTTTTACTAGGGTGGACTTTTGTGGTTATGCTTCCTTTTATCTCAGTGGATGGTACCAGGTCATGGGTTTAAAGAATTATCTGTAGATTGTTCGCTGTAAATTTTCAAGCAGTGTTTTACCAGCTTGTTGATCTCCTATTTGACTATCTAGACAGAGCCTTGGAGCATTACAAGGTCATAAAAGAGTTGGAGAATGGCACTTACGAAAGTGTATGGAAGGTTTTGAATCAGCAGACACATGAGATAGTAGCTATAAAAAATGAAAGAGAGATATACTCCTTTTTCAGAAACAGAAATTATCAAATTCTGATATCAAATACTGCAAGGGTTATCCTATATGCACAGGAGTGGTTATTTTCACCGAGACTTAAAACTAGAGAATCTGTTGGTAACTAGCAACTTGATTAAAATTGCGGATTTTCTTTGTTGCTTTCTTTGGTTTATGATGGGAGAACTGTCCAGAGATTAGAACTCTCAGAATCCAAGGCTTCCAGCTCATCAGCAAGTATGGTGATATGCGATGTGTGGGAGGAATTAAAAAGCAGGGGACATATTTTTAAAAGTAATGAAGCATAATGGGAGACAGAGACCGTGAAAACAGAGCATTTCTCTTGGTCAATTAATGAGCCATCCACGCAACTAGAATCCAAAGTTAGCTCGTTCAGTGTACTCTCCTTCAAGATACCTCAACCCAAGCAGCAAAAGAACATGTGTCAAGAGCCAGAAAAGCATCATGCTACGAGGAGCAAAGATTTTGGATTTTGATTAAATGAAAACCATTTGTAATTTCAGTTTAGCCATTATGTAATTAATAAATTAGTTATGCACTAGATAGGGATAGTCAATAGCCACCTTCGAGGCTCCCCTAATGCTGGAGGAGGAAGCTCGAGGTGGTTAAGTTTGTTTTCCTATAAAGGGATCAGATTAGGATGTAATAGGGGTTGGACATTTTATACAAAAACAGAGTTTATTTGGGCCAATGTAAAGACTTGTTACAGTAATAGTAAAACAGTGGTTGTTTCTTCTCAAGATTCTCAATGGATTATATTGTTCAAATGTGATGGTGTTTTATTCTCTTAATGTTCTTTTACAGCCTTGCTATAGCATAATCACTCAGAATTCATTTTTAATGCTCTGACTTCCTGTATGTTTGGCAAGCTATGGTTTATGTGAAATATGTTTGAACATCTGATGCAAAGAGCCTTGACTTCCATGAAATGACTATGCTTTTGTTTACTTAGTGTGTGAGACTCCATAGCCCAATGAAGACCAATTTGATATGTATCCAACCAGCTTTTGTTTTCATGAATGAGTGAAGAGTTAGCCATCTGTTGTAGTGAATGATTTTTATCAAAAGTCTGTGAGAGAGCCCTCTCTGACTAGGAAGGCTAATTCCTAGTCTAAAGTCTGGTTGAAAGAGTTACATAAAATCTTACTTGGTTGCATCCCTTAGTACTGATTTTGTGATAACATTTTTGTGCGTCTGCCGGGTGCCTGAAGCTTACTCTCTCCCGAAATTTGAAGATTGGATTTCTGAAGGTAGCAGGAGTTCAAAATGATTTTTGAGGCTGCAAAACTACCTTGGCGACTCCATTGTTGAAGAATTCAAGGTTTATACATTCATGGTGATTCCACTGGAGTTATGAAGGACCCAGAAGCTGCCATTCTTTGTTCAAGGTATGCATGCATAGATTTCTCAGGAATTCATGGTTTCCCAAATCATTTTCCCAAGGATGCATATTTTCTAAGGAATGGTCCAAAATTCAATGGAGAAGACTTGAGTTTAACGTTGAAGTATATCTCAGATTTCTGTCATTTTGCTGAGCTTCTTAGAGTTAAACATGAGGATGTTTGCATAAGGTTATTCTATGATTCACTCCAAGGGAAATGCAAACAGTGGGTTGAATGCTTTCCTGCCAAATCCATTAAGTCATTTCAAGACCTTTGGCTCATGTTTTTGGAGGAATGGATAGATAGGTCAGAGGTGGTGGTGAACTCTCCTTCAGTTGAGGGTTTCAAACAATGGAATGGTGATCATAGTAAAGAAGAAACAAATGAATCTTTTTCTTTGTCCTTATCCTCATATCTAAAATCCTTTGACTGCAAGTCAGAGGATAAGATGAAATTTTTTGATGAATTTGCCAAAGACATTGAAAAAGAAATTGAAGGTTTAGAAGGACAAATTCAGGCATAGAGTTTTCATGATCATGATCATTATTCTCAGAAATTTTCTATGGCAGAACGCAAGGAGACTATGCTGGTTCCTTTCTCTTTCACAATTGAGGAACTGAACACTGTGGTTGAAGATCAGTTTGCACAGCTGGAAAGTTACAAGGAAAAACAAGCTGATCATGTGTTCTGGGATCCTATAGCTGTTTACATTGAAGAATTTTACACTCCAGTGTTTCAGTTGTTCTATAAGGATCAGAGACAATTCCAGTGGCAGCGGTCATCACACTATCATATTGGCTCTGAACTCCGATGCAGTCAAAGAAATCAAATATCAGATAAAGCAGAGGACTGGCTACATTGGAAATTTCATATTGATTGAGAAGGAAAAAGTTTGAAATTGTTAGGGTAGGTAGGTAGGTAAATATAAATAAGCTCAAGGTCAACTGAGCATTTTTCAGTAGATGTAGCTTTCTTTCTCCTACAGTTATGCTTGTCAAGAAAATTTCTGTTTGTCATAAATGGATAAGGCACTGGACCTGCGAGTTCTTAGAGTACCACAAGGGCACACTATCCCAAGTGGAGCCACTGTTATCACTGAAAATTATGTTGCCAAAATTTTCAGTCTAGCTTAAGGACAAAGTGTTTTCGCAGCGCATAAATCCTTTAGCAGTTTCGCAGCGCAACCTGTTTTAGTGATTTCGTAGCGAAAAACACCGACTTTGCACTGGCTGCGCTACGAAATTGGGGAATTGTTCAAATCCATAGCCAATATCTCACCCATATCACCTTTGTCTCCTATGGGTTCGGTGGGAATATGATATATGCATAGAAAAGCCTGTTTCTGCAAATTGATGGTGAAGTTTGTAATTCATTTGAGTTATGGCTACAGATGTTGTAACTGCTAACTTCCAGTTTGAAACGTTCACGGCATCTATAGGAGGACGTCCAGTTTCAAAGAAGCAAGTGAAATCCAGTTCAACAGGTCCATGGGGCACCCTTCTCTTTGACAAGGCTGTCATTTATGAATCCAGTGACATGGAAGAGCCTCTAATACTGGAGTTCCTTGAACTGACTGCCTCAGCCCGTCGTGATTACTGGCTAGCATTGATTAAGGAGGTGGTAACTGTGCATAACTTTATCAGCAGGTTTGGTCTCAAAGGCAGAGAAGAAAAAGAGGCAATAGCTAGATCAGTTGTTGGAGTAATCCGGCTCCATGCAACAAGGGAATCATTTCAAATATTCCTACCATGCCCTCAAACCCTTCTAACTTTTACCCTGTGAGAGGAGCTACTGCCAGGAGGTGACTATGTCCTTGAAGAATTGGCGAATAGTATTCGCATAGAAAGAAATCATAAGGATGCCCACTTGTCTTCATCAGCTCTCTTGTCGCATGTTTTGGGTGTTATGGACTGCCAAAAATTTACAATCAAGGAGAAAGAGGCCATCTGTGTAGGAAAAACACAGGTTGGGGAATTGACACCTCTTGAAACGACAGTCCAGCAATCAACACAGGAAGCAAAGGAAACAGAAGATGCAAGGGCAAGCGTTGAAGGCTTAACAGCAGAAGGCATCACTGAGATTGGTAAAATTCTAAAGGAAATTATTAGTCCACCTATCATGAATATTGTACCCTGGTTTCAAGAGCTACTAGTATGGAAAAAGCCATTGACAACCACCACAGTGTTCATTATTATCCTCCTCGTGACTTACATGGAGTGGGTTTGATACACTGTGTCTGCCGCGCTTTTGATGGCTACTGGATTCTTTATTTGAATAAGAATGTAACCAGTCATACAAGATAAATATGATGAGATTGATGTGCTTGAAGGTCTAATGTCAGATCTGTCAGATAAGATTGAAGATATCAAGGCGATGGTGTCAGCTCCACCGTTGTCTGAGGTTCTTCAGGCTTTTTATGATGATAAGAACGTTTCTCAGGATAAAAATGCTTGTATAAGTGTGAATTCCTCTCATAAAGTAGAAGCCGTGTTATCTATTTATTTTGGTTGCTGGCCAATTTGTCAGTGGAAATGATATATTCATTATACGATAAGGAAGCCAAGCAGGCGCTGAATTTGATGAGGCGGTGGGCACCTGTTGACACTACAGGTGCATTGGAGCTGCTGTCTCCTTTATTCAAGAGTGAAGAGGTGCGTGCATATGCAGTAAATGTCCTTGAACGAGCAGAAGGTTCATATATCGGATATGAGGTTGCATAGAAGATATGCTTGCATGGATACAGGAAGATAGCGTTTGGGAGTGGAACGGAGAATTTGATAATGTTTGCGTTTTCACCGTGTTCGAGGATAAAGAGAAGGACACTTTGGCGTTTCAACCTGAGGATGTCGACTTCTCTGTCATAAGCGGTCGCTCAAGAAAGAAAAGGGTAATATGCTGGATCAGAAGAGATCAACGCTGAATCGATGTATGGACAGGATGAAAGATATAGAAAATACAAATATTCGACTTGTGCAGGCATTGAAGGATTCTGGGGCTCGACATATATTTGAAACGGTTGAATGGGTTAAAAAGGATAGCAGCAATTTCAAGAGTAAAGTTTATGGTCCAGTTCTTGTATAGGTTAATGTTTTTAACAAAGGTCATGCAACTTACTTGGAAGGCCATGTCACAAATTATATCTGGAAGTCATTTATCACTCAGGATTCATCTGATCGAGATTTGCTTGTTAAAAACATGAAACGCTAAGACTTGCAACTGTAAGTATAGACCATTTATATATACATTGGAATTATGGTTGGGGGGCGGCTTTGTTGTCTTGGAAGTCCTCAACCTTTAAAAATACGCTTTGGCAATTCTTGCCTATACAATCCTTGTTCCAGTAAATGCCACGGTTCCAGTAAATGCCACGGGAGGACCTTATCTGTATTTGACGAAGACAACTCGATCCATTGTTTTGGTTTTGGGAATGCTTTGACACATGATCAAAGTGTGTTTAGTTTCTATCCAGATGATAGGTTATGCAATGGATTCGAAGAAGCGTTGAAACGCTACCGGGAGATAGTCCCACATCTCCGGCTGGCTGGGCCAACATCTTTTGCCCCAATTATTGAAGCAGCAATTCGTATTGTGAAACAGAGTGATGGGTAGTACCATGTTCTCTTGATAATTGCAGATGGACAGGTAACAAGAAGTGTTGACACTGACAATGGACAACTGAGTACACAAGAACAGAATACAGTCAATGCAATAGTGTAAGCCAGTGAATACCCACTATCAATTGTCTTAGATGGAGTGAGGATTTTAATCACATTACAACCCAGACTCCTCTTCAGGTTAAATTGCATGTAACTGCATTGAAAATTGCAGTGGAAGAATTGCCAGATAAACTGGTTTTTAGTGGATAATTGTCGTGGTGCTGCAGCTTATAAAGGCTGCACTCAATAATGTTGATCTACTTTTTCCTCCTAGAACTCCAGAGTTGCTGTTATTCTTGTTTTACTAGGGTGGAATTTTGTGGTTATGCTTCCTTTTATCTCAGTGGATGGTACCAGGTCATGGGTTTAAAGAATTATTTGTAGATTGTTCGCTGTAAATTTTCAAGCAGTGTTTTACCAGCTTGTTGATCTCCTATTTGACTATCTAGACAGAGCCTTGGAGCGTTACAAGGTCATAAAAGAGTTGGGGAATGGCACTTACGAAAGTGTATGGAAGGCTTTGAATCAGCAGACACATGAGATAGTAGCTATAAAAAATGAAAGAGAGATCTACTCCTTTTTCAGAAACAGAAATTATCAAATTCTGATATCAAATACTGCAAGGGTTATCCTATATGCACAGGAGTGGTTATTTTCACCGAGACTTAAAACTAGAGAATCTGTTGGTAACTAGCAACTTGATTAAAATTGCGGATTTTCTTTGTTGCTTTCTTTGGTTTATGATGGGAGAACTGTCCAGAGATTAGAACTCTCAGAATCCAAGGCTTCCAGCTCATCAGCAAGTATGGTGATATGCGATGTGTGGGAGGAATTAAAAAGCAGGGGACATATTTTTAAAAGTAATGAAGCATAATGGGAGACAGAGACCGTGAAAACAGAGCATTTCTCTTGGTCAATTAATGAGCCATCCACACAACTAGAATCCAAAGTTAGCTCGTTCAGTGTACTCTCCTTCAAGATACCTCAACCCAAGCAGCAAAAGGACATGTGTCAAGAGCCAGAAAAGCATCATGCTACGAGGAGCAAAGATTTTGGATTTTGATTAAATGAAAACCATTTGTAATTTCAGTTTAGCCATTATGTAATTAATAAATTAGTTATGCACTAGATAGGGATAGTCAATAGCCACCTTCGAGGCTCCCCTCATGCTGGAGGAGGAAGCTCGAGGTGGTTAAGTTTGTTTGCCTATAAAGGGATCAGATTAGGATGTAATAGGGGTTGGACATTTTATACAAAAACAGAGTTTATTTGGGCCAATGTAAAGACTTGTTACAGTAATAGTAAAACAATGGTTGTTTCTTCTCAAGATTCTCAATGGATTATATTGTTCAAATGTGATGGTGTTTTATTCTCTTAATGTTCTTTTACAGCCTTGCTATAGCATAATCACTCAGAATTCATTTTTAATGCTCTGACTTCCTGTATGTTTGGCAAGCTGTGGTTTATGTGAAATATGTTTGAACATCTGATGCAAAGAGCCTTGACTTCCATGAAATGACTATGCTTTTGTTTACTTAGTGTGTGAGACTCCATAGCCCAATGAAGACCAATTTGATATGTATCCAACCAGCTTTTGTTTTCATGAATGAGTGAAGAGTTAGCCATCTGTTGTAGTGAATGATTTTTATCAAAAGTCTGTGAGAGAGCCCTCTCTGACTAGGAAAGCTAATTCCTAGTCTAAAGTCTGGTTGAAAGAGTTACATAAAATCTTACTTGGTTGCAGCCCTTAGTACTGATTTTGTGATAACATCCTCCACAGTGACTTCTGGGGTATGGGGGTTGGTGTTATCAGCGGATTGTGGGAGAACAGTCTTGTCCTTGGTCCCTTTTGGCTACTTACTGTCCTTTGGTTTAAGAGGTTCAGGTACATCTATAGTTCTACTCCTTAGTTTATACTGTTTATGCACCTCATATACTACTGCATCATAACCTTCTCTAAAATCAAATGATTCTCCTGTTTTAGTTCGAAATTGATTATTATTATAGACCTCTTGATCTTCTTGTGTTAAAAAGACTTGATGTTCACTGTCTAGACCCATTAAGTTAATGTGAGGATCCTCGGTTGGTTCGCTAGACGTTGAAGCCTCAACATAATTTTCTTGAAACGGACGTGTTACACAGCAATTTGTCACCATTTGTCACCGTCCCTTTTACCCCTCACCCGCACACTGGAGGACTCATTCTGGGACCTGTGAGAAGTGACATGACCTGAAACCACTTGCATCATATTCCTCTAAGTATGAGCTTCATTTGCCCTGAATACATCTCCTGCAAAATCTCCATGAAAACAACTCTTTTTGCATTAGCGCGGGTCCTCAGTTCACTGCCCGCGCCAATGAGGGAAATCCTCTAAAAAGGGCGTGCTATTGGCACTCTGTCTCAGAGTCGCACTCGCGCCAACCGAATTGAGTAAAGTTTTCAACCAACAAACTCCCGAAGGTTCTCTTCAACCCATTCACCAACTGAATCTATGTTGAGCTAGGATGGTTTGGCTTCGAATCTCCATAGAAGGGAAAGTGGTTGGCCACCTTTCATGGAAGTTTCCAAGTGATAAAACCAATCCCATGAATAATTTGGTTGATCCTATCTCTTTCATCTCTATCTATAAAATCCTACCTCTATGCCTTGAGCAAGCTAGTCATAGTTACAATAGCTCCAGTTCTAGCATAGTGATAGAGAGTTTGAAGCTGCAAGAGCCTTCTTTGCACCCATAAGGCCAAATCTAAGAAAGGAGATTCTTGTCACCCAAAGAGAGAGAGGCTTGTTCCTCATC